>CM028381.1:102701259-102808294 GCA_013146195.2 Codonopsis lanceolata | reverse complement strand
TGACTAAATGCATGATTTCCTACCTTGTCAAGAATTGATTCTTATGTGTTTCTATGATATGACTTATGAGCATATTAAATGTATTTGCCTTCGTGCTTGATGCATTCTACAATTAATGAATTGTGGTGATGAACTTGGATTCTACTATTAAGTGGAATTATGAATCAAAATTGAACTAAGCTTGATTTCCACATAATCAACTTGGGCTTCCCTTATATAATTGACTTGGGACTTGAACTAAGATTCCTAAATGGAATGAGAACCTTGCTATGCCTCAATGAGAACATAGAAAAGAGTCTTGGAACACATATAGTGTTCAAACTCTGTTGGAAGCAGTGAACAATTGACGAGGATCGTGGTGAGATCCTATGATAATTATATTCCATTTGACTAGATTACTAGCTTTTGGGACTTGAATCGAAGAGAGTGAACAAACTTGGAACTTATGATTTAGAGACTCAAATGAGTTCCTATTGTGGTTTTGTGATTTATGTAACAATGTGCATAATCGTATGAGTTTAGTAGGTCATAATCTACTTGAGAATTAGCAAGTAAACATCTACTTGTGCATTGCATATAAGTCAGTGGCATTACTTGAGTTTTCTTGATGATGGTGGGGCGATGCATTGCCTTCACGAGTTATGGGGATTCGTGATTGTAATGTATCGCCCGTCAGGATTCGGGTTTCACACACACCTCCTTTCAAGCTACTGTTAGGGAAGTAGCCCCCTTGTCGTAACCAATTGAGCACATTGGCTAGTGATATTTTCTGAGTAGAGAACTCGGACCGAGAAGCTCGGTACTTTGATACACGAACACGGGTATCATTGCGCGATATGATTAATATTGTGATTGCGGGGCAATCGGCAGCAGTGATTTGGTATCTTCTCTATCCCTTATGTGGCCTCCTGGGCACTTATGTGACAACAAAGTGTTAGTTGAACATGAGATCTTATTGACCATGTTTGTATTGGTTGATGTTATATGAGATTTGATATATGTATATAGATATATGCATACTTGTATATGAAGATATATGAAAGAGACTTGATATGTATATATATAGATATGCACACTTAGGCATGATGATTTTATGGGAGATTTGATATGTATATTTAGAGATATACATCTTGCGATATAAGTGTATATATATAAACATGCACCCTTACACGTGGTAACGGTGTGAATAGCTTGATTCGTATATATAATGATATGTATACTTGCATGATGTTTTGTGGGAACTACCTTCTAATTCATTTGATTTGTGTGTGACAGGGGAATTACCACTGGTTCATTTGAATGATTTAGTAAGTAGAAGTGAATATCTTGTGGAGTATCGAAAGCGATACGGCGCCTCTTCCGAGGTTTTTCTATCATTTATAAATGACACTATGGTTATGTTTATGTTACATAATTATATATTGCATATATATTGTGGTAGCGTCTTGGGTCATTATGACTCATCCGTACTTGTTTTTTAGTTGCGATGCCGATCGGTACCTTGAGGTCGGTAGATAGAGTGGCTGTAGTAGAGGCGCGGTGATCGATAGATGAGGTTAGGCCATGTGTTCGTGTTTGTAGGCTTTCCCGAGTAGCGACTTGTGGAGTCTTGTTCTTTTTAGCATTGTCATTGATTTAATGTACTTTGCTATTCTTGTGAGATCTACATTTTGTAAAGTTAATTAGACTTTCACGGTTGGGTAAACTCTTGGGTATTTGTATTGGGTTTTCTTGGGGAAGCGTGTTGTGTGGAGTGCCTTGTTTGTGGTTTTAGTATTTATTTAGGTTGTCTCGGAGCCTTGGTAGCTTTGGGGAATTTCCTTATTCTAGTTTTTATAGTTGTTGGTTGACCGGTATGCTTTAGCCATTGGGTAATTGTTATATCAGGTTGGTTCTCTGTTGAGAAACTTGCTTAGGCACCATAGTGAATCGATGGTTTGATTAGCGTCTGCATTGTTGCGGCACGCGAGTTTTGTTTTTCCTTCTTTGAGAGATAATGTCTCTCTTGGTTTCATTGTCGTTGGTTTCGAGCTTCATAGCTTGGGACTTCTTTTCTTATATTGCTTCATTGATTCGATTTTTGAAATACCAGTATTTTAGTGCGGTGTTATGTTCATGTTTAGAGCGAGTTTGCTCATTGTTTGACTAAGCACTCTTGTTTATCAAGTGCTTGTCCTCTTATTAAGTTAATTCAGCGTACGACCTTGGGATTTCATGTTGGAATCCGGGTCGGGTCGTCACAGCCGGTCCTTAGCCTTGTCGACTAACGTAAAGGGAAAAGCTCTCAGCTTCATGTTGTCCTCAGTCAACCCTTGTGCTCGCTGACTTGAGCATGCTAAATGGAACGCCATTAAGTGCTTGTGAGGGTCTTCACCCAGCAAACCATGGAACTTAGGCAACAAGCGGATCAAAGCGGTTTCGGCTCAAGCGGGCATTCACTTCGAGAAATGTGATGCCCAGGCGGCCATTCACATCGGGAGTCGCCATCTCCTCAATGTTCGTTGAGGTTGTTACGCCATGACCTCTTGATGTTCTGTGCTACTTCTACTGCGTCTCCACTTTCACTCTGTTTTTACGCTTCCACTCCTTGTGAATTGAATTGCTCGTCTTCACTTGAGTCCTCCAGGTTCGGCGATTTTAACCCAGGTGAAGATGTGCCCGCTCGTTTGCGGAGTTTAGTCTACTTTGTCAACTTCCTTGTAGTCTTCTCAATTTCCAGATCGTAGATTAACTTTCCTGTACGAGAAGAACGAGGCATAAAAAGGCAACAAGACAACAAAATAAAATCCTTAAAGAAACTAAATAACGAAACCTTTCCCCGGCAACGGCGCCAAAATTTTGGCGGGTGTCAAACCGTCAAAATTAATTTTCCTTTTTTCCCAAATACAAGTATAGGGTAGTAAGGTTCGTCTCCACAGGGAACGTTGTATTTATATCCTTAAGAAATTTATATAGTAACCAAAACCGAGATTTTTTTACTTAACTAACTAACTAAATTCGAATGAAGTAAAATAGAATTTTTGTAAACTTAAAGAAAGCAAACAATAAGTAAATTAAATTCAATGCTGATAAAGGTCCAGTTAATGAACTGATGCAATTCCAAAAATTAGCTCGATCATCGATTCCAAAGCCGACTCAATTGATTGCGATAAACCGGTTATAGTTGTTGACAAAGCGCCCAACACCCATTTTCCTTACGGATTCGATAATGGGAGAAGCTCGCTAATTATACTCTAATCAAAAGACAACCCTCAGCTTCGAAACTTCAGAAGATTTAATGTTTTGAAAGCTTTAAGATAAGAGAAACCCGGTTCTAGACAACGATATTAAGGTAATATCCTTTAATCTAGAGTAATCATCCTCACAACACGGACCAAATATGTTTGTGATGCCTAAACGGTGTGTCACTTGCTACTATGTTAGAACCCGAAGACAATTACGGATCAACGGTTTTTAACTAGCAATGGATTAAAATGTATAACCAAAATTTGGGCCCTAGAAATTAATTAAACATACTAATCCGAAGTTACAATTCCTTTGCAACAAGAAAAATAGAGAATGACTAAATACTTGCCCCAAATTGAGACTTTGAACAGTACAGTACACTTAGGATCTCACAGTAGCAATTTCTGAAAAATACTTACGGGTTCATTAACTGGAATAGAAGTTTTAGCCACAAAACATGACTAAAATTTACTTACAAATGAAGAAGAGAAACAACTTCACAAGTGATGAAAGGAAGAAATTAACTGCTCTATTGATCTGTAAACTAAGCCTGATGTGTTACAGTGAGTGAGGGTGAGTGAGTGAAAGAGTGAGAGAGAGATAGAGAGAGAGTGCGTGTGAATCTGTGCGCTTTTTCCTTGAGAGATCTCGCCCCCTTCCTTTATAGCTATCTCCCTAACTGCTCCAGCCATTTCCCCCCAAAATAGAAGACACGATCCCTTGCTCCTCATCCATTAATAAAATCGTTGCTGACCAAGTCTCCTCTCCCATTATTTACAATGTATTTGGGAAAAGAAACTAATAAATAAAAAGATCTTTGATAAATGTGCATATTGTCTATATTTTTGGATACTTTAGGCTTATTTTCCTAGTCAATATTGCATTTATCATTGCTAATTTAATTGTTTTGACTCATTTACCTTTATTTGTCTTAATTGGGCAGTTTTGTAAATTTTGTGCATTAAAATCAAGCTTTATTGGTGAATTAAAGACAAGCTTTAATGATGAAGTAAAGGCAAATTGAATTCCAACATTTTTCATGGGCAGCGGTTACTTTTCGTGGGGTGGAAAACTAATGTCAAGAATTAAATTGAAGATTTTCAGCAACAATCGCACTATAGGTGCGAAATCTTTCGCAACCTTCAATCGGGGCAGCTCAAGAGTCACTTCCAATATTTTTCAGTTTGGACCCTTTTTATGCATCTAGACTAAATGTCATCTAAAGGGGGATGGAGAGCTTTAATTTAGCCTCTCATTTATCTCTCATTTATTTCTCATTTATTGTCATTATTCCAATTTATTTTGGTTGACAAGGGGAAAGGAAAGGCTTAGTTTTTCCTATATATAGCTCCTTCCTCCCCTCCTTAGGGACATAGAATTTTACTTCCATACTCTCCTCTCAAATAGTTAGATAGACATTTTAAAGTAGTTTTATATTTGAAGACTAGAGTTTGTGAATTCGTTCGGAAGTATTTTATTATTGCAAGTTCTTCTTCTTCCCTTCTCTTTGTTTTTATTTTATGATTATTCTTAACATATTTATTTTAGTTACTTTAATTATGTGTGAGTAGTTTTCTAATTCTAGGATTAGGTGTAGCCCGTAATGGATTTATAAATAAAGTTTTTATCTTTCCGTTTATTTGAATGTCACCCGTTTTGATTCAATTTTAGTTTTATTAATAATTGTATAAAATTGTAGTAGCGAGGGACCGAAAGGTGAAACTACTACATTTATACAATAATCTTAGTTACTGAAGTGAAGGACCGAAAGGTGAAGCGTAAGTAACGGAACTCTAATATTGAACTAGAAATTCATGAGAACGGGAGTTGATTAAATTTCTAGAGGCTTATAGTGTAGGACATAATGGGTTTAGTTTAATTCATTGAGCGAGACATCAGATTTGAATTAATTTAGGCACGGTTGAGAGTAGTTTGAAAGAATGCAATTAACTATTTTTATGCAATTCGCCTTCAAAATTTGACATTCATCACGAACGGAAAGATTGTTACGAAATTTATAAATTCATTGTTGTGGTGAACCGAAATCCTAGAAGCTTTTTAATTATTGTTTTAAATCCAAAATCTAATCTTGCATTTTAATTTAGTTAATTTAGTCTTGTTAATTTAATTTACTCATCGCATCAGAAATCTTGAAATCAATTAGTCTAGATAATTTTAATTGTAAGTTCTTCGGTACTTGATTCAAAGTCCCTGTGGGATCGACATCCTAAATACTATACGAATAGTCGTGCGCTTGCGGTAGAATTTAGTGATTAATTGAAAATCACTCAACAAGTTTTCTGGCGCCGTTGCCGGGGACTTCGGTAATCAATATCTAGCCAATTTGCAATTTGATTAGACTAGACATTTTTTATTTTCGTTTTATTTTGTTCATTTGTTTGCTTTTACTAGTTGTTAATTCCCTCTTATGCGAAAAACTCGTATTGCTGACATTTTGCTTGAGGCAGATCCAGAAATCGAGAGAACTTTTCATAGGAGAAGAAGACTTTTTCAAAAGGAAGCACAATCCGGTTCAAAGCTATTTGAACCCAAGATGGCGGCTCAAGAAGATAATAGGACATTAAGAGACTTTGTTGCACCAAATGCTCAAGGGTTGTTACCGGGAGTCACAAGGCCGAATGTTGAGGCTAACAACTTCGAGTTGAAGCCTTCATTGATCTCCATGGTACAACAAACCCAATTTGGAGGATCGCCCACCGAAGATCCAAATTTGCATTTGAAGATCTTCCTTGAATATTGTGACACTTTGAAGGTGAATGGAGCATCCAATGACGCCATAAGACTACGGTTGTTCCCATTTTCTTTGAGAGACAAAGCAAGGGCTTGGCTACATTTGTTGCCCGCCGGTTCCATAACCACATGGAATCAACTCTCACAAGCACTCTTGGCTCAATACTTTCCTCTTAGCAAGACCGCAATGATGAGAAAGCCGAATGAATCAATGTACAAGGCATGGGAAAGGTTCGGAGAGATGCTTAGGCTATGTCCCCACCATGGATTGGAGAAGTGGCTCATAATCCATACATTCTACAATGGACTCACTTATAATGAGCGAATTTCCATTGATGCCGCAGCGGGTGGAGCTCTCATGAATAAGAATGTCGATGATGCATACAAGTTGATTGAAGACATGACCAACAATCACTTTCAATGGACAACAGAAAGAGGTACCAACCAATCAAAAGGAGTTCCAGGTAAGTATGAGATTGATGCTATTGATATGCTTGCTGCTAAGTTCAATGCTAAATTTGATTCTTTGAGTTCAAAAATTGATAAATTGAATGTGAGTGTAGTCGTAAGTAACAATGGCTTCCCATGTGAAATTTGTGGTGTTTTGGGTCACTTAGCGATTGATTGTCAAGTGGGAAAATCATTTCCCCAATTTGGGTCTCAAGAACAAGTCAATGCTTTGAACAATTTTAATCAAAGACCTCAAAATGACCCTTTTTCAAACACTTACAACCCAGGTTGGAGGAATCACCCAAATTTTTCATACAAGAACAATTCCAACCAAACACCTCAAGGAAATTTCAACCAAACCCTTGGTTTTCAACCTAGACCTTTCAATCCACCCCCTCAAAAGTCAAATCTTGAAAGCTTGTTAGAAAATTTTGTGGTCACCCAACAGAAGCAAAATGAAGTGGTCAATGATGCAATTAAGAATTTGACATCTAGAAATGAAGTGGTCAATGATGCAATTAAGAATTTAACATCTAAAGTAGACACTTTGGCTACACACAATAAGATGTTAGAGACCCAAATTGCACAACAAGCTTCTTTGTTCTCGACAACGCCTGGAATGTTTCCGGGTAAGCCTAAACCAAATCCTAAGGAGCATTGTAAGGCTGTGACTTTAAGGAGTGGGAAACAACTTGAGGACCCTAAGGTTGGGAATGATGGTGAGGTTGAGAAAAGTGATGAAAATGAACCAATGGTTGAAGTTTCACAAGAAAAAGGAAAAGAAGTTGATCAAGAACCCGAATATGTTCCCCCACCTCCTTATAAGCCGCCTATACCATTTCCACAAAGATTGGCTAAGGCTAAGCTTGATAAGCAGTTTGGGAAATTTTTGGAAGTTTTGAAGAAGCTTTACATTAATGTTCCATTCACCGATGCACTTTCACAAATGCCTTCTTATGCAAAGTTTTTGAAAGATATTTTGTCTAACAAAAGGAAATTGGAAGACTATGAAACTGTGGCTTTAACCGAGGAGTGTAGTGCAATCATTCAAAATAAATTACCTCCTAAACTTAAAGACCCCGGTAGTTTTTCAATTCCTTGTGTGATTGGAAGTCTTAATATTAATTGTGCTGTGTGTGATCTTGGTACAAGTGTGAGTTTGATGTCATTGTCTGTCTTTAAGAAAATTGATTTAGGTGAATTGAGGCCCACTAAGACTTCATTGCAATTGGCGGATCGTTCCGTCAAATATCCGGAAGGTATATTGGAAGATGTTCCAATTAAAGTGGGTAAGTTTTTCATACCGGTTGACTTCTTTGTTCTTGAGATGGATGAGGATTCTCATATCCCAATAATTCTCGGTAGACCTTTCCTAGCTACCGCGGGAGCGGTGATTGATGTGAAAAGTGGAAAGCTCTCCTTGAATATTGGAAATGAGAAAGTTGAATTTGAATTGTCAAATGCTGCTAAATGCTTTTCTGTTGAGAATTATTGTAGCAGGATTTATTCGGTGGATCGAGCAATGAGTAAGGAACGTGAACAACATTTCTTCCATGATCCATTTGATAGTTTTTTGGTAAAAGATGAGCCTAAGTGCAATGAGAATTCAGATGATGTTGTTGCATTTGCACACTTGCTAGAGTCAAACTTTAATCCTCTAGTTCAAAAAGTGGAAATTGGGAAGAATGATCATGTGCCTACATCTCAAATTTCCAAGGAAGAGCAAACTCCGCGAGTAGAGCACACGCCCATTCTTTTTACTACAGGAATTTCTAAGGATTCCAACAAGTGGTTGCAAGTTTCGAAAGAAATTTCTTGAGGAAGATGATGACAATGGGCAGGAAGCGCCTAAGGTTGTGGAAGTAAATAGATGGAGGTCAAAGACGCAAGTTCATGAAGATGAAAACAAGAAGGGTACCACAAATACCTTTTCTTACTCGGCGACCTCCGTTGAAATAAAAAAAGGGTCGAGCTAATGACCTTAAACAAACGCTTCTTGGGAGGCAACCCAAGTTCCTTTACCTTGCTTTCCTTTTAATTTGTTTTTTTTCATCTTTGCTTTATTTTATTTCTAATCCTTGATTGCGTTCGTAGTTTGTTTTGTTATTTTGATTTTGTAGGATTTGTGTAAATGAGAAGAAAGATTTTGCTTAAAAGATGCATACTTAAAGGCTGCGAAATTTTTCGCACCTGCGAAAGTTGGGCAGTGTGTTTCGCACCTGGGCTGGGATATTCTTCGCACCCAGTTGAAGGCTGTGAAATTTTTCGCACCTACGAAAGTTGGGCAGTGTGTTTCGTACCCTGGGTTGGAAATCCTTCGCACCCTCTTGAAAAAAGAAATGACCCAAGGGTGATGAAGTTAATCTTCAATCAATTGGTACTCATGTATGACTTTCTTCAAGAGTCTCCCACATCTTACTCCTTCCCCCACCCTCTGATTTGGTGAGCTTGTTCCACTCTCCCTTTTGTTATTTCATTTTCTTCATTCCATTGAGGACAATGTATTCTTTAAGTTTGGGGGAGATGGTTATTTCATTTTGAGTTTTTCTTTGGGGGTAATAAATTTTACGCTTTTGAAATGCGCAAGCTTGTAGCTTTGATGATAATTATTTTTGTTTGGCATTTGCAAAAGTATGCATGTGTATTACATTTTTGGAGTAATCTTGGACTCATTTGCATGTTAGTTGATGGTTGATAATGATTCCCTTGCTAATTCTTTCTTGGGTATGCTTTGAGTGAAACACGAGGGTGAGAGAAAACACGTGAGGGAGTGTTTGCGAGGTACCTACATATTTTCATGATTTTGTTCTTGGTGCTAGGCTAGCAAAGAATTATGTGTACCTTGTGGATATGTTAGTTGGATTTTTGATATCATGGAGATTTTCTTGAAATTCTTGCTAGATTTAGGCTTGGCATGGGCATTGTGGTAATGAGATATGATTTAGGCCATTTTGGACAGTTTGAGCCTTTTCTTGCCTAACCTTTTTGAAAAATGTTATCCCTAGCGCCCCCTTGAGCTTGTGTAAAGAATGGTGTGTGCTATGCACACAAATGACCCCATTCGACGTTCGTTTCATTTACCGCATTTACTCACCCATTTAGCCTAAACACTTTATCCTACCCTTCAAGAGAGCTTAAAATGAATATTCATGTGTATATTGTTCGCTTTTGTTGGGTTTGTGCTTTCATGTGTTAAATTTTTGGCTATTGTGTTGGGTGCAAAAAGGAAGGAATGGGTATTGAAAAAATATGTTGATTGGTGGGATGAAAAAAAAAAAAAAAAAAAAGAAAAAAGAAGAAGATGAAGTTGGTGTGACTTGAAAAAAAATGAAGCAATGAAAAATGAAAAGAAAGAAAACAAAAGAGGGCACTAACGAAGGAAAAGAAAATAAAGTTTGCATGTGCTCTAAGGGAAATAAGGGGTTAATTGTTAATTGATGGTGAGTAATTTCTTCAACCCGATTATTCAAGAAATCAATTTTGGGGGTTGTTGATATTGGTGAGTGTTCTTTTAAAAAAAATGAAGAACATTGTTTTGTGAGCGAGCATTACATTTTACATGATTCTTTTATGCTCTCTTGGTTTGTATATCCATTCCTTCATTTGTAGCCCTCGCCTTGGCCTAACGTTACAAGCCTAAGATAAAGTCCTAATGATCTTTTTTGCTTTGCCTATGTCATGCCAATTAAATTAAATAGCATGAATGGAGAGTGCCCCTTGATTAGAGAATTTCAACTTTAGCATTTACGGTGCCATAATTCGAGCTAGTTGTGCCCCATGCTTCTCCTTGATTGAGTGACTAATGAGTGAGTGATTTGAGATCTAGATTGAGCACTTGAGATTTTATTAGCTTGGGAATCTAAGGACCCTGTCGTCCGGAATGTTGATGATTTGAGCTAAATTCCATGGTGTAGTGCACTTGTTTTCTCAAGCTAGTGCTAGAGCCGCCAATAGGCAGCAGATGCTCCGCCCCACCACCTATTAGGGGCGGGTTGGGCTGTTTTTAATACCCAGGTGCTGCCTTTGCTGCGCGTGGCCTTTTGGAGGTTAGCGGGCGGTTCCTGCATATCTCCTTCATATTCAATAATAGGTTTGTTTTCTAATGTGTTTCTTAGACTTTAATTTCATGTTGGTCATAGATTAGTTACATCATTATCTTTCTATTTCACTCTTATCTTATCAAAAATTTTAAATTCAAACTTTAAAAATAAATGTGCTGTAAAAAATTAAGGGATTAAAATGTGATTTTATTAATAATAAACTATCAAAACTGTTATTTTCTTAAACAAAACTAACTTTTACCCAAGATTGGAAGTACAAATACATCATGATGTAATGAATTTGAGCCTAAATATATTGAGTTTGGTTCAAGGATTTCAATGTGTTTATGTAAAGCGTATTACAATATTACAATGTTGTTGGTCTAAATATTAAATCTTGTTTTTCAAAAGATGAAAGTAACCCCAATATACTACAATACTTCCTTGGTTTCAAAATAGTATCAATTTGTAATGTCAAATCCATGGATCCGTTTCATTTTTTTTAAATTTCACTTCACAATAATTAAGCTATCAAATTATCATGATTCTTGAATTTAAATAATTGAAAATAAATAAATAAAAAATTTAAATAAACTCATTTTTGCCTAATTGGTGTATATTGGTAAATAAACCCAAAAGCCTCAAGGGCTCGCTTTACTGCTGACCCACGCCGGGTGGTTTGGGCTAGGGATTTTCAGATTGTTATATTCAAGTTTCCGCCCGCCTCCTGCTTCATATGGCGCTTTTTAGGCTCGCGAGCAAACTCGCATCATCAAGAAAGCTCTTTTGATGCTCTAGCTAGTGCCTTCCTATTTTTTTTTTTCTTAATTTGAATTTATTCCTTTGCTCTCGGGACCATCAAAAAGTTTGGGAGTGATAAATGTGCATATTGTCTATATTTTTGGATACTTTAGGCTTATTTTCTTAGTCAATATTGCATTTATCATTGCTAATTTAATTGTTTTGACTCATTTACCTTTATTTGTCTTAATTAGTGCGCTTATTTTGTGCATTAAAATCAAGCTTTATTGGTGAATTAAAGACAAGCTTTAATTGAAGTAAAGACAAATTGCATTCCAACATTTTTCATGGGCATGCGGTTACTGTGGGTGGAAAACTAATGGCAAGAATTAAATTGAAGATTTTCGCCAACAATCGCACCATGGTGCGAAATCTTTTCCAAAAATCGAGGCGCTCAAGAGTCACTTCAATTTGGACCCTTTTATGCATCTAGACTAAATGTCATCTAAAGGGGGATGGAGAACTTTAATTTAGCCTCTCATTTATTTCTCTTTTATTTCTCATTTATTGTCATTATTCCAATTTATTTTGGTTGACAAGGAAAGGAAAGACTTAGTTTTCCTATATAGCTCCTTCCTCCCCTCCTAGGGATATAAATTTTACTTCCATACTCTCCTCTCAAATAGTTGGATATGCATTTTAAAGTAGTTTTATATTTGAAGACTAGAGTTTGTGAATTAGATTCGGAAGTATTTTATTAGAAGTTCTACTTCTTCCCTTCTCTTTGTTTTTATTTTATGATTATTCTTAACATATTTATTTTAGTTACTTTAATTATGTGTGAGTAGTTTTCTAATTTTAGGATTAGGTGTAGCTTAGTAATGGATTATAAATAAAGTTTTATCTTCAGTTTATTGAATGTCACCCGTTTTGATTCAATTTTAGTTTTATTAATAATTGTATTACTAATGGGATAATTGCATAAAAACCGACCTATTTTAGGTTTTGCAAATTGAACCCGACAATTGTTTATAGGCATATTGAACCCAGTTATTATTTTCAGCTCAATTCAAACCTCCGTCTAATTCAAGCGTTAACTCCTAACGGGAAGGTGAGTAGGATGCCAACGTGGCATCCTACGTGTCCTATTGTATTTTTATAAACCTTGTACAAATTTTGTAATTTCATAAAAACCCTAAAATTTATTTTCACCAAATAAAGTCTTAAAATTTAAAATAAAGTATTTATTTAATATGTAATATTTTAATAAAATTAAAAATTAATATATTTGTTTTAAAATTTATTTGTAACATTTAATATTATGTTTAAAACTATAATTTTAAATTATAAATTTTCTTAAAGAAGTTAAAAATAATTAAAGTAAAATTTGTTACCCATTTGATATTTTAGAAAATTTTAAATTATAGTTGTTTAAAAATGATTAAATAATTATTTGGTTGACCGGTGCACCGCTTAAGAAAACATATTTGACTGGTTTTACCGATCGATCGGGTCGGTTTATTCGGTTATCGGATTACCCGAACCCGATCCGATGAAAAGCGGGTCGGTTAGCGAATTTTGATGCGGTACCCGAAATACCCGATCGGGTACCCGATTTTAAAATATCTTTTTTATTGTTATTTCTACTTTTTTAATTACATAATTACATTAAACCAACTAATCAACCAACATTTACACAAATACACAATTAATACATAATCTAATACTCAAAAGTCAAACCAATTGATACTTCAATTCAAGATCAAGAGTTCAAGTCTTCAACACAGTATCAATTGCCCCTTGTTCAATGGAGGCCGAGCATCAAGGGTTCTCAAAATTGGTTGCCTTCATTAATCCAGAAAGCGAAAGCTACTACAAAATTGTGTCACTATACAATGGAATTACACTACTCCCTTTCTATAACGAAAGCGCATATCATCGAGCATTTAACAGTCTATAAGATAAGTGCTTATGTTCATTGCTTAGCAAAGAAAACAACTTCCTTATACAACCGGCAGGGATTGATAACGAAGATCTAAAGTCGTCGTCACCGTGAGAGAGACTGAGACAGTGAGGCGGACCAAAGTGATAGATCAAGAGAGTCACCGCGGTGTGTATCGTTGTGGACCAGAGGTCAGTAGTGGTGTTGCCGTGGTGTGCTACTCTGTGAGCCGGCTAGTATCGTGACTCGTGAGTTAAAGCAGGCAGTGACCGACCGGCGGCGTGATCGCTGTTGCTTGTTGCCGACTTGCCCTTGGCGTCGCGTCTTGGCGAATGGCGAAGCTTCAGCCTTCAAGCTCGACAACTCGTAAGAGAGACATAGAGAGATGAGATATCGATTGAGAATTTGAGATATCTGAAATGCTTGTAGGGGTTTTGGGGGGAGAGGAAAGTGGAGAAGAGAGAGACTAATTAGGGATTTAGGGAAGACCTGATTGCCTGAACTGAAGACGAATTAGGGATTTAGCAAATTAGGTGGGCGGCTGGTGCTAAGGCAGTAAGGCCCAAACCAACCAATTAGGGATTTAGGGATTTTTTTCAATTAAAAAAATATATGGTTTTAAACAAAACGGGTAATCCAAACCCGATATAGCGGTTACCCATTAATTCGGGCACCCGACGACATCCGATTATTTACGGCGTGTTCGGATTTATTTTGGGATAATTTTTTTTCTTAAAACGTCCATTTAGTTTGGAATAAAGGGTTGTAACATAAAAATTGGAAAATAAAATAATGTGACAAAAATAAAGTTTTGGTGAGGGCGTAAAAGTTACTCGGCCAGCTGGTAGGAACTCGTTTTATTAGCACCCCTATGTTTCTATATATCATATTTTTGACCCAACATATGCTTGTTTAATAAAAAAAATAATTAAATATATTATAAATATTTAAGGATAAAGTGGTAAAAATATTTTTCTTAAAAATAAAAATTTTAAAAGAGGACAAGCAACGAAACAAAAAAAGTAAATGAGCACAATTATTTATAAACAAATGAAGTAATATATATATGGCGCATACGGATGTGGCATCACCAGTCAAGTTGGGCCTTTGATATTTTATTAATATTTTATTTTGTTTTTTCAAATGAAATTAATATTATGACGATAAAAATGTGGTTTTAAAAGAATTATATTTGTTATATCCTTCGTTTTCAAATTATCTTCATTTTTTTCCTTTCTCGTCCGTTTTAAAATAATTGTCCTCTTTTAAAACTTTTCATTTTAGGAAAACACTTTTACCACTTTACCCTTACTTTTTCTATCTACTTTAATTATGGTCAAATGCTCAAGGGCATTAACAAAACTCATACATTTTTTACCATTATTTATAATATAGTCAATTATATTTACTTAAATGATTTGTGGGATAAAAAAGGATGATAATTTAAAAAAGATGGAAGATCGACAAAAGGAAAAGAAAAATGTCTTTAATATGTGAGTTGTAGCATTATGACTAAGTGGGGAGTTTGTCATGTCAACCGTCGAATTGTTGAGATGCAAACAATGTATGTAAATAATGATGTTCAGATTGCTTAGCAATAAATTTTAGTCTTAATTCTCAATCCGGTCATTCTATTATTGTGAAAAGTGTCTTAAACCCGATTCTTTTGAGAGAAAGGCACAAATTGTTATACACTTAAGGTAAAATGGTAAAAAGTACTTCCCAAAAGGAAAGTTTCAAACCGACATTTTTTGGACGAACGAAAAATGAAAGGAAAACGATAATTTAGGGGCCGGAGGAGGGGAGTATAATTTAAAATTTTCTAAAATATCAAATGGGTAACAAATTTTACTTTAATTAGTTTTTAACTTCTTTAAGAAAATTTATAATTTAAAATTATAGTTTTAAACATAATATTAAATGTTACAAATAAATTTTAAAACAAATATATTTATTTTTAATTTTTATTAAAATATTACATATTAAATAAATACTTTATTTTAAATTTTAAGGCTTTATTTGGTGAAAATAAATTTTAGGGTTTTTTATGAAATTACAAAATTTGTACAAGGTTTATAAGAAATACAATTGGCCACGTAGGATGCCACGTTGGCATCCTACTCACCTTTCCGTTAGAGTTAACGCTTGAATTAGGCGGAGGTTTGAATTGAATCGAAAATAATAGTAGGGTTCAATATGCCTATAAACAATTGTCAGGGTTCAATTTGCAAAACCTAAAATAGGTCAGGGTTTTTTATGCAATTATCCCTATTACTAATGCATTATTTAAAAAAATAAAATGATAAGTATTTTAGGTAAGTTGGAGTAAAGAGAAATAAATATTTTATTAAAATGTTGGGTTGGGTTGGGTCACTGATGGGAGTATAAATTATATAAGGTTGGGAGTTGTGTATATGAAAGTGAGAGAAATTAATATTTTATTTGAGGGTTAGGTTGGGTCGGGTCACCATTGTGGGTAGTCTTATATAATTCATACTCCCATCAGTGACCCAACCCAACCCAACCTTTTAATAAAATATTTATTTCTCTTTACTCCAACTTACCTAAAATACTTATCATTTTATTTTTTTAAATAATGTATTAGTAATAATATTTCTAAAATTACCCGTACAATTATTAAAAATAATTAGCCATACAATTATAAATTCATAATTTACTTGACAACAAAATGAAAATAAAATAGATAAAATAAAATCCAAAATAAATTTAAAAAGTTACAAATACAACAATTGAATTTTAAATTACGCATACATAATGATGCGTCCAAGAAGATTTGGACCCACTCAAACAGCCCAATCCAAGCACCTGGCTTTCAACGTGCTTACAAACTCTCTGAGCCCAACTACGCATGAAAGAGAAGAAAGTGGCCGGGGGCACTCCCGCAAAAGCCTCCGTGTGAATTAGTACAATAAGTTCACGATTTGACAGAGTTTAGGCTAGGGAAAATAGATTGCGCATACCTTTCTCCGAATTTTGACAAGGTTTTTATACGTGCCGGAGGCATAACTGCCCATTATGATGCATAACTGCCCATGATCGGTGTTAACTGCCCATGATTGACATTAACTGCCCATGATTGACATTAACTGCCCATGATTGGCTTTAACTACCCATTAATGAGCATCAACTCCTCTGTAAACTGACATGGCTTATAGCAGGAATTATTGCTCGGGTGTAACCACCCTCAACTGTATCTGGTTTGCCCGGGTGATATCACCCTCAACTGTTCGTGACTTGTTCGGTGACATCAAGCAATGTTGCCCGCTCTTCGCTATTGCTCGCATAATTGAGCTCAGCTTTTATCTCGGCCAAAACGGAATTTTACCTGATTGCTCGCATGACATGTCTGCTCGATTGCTCGTAAGGTATATACGACTGACACGTGGCTCCTGGCTTGGGCCTAATTGGGACGAGCAGCTCACATAATATGCAAACTACATATTCAATTATTAGTGTCGAATTTCTCCCATAGAGAATATGTAGAGAAAAGGGGAGTTGTAGGTTGCTTGTAAAAATGTATCAATATTAGGCTCTATTTATAGATAAAAAAAATTATGAATTTTGATATATTTATTATTTTATTATTTTATATAATTATATAAAATATACTAGTTTTAAAAATATATTTATATAAACACATGCCACCCAATGAAAGGGTGACATGTGTACAAAATCAAAACAATTTATCCAACCATGACTTGGGTTGGCAGGCCGCCCAAGTCACCAAATTTCCATGACTTTTTTTTTTTTAATGAAATTGTTTTGTCTCATCTAGTGCCCCACAACGGAAGTCACCGTTGTGGGTAGTCTAAACCTTCATTGGTAATGGGGGACAATGGGACATTGCTTTTCTTAACTTTGTTAACAAAATCAATTGAATGACAAAATTACTCTTTAGTACTGTTTTGGTTTTCATGTCATATACTCCCTTTTTTTCAAATAATCGTTATTTTTGACTTGACATAATGTTTTTAAAAAGTAATTAACTGTTATATAAAGATTGATGTAATGTATAGTTTTTCTTTAATACTCTTAAGTATATGATCATAATTAAAGTTGATAGAAAAAGTAAGGGTAAAGTGGTAAAAGTATTTTCCTAAAAATAAATGTTTTGAAAGAGGACACTTATTTTAAAATAAACAAAAAATGAAAGGAAGACAATTATTAAAAAAAACGAAGGGAGTTGTATATACATAACACATGTATGACAAAAATAGGAAAAACACACCTTTGTGTCACTGTACTTTACCAAAGGTTGCAATTAGGTCACTCGAACTTTAAAATTTTCTGAGTGGCTACTGTACTAAGTTATCTTGTAATTTAACCTAATTTTTAATGGACGTAAAGTTCAGACGTTAAATTTATATTAAATACCTATTTTGCACACGTATTCTTCATCATCATCTTGTCTGATCAATTAAGGAAAAAAATCTCAAATTTGCACTGCTTCTATAGACCAAGTTACTCAGATATGGGCTTTATAACGCTTCTCCAAACATGCTTCCTACACGTATCGATCTGAGTTGGCGCAGCGAGTCACGAGCCGAGTCGAGGTTGAGCAAGTTCTTCAGCGATGTGTCCTTAAATCTAGTGTCGTTCTCCCTATCCATGAAAGGCTCATGCACTTAATATTGTACTCCTAGAGAGGGGGTCATTAGCACATTAGCCAAAAATTAAGGTTAATTTAACATTTTACCATATCGAGGAGCCTGTATATTAAAATGTTAAAATTGTAGGGACCTTGTAAAACTGTAAAGCCTTATTTTTGGTTGGTGGTAATAGATAGGGGATGGGAAGGGCCATGGGTGGAGTTTGGCCCAATTACACTGTGTTTAGATCCGAGCTTTCTTCGTTAACTTTATGATCTTCCTCAAGTCTAATAGACTATTGAGCACATGGACAACGATTTGATCAAATTAAACATAAGAAAAAATTACAAGCAAATACATCTTTTAAAACATGTTTTCAAATGAATCCAGCTATTTTTTAGACATATCTTTTAGGTGCAATTTTGGGACGAAAGTACGCCACTACCCTTTATTTGTGAAGATTGCAAACAGATCTGTACAAAACAAAACAGTTTCCCGCGTTGACCTTTCCTCTACAATTAGGAAAAATGTGGGTTAAATGTTAATCCATTGCAGGTGATTGAATCAGTTTTATAGCAAGATAAGGGTCAAATGGGGCTTGTAGAGAACTTCTCTAAGAACGCACTGGTAGGTAAAGGATAGGTTACCGCCATGGCTGCTCTGAAGGAACTTCGAAAGATCATCAATCTATTATTTGAGATGTGAGGCAGATATTATTTATGCTAACCTATATATACATTTTGTAATTACTATTCTAGCGATTGATTTAATAAAATGAGTTCCTTTGGCATCTAGTACGTTCCTTTCGCCTCCATACAAATTTATTCAAATCTTGTCATGCAAGGAAGATGTTCATTCTTCTGAAATCAATTCATTTTTCCAAGATCAATTTTGAAATAAATCTGAGGTCTTGCCTCGGTTTCCGAGACTTTTTTGCACGGTAACCAAGTGCTGGCGATTCAAATCCTTGTATATTGTGAGTTATTTTGCATGGAAAATTGTGACGACGACGGTGGTGGTCGGAGGCGACAGAATGGAGGAACGATCATGATGTCGTGAAAATTCATGTTGCACAACCTGATGCCTGGGTTTGGCATCAGTAACCTGATGTCTGGATTTGGCAGCAGCCTGATGCATGGGTTTGGCATCAGCAACCTGATGTCTAAATTTGGCAACAACATGATGCCTAGGTTTGATATCAGCAACCTAATGTTTGGTTCTGATGCCTGACCATGACATCAACATTATTTGATTTTTTTTCTTGAAAAAAATGTGTTAACTGATGCCAAGCATTGGCATCAGCATTATCTGATTTTTTTGGTCTTCATGAATGGTATTTTTGTCATTTGGCAACCAATTTGTAGTTATATGAAATGTCCAAAAAATTGATGGACCTAAATGAAAACATGCTTCTAAAATTGTACCCACTTGAAATTTGCCATAAACATAACTCATTAAAATCGATTAAATAATTTAATATATTTGATACTCATTTGATTCAAAACTAAAAAAATTCTTTCAATGGTGGCACAAACTCCAACACTTTTACTTACCCCGCCATCTTTATCTTAAAAAATTACTTTGATATCCAAATGATGCAAACCAAATCTCTATTCATAGATAAAAATATATACTTTTTAATTAAAAAAATAAAAATATTTTTTGACATCAAAAAATGCCAAAAAAGGATAAAAATTAAAAGGGTTAACTTCACCATTGCTCCCTGCACTTTGAAAAAGTGTGTCCATGTACAATGCAAGTACACGCCATAGACCAAATATCACAAATTTTGCACATTGGTGGTCCCTGACCCCAACTCTGTTAGCTAAATTACCGTTAAGTCATCATGTGCTTATCACATGATCAATTTGTAATGGTAAAACTAGAAAATAATGATTAATTTGTTGTTTAACATTCAAATGAGAAAAAGAGTTATAATTGTTTAAATTAGGGTTATAATTGTTTAAATTAAGGTTGTAACCGAACATTTCTCATTTTTGTTCATCATCATTGTATTCTCCGATCATCTTCTCTACTCCTAGATCCCTCAAATCGATAACTCGAACCCAACTCGCACCACCACCAATCGACGCTCCTTTCTCTCATCGAACAATTTTGCAACAATTGTATGTGGTCGAAGGAGTTCTTGATTAACTTAATTGAGCTAAAGAAATTCACCATGATCCATCAGTCGCCACAACCATGTGTGAAATGGAGATCGGCGAACAGAGAAATCAAACACATTCATCACAGAATTCCAAGTGACAAGATTTCAGTCCAACTCAAACAACTTGTATACACTCTCGACATACAACAATTTCTACAGCAGCTCCACATCAAAAAATTCAAAAAAGAGATGATATAGAGAATTAAAAAAAGATATTAAATTAATAACAACAATCCCAAGTAAAACACTAAAGGGAAAACTCTATACTGCTTGAATTTAAAAAAGTGCTCCAATTCAAAACCAACAACTGCCAATCCAATCACAATTGCAACATCCCTTGCAACATAACTCACAGACTTCCATGGGTCCTTGACCCAACAATGGGCAGGAATTGCAGCCCGAATATCAGTCAATTTGAATGGTGGAAGTAAACTTGGGTCGAATTCAGGCCCATCTTCAAACCATTTAAGCCCAACGATTCTCACTATATTTTCTTCATTGAGAGAAATAACCTTAAATGGAGCACTTACTTTGGGAACCCACTTTCTCTCTCTACAAAACAACCCAGGTGGCATAAAGTTTGGATCTGAACGAAAAATGCAAACTTTGATGGGTTCTTGGAGATGAGTCCAGTTCTAGGTTGGGAAATTATTGAAGGCAAAGGGTTAATCCCACATTGTGATAAAACCTAGATGGCCATTGGAGAGAGTAAAACCCAAATTGTGAATTCAGAGACGATTTTTGGTTTCCGCTCTCTTTAGCTGGTCTCTATATACACCTCAATTTCGTACCCCCAATTTTACAAATGGACAAATAGACGTTACCTTTGTTAACTTTTCAGGGGGCCAAAACACAAAGGAAAAAAGATAACAAGTCAGAGGGCAAAATGAAAAATGGAAAGATTTGTGAAGGAATGCAAGTCGGGGCGCGACACACAAATCTGCATGTCTCGCGCCCCGTATTGTTTTTCTTCTTCCCCAGTTGCTGCATGGCTCACTCTTCTTGCGCAATGTACAAGCTTTCTGCTCCAGTGGCCTCCGGTCACCTTGCTGGTCTCTGCCTATAAAAGAAGGCCCTTAGTTCCCTCACTCAACACACCAAGCTCCTCCAAGCTTCATTCTTCCTCCCTTCTCCTCCCTTGCCCTCTGTGCAAGCGAGCCAAGACAATAGTCTGCCTTCTCCTCCTCTCTTGCCTTGCTAAGCGAGCCTTCGATCCTTGGCTTCTAGCCTCTTGCCCCCTCGGCAGTCTCCTCCCTTACCCGAGCAAGCGAGCCTCTTCCGTCCTCGCCCCGTTGAGCCGATCTAAAAAGCCAAATATTGCGGTTACGTTGCTCGGATACAACAAAAATACAATAGATACAACAACAACATCAGCAAAAACTAACATTACTCTGCCAAGACTCCGACAAAACATCTTCCACCGCCTTTGCATATTTTGAGCATAGCGCCACACACTGCCTACCACAACGACAACAACAACAACAAAAGACTTTATCACTCGAGAATATATAGAAAGCATACTAAAAAATGTCTAGAGTGTTTAAGCATAGACATATATACTGAGTTTAGATACTCACGCTTCAAGAGATAGGTACACCCTACTAGCCTGTTCCCGTTATTATAAATAAAATGTAGAATATTATATTATGCATGTTTGTAAATATTAGTTAAATAATGTTTTAATTAGTTAAATGTTACTATACATATATTAATGTAATAAATAATACATAAAGTGTAGATATGATAATAATGCATGTTTATAAATAATGTATACATAAAATATTAACTTTATGTAGTTAAATTATAATATGTCATTGCATCATAAATTTGTAAATAATAAAAATCATGTTCATTTTCAAAAATAGTCGTTATTATGCTCAAATAATGTTTAAAATAGATATCATCCATTTTCCTATATATATATATATATATATATATATAAGTATTTTCTCTACACCAAACATACACAAACTAAACATGTTTTTAGCAAAACCCACAATGAGGCCGAAAGGGCGAACTGAGTGTCTAACCTCTTCTCAATTCGTAACTTAGCTCCCGAACCCATATTTTCTGGTATTTTGGGTTTTTCTCTATTTAACCTTAAAATAGAGGTGGTGACTCTGTACACACAAATTTAGGGTTCACAACGAGATCGAGTACATTCCACGCGCTTTAATTTTTTGAAACCACTCGCTTCTCACGTAGCGAGGTGCGGTGTCAAAACGAGGTTCTCACAGTGGCGACTCTGCTGAGGATGTTGTTTTTTTAAAATAAATAAATAAATAAATAAATAAATATATATATATATATATATATATATATATACATATATATATACATATATATATATATATACATATATATATATATACATATACATATATATATATATATACATATATATTACAAATGCATGCTCGATTTGTTATTATCGTTGTTACCATTGCAAAGGGCGGAGGACTTTTTTTTATTTGATTATTTTATATTTTGATTCTTCGTATTATATATAAATTTCTTTGTTTCCAACAAAAAATATTCTTTCAAAAAAAAATTGTTTTCAAATATTAAAAAAATTCATTTTTCAAAATAAAAAAAATCAAAACAAAAAAATCATTATTTCAAAAAAAAAATCAAATAGTAATAATAATAATATAAAAAAAGAAAAAAATCAACTCAAAAGAAATTCATTTAAAAAAAATAATAATTAAAAAAAATTTTAAAAATCCAAAAGAAATTCATTTTCTAAAAAAATTATTTAAAAATTTTTAAATGGCAAAATTAAAGACATTTATTTTTTTAAAAAAGTAATAAATAAATAAATAAATATTTTTCAAAACAAGGGGGCTTAAAGTAAAAAAATCTCTTTTCTTTCAAGTGATTTTTTTTCGTTTTCTCAAAAAAAAAAATAATAATAAAATAAAAATAGAAGTTTCTTTAACAAAAAATATTTAAAAAGAGAGAAGAAATTTCTTTAAGAGGGTTGAACTACGATGACCTGAGCCTCGAAATAAGGAACGTAGATAGCCTTTGAGTTTGGTTAAATGTTTTCAGTTTCCTTTTGTATATATACATTTGATTTTTTTAATGTTTCTTTTCGTTGCTGTCACTAATATTTTTGCAAAAAACCGAAAATTAACATAGTGCATTGCATGCTTAACTTGGCTTACATCAGTAGTATAACACAGTACATTGCATGCTTAGCTTAACACACTTTTGCATCAAACCGAAAATTATTACATTACATTGCATGTTTAGTTTACAATTTTAAAATCTATTTTTTAGATAACTCACACACACACATAGATATTATCAAATTTTTAAGCATATCTCATGTACATCTTTTTATGGACACTTCTTACTGTCAAAACAAGCTACGCTTGTCCAACCAAAACATATGGTATTTTCTATGAGTTTGCTTTCTATTTTGTCAAAACATGAAAAGAAAAGACAAGACGAAATCCCCTCACCATTATCCTCAACCGTCATCTCCAAATTCCTCTTCCCTCTTAACCTCTCATAAATGCGTCTCTAGTCGATTAAGTGTATCGTTCACTCTCGATTTCAAGTACAATTTCAGTGAGTTCTACTTCGAAATGTCGAGGTTTACCATTTCAAAAAAAAAAATAAAAAGCCCGATAGAGAGTCAGGAAAGAAAGAAGAGCAAAGAAAGAAAGGGAAGACCAAAAGCTAGATTTAAGAAATGGGAAAATTTCCCAGCAACAAGGAAAGACGTCTGGAAGGTTGTCTTATTAGCCTACTCCTTCACGTCTTTACAAATTGGTCGGCCTACACCCTTTCGATGAATCAGATGACGCAAGGATCATAAGCAAAAATTCAAAATTAGGGGGCTTTCAAACCCCAGGGGTGACCCGTTGTTGTCATAATTACCTATTTCGTGTCTTCAACCCATCCTTATAAAGTATGCTCACTAGTCCTTTTGATTCCCTTTATTTCAAAAGTCCAACCAAGTCCTCTAACCGGGGTTTCCAAAGGTCCTTGTATATATTCAAGTCAAGTCATTTTTACTTATTTTTTTTCTCTCTAGCTAGTTAAGTCTTTTCCCGATCTTTGAGTACTGCTCATCGCCAAGTATCCCTGGATTTGTCAATCTTCTCAGGAATGATGAATCGACTCACTTATAAGTCTACACAAGTTGATGATGAATCATTTGGAAGATATGGACTCGCAAACCATTAAACACATGAAATTCCTCAAATATGCAATTTGTATTGATAAAAGATCACCTTCGACCCATTGCGGCCGAGCTACTAGTAGCACATCGGGGGATTCCTACCATACACCAAAACCCTTCCAGATACCTAAAAAATCCACCACATACCAAAACCCCGTCTAAAACCGAAGACCTTCAAATATCTTCGGTCATCCCCATGATCCAGCTTCCCGAAAACCAGGGCTGTTTCACCCTTATATCCATAAAAAAAATGACCATCCATTTGCCCCAAAAAAAGAGGAAATAAGACATTCCTTCAACTACTCTGTTATGATGCTCCGATAAGTCAAAGAAGAAATAAGAAATGAAGAAAAAAAAAGGAGAAAGAGGAAAAGCATATTTGAAATACAGCCTATGCCAAAGGAAGGAAGAAGAAATGTTAAGTTGGAAATTCAAATACATCTTATGCCAAAGAAAGGAAAAAAGGAAGGAAAAGGCACTTATCTGGAACAGTCATTCAAAGTCTCTCTAAATTGAAGCTTTTCTTGGAAAACCAATCCACCCCAAACACTACACCCTAAAAACCAATCCATCCCAAACACTACACTCTAAAACCAGTCCATCACAAACACTACACCTTATCCTAGTTGCCACTGCTATCTATGTTTCAATAGATTATAATGTGATTTGAGTCAAAGACAAAACTCATTGATAAAACATATAAAATCATCGAAAGATAAACATTAAGTAGGGTCCATAACCCACCAATCCTGTGATACTCGATGATAAAGTAAACTCTGGATCCAGACTCTTTTTTTGTTTATTAGAGTCGTCCTAAGATACACATGTCTTTCTCATTCAAATTGAGCATGCCTGGGCTGTCCCCCCATCAATTTCTTTCTATGGCTATCCTCCATTCATTGTTACAAAACTCATCAATCGAGTCTTCCATGGGCTTTCCATCCCATCTAACAAAATTTGGTTGATCGAGTCATCCTGAGGCTTCTTTCATCAAACTCATTTGGTACGTAAAGTCTCATATCGTCTTTGGAGACAGATACCTATCTCGCTCAAGAAGCTGCAAAGTCATGATCCCTCAAAGACAAACATGTTATCTTCATATGTATAAAAAGAAACCAAAAAGCGACAAAGACGTGATCACTCAAAAAGTAAGCAGATTATCTTAATATGCATTGAAAGACAGGTTCCCTATGACGGTAAAAGTTTGTTAGGTTGAAACCCGAAAGAAGCGACCTAGGTAAAAGTTAGAGCAAACAAAAAAAAAAAAGTGGTCCCCGAGGCATTGATTAGTAGGATTCACTAATTTTGTGATTGAATACCTTTCTTGAATGATGCACTAGTCGAATAGCTAAAAGTGACCCCAAAGCTTCACGCACTTTCATCTCAAATGTCACCATCGACTCATATACTCATAACCCTTCAAATCCAACCAAAAGTCACATCTCAAACTCTTATATCACATTTTCATCACCTTACCCTATCTTGTCTTAGCATGTTTAAAAACAGATAACACACATGCACATTCCAGAGTCCATTTTGAAAAGGAAAAAAATCATTTGCATGCTTGCATCTTCTTGTTGCATATTTTTTTTTGCATTATCACATCTTATCAGGTCTTTACCACATCAGCCCATGTGCAAAATACCAATGTTTTATTGGCATCCTCCAAGAAACGTCAATGCCAATCTCCGACAAAAAACTTGACAAAGCTACTAAACAAAACATCTCCAGTGTCCTTATGGGTCACCAACAACTACCTTTCAAGCATCCTCAGCAGCATCACCAACAGCTCTGCAATCCAATCATCAATGACACTATTCAGTAAATATCATAAACATATCAAGTATTGCCAACGATGACACATCCATTAATCATGGCGAAGATGGCACATCTTGATCAAAACATCACCGACATGACTTCCCAATCACTGCAGTAAACGTAACCTCTTAAAACTATATGCTTTTTATTTCAATGCACATACTGGTCACACAACCCCAATGTGTTGTTAGACCTTTTCCATTTGCATTTGGTCACACAACCCTAAAGTAGAGTTAGACCTCTTCTAGTCAGGCAACCCCGATGAAAGGTCAGACTTTGTCACTACTTTCTAGTCACGTAACCCTAATGTAGGATTAGACCTTGATACTTGTTTTTTAGTCAAGCAACCCCGGTATGGGGTTAGCTCTTTCTAATTTGTTTCTGGTCGCACACCCCCGATGAGGGGCTAGACCTTTTCATCGCTTTCTGGACTCGCGACCCCGACATGGGGTTCAATCTTTGTTTTGCCTTTCCTCACATAACCCCAATGAATGGTTTGACCTTTTGTTTATGCCTCTGGTTATTCCTTCAACAGCAAACATGTGGTCTTAGGAAATGCCCACACACTTATCTCACATTCATGTTTTACATTTTGTTTTCAAATTACGTCTTTACTACTTTATTTACATTTTGCTTTCATAATTTTCTCAACATTGAACATCGCTTTTTCCCATGCTGAGATAAACACATTTTAGAAATTACATTTGTTTTTCCTATTATGGGAAAAACACATTTTGAAAATTTTATCACTTTTCGAATTATAGGAAGCGCATTTGTAAGAGATCGCTTTGCTTTTCCTATTCTGGGCTAAGCACATTTTAAAAACATAATCGCTTTGCCTATGCTAGGCGAAACACATTTTAAAATTTGCATCTACTTTCCTTATTATGGGGAAGCACATTTTAAAAAAAAAATCATCGCTTTTCATTTGTTGGGAGAAGCACATTTTAAAATTGCATCTTTTTCCCTATGCTGGGGGAAGCACATTTTAAAAAATCAAATCGCTTTGCCTATGCTGGGTGAAGCTTATTTTGAAAAGTCCCACTCGCTTTACCTATTATGGGTGAAGCACATTTGAAAAAAAATCTCTAGATGTTACAATGAATATTGCAACGTGACATTTTAGAAAAACCTTTTGGTGGTATTTGGAAAATCTTTTGGGCGTTGCAATAAAAATTGCAACGCGACGTTTGGAAAAGAAATATGTGGGCGTTGCAATGAATATTGCAACGTGACATTTTAGAGAAAACCTTTTGGTGACATTTGGAAAATCTTTTGGGCGTTGCAATGAAAATTGCAACACGACATTTGGAAAAGAAATATATGGACGTTGCAATGAATATTACAGCGTGACATTTTAGAGAAAAACCTTTTGGTGACATTTGGAAAATCTTTTAGGCGTTGCAATGAAAATTGCAACACAACATTTGGAAAAGAATATCTGGATGTTGCAATGAATATTACAACGTGACATTTTAAAGAAAAATCTTTGGGACATTGCAATGAAAATTACAACGTGGCATTTGAAAACAAAATCTATGGATGTTGCAATGAATATTGCAACGTGACATTTTGAAAAGGAAAATCTTTTGGGCCTTGCAATGTGTAGTGTAGACACCCCAATTTCGTACCCCTGGTATGTAACATGACATGAAATATCAAGACCTATTAAAAACTAACGAATATCAAGTTACATAGTCGAAAATGCAAAAAAAAAAAGCAGGATGCGTAAACAGTGAAATACAGGGGGTCTAAGTGCCAAAAAGGACACCAAAATGACCCTGGGCACCGCCCATGGTCACTCCTGGCGCCGCGCCCAGCATGGCTATGGGCAGCGCCCAATAGTCCCATAAGTCCTATAGCAGTTTGCCTTTGGCGCAATTCTCCAAGCGCACGATACAAGTCGATAAAGCATATAAAGAAAAACTTAATAACAAAGGAATTCCTCCTCCCAGACTATAAATAAGAAGCCCCAACTTGTTGAATTCATATAGTGAACATAGTGCAAACACGCAGTTAAAAAATAGTGCGCGGTGAGTTTCATCGTTCTCCCGAGTGAGTGCCGGCGAAGGAATTTCTTCCTCTAGCCCCAAAGTTCCGCCAAATCTCCCCCAAACACTAAAACCTACCAGCCAAAATGAAATCTTGTTACCTTGCTAGGATTCCGCCTTATTCCACCGGTCCAAAAATCTTAAAAAAAGTAGTTGCCCTACCCGAATCCAAACGTCAACTCAACAAAAAAACAAGAAGTTGTTCTGCCTCGATTTCCGATGCCAACAAGCAAGCAAAAGCAAGCAGTTGTGCCGCTCGGATCCCGAGACGAAAAGCAACTTTTGGAAGCAGTCACTCTGCCCGAATCTCCGCAACAGCAAAGCATAAAAAAAGACTCTCTCTCCCTAAAGGACAAAGTGAGCGCACCCTAGAACCTGCCAAAAGCTAGTTGGTACGAGATAAAACCCTCACGCTTGAAGAGGTAGGCTATTTAAAGTTTTTATATATAAAAGTGTTATTTAGACTAGCCCGATGTAAAGAAAATAAACGGTTGTGCTGCTTGAAATTATATAGAAAATAGCACTCAAAAAGAGCCATTATTATGACCAAAATTTTATAAGTGTATTTGTAACTCCTGGAAGGAGGCTGTTGTAAGTTTGTAATAATTTCCTTATATATATATACATACATATATATATATAATGCTTTATTTCAACTATTAAATAAATATACAAAAACATATTTAAGCCAAAAACTATTTTGAGACCAAAAGGGCGAGTTGGGTACCTAACCCCTTCCTACCTCGTAACTTAGCCTCCGAGCCCTTTACAAATCTGGTTACTTTTTGTTTTTCTTTGTTTTTCCTTAAAATAAAGATGGCGACTTTGTTGATCACATTTTGAGTCCACAATTGAGGTCAGGCGTATTCCATGCGCCTTAAAGGTTTTGAAACCACCAGTTTTTTCATTAGCGGGGGAAAGGTCGAAAAACGGGGCACTTACATGTAGACACCTCAATTTCGTACGCCTGGTATATGACATGTCATGAAATAACAAGACCTATTAAACGACTAACGAATGTCAAGTTACATGGTTGAAAATGTAAAAGAAAAAAAGAATGCATAACAATGAATTGTAGGGCCAAAGTGCCAAAAATCATAACAAGAAAAGCTGTGGACATTGCCCACAACCCTCCTGGGCACCGCGCCCCAAGCCTCCAAAGGCAGCGCCTACAACCCTCCTAGTTACTGGTGCAGTTAGCCTAAGGTGTAACCTTTTTAGTGCACGGTACAAGTCGTTGAAGCTCAAAGGATAAAACTTAACTGCGAAGGAATCCCCCATCCTCAGCTATAAATAGAGGCTCCATGGGTTCACAATTTCACACAGTTAAGAAATTCACTGCGTGAGAAACTTTCACCGTAGTCTGTTCTCCTGAGAGAACGCCAAGGTTATTTCCTCTTCAGCCCCGAAACTCTGCCAAATCTTCCCTAAACACTTAAACTATCCGGCCAAAGTGAACCCTAGTTACCATGTTAGGTTTCCGCCCTAATTCACCGGTTCAAAAGAACCAAAAAGAGCAGTTGTCCTGCTCGATTTCAGAGGTCAAATCCAGCCAAAGCAAGCAGTTGCTCTGCCCGATTTCAGACGCAAGCAAGCAGTTGTGCCGCCCAGATCCAAGGTGAAAACAACATAAAGGAGCAGTTACGCTGCCTGAATCCCCACAACAACAAAAAGTAAAAAGACTCCCTCTCCCTGAAGGACATAGCGAGCACACCCTAAAGCTTACTAGAAGGAAGTTTAGTACGAGATAAAACCTCCACACTTCAAGAGGTAGGTATTTTAAAGTTTTATTTACTTTTTTATATTTAAAAATGCCATTTAAAATAGTCATATATCACGAAATTAGCAGTTATGCTGCCCAAAATTCTATAACAAATAGCACTAAAATAACCCGTTATTATGACGAAATTTTTATAAATATATTTGCAACTCTAAAACAGGGCTGCTATAAGTTTCTTTATTTCTTTCAAAATATATACATACATACATATATATATATATATATATATATATATATATATATATATATATATATATATATATATATATATATATATTAAATGTTTTATTTAAACTGCTAATTTTATAAAAAAAACATATTTAGCCAAAAATATATTTTAAGACCGAAATGACGAGTTTGGTGCCTAACCCCTTCCCAACTCGTAACTTAGCCTCCAAACCCTTTTACAAATCTGGTTGTTTTTTGTTTTTCTTTGTTTATCCTTAAAATAAAGATGTCGACTCTGTTATTCACATTTTGAGTCCACAATTGAGGTCGGTCCTATTTCACGCGCTTGAAAGGTTTTTCTTTTCTAAAAACCACCGCTTTCTCATGTCGCAGGGGAGAGGTCGAAAAACAGGGCACTCATACAATGAAAATTGCAACGTGACATTTGGAAAAGAATCTATAGACATTGTAATGAATATTACAACGTGACATTTGAAAAGAAAATTTTTGGGGCGTTGCAATGAAAATTGCAACGTCGCATTTGAAATAGAATCTACGAATGTTGATCATTTCCGCAAGGGGCGCAAACCCTGGGTTTTGGGAATGGTCCACAAAAAAATATTGGTCGTTACAAAATCTCTAAATTTTGATCATTTTCGCAAGGGGTGCAAACCCTGGGTCTTGGGAATGGTCCACAAAAATCTTGGTCATAAAATCTCTAAACTTGGTCATTTTCGCAAGGGGTGCAAACTCCGGGTCTTGGGAATGGTCCACAAAAATCTTGGTAATCACAAAATCTCTAAATTTGGATCATTTCCGCAAGGGGTGCAAACTCCGAGTTTTGGGGATGATCTTCAAAAAAAAAAAGGAAAAAGAAAAGGGAGGGAGGAGATTTCCACTACTCCCGACTGGCATCGCAAAAAAAATTCAAATATTAAAACTTTCCCCAGCGAGACATGTCCTAAAATTGAGTGTCTATTCTTATCAACGACATTCGTTTGATTGTAAACTCACGTTCACTTACAAACTTCGTCATTGAGGGCTTTGTAGACACCTCAATTCTGTACCCCTCATTTTATAAAATGAATTAACAGACGCTACCTTTGTTAACCTTTCAGGGGGCCAAAGCGCAAAGGATGAACATATAACAAGTCAGGGACAAAATGAGAAATGGAAATATTTGTGAAGGAATGCTAGTCGGGCGCGATGCCCAAATCTGCATGTGTCGCACCCCGTATTGTTTTTCTTCTTCCCTAGTTGTTGCACTGGCTACATTGCATGGCTCACTCTTCCTGTGCAGTGTACATGCCTTTGCTCAAATGGCCTCCGGCCACTTGCCTGATCTCTACCTATAAAAGAAGGTCCTCAGCTCCCTCCTTCAACACACCAAGCTTCTATAAGTTTTCTTCTTCCTCCCTTGCCCTTTGTGTAAGCAATCCAAGGCAACAGTCTGCCTCCTCCTCCTCCCTTGCCTTGTGCAAGCGAGCCTTCGAGCCTTGGCTTCCAGCCTCCTGCCCCTTCGTCAGCCTCATCCCTTGCCCGAGCAAGCGAGCCTCTTCCGTTATTCCGCCAAAACTCCGACAAAACATATTCCACCACATTTGCCTATTTTGGGCATAATTAAAGTATGTATAAAAAGTAAGGGTAAAGTGGTAAACATTTTTTTCTAAAAGGGAAGTTTTGAAAAATAACAATTATTTAATGACAGATGAAAAAAGAAAGGTAGACAATAATTTGAAAATGGAGAGAGTAACAAACAACACTAATCACTAGATATATCACATTAAAAATAATCTTCTGCTAGATGTTTAACAGTTGGACCACGAAAAATATTTCCGGTCTTATATGATTTTATCACAAGCCGAGTGTTTCCAACATTTCTTCCCTGATGAATGGGACACAACCTGAACTGTCCAAATGTATATATTATGTCACAAGTGCAGATCATGGTCAATATACAGTAGGGAAGTTTGCAATCATATATGAAATTGCATGTTTCTTGAGGTTCCTAAACTCTTTTTGCTTCATTTGAGATATTTAGGGACATTATATGCCTGCAGTTTAAGATAACAAAAACAACAACAACAAAAAGACTTTCTCTCTTGAAAAAACATGGAGAGCACACTCAAAAACGCCTATAGGGCTTAAGCCTAGATGTATATACCAGGTTCAGATACTCACGCTTCAAGAGGTAGGTACCCCCTACTAGTCTATTCCCGTTATTATAAATAAAATGTAGAATATTATATTATGCATGTTTGTAAATATTAGTTAAATAATGTTTTAATTAGTTAAATGTTATTATACATATATTAATGTAATAAATAATAAATAAAGTGTAGATATGATAATAATGCATATTTATAAATAATATGTGTACATACAATCTTAACTTTATGTAGTTAAATTATAATATGTCCTTGCATCATTAATTTGTAAATAGTAAAAAATTATGTCCAAATAATGTTTAAAATAGATATCATCCATTTTCCAGCATATATATATATATATATTATGGGCTAAACATGCACAAACTAAGAATGTTTTTAGCAAAACCTATGAGACCGAAAGGGCGAGTTGAGTGTCTAACTCATTCCCAACTCGTAACTTAGCCCATGAACTTACATTCTATGGTATTTTGGATTTTTCTTTATTGAACCTTAAAACAAAGGTGGTGATTCTGTACATACAAATTTAGGGTCTACAACGAGGCCGAGTACATTCCACACACTTTAATGTTTTAAAACCACTTGTTTCTCACGTAACGAGTGCGATGTCGAAAAGAGGTTCTCACAATCTCGTTTTCTATTCCAATTGTAACTTAGGGGAGATTCGAGTCATCCCATTTGGAATTCAAAGTAGAAGAAGGGATTGGGTATCCTGTGAAGGAGTAAAGTCCTTCAAACTATCCAATCGGTAATAAACCAAAATTTGAGAATTTTTTATTTACCAACACCCTAAAGTTTGAACATTTATAACTATTTCCCTCTTTGAAAAATTAAAAGACAAATTAATCATGATTATGTAGTTTTAACTTTACAAATTGATCATGGGATAAGCACATGTTGACTTAACGGTAATTTAGCTAACGGAATCGGTCAGGGATGACCAATGTGCAACATTTGTAATCTTTGGTCTACGGCGTACATTTACGTTGTACATGAACTGATATCAAGACTTTTTCAAAATACAAGGACTAATGGTGAAGTTAACCCAAATTAAAAATTGGTGGATGATTTGGTTTGATTTGAGTATCATAACAAATCAAATTTGATGTGTGTTTGATTCTCTTTGATTCACCCTTGTATTTGATTTGATGATTTGCCTATGATTCCGATTAGAAGAGTTGTTGATCATGCTCTAATAAGTTGTTAAAAAAAGGTTGATGATAAATTCCTTTTCCGGCTTTTGAGAAGTTACAAATTACTACTCATTTTGTTCCACCACCCAAAGCGGTTATGTTTGAAAAGTCTAATTATTAAGCGATATATAACTACCATTAAAATTACTTATAATTACAATAATATTTATGCATAATTAATATGTTAAATCAAATGTGGAGGGTAAAGTTGAAATGTTATGAAAAAAGTCAATTTTATTTTAAATCAATCATGATATAAAATCTCATGATACCCAGCTTCATCCACACCACACATCGTGTTCTCAATCCCCTCTCTCTGCCTGCCAATTTAGTTGATTAGAATATTTATATTTACACTTAATGCACTATTATTAAAGTTATAGATAGATAATTTTGTTAATAGCATCAAACACAATTTGATGGGGTATGGTTATGATGTTTTAGACCCAACATTTGATATTTGCATCATCTAATTTCATCTATCTTCCTACAATAAACAAAATAACTCGAAGCCAAGTTTGTGGTTCTCAAATAACCTCACAAACAACCAAATTTTAGCCAAACGAGGCCTCACACCTTGGCTCGAGTTAAAAAAAATACTTAAATAAACCAAGCTTGAGCATGTTCAGCTCCGTTATCACCCTACTTAAATTAGGGGTGTGTAAAAAGTTTTTTAAAACCAGACCAAGCCAATGGAAACTGGATCGGATCATTACTTTGGTTTGATCTTGAATCTGAATTTTCATATAATTTGATATTTGGGTCGGTTCCGATTTTCGAACCAAACAAACACGGAACCGGGTCGATTCGACCCAATTAGTTAGTTATTATATATATATATATACACATTAATTCATAATTTCCTAGCTATGACTCTATGATTTCAATATTTTTAATTGTTGAATATATTTTTCTCGTATGTTTTTTTTATTTTTTTTCATGAAGTTTAAGGTTTTAAAATTTTATTACGTATTTGAATTAAACAATTAAAATGTAAAAATCATAAAATTGGTCTGGTCTTGGTTCTCATACATCTTCGGTTGGTTCTGGACCGGACCAAGATATTGGTTCTCATAGATATTGGGTTGATTCTGGTTCTAAATTTTTTGAGAACCGGACTATGGCCTAGTTCCGATTTTTGGATTTTTTTTCTATCCAAAAAACTGGACCAAACTTAAACAAACTCATCCCTAACTTAAACAGTTGATTGCGTCATTCCTTTCTTTACTAATCTCACTTTCTAAAAGTAATTAAAAATGAACTTATCTTCACAAAAAGAATAATTTTGAAGTTGAGGATTATGTAACAAGGTAAAAATTTGTGTAGGACTGTCTTACAAATCGAGGATCCTTAAGACGGAACTCCATAAAATAAAAAAAATGAGTTTGTTGGAGCGGGTAACTCCATTAAAGAAGACCGTGGGTAATCTAACAAGAAAACATGTCAAAATATGAGAGGAGAAGAGTTGCAAAACTAGGCGAGCGGGCTGGATCCATAAGGTGAGGCACAGGTCACCCAAAAAGCTCGTCGATCCGCTTATTTGATGTTGTAACGTGCACGCTGTGAGAATGCCACCATATTAATGAACTCAACCTTCAAATTTGCTAAGTTGCTCTCTAACTCTCACATCATGCTCTGGTGCCCTCCATCTTTTCAAACTTTGCTAGAGAAGTCCCTAAATGTTTGGACTTTGCATTTTAGTCGTAAATCAACTTAAAACTTTGATGAACCCATTTACGGAAAAAGTGACACATTTAAGGAAAAAATGACACATTTAAAGAAAAAATGCGATATATTTAAAGATAAAATGACATATTTAAAGATAAAAGTGACACTTTCATATTTAATGATTTACACATTAATAGACTAAATTTGACAAATTTAAATGTAAAAATGATACATTCAAGGTAAAAAAATTAACGGTTTCATATATAAAATCTAAGGAGTGGTGCTGTAATTTCTAAAAATTAAGGGATGACACTATAATTTTTTAATTTTTAACTTATTTGAGATTGATAATTTTTTTTTTAAGACCGGCTTACCAGAAGAGCTGCTAATATATAATGATAATGTAGGGCTCATTTGATGGCGCGTTTTGTCCACCAAACACTGCATTTTGAGGCGTTTCTACCAAAAATAGTGTTTTAATACCGCGTTTATAAACCTTGCGTTTTAAAAACTTTACTACATTTTGAACGCTCAAAATTGGAGCTTTTTTGCAAAACGATGTTGTGAAAACGCAGTTCTATTCGAAAATTCCCTAAAATGCCCACTCTTGTGCTGGGTTTTGGAATAGAAAAAAAAAAGGGACGGATGAGGAGGAGAGGAGATGGCGAACTTACGGGCTTACGACAACCATGGTGATGGTGATGTCTCTGCTTCTTTGGCAACGGTTATTATTATATATATAATTATATGTAATAAAAAATAATGCGGTTCGGTTTGATTCGACGTAAAAAATCGCAAAGCGAACTGAATCGAGCGATTTATGATATTTTTATGTCTTAAATTTTGAAAGTGGACTTTTTAAGGGAAACAACCCAAAATAGAATGATAGACTCTTTACCTGAATCGGAGGGAGTAATATTTTTTAAATTATACCATTTAGTTTTGTATTTTATTTGTTTATTCCCCTTGTTTTATTCAAGTACACAGTTTGTAATTTTGATTTATGGGTCAAATGGTATAATTATCTTTTTGAAAACTACTCAAGTTTATGAAAATAACGTTTTAAAATTATATCTCAAACATATTTATAAGAAGACTATTATATTTTAAAACCGTTATATTTTAAAACTGCTGTATTTTTAAAACGTTGCGCTAAACAGTCAGTAGAAGAGAAAGAAGTAGTAATGGTTAAGACAATAATTCCAAAAAAGCGGCTATACATTACAAGTTACACCGGTGGCCATCTATGTAACAGTCAAACAAATGAGTTGGGCCTCGGAACCATAATTTATTGAAACATGGGCCATCCACCATCCTTTCCTTGGCATCAATCCACCTTCGTCTTTGCCCCCCCTTTCTCTCTCTCTCTCTCTCCGTAGCTGAGACATATTCCCTTCTTTCTCTCATCATTCTCTCTCTCTCTCTCCAAATATATCCATAATCGGTAGAGTATTATATTAATAAAAGTATAAAGCACAGTGATTGCAGAGGAATATCTATCTCCTTACACAAAACACTCTTTTTAGCAACTGGCTTGTTTCCGAAATTCTCTACTTTTTCTTCAAATCTTTGCAAACTCATCATCCAAATCTCGCACCCGTTCCCTCAATTTCCCCTAATTTTCAACCAATTTTGACACCAAGAAACCACACGATTCCACCTTTACCTTCCCTTTTTTGGGACCACAAATACCAATTTCTTGAATTAGGATTTACTTTCTCAGTTCTATTCAGCTCGAAAGGTATGAAATTGAGCATGATTTGTTTCATATCTCAAGCTTGATTTTCGTGGGTTACTTCTCGTTTTAAGAAATTCGAAACGATAATTTCCAATTTTATTGAATACTTTTTTATTCTTTATTTTTTTATCTGTATAGAATTAGGGTTTGATTAAGCATGGAGGTGTGAGTTGGAGATTGATTTTTGTTGATTTGAAGCTTTCTGGGATTTAGGGATTTCTGGTAAAAAAGGAGGGAAAAAACAATGGACAAGTACGAGCTTGTGAAAGATATAGGATCTGGGAATTTTGGGGTGGCAAGGTTGATGAGGAACAAGGTGACAAAAGAGCTTGTGGCCATGAAGTATATTGAAAGAGGGCACAAGGTTTGTACTTTGTTCCCCTTTCTCGATGTCGAAATTCTTTGCAATGATGTATATATTGTGTACCAGTGGTATGCATGTAAATTGCAATGTATTCCAAATTCGTGCTATTATAGCATATCATGTTTAAACTTTAATGATGTAACGAATTGTTCCTTGGCTTGAAAGAATCGAGCTCATGATTTAATTCATGCCCCCCGTTGCTATGTAGATTGATAACAATGTTGCACGAGAAATCATAAATCATCGATCACTTCGGCATCCAAATATAATTCGATTTAAGGAGGCAAGTTTTTTATATTCTTTGCAGTTTTTATTTATAGATGAGTTGTTGACAGTATAAAGTTAAAAGATTTTGCTAATTTTCTACCTTGGGCTTTGGTTATAGGTGGTACTGACTCCTACTCACCTTGCTATTGTTATGGAGTATGCTGCCGGGGGAGAGCTCTTTGAGCGGATTTGTAATGCTGGAAGGTTCAGTGAAGACGAGGTTCACTAACTTATTCCAAACATTATACATTGCTTACATCATTTGTACTCGAAGGCTGCATATATCTGGTTTTGTTACCTTTTATTTTGGAATCTTCTTTGGTTGATATATGTCATTCAAGATTTCAGGCTAGGTACTTCTTCCAGCAGCTTATATCTGGAGTCAACTACTGTCACTCCATGGTAGGAAAGCTTTCATGATATATGTGTGTGTGCCTGTCTCTGTGTATGTGTATATATGTATATGTGCGCACGGGAATGCCTTTTGTTTCATTTTCGTTGTAACAACATTAGTTCAATTTATATTTCATGATATGCAGCAAATATGCCATAGAGATCTGAAGCTGGAGAATACACTTCTAGACGGGAGTCCTGCACCACGGCTGAAAATCTGTGATTTCGGTTACTCAAAGGTTTGCATTTCTTATTCAAAGTTTACATTGAGATGACGATGGAAGACCACCACTAATTCTCTTAATTACCATGTGCAGTCATCTCTGCTGCATTCAAGACCCAAATCAACAGTTGGCACTCCTGCTTATATCGCTCCAGAGGTTCTATCACGTAGAGAATATGATGGCAAGGTAAAGGTGTTAATACAGTTAGATCACATGTTGTTCAAGTTTGAAATTAGGACTTGGGCAAATTTTACTTGGTTAAAGGAAATGCAAAGTCCAGATTGGTCTGATTTCTGAATAGAATGTTCGTAGGCGGTAGAGTTTAGGATTTCTATTTATGGGTGTTTCAAAGTTAATTAATTGATCTCAGAATTTCATTAAATATTTGCACTACTTGTTACCCTTTTTCTAAGATTGCTTATTCAGGGAGGTAAAATATGGTCAGTGAGGTTGGTGTCACTGGGAAGCTTCTTCTTGACCTACTTGCTTTTAGCAAAATCTAGATGACTGGAGACGTGCCTTCATTCATAGTAATATGACCAACTTCATTTCACATCCCTATGCGGCATTAATGTCTGCTGATTTATGATTGCTTCGGGGTTTTACTGGAAAATTGCATCCCCCCACCTTCTTTCAATCTAAATAAGTTGATACACCCTCCATTTATGATAAGGGATCGAGTGTTGAAGATGATGTGAAACAAACTTGCTGTCAGCTCTAGTGGTTGAGATGGATACTTGTGAGTTTTGACTTCCCTTGTTCATTTGGTTCCAAACACTGTGATGTCAAACATTGCTTTTGTCAAAGAAAATACAATATGATTATCTGTTGCTGTTTCCTTATGAGAACGGAGACTTCCGAGTCGTATGCTTGAAAACATGATGTCATGATTGTCTCTTCCCCCCTTTCTGCCTTCTGTCAGTGTGGTAAGAATGTGTTAAGTCTTGAATGCAATTTGTACAATATGATGCAACCATAGTCTCGTGTCTCATAGGTGCAGTGGAGAAGTTTAAATGGAACCATGACTTGTATGCATGCATGTTTAGTGGCACCTTAAACTGCCAGCAGGCAGATATAAGAAAAGCCTGAAACCCTCTCCCCCCACCCCTGTGCCCCCAAGCTCCCTGGAGAGAATATGAGGAATATTTCTACGTTGCAGTTTTTCCTGATTCGCTGGTTTGTGCTGTGTTCAGTTGGCTGATGTTTGGTCATGTGGTGTGACACTTTATGTTATGCTGGTGGGAGCATACCCTTTTGAAGACCAAGAAGATCCAAAAAATTTCAGAAAGACTATACAAGTGAGTGCCCTTTGCTGTCTGAAATTTCTGTGCTTGGGCCTAGTTAAGTTGAGTTTTACTTATCCCTGATTTTTTGCTGTTCCTTTTTTTTTTCTAGCGAATAATGGCTGTTCAGTACAAGATCCCGGACTATGTTCACATATCTCAGGATTGCAGGCACCTTCTTTCTCGGATATTTGTTGCAAATTCTGCTAGGGTACGTGGATTTCAAGTTATTGATCCTCGACGAGAGGACTTGAAAATAATATGTTGATCAAGTTTCTATTATATTTATTCTCAGGCACTGGTACGCCTTAGTTTTTTAATATCGTCTACTCTCAAACTACCTTTGACGAGAAAGTCTTACCTTATTTACTTTGTTGTATAACAAAGTAAATCCAGAGTTTTGTATAACAAAGTGTGAACAGGAATAGGAAATACAAACATAACTCTGGCTTCATCATTATTTTCTCCCCTAAAATAAGGATATAACTTAAATAGGAATATGAAGGAAAAAATCGGTGTTTGCAATGCGAGATTTACTTCGAACTAGATAGTATATGACATTTTTGTTATCACTTAACTTATTGCATTCGTACTGAAGTTGAACTTGACTACCTATGCTTATAGCATCTGGATCCCCTGACATGAAATTCTATTTATTTTATTTTTTTTAATCTTTGCCTCTTAGTATTTGACTTTGGGAAAATCTTTTTTACTTCATTGGCCCTTGTAGTTGTTATCTTGGTCGGCATTATACTTGATTGCATTCGGTGATAGGTAGAAACAATCTTATATCAAAATTTGAACTGCATCATGAAATTCTCGGCCTATTTTAGTGCTCATTGAGGAAATCAAACACTGGTTGCATCAACTTGTATAATGTGTCTCCTGCAGAGAATCACCCTCAAAGACATTAAGAGCCACCCATGGTTTCTGAAGAACCTGCCAAGGGAATTAACAGAAGCCGCTCAGGCTGCCTATTACAGGAAGGAAAACCCGGCATTTTCTCTCCAAAGTGTTGAGGATATCATGAAAATTGTGGACGAGGCCAAGTCACCACCTCCAGTTTCGCGCTCAATTGGAGGCTTTGGCTGGGGGGAGGAAGAAGACGAGGGGAAGGAAGAAGAGGTAGAGCCTGAGGAGGAAGAGGACGAAGACGAGTACGATAAAAGAGTGAAGGAGGCTCATGAAAGTGGAGAAGTTCCTGTTTCTTAGATGGGCTTGATGATATTAGTAGAAAATTACCCCCCCTTCCCCTCTTACAAGGGAAAAAGATGAGTAGAGTTTCGAGTAATGGAGTCGGAGTAAATTAAAGGATATGGTTACATGTTTGTTTGTAAAAAAAGGTGCCAGTTTACTACTAGGGGGTTTGGAGCTTAATAATGAGGTCTGTAAATTTTTGTGTTATGATGGTAGTAGGGTTTGAGTTTGTATTGTGTGAGAATATTAGGTGTGTTTCTGTTATCGTTTGAAGAACAGTCCAGAGTTTGATTGTTTTATTTTTTTGGTCAGTCAGCTGTGTTTCAAACTGTTTTTTTTGGCAAATCTATTTATTGGATGAGATTTTGAACAGTAGTAGCTGCTGTCATATTGTTTTGATTTTGTTATGCTAATTATGAATCTGTGATCATGTGGGATTGCTATAATATTAAATTATACTCTCTTGGTCCTCAAAAAAAAAAAGAATCCTTTTCCAAAAGAAATTGTCCCTAAATGAAGGGAAGGAAAGCAATTTTGTTCAAAAAAACAGTAGTAAAGGGATAAAATTTAAAGAAAATTCACCATTTTTTTCTCGAAATTATTACTTCTTAGTTCTTACTAATTACTCCATCCGTCCCTAAATTATCGTCCTCCTTTCCTTTTTCGTCCGTCCCAAAATAATTGTCCACTTTGAAACTTACCTTTTTAGAACATTACTTTTACCACTTTATCCTTACTTTTTCACTCTACTTTAATTATGAGCCACATATACATGGGCATTAAAGGAAACTACACATTAAACCAATATAAATAATCAAGTCAATTACTTTTTCTTAAATTGTGCACCGAGTCAATCAGGACGATTATTTAGGGACGGAGGGAGTACTACTCTCCCTGGTCCACCTTCTGAGTTTACGTTACGTATTAATTTTATGTTCTACAACTATGAGAATCAAAAGAATGGTGAGCATATTTTGAAACACACACACACACATAAGGGGAGACTCCAAGGGAGGTCAATTTTACGGGGGGATAATCTGAGAGCTAGAAATAGAGTTTACGTCAACCAGTGTTTCATATGTAAAGAAGATGAGGTGATGACTAATCACATTTTGCTGCACTGCTCTGGAGGTATGGAGTTATTTCTCTCTTAGCAAACATTTCTTGGGTCATGATAAGATCAGTCGTTGAGCTCCTCCGTGCTTGGTCGGAGGAGGAATGTGGTCTCGAATTCAGCTTCATTGACAATTTGGTGGAACATTTGGAAGGAGATGAATCAAAGAGCTTTCGATAATGTGGAAGCTGTGTTAGATAAGCTAAAGAAGAATGTTTTCAGCTCCTTCGTTTTTGGTGCTCGGAGACTTATTTGCATGAATGAAACTTTTTTGTGGATATGGAGGATAGTTCAATCCAATTGCAATTTTGTTTAATATATATACTTCCTGGGTTGCGCTTCTCTTTTTGACGTCGTAATTAATACAACCTTTATTTATAAAATAAATAAATAAATAAATACACACATTGCCACTTTTTTTTTTTTTTTTTTTGAGTAGGTCTCATATGAGATGGTCGTATAGAATATGGATCATAATTCATAAAACGGAACCATATTCTTTCACAACTCAGTACACCAACACAAACTGGGTTCCGTATTTCATAAGTTTTTACCTATTTTTTGTATATCCAAGTCATTTAAGTTCAATTCTCTTATCATACACACTCATGTACATACATTATACATATATACATATATATTTACACATACATAGACATGTCCATCAGGTTCCGGTTTCAGAACTGACGATTCTTGAAGCTCAAAAGGGGGAATCAGATTCGAACTGGGAACCGACACGACTCGGTTATGAACCGTGAACCGTAAAAACGGTTCACGGTTCACCAATTTATTTTTTGAAAAAAACTTTTTTTTATTTTTTAAAAAACTATCTTTAAACATTTGTAAAAAAAAAACTATCTTTAAATAGTTTTTGAATTTTTAAAAGTGACAAAAGTCATTATTTTAACTTTTTGTAAACATTTTATACTTTGTAAAATAACAAAAAAATATTTTGTAAAAAAACAGGGACGGTACCCTGACCAATTTTATCAATATAGTAAAATAATACAACCAATGAACTAAAGTCAAAGGAGTCTCACCTCTAAGTTACAATTTTTTTCAATAAATAAAAAGTTCTAATCTAAAAATTAATACTTACAATCGATAAATAAAAAATTCTAATCTAAACATTACAATTAACTTTCCAAAACGAGAGGTGTTATTCAATCGCTCTCGGTCGTTGTATCATCATCAAAGCCCTACTCCTTATTAGAAGTATCTACATTCTATTGTGTTCAATTGGATGCTTTAACCCAATCACACACAAAAAGTTGAAATTCTAAATTTCTTGAGCTCAATTGAGATCTTATTTAATCCAAAACGTAGCCGGACATGCTAAATGTATGTTCAACGGTTACGGTTGAAGCAGGAGCAGCTATGACCTCCTTTGCAATTAATGATAGAGTTGGATAATTTTGAGTCATTCTCGCACACCACTTTAAAATAACAAAAAATTCTATAATACCAAAATTAATTGATAAATATAAATCAAGTTCTTATTTTATATGCATTTTTTAAAGTCAGTTGAAAATAAGTCAACACATTAGGGGATAAATTATTATAAGAATATTTTAGCATTACTTCTAAACCATCTTGTCATATTTTATGATATAATATTTTAGCTACTAAAAACAATTATGTAATGTTCAAAAAATATTTTAACAATTTTATTCTCATACTAACAATACATTCACCTAAAATTAGACAATCTTTAAAATTTTGAATATAGCACTAATTTTAGCACAATATTCTAAATCTAATACGAAATTAGGGTAATAGAAACTGGATAATTGTTCGGTAGCGTCGTTAAAACTTTCAAAATCATCTTTAAATTTTCACTAACATCTCATTGATGAGGAAATATTGGAAGAGAGTAATCTAGATTGAAAAATGCACATAATTGTTCCCGATATTGATAAGATTCATATAACATTTTATAGGTGGAATTTCATCGGTTTGGAACATCTAAATGAAATGATTTAGGTTCCATATTTGGTTGTCTACAAAATTTAGCCATTAAAAAAATATATTATTGTGTCTTATCAAAATTGATATTATATCCCTAATTGGTTTAACTTCATCACGTAAAGTCGTCAAATCATCTTGCACACACAAATTTAATATATGACATATGCATCCAACATGAAAAAATTACCACCAATTGATGGTTGACAAAATGAAATGAGTTCGGATAAAGTAACAGTATTATTTGAAACATTATCAAATTCAATTGAAAATAATTTTTTTATCTAAACTATATTTTTTTAAAAGATTCATAATTTTTGCGGAAATATTACGAGCATTATGTACGGTATCAAAGTTTTTAAATCCAATTAATTGTTTTTGTATTGTCCATGAGTTATCAATAAAATGACATGTAATTGCTATATAATTATGTTGTTGCCATTTATCATTCCAAAAATCTACACATATTGAAACTTTTTGCAATAAATTTATAAATATAGTAATTAATGTCTTTTTTCTTTCTAGACAAGCAATTTTTATGCCACGAGTAATCATATTTCTATAAATTTGTTTAGCGGCAGGATTCACCGACAATTGTGTAAAATTTGCCCATAAAACATCATTTGTTAAATTAAATGGAAGACCTTTAAAACAAATCAAATTTACCATTTGTTTTCTATATATAGCTTCGGTAAATTTAAATAGATAAGACATACCTTGTTATGGTGAACCCGCAACTCATTGGATTTGTGTTTGACCTTCATCCATTCTCATCTTGTCGGGATGCTTGTTCATTATATGCTTCTTATATGTGTCGTATCCATTTTCAATTTTGAAGTTGAATGTGACATTGCAATAGTTACATGTGATTAGATAATCTTTATCTTCAAGATGCGTCTTTATATAATGCAACGTAAATATATCAGATTGGCACGTTGTTCGAGTTCGACTGCCACCTTGAACTCGACCTCTTGTTGTTCCACCAATGGTTTGACTTTGAATGATACTCTCTTGAGTACGAAAATAAGTTTCGGAGGTGTGGGGATTAACCGGCTCATCACCCATTGGATTGCTAACATCATCTTCATCATTGTTAAAATCTAAATTAATTGGTGTTTCTAAAATTTGCCAAAAAATATCTTCGGGACCAACTCTTCTCGGCTTGGGGATTTGGAGTCCTTGGGAAGCTTTGTCTTTTCCCTTATTCTTGCCGGATCGAGAATAAGACACTTTTTGTAATAAAGTAATAAAATAAAGTAAAAAAATTGTAGTTAATAGTATAAATTAATAACTAATAAAGAATTAAAATATTAACTAGTAAACATAGATAATTTAAAAAGTAGTAATTAACAATAACTTGTAAGTAATACGAAGATAATAGTACTTAATAATAATATAGATAATTAAAAATGTAATTAATATAATTAAAATTTACAACAAACAAAAGTAATTAATAAAATTAATTTTAGTAAACTTACTAAATAATTGGAGAGTAATAAGTAGATTTGTATCACACTTGGGGAGTTTTAGAATAAATGAATAGTTGTAGAATTGAGAGAATTTGAGAGAAGATGAGTAGGAAAATTTGGGGAAAGAGTGAGAGTATTTATAGGTTAGTAAAATATGAAAAATAAAAACAAAACAAAAAATTCATAAAAAAAACCCCCAAAGGGTCTCATTACCATTTCAGTCGCCAGTGAACATCATAGTCGTCCATTGGTTTGATCTAGATCGTCTGTTCAAGTATCTAGTCGTTTTTATTCGAATTTAGCCGTTGGAACCGTGAACCGTTGGATCACGGTTCACAATTCATGGTTCACGATTCGGTTTTATGAATCAAAACTGACGGTTCACAAAAACTAAATATATGAACCTTTAGTGAATTGGTGAACCTCCAATTCCGATTCCTTGGTCATGATGATGTAGTTCGAACCGTGAACCAAAAACCGGTTGGACATGTTTATATACACACACATATATAGTGGTTAATATAATTAAAAACATCTATATTACAAAGAAGCTAGGTAATTGACAATGGCTATTTAGAGATCGTTATTAAATTTTTTTTAACTATCATCCTACGGCTGTCATTTATTTAAATAACATCCTCTTTTAGGTTTTCTTATACTGTTAGAATTAGGTTTAGATTCCCTTTTATTATCAAACATTTTTTCCTATCATCCTACGGCTGTCATTTATTTGGGTAATCTCCTCTTTTGAGTTTCCTTATACTATTAGAATTACCAAACACAATTACTGGCCATGATTTAATCTCACAATCTTAACAGTTTTTATCACATTATTTTTCATCCCTATTTTATCTCCACAATCCTTTTATCTCTCACTCCTTCTCTATCTCTTTCTTTCTCCTCCTCCCTTCCTATTCATCAGTTTCTATGAGACTTACTCTTTTACTGCGAAAATTAGATATTACAGTTTTACAGTTAATATTTTAAGGTTTTACAGTTTTATGGTTGCGAAAATTTGTATTTGTATTTTTTATTTTTAATTATTATCATAATTAACTTAATCAATTTAATTTATTTCCGACCCGTAATTTCGTATACAAATAATTTTTTAAAAAAAAATCGTAAGTTTTGTAATTTGAAATATTTATTTATTTTCTTTTTAATTGTTATCGTAGTTAACTTAATCAATTTATTTTTTGTCCGACCCGTTTTTCTGGCCTGCAATTTCATTTACAAATTATTAATTAATCCATCCGTTCCGGGCAAAGAGACTCCGTTTGAAAGTCATTAAAAAAAATAATATTTTTAGTAGTTCATTAATAATAAAATGATATTTACGGTTTTACAAATATTTAGTTGTAGTTTCTTAATTGATTGCTATCATAATCAACTAAATCTCAATTTAATTTATGTCTGACTTAGATTTAATTTTTTTATAAAAAAATTGTTCATAAAATTTGTAATTATTTTTTGTAATTTTAAATATTTGTATTTTAATTTTTTTATTGTTATCGTAATTAACTGAATCAGTTTAATTTTATCTGAAAAAAATTTGTTTCTAAGTTTGGTAATCAACTTTTTTAATTTTGAATATTTGTATTTAAATTTCTTTATTTTCTTAAAAGTTGTGTTTAGTTTCCCTTATTGGTCTGAAATCTTTGTGATTTCGATTTCAAAATAGTATTTGTTAGTTCACTCTGTCTTCTTCAATTTATTTTGTGGTTTTTGTTTGCGGAGATTTTTATTTTTAAGTTTATTTCAATTAACAGGTGTTGGGTTGGAGTGTGTGTGTGAGAGAGAGAATGTTTTTTTATGCTTAATTATACTCTTTTAAGATAAGTTATAATTTTTTTTTAAAGATGAGTTATAAACTTTTACGACCAATAAAATATGTTATTTCCTTAATTTTTGGGATGTTGGTGTGTAATTTACATTAAGGATATATTAATTTATTTTTATCATGCTTGGTTCATACATTGATCATGCTCTTACTGGCACCGTGTCATCGGCACGGGCACAAGTTTATTTTTATAGAATACTACATATCTTCTCATTGTTGTGGTTTCGTTTGTTGAGGCATATGTATTGGTTTCTAATGATATAATTGCCATTTTTTTTTAGCTTTTAGGATTGATTAATTTTGATCAAAATGCATTTCCGTTCGCCTGTTAGATTTTATATAATAATATGTGGGAGGATTCGAGTTTTGCAGATGATGCAGAAAATTTGGTTAAATGAATGTGTTTGAATTCTCTTTATGTCATATGTATGTAGAAATAATGGACAAAATTATTGCATCTCATGTTTCCAATCTAACCATTGTTGTTAAGCAAAAACCCCAGAAGAAGAAGACTGAGTTTTTGTTATTGAGAAAACAATAAAATTTTCTTTTCGTATTTTAACAGTATTTACAATTAAAATATTTATTTATTGGTTTTCTTATGAAATAAATGTCGAAGTAAAATATTTTATTTTGTTAGGTATTTGAGTTTTCTTCCCTTTTCATTATGTAGTGTACATATATCCAACCCATATGAACTGCCCGGCCCAATAGGCCCGAGCAATGAGTCACATACCAATTAAGCATTTGGATTTTAACCGAGCAAGGGAGCAAAACCCTTATCCGAGAAAGCGAGCAAAGCTTTGACCTTTAGCAGATGAATTGCTTGCGAGCTGGGGGCTTAACCAATGAGCGGGACTTACAATGCTCGCTAGTCCCAGATGCAAACAGTTGAGGACAGTTATGTCCGGGCAAGATTAAGTTGCAGTTTTGGACAGTTATGTCCGGAAAACTCTCCATTTAAACCGTTATCATTAATGGGCCAATTAATGTGCCCGCCAATGAAGGCCACGATCATTCATGGGTAGTTATTAACCATTATGGGCAGTTATTAATAGTTGCTGGCAGTTATACCCTTCGGCAGGTATAAAAACCTAGGGAAATGAAGGAGAAAGGTACGCGCAATCATATTCTCTAGCCGAAACTCTGCTAAATTGTTTCCTAATTTGGTGAATCTTGTACTGATTCTTACGCCGGAGGGCCTTTGCAGGGAGTGCCCCTGCCTAGTTCATGGTTGCTCATTCTTATTGCAGAGTTGGGCTTTGAGGATTCAGGGACACGTTGAAAGCCAGGTGTTCAGCTTGGGCTTCTATAGTGCATCCGGAGTATTTTGGACGCATCAGTTGGTTCCATTGCCGGGAAACGAAAGTTTTTTTCAGTAATAGATTTGGTAAACTTGATAATTGTTCTTTCTGAGACTTCGTCAATGGCGGAAAATGGGATTAACGGCGGCAGTGGCAGTCGTAGGGAGGAGGTGCATCCGAATCTTAGTCTTAATCAAGTAGTTGGGAATAATGTTCCTCCGCCTCATGATGCACGCCACCAACTTAATCAGAGGCGCGGAGTTGATTCGTTGGCTAGGAGTGCTGAAGCAGCAGTCGGGTTAGCACATGAATTTCGAGAGGAGGCTCTGCGTCAACGAGCCATTTATTTGGGACAGATGCACCAGCTTAACTTGCAATTGATTGCAATGGGTAAGCCACCACTGCCCATCGAGCTGGATCCCTTACCAGCTTTGTCAGCTCCGAGCCAGCGGTGTTTCGACCGGCGTAATCAGATGAATCCCCTGGTTGTTCACTCTCAGCCACGAGCACGAGGGATCGAGGCGCGGCGGCCGGGTAAGGCTAGCCACAGAGTTGTGCCTAGTGTTCATTCAAGGTTGGGACCACGAGTTGGAGAGGATTCGGCCCAATCTCGCCGTAAATCGGCCGCCTTCACCGCCAGGTCATATGCTCGCAAGCTCGTTCACCGCGCGACGATCTCGTGCTCATAGTCGCCTCGATCACCAGGGGTCTTATGTTCATCGACGCAGTAACTCCTCTCCTAAGCGATCTCATCATTCTCATTATTCTCAAGGAAAAAGTGGACTGCATCAATCGGGCGGCACATTTGGGGCACCTCAGCTCAGTGGCGCGAGGTGTGGGGGCTCTTCAAGCCGCTGCGGCTATGGGACCCCCACAGGCCCCTCACCTGCAGGTACAACCTCAACCCGGGTGGTTTGCTGCAACCATAAATATCGCAGGATTTCGAGGAATTGAAACGTCGAATGGAAGCTTGGGAGCAAGGCAAGGCTCTAGATGATAATTTCTTGGAGTACGTCAAGCTGGCCCGTTAGCCCTTGATTGAGAATGCTCCACCGGCCATGAGGGGCTTATATTTCCAAATATTAAGGAATACACGGGCAAAACTAAGGCGAGGCGGTTGATGTCTTTTGAATCGCAAATCGGCTGGTGACTTCGGATGAGGCTCTGAAGATTAGGGCCTTCGTTGGCGCGTTGCAAGGGAAAGCTCTAGCTTGGATGTGGGCATTGCCACGGCGCTCAATTAATAATTGGGTCTGCGAGCAAAGTTCTGGGAGACTTTGGGCAGCGGGTACTTTGGCTAAAACAAGGGCGATTTGTCGAAGGTTAAGCAAGGGCGCATGAGTCTCTGGCGAGCTATCTCGGCGGTTCACTTGCTAGAGCAAGTTCCGGGGTTGACCGAGCAAGAGGTGACCATATGTTTTGAAACTGGTTTACTTGAAGGTGAAGGTGGCTTGCGATCAGAGTTAAGCATGCGTGAACCAAAGACGCAAGCGGAAATGCTCATGCGAGCACAGAAGTGGTGTGCCGGGGAGACGGCAAAAAAGGAGAAGAAGAAGGAGAGTGGTGAAGCTGTGGGAAATTCTAAGGGAAATGGCCAGGCAGGAAGCGGAGGCTATAACAAAAACAAGTCCCGGTATGACCGGCCCAAGGAATTTCTTCGCGAATCAGATTTAACACCGCTCAACACGTTAAGGGAAGACATCATGTATGAGATAAGGAATGAACTTCCTAATCCACCTCGTATGAACCCGGCGACATCCAGTGAACGAGATCAGACGAAGCGGTGTGCTTATCATGATGATTATGGGCATACCACGGAGGAGTGCTGGCCGTTGAAGAAGGCCATTCAGAAGTTGATTAACGAGGGGCGGCTGGACCGTTTCAAGCGAGATGGAGGCAATAGGGGAAATGTTCCCAGACGGGAAGCCCCGCCGATTAGGGGGGTGATCAATGTGATAATGGACGAAGAGCCTACACCGACTCAGCTCGGAAAACAAATATATTCTTTGTCCAAAGCGGTGGATCGACCTGCTACTTTGCAAGATGGGGAACAAGCCATTCAGTTTACTCGCAGCGAGCTGGCGAGTAGTGTATCAGGCGAGCGGTCCTTAATAGTCTCAAGACTAGTGGGCCAGTGGGTCGTCGTGTGATTTTTGTGGACAGGGGCATGCCGAGATGTGATGTACTATTCTTGCTTCCAGGGGCTTGAGTTGAGCGATGATCGGTTGAAGCCGTATGCTGGGACATTGGAAGGATTTACCAATCATAAGGTCCCGGTCAAAGGTACAGTCGAACTAGAGGTTTCATCGGTGAGGGGAACCGAACGCGAGCAGAAAAGATCACTTTTATGGTGATCGATTTGAAGTCCCCTTACAATATAATCATGGGTGTGCCGAGTATGGCAAAGTTTCAGATGGTAGCGTCCATTCCACATCAGCGAGCAAAGTTTTATACTAAACAAGGAGTGGGAACATTAAGGAGTCAGCCTAGAGCAGTGCTTGAGTACGTTCGTGATACTCAGAGAAAGAAGCAGAAGGTGACCTTAGAAGATGGCGAGCAGAAGATAACCGTCAGTACTAAGGAAACTTCGCATGTGACTGTGGGACCATCGGTAGTTGCGATGGTACAAGTAGATTTAGAGACGGATGCGAGCTCTATGTCGACATTGAAGTCGGGGGAGCAGAGCAAGAATGCAATAATTATGGAGTCGGGGGATCAACCCGCGCAACAAGATGAATTTGCTGAAGAAGGCGTTGATAATCCTGTGCCGACATTGACGTCGGGGGGATCGGTAGAACAGGCTGAGGCCATGGAAGTAGATCAGCTTGATAAGGTTGAGGCAACAGGTCATCGAGCTGAGTGGGGAAAGCTTTCACCAAATTGGGAAGGGCCTTTTCAGATTTCCAGGATTATTAAGGAAGACACTTATATGTTGCGAACAGAGGATGGTGACGAGCTGAAACATCCATGGCATGTGGATCATCTGAAGAAATACTATTGGTAATTGACTCGCAATATGTAATTCTTTAATGGATCCTTTCTTATGGAAAATGATAATGGTGAAACTCGATTATGCTTTCAGCTTTATATTTGGAAGTTGGTCTTCGAGTTGTTTTTACTTCTTTCTCGATTATTCCCTTTGACGAGCATGAGATTGTTCTTGCTCAGCTAAGGGGTTGATGTTTGAGTTGACTTTTTATCTCGATTATTCTCCCTTGCGAGCATAAATTGTCTATGCTCGCGAGAAGAGTTGGTGTTCGAGATAATGGTTTTCCCTGTGTATTCGATTATTCTATTTTCTGAGCATAAAGGGCTTTATGCACATGAAAAGAGTTGGTGTTCGAATAAGGGTGGTAGTGATTTTTTATTGGCAGAAGTGTTTTTGCTCGAAAGAAGAGTTAAACAGGTCAAAAGCTAAAATAAGGAAATGAAAGCATTCAGCCAGCATACAAAACAAATAGCGGAGTATTACAAACTTTAAAAAATAAATTGTTTTGGGATCAAGGCACGGAGGCCAGAAAGGCACGCAGGCCAAAACAGTGTCTTCAAGCACTGGGAGCAACATTGTTGTTTTGGGTTGTCGGGTCTGGATCGTTTGTTTCCTCGGTGGTGGCCTCGAGAATGGTCACTTCATCGTCTTCGGCTTGAGTGGAGGTAGTCTCATCTGGTATGGGGGGTGCATGAGATTTCCAGATTTGGGTCATGAGCTCACTCACATTGTTTTCAACAACGGGAGGGGGAATCCACGGTGGAAGATTCTTCTCAGCATCGGCTTCGGCCAAAGAGTCGAGCTCGTCTTCGTTGTAGGGCACAAGAGCATGGCCGGGACGCGCAGGAGAGCTAAATATGGGGTTGGTGCCCCATTCAGCAAGCTGTTCAGATCGAATCTCCAACCCGCTGCAGGCAAGTTGTCGTAGAACATGATTGATACCTTGAAGATAGAATGGGTATGCTTCAGCTTCTACTAAATTGGCAAATTCGGGAGAATCTTTGAACTCTTCAATGGCAGCTCGTTTTTGTTCCTCGCCTGAATGAGAATCCAATGCTCGCAATTTGCCCTCCAGCTCGGTGATTAAGACATTGGCGGCTTCTAGGTCAGCTTGGCAGGATCGCAGTTCCTTACGTACCCCTGTTATGTTGTTCAGGGCTGTTTCCTCGGATTTTTTGGAAAGGTTTAGTTGGGACTCCAAGGTTTTCTTCTCGGCCTCAAGTTGGGAGAGCTCGGTCACCTTGCCTGTAAGGGATTCCTCGGTGCTCTTGAGTTCAGCACGGATGGAGTTGATCTTCTCCTCCAGTTGGTTTTTCTCAGTTGTGAGAGTGGCATTGGTGGTGAGGTTGGTTACCAGACGCTCATACATCAGAATCGACTTGTTGGCAATCTGCAAGAAAAGATGTTGCTTAAGAGAGAGAGAGGGCAAGAAAGATAAGGTTGTAGGAAGAAAGCATTACCTCGGTCATACACATTCCCATCTCGTCGATCAGGACCGAGCTCGTTTGATCAGCATACTTCTTTTGGACTCCGCTGTGATGGAGTCGCTTCATCAATCCAAGGCCGGCAGTGGCTTGAAAACCGCTTCGTTTGTTGATATTGACATTGTTGAGGTCGGGCACATTGGCAAGCTCTCTAATGAGTGCAGCGGCTTTCGGCTGGTCATTGGGCATGACGAAATTGTCCCTCTGCCAGGAAGGGATGCTCTCCTCGACCGCAGCTTTTTCTGCTCGGCGTCTTGTCCTTCTCGGGCTTTCACTCGGTTCAACATTAGTGACAGGCGGAGGGACGCTTCTGACTTCTCGCCTGGCGAGGCAGGGATAGTAGTTGTTGCATGTTGGCTGGACTCAGGTTGATTGCGTTTGGTCCCGCGGCTGAAAGTATTGGCGGGGACAGTAGGAAGACTGACAGCAGGCTGGGTTGAAAGATGCTTAGCTCGCTTGTTTGAGCTTTTCTTCGCAGCTTGTAAAAACTTGTTGACGTCGGTTAGTTGCTTCATATCTGCAAAGTTAAGTCGAGCATGAGAAATATCAAGAAACTAAAAATTTACATGATAATTAGAGATAAACATAGTTGGAATGTTAACCGGTCAATGAGAGAGAAGGTCAACAGAGAATTCCAGTGCGAGCACATTCCTCGCATTCATTAGGGAATTTCTTCCCGTGGCATGAACCCCAGTAAGGATGAGGAATTTCAGGATCAAGAACAACTCGTGGTTCAACTCCTTCTATGGGCAAGTAGGAGATTCCAGCCAGTTGAAGAAGAGTGAGGTCGGAGGTAAGAGTTCGCCAGTCGAGCACAAAATCTTGCCCGGCTCGTCCTTCTTTCGCTCCGAGTAACGTTCTGAAGGCTTTAACTATTCGAGGCTCGCCATTTCGGTAAGCGTTCTTATCATGCTCGGGGAGTCCATAGTCGGAGAGATAAGGGGCAAAAGGCCAGCCAATACTCGATTCGATGAGTAGAGCCTTTGAGTCCCAACCGTCGACTTTGTTGGGGCCATCATTGAGAAGTTTGAAGAAAGCATGGTTTGATCGATTGCTGATGCGACCAGATTTTCTGTCGAGGGTTAGGAGAAAGAACTTTCGAAACAAGGTCATGTCGGGCTCGAACCCGAGTAGCCTGCAGGCAACTGTAAAAGATACTAAGAACCTAACGGTAGTTAGGGTCAGGTCACAGGGAAGTGTGTTGGAATCGTTCAGAAATTCTACAATAAATGGGTCGAGGGGGAGGCGAAGTCCGACCAGGAAAAAATCAAAATAGAACACCATACTATCCCCTTGAAAATTATGCCCCTTGGTGTCTATGTCCAAATCGAAGGCACGAACTCGGTAATGTTGTGGGTCAATTCCTAGGGAGTAAAACCAAGTGCTAACTTCTTCTTCGGAATTCAGATCTTCCCATTTGATGGAAGGAGGGGAATAAGGAGCGATAGGAATGATGGAAGGTTGACTGGGTCCGGGCAATTGATTGTTCGGGTAGGAAGGAATTTCTATTCGTATTGGTTCAGAAGGGATATGGGAGCCACCGTCTATAGTTTGCTCGCCCGATTGCGCAGCTCTCCGTCGGCGAGGAATCAGTGTATCTTCCTCTTGCTCGCTTTCTTCATAGCTTGAACTCGAGGATGGTGGGTCTTCTACTGGAGCTCCGTGGTCGTAACTCTGGCCTTCAATTTCCGATACAGTTTCCTCGCTAGAAATCCTACAGGAAGAGGAATCGAGAAGTGCAGGTTAAACATTGACCGGGTGGGGAACAACGACATAAGTGAAATTGAGTATGGCAAACAGGTTGTGAGATCAGTGAACAGGGCACCAATCATAAATTTCTCGATTCCATTGGTTTGGATTGAAATGGTTGATAGACAGTGAAGAGCAAAGTGGGTCAGACATGGGTTTGTGACATCTAAGTGTTTGACCAGTTCGTTAAAAAGTTGAAAAGGGTTTAAACAACATGAACCCTAATTCGAAATTTGAGAGGTTAAAGAGTAAACGAGAGTCGGAAAAGGAAGGAAGAAGTACCTGGTAGTTTCAGAGGATCTTGATCTTGGTTTCGGAGGCGTCACTAGAGAGTGAATCTGGAAATCTGTTCTTGATTGGAATCTGCAGACTACTCAATTGGTTTTTTCTCTCTTAAGTTTCTTCAGAAGTTCGTAAATGGTAAAGTTGTGAAGGTAGATGAATGTTGTCTTTTATACTCAACCGAATTGCCGGTTGGGGAGTACGGATCATTAGGCTCGAATAACGCGGCGCTGTGAACGAGGCAACATTTAATGTAGCGTGGAAAATTGGGTCTGTCTTTTCAGGGTTGGCGGCTGACGGTTGGCTTAACTTTCAGGAGACGTTTCTTTTAAAACGCCTTTTGGGTAACCGTCCATTCAGATTTTGGCTCCAAGATTATTTGGATCATGCATTTGAAAGACTTGATTATTCTGGGAAGTGCTTTTTGAAATTTTCGAGCTCCTCCTCGTCACGAGCATGAATACTCGGCGAAACAAGGAGTAGGGGGCTACTGAACTGCCCGGCCCAATAGGCCCAAGCCATGAGTCACATACCAAGCATTTTGATTTTAACCGAGCAAGCGAGCAAAGCCCTTATCCGAGCAAACGAGCAAAGCCTTGGCCTTTAGCAGATGAATTGCTTGCGAGCTGGGGGCTTAACCAATGAGTGGGACTTACAATGCTCGCTAGTCCCAGATGCAAGCGATTGAGGGCGATTATGTCGGGCAAGATAAGTTGCGTTACGGTTATGTCCGAAAAACTCTCCATTTAAACCGTTATCATTAATGGGCCAATTAATGTGCCCGCCATTGAAGGCCACGATCATTCATGGGTAGTTATTAACCATTATGGGCGATTATTAACGATTCTTTGGCGATTATACCCGGCGTATAAAAACCTAGGGAAATGAAGGAGAAAGGTACGCGCAATCATATTCTCTAGCCGAAATTCTGCTAAATTGTTTCCTCATTTGGTGAATCTTGTACTGATTCTTACGCCAGAGGGCCTTTGCAGGGAGTGCCCCTGCCTAGTTCATGGTTGCTCATTCTTATTGCAGAGTTGGGCTTTGAGGATTCAGGGACACATTGAAAGCCAGATGTTCAGATTGGGCTTCTACAGTGCATCCGGAGTATTTTGGACGCATCACCATATAAATTATAAGTAAATATTATGGAGTAATTCGTTTCCACAATATCTGCTTCATTTATTGATAAATTCTCAAATTGACGCCGTGCCATCAACACGAGCAAAAATACTAATTGGTGATGCATTGCCACTTGAAAAAGTACGGATAACAATGAAAAGTATATCATGTACAACGAGCATTGAGACATGATAATTTGTAAAGGTGGATTGAGTGATTTGTTTAGAACGGGACGTTCATTTTGGCTCAATTTCTTTAGGGAAAAACTATTTTTACTACAAATTTTGTTTGTTCATTACATCCTTAATTATTATACTAAATAAATACATGTTTAGATAAAACTATCCTTTGACTACTTGTTCATTTTAGTTGACTAATCAAGTTAATTTTCTAATTATCTTTCAACATTATTATTTTTAGTTCAAACATCAATGAACAATATAATTATTTTATTTTGTATTTTTAAGATTTTAATTCTCAACAAGCAAGGTATTTATTCTTTTTTTCATAATAAATATATTCAGTAAATTTTTAATCACTCACGTCTCACTCATTATCATAAAAATAATATGATTAGTATTTTTTCTACCAAAATTTTAGAATATATTGGATATTTTATAATAAAAAGTTAAAAATTCGGATTTAGTTTTAAAAATATTATTTTAAAATATCAATTCAATAATATTAATGGTAGGTATTAAATTGAATATTTGTTTCAATATCAACTCAAAGATTAAAAATTTGAATCAATTATAAAGGTTGCAAAATATTTCAAATTTTACGATACTATTTCATACTATGATTTTACTATTCTATCAATTTTTACAATTACATCTTGTAAAATTTCACTTTTTATTTTTTGTATAACCAAAGAACACATATTTACTCAAAGATTGGTAGTTAAAAAAAAAGTCATTTCGATTTTTTTTTCATTATACAATACAAATTTAGTAATAAAATTAATTAATAAAGCCTTAACAAAAAGTAAAATAATAATAGAATAACTATGTTGTTTATTAATTTTTGAACTAAAAAATAATATTAAAAGATAATTAGGAAAGTAACTTAAACAACTTAAAATGAGCAAATACTTAAAAGATAATTTTATCCAAACATGTATTTATTTGATGCATTAATTAAGAATATAATAAATAAATAAAAATTATAATAAAAATAGCCTATCCCCTTCTTTATTGTTGAAAAAGGTAATCATTTTAAAACTGAAGGAGTACTAAATTAGTTACTCCACAATCACATTTAGTGGGGTATCCTCAATTTGAGTCTAGCGTAGCGACAAACATAAACATAAATCATAATGCCGCAACCGAGAATTAGTGTCGTACTACATGGGAAGGGAAAACAAGATAAAAACAAGACCAAAGAAGATGATTGATGCACCTTTTAAGGCGTGGGAAACAGATTGGAAATTGTCCAAGTTCTCCTTAAAGTGAATAGAGAGTTGGCTATAAAGTATCATTTTTTATTTTATTTTGAATTAAATAATAATTTGGTCCATGGACATGTCGAAAAATAATGTTTTGGTCCTCGAATAAAAAATAATAGAAGTTGGTCCCTGGACATGTCTTTTTGGACCAATTTGCCCCCTCCCACTGTTAACGTTTGTTTTTTTAGTTGACGAGAATGCCCCTTCTTCATTTCCCGACATTACAGAACAGGAGACCATGATCTACATCTCTCTCTCTCTTTCTCCAGTTACCTTCCCCCAATATCAAAGACCCAATTATGGAAGGTCCCGACAGTCATCGCCTTCGCCCATCCCGCCCAGTGCAATCTCCCTCAACCCAAACAGTCCAGTCGGCCTCCTTTCTTTCTCCGCTTCATCACCATCACCATTGCCGCATCTACATCCATCTCCCATCTCTCTCTCTCTCCAGTTGCCTTCCCCCATATCGAAGACCTGATTATGGAAGGTCTCATCAACCGCCATCTTCGCCGCCCCAAACCCATAGCGATCTTCAATCTCCCCTCCTTCAACCGATCTGGCAAGCTCCTCATTACGAGCCCCTAGCAGCCCAGCCGGTCCCTTCATCTTCAGTCGCCGTTACACCGTTACATATTCATCTCTGGCCAGACTTCTCCTTCCGCCTCTCACCGCTTGCTCCGGCTCGATTCGCCGTCACATCGCTTTCTCTCTCTTTTTAGTTGGAACGCCATTTCTCTCTCTCTCAAGCTCCAAATTCGAGGTCTCCTTCTTTATAGCCAGCCACCGCCTTCTTTCGCTCAAACCCAAGTCCGGATCGGCGTTAATAGATTCGGCGTTATTGGCTTTCTTACCATCCTCAATCGTCAGCGAATTAGAATCAATCGAAGGGCTCCGATGGTCGTGGAATTCATGACCGGTGTCAAATGTCGAAGCTGGGTTAAGTTTACAGAGTTCAAGTTTGGGTCAAAATTGGGGAAATGGGTTCGACAATGAGAGTATTATGAGTTGTTTTAGGTTTCATTGATGGTTAAGTTGATTTCGGAAAGGGGGACTCGGGATCTATTTACTGTTTTCGTAGTGAATTTAGTACTTGGATTGGATGATTAGGTTTGAGTACGGCTTCTGGATTCAAATTGACTTGGTTGTGTTTTGGAAAGAGGTTGTAGTTCCACAGCATGCTTATTATTGTCGGACCATGGTTGAAGATGGTTAAATTTAAAAATTGACAACTAACCCCTTCTATTTTGCTCTTCTTAAAAAGTTAGCCATGAGAAACTTTTTAGTAAGGGTAATTTAGTCATGTTGTATAAAAACAGACGGCAAAACTAACACTAACGGTGGGAGGGGGCAAATTGGTCCAAAAAGACATGTCCAGGGGACCAACTTCTATTGTTTTTTTGTCCGAGAACCAAAACATTGTTTTTCAACATGTCCAGGGACCAAACATTATATAAATCCTTTTATTTTTAACCAAAAAAAGTCAGATTTGACTACGTTACCCTTAACGAGAAAGAGGCACACTATAAATAATTGGATATACTGCGGTTCATATATTTATATATCGCGGTGCAAAACTATCAATTTTATAAAATAATAAAATTATTATTAAAAAACAAACTATCTAACACGTATATCAACAACCATAATTAAATGACAAAAATCATTATTCTTCCTTATTTCGTCTTTAAATATTACTGTCATTTTTCCTTTTTTATTCATAACAATAATAGCTCTCTCAAAATGTTTTATTTCCAGTCATTGTTTATCATCAAGTTTCTTCTTAAACTTTATGATTTTTAGATGCATACCAATCTTAAAAAATTAAACCATCATTTTCTTCCTTCATCTTTATGAACTTGATAATAAAGCTTGAAAAGGAACTTGGTGAAAAACAACCACATGGAGCGGAAGCTATGAAGATTTCTCAAGATGAATTATTTCATGAGTTTGATCAATGCTTAGATTCCGATCTCTTCTGCATTCTTTTTACTCAAGCTATCTAGAACGACTCTTTTAACTTTTCTATATTTCTTGTAGTTCGATGTATTTTGATATATAATATTAATATTCATTAGTTTATACAGTCATTAGTTTTTACATTATTTATGTTTAAATATAAAAATTAAAATAAAATATGTATTATGTATCGCGGTTCATTTGCTTTTGTATCGCTTTTAATATATTTAACAACCACGATACAACTAATTTTTATGAAGGAAACTGTTTATAAACAAATATATCAAAAAAATTGAATACTGTTATCAAATAAGAAAATTTACACCGCGGTATATAAACATTTAAATACATAAATTGAAGTTATATACCGCGGTGCAAAGACTAATATACTCTATTATGGTTGTTTGTTTTTGTATTGCAGTATATAAACATTTTATGCTAGCTCTTTATATTTAAATCACAAAAAAGACATGTGCACCGTGATTCACACTCTAATCATCCCTTCAACGTTCATTAAGGGTAATGTAGTCATTTCTTAAAAAAATATGATATTTTCCGATTAAAAATAAAAATAACAAACTGGATCGATTAAAATCGTGAAAAAAGTGTATCAGCCCGCAATTTCTTCTTTTTCTTTTTTTTTCCTTTTCAAATCAATTGAGTTTAAGTGGACTAATTTACCCCCATTTCTATGGTTGGTTGGGCCTTTTGATTTTACATCATGTGACCAACATGTAAGTTGTAACCCAACCATTCTTCGATATTTTACTTATTAGTTTGGTACGCATTGTTTTACACTACTTTATTGGACTTGCACCAAACTAGTTGGTAATTGATAACCACTAGACAAATTAATTAAGAGATATTCTAGGTCGACACCTTTTAAAAAAAAAAATTAATCGCTTTATTCTCTTGTTTTTTTCTAATTGCTAAAGTCTATTTTCAAAAAATTATTTCTAAAATACTTAGATTGGCTCCTTCCATAATTCCGATCAACATTAAGAGGTGGCTTAAGATGGAGGAAGAGGAAGAGAAAGACGGAAGACATGAATATTTTGTTCATTACAATTTTTAGTGCGATTCATCAATATTTATAGTGTGATTGATTAATTGGGTGATTGGCTTGGTGCAACGGATTGCATAAATTGGATAAGGTAATTTAAATTATTGCATCGCAATGCAAATTTTGGTGCAGCGCGACACAAAATATAAATTAACTAGTCTTTGTGCCCGAGCCTATGGCACGTCGCGAGTAGGGGAGGATGTCAGTACTGAAGGGTATCAATATTTAAATAAATCAATATATGTTTTATATTATGATCATTTAACAGTGGAGAAAAAAATTAAAACTTTTATTTGTAATTTTATTTAAGAAAACAGATGCAGTACCTTGTTAGATTTTATTTATTTGTAATTTTTTTTAAAGAAACAGAGGCGATACCTTGTTAGATTTTATTAATAGAAATAAAATTACAAATTTGAGGAGGACAACCAGCTTTGCCCTTATGCAATTAATAATCTTTGTTAAAATATAAACTTTTTTTAACACATACACCAGGAGTATTAATTTTTTTAACTTTTTTTTTAGCTGCGTAACCTGTTTTATATTATAGATTTACTGTGGAAGATAGACACTAAACAATTAATATATATTTTTTATGTTGGTATAAGAAAGTGACTATGTGTTTAATGAAAAATGTATTTTATATTTTATACATATTATTAACAACATAAAAAATCTGAAGAATTCCAAATTAGAACTTATACATATTATTACTTATTCTATTTTTAAAAAATAAAATAAAAACATTTTATCTTTTAGAGTGGTCTTAATAACATAAAAAATTGGAAGAATTCCCAATTAATGGTTATACATATTCTTAGTTAAACCAAAAAATTTCCAAAAAAGATAATACACATTTTAAAACCCAAACCACCTAAAGAAAAACTATAAATTGTGTTTTAGACATTTTTAAAAAATGGTTAAACAAAAAAAATGACTCCACCATTCTTAACAACATTAAAATCGGAAGAATGTTTTATACACTCAATTTAAATTATTATTATCACTTCTATTGATTTAAATTGACTATTTTTCAATTTAAAATTTAAATATTTTTCTTAACTTTGTAAATAAGACAACATAAAAAATAATTATTTTTATTCTTAAATAGGAATATAGGACAACAATTAAGAGTCATGAGCATCCAATTTATTCGTCCAAAATTATTACAATAACTCGACGGTTATGATCTCATCAATTTGTTCCCACGTGACTGGAGATGGAGAACAGGAAGCCGTGCTAGGAGGAGACAACGGGGTTGGCCTTGCGGCCGCAAGGTAATTTCATAGACTGGCCGAAATTTTGAAGCATAAGAATGCGGCCGCATGCTCAAATTAAATTATTAAAAAAATAAAAATAATAATAAAGGAAAAGGCGGCTGCAGGGACTCTTCCATCTCCCACTTTTCTCTGTCCCTCTCTGAATCCGGCCTCCTTAATTACTCGCCATAGCCCAGCCGACCTTTTTCTTCTTTCCCGTTCACAACCGCAATCTCCCCCTTTCTTTCTCAAACCTGACACCATCTCCATCTCCCTCGCTCAAATCTGTTCAGTCCCAACCGCCATCCCTTCATCTTCTCCGGCGATTTTCCATGCCGCCCATCTTCTTCGTCTTCTCCGTTCTTTCGCCAACCATTAAGTTCACCCCCTCCTACCAGTTCAACCCCTTCACTCCCTCATCCAACCACCACTGCCCCTAGTTCAGGTAAAGATCTCTCTCTCTCTCTCTCTCTCCAAATTCCCAATCTCCACTCTCAAACCAAAGCAATACCAAATTCACACTTGATTTTTACACCTACCACCATTCTCAGCCACCGTCAACTCCCCCAAAGGCTTTGGCCCCTCCAAGAAAACCAAAAAGACCCAAAAGACCAATAAACTATATGGCAATGATGAAGATGAAGACAAAGGTGCATGGATTATTCCGGAAATTGTGACCAACAGGATGATTAATAGAATTCCACCCCCGACTACCTCCGCTCCACATTTCACCCCAATAACCAAAACCCTAAATCTCGATTACCCGGTTCACGACCCGGAATCCGAACTCTTCAAAGCGAACGGAAATGACGTCGTTGTGGCCGGGTTCGTGTTATTTTTCCCGAACTACTCGACGTTCTTGGCGAAACCGGGGTTCTACATTGATGATTTGTTTGTGAGGGAGTGTTATCGGAGGAAAGGGTTGAGTGGGTTGTGTTGGACTGGAACGTGAATGCTATCAATTTATGGGTTGGGATCCCATTGTTCATAGGGCTATTGTTCTTCCCATTCTTTTATTATCTCAAAGTTGGGTTGAAGATAAATGTGCCCACATGGATACCCTTCATAGTGTCGCTCATCTTCTTTGGGACTGCACTTTTCGGGGTCAGTTATGGAATTGTGTCTTCCAGTTGGAATTATATCGATTCAAAGAGATGAGGTGGAGAGAACGTGTGAGAAGGGGTGTGAAGGGGGTTGCTCAACCGTCGTTCAACCGCCCTTCGCACATGTGAAATCTAGACGAAATTGGGACCGTAGGATCTCGGTAAATGAATTGATCTCGACCCCTGAATAGCTTTTGTCAATCGCGAGCGTGCGAGACCGAGCTATATTGTATAGTAGATGTATTCCAGAGTAAAAATTGATGCAATGTGATGCAAAATTCGATTAGGTAATTTCAGTTTATGCATTGTGGTGCAAAAATTGATGTAACGCAATCCACTGAGTGAGTGATCCGTAGCACGTCTTCAGTTCATTACGGGTATCTCAATATTTCACCCCAAAAAGTGTCTTTTTCTGATTTAAAAAAAACATGATGAACTGTAGCTATTACAAATTTTTAAATAAGGACCAACTCATATTTACCCTAATTTCATAAAGGTCTCATCCACTTAATATTTTGATGTTGGGGATCTTGGAAAAGACAAAAATTTAGGGTAAGACGACTTTGTAGATATTTTTTATAAGATGGATCATCTTTACCTGACCCACCGTGCATTGGTGGGTTAAGCTGTGAGATAGTGAGTCTTCGTCTTACGAATTAAGATCCGTAAGACGGTATTACAGGAAACCACTCCTTAGAAAATAGCTAGTACAACCTCGAGAGTATACGAAGAGAGGGTGTCCTACTGCAACTAGACATGTTATTGGAAGAATCAGATATATGCATATCCGAACCCGATCGAAAATATTATATGGTGAAAATATCAATCCATATCGGAATGTGTTACCAATTACCATATTCGACTAAATATCTTATTTGATCCAAAATAGAGATTTATGAATCAATAATAATGAGAATATAAAAGATACAAAGACCAAATGACAACATCTATACATTTGTGTATATATTTTGTATGTGTATAATAATACATATTTTATTTTCGAATCAGATCAGATTCTTTATAAATGAAAAATTAATCTGCTAAGTAAATAGATTGAATTCAAACTCTTGACAGGCTCATCCACAACTAAACATATACACTCGAAATATCTAGTTTATACATTGTTGCTGTGATATTGGTGGTCTGTTGAGATTGTGATGATATTTGTACGAATGTTGAAACTACCTTGTACAAATTGATTAGCAATCAAGAATCAAAATGACGTTTAAACTAAATTACACAAAACTTTGCTTCGAAACTACTAAAATACCACAAACTACAAAAATAAGGAGAAATTGTTGACTGGTACATTTTTCCAAACATTTATTCGCTCAATTATCTATTTTTTTTTAATCGCAAAAGATAATTTTCGAAATAAATGTTCATATAATACCCAAATTCAAAGAACGCTGTAAATTCCATCTTCTTCTCTCTTCTTCGTCTTCTCTATTGTCGTTGAATTCGTTCGTTCGAAAACGTAAAAAAGGTACGAATATAAGAGAGATTGGATAGTTGGGTGGTGAAGTAGAACGGTGATTACTACATAACTGTTTCTTCGTCACCCAACTTTTCACTCCTTTACTTAATCATATCACGTTGTTGGTGTTGTTGTTTATCTTCTTCATTATTAAATTTTATGTGATTCAAAATATATTTACTATATTTACTTTTGTGTTGCTATGCATGTAAGCTGTACGATGCATGTTCTTCTCGAGATTTAGAGTACACAAGAATGTCGTCTATGAAAACCACCACGAAGCAATTCAGAAAATTATGGAACACCCGATTCATCAAATCCATAAATACTATCGGTGCATTAGTCAACCCGAAAGACATCACCATAAACTCATAGTGCCCATACCTCGTACGAAAAGCAGTTTTCAGAACATCCTCGGCTCTAACCTTCAATCAATGATATCCAAACCTCAAATCAAGCTTAGAATAAATTACCGATCCTTGCAATTGATCAAACAAATCATCTATTTGTGGCAACGGATACTTGTTCTTGATCGTAACCTTATTCAACTCCCGATAGTCAATACACAATCTAAGACTCTCATCCTTCTTTCTCACAAACAATAGTGGCGTACCCCACGACGATGCACTTGGCTTGATAAAACCAATATCAAGAAGCTCTTGCAATTGAATCTTCAATTCCTTCAATTCCATAGGTGTCATTCTATACGGCGCTTTCGATATCGGTGAAGTCCCCGGTAACAACTCAACACAAAATTCAATTTCTCTATCTAGAGGCATTGAAAAATCCGTAGAGAAAATATCCGAAAATTCACAAACTACTGGCACATCTTCTAGATTGGAAGTAGAAACCCGTTTATCAATCACACATGCAAGATAACCCGTGCAACCATGTGACAATAATTTTCTAGCTTTAAGTGCAGAAATGATGCGCAAACCACTTGATGCATTATCACCAATGAACACAAATTTAGGCACACCAAGCAATGTAAAAGTGACTCTTTTACTATGGCAATCAACCAATGCATGATATGTACACAACTAATCCATGCCAAGTATCACATCGAAATCACGAAGCGGTAACACAACCAAATCCGTATGCAAAACATGATCACCCACAAGTATATCACATGCTTTATAAACTTCTGATGCTAATAAATATTCTCCGAGTGGGGTAGACACTTCAAGCATGCAGGGCAAAGACTGAGGCAACACACATAATTTATCAACGAAATGTGATGCAACATACGAATGTGATGATCCTGGATCTATAAGTACTCGAGCCTCACTACCGAAAATAGAGACGGTAGCTCCTGTGACTGACGTAGACTCAGACACTCTCTTCTGATCTAGAGCAAATACACGACCCTGAACCTTCGCCTTACCATCACTATCCCTCCGCACCCCAACAGTAGGCTGACTCGAACCCCCCGGTTGATTACCTTTCAGCTTAGGACAATCTCTATTCATGTGCCCCGAAGCTCCACAATAGTAGCACTCTATCGGTGCCTCATTCTTACTCCAACACTTATCCTCCGTGTGCCTCGTCCTCGAACAATAATAACAAACTACCACCATACTACGATCCCCCTGACTAGGTGTAGTACCAACCCCTTTTCGCTCGGCTGATTCCTTGATTGCCCTTCATAATTAGACCTACCATTTCCTTTCTTGCGATTATTGTTTCCACTATAATTTCCTCGGTTACCCGATCCATTACCTTGCCAAGGTGACTGTCTAGACTGATGAGAGAAACCCAGATTACCAACTGCATGATGCTCCTCAATGTCCCCCTCGATCACATAAGCTCTATCAACTACCTTCCTATACTCCATAAACTGACGAGACAATAGATGTTTCATGTATTTAGTCCTCAAACCCTTAACAAATTTATGTGTCCTCTTAGCTTCATCCAGAATCAAGTGTGTGCAATAGCGAGCCAATTCTGTGAACTTCGCCGAATACTGTGATGTGGTCATACTTCCCTGCACAAGATCAATAAATTCTTTCTCCCTCTTTTCTTGAACTACACCAGGTACATACGAAGCTCTAAATTCTCGAACAAAGTTAGGCCATGTGTAAGGAACTCTAAGCATATCCCAACTATCTCGAAGCACTTGCCACCAATGCTCCGCTGCACCCTCTATCTTGAATACTGCCAATACCACTTTCTGCTCATCATCACACCTCAAAGGTGCGAAGATCTTCTCTAAATGCTCAATTCATAATTCAGCTTTGGAAGCATCCGGCTCCCCATCAAATTGCATTGGTTTCAGTTTCACGAACTTCTCAAGCATAGAATCCCTATGTTGTTGTCTAGCATCCTGTCTCTGTCTCTCAACTTGTGGCTCTAGTTGTGGTCATTGTTGTAGTTCAACTCTACCAAATCCCCTATGGTTCATCTCGTTCATCAAAGCAAGTATACATCTATACATAGTAGCCATAACCTCAAACTATTCTTCTGGTGTTTACAGTGGAAGAATATCCTCCCGAGGGTTCTCATTAGCATTTCTATCACCATCTGCACCTCTACCGGCACCACTACCTGCACCTCTTCCAGTGCTAGTACCAGCTCTAGTATCCACCATCTTAACCTACAATAACACTCGACTTTAAGATAGAACTATCACACAAAACCAACCCTCTATGCCAAGGAACCTATCCCGGCCGACAGCTAAACTTATAAACATAGCTCTGATACCAACTGTGATGACTTGACCCGGACCCCAAGACGAGATCTCAAGGTCGTGCTGCCAATAATAATAATAATAATAATAATAATAATAATAATAATAATGGGTAAGGCTATAACAACGATACGCCAACGACTCAACAAATGCGGAAGCAAAACGTAAATACAATAGCGCCCAAGCTAACAAGCTAAAACTAAATACAACCTAAGAGATAATAAATCTCTCGGTCAAAAAAAATTCAAAGCACGTGACACAACATTATACACACATATTAAACCACCTGTCATACAATAATATATCAATAATAAACCAAGTCATCGGCGACGTTATGGCTGGAACCTAACATTAAACTAAGTCTACAACTCTAGTCTAACACACTCAACGACTAATAACATGCCAGAGAACAACATAATAAACCAACCAACATGAGATTAACATAATATGACATATGATCATTATAAGTATATACAAGGCACGACTAACACAAGTCGACTCACAAAAGATTAAGTACTAATAACATAAGTACAAATACCAAATATACAACAAGTCTTGCTACCCTTCATAAAGTTTACATAACTTTACTTTCTCAATCGTCCTTACCAAAAGAAAAAGGTAACTAAACATAACCAGGTAGCAATCTTGCAAAAGCTCCACCAACGTGACTCGCGAATTACTTCGATCCACTAGCGCCACTCGGATCTAGGGAAAAACAATCAAATAAAACTGAGTAAGTCATAAAGACTTAGGCTCCGTTTGTTTCACGGAAAATCATTTCCAGAAAATGATTTCTGGAAAATGATTTCCGGAAAATCAAAAGATTTCATTTTCAGGTGTTTGGTAAATCTTTTAAAAATATGTCAGAAAACATTTACGGGTGTTTGGCAAACACACGGAAAATGTAACGGAAAACAATATATGAATAAATACAAAAATAAAAATAGAAAATAAACAATGCTTAGGATGTCCCTAGAAAATCAATAAGAACCATCTTTTTTTAATAAGGTCTATCTTTTTTTAATCTCACAATTACAAATAATTTTTTGATAATTGATATGAAAAAGAAACATTTTAAAATAGAAAATAGACAATGTTTAGGATGTTCCTAGAAAATGTTACGAAAAACTATATATGAATAAATACAAAAAAATATATTCTAATATTAATGCACATATTGAATATAAAATAGTGTTGAACTTTAAGTAAGTTTTCTTTAATAACCCTTAATTTATCATTGGTGGTGTCAAATCAATGTCTATCTTTTTTCAATCTCACAATTACAAATAATTTTTTTGATAATTGATGTGAAAAAAATGTTTTAAAATAGAAAATGGACATATATCCCTAAATAATATAGGTGACACTAATTTTAGAACGTAGTAAGCATTTATTAAAATTAAAATTTATAAATAGTATGCACAAACTTTATTTATATTTCTAAACAATTTATTTGTTGAGTGAAATATTGTGTGTGTAAGTAAATATGTGCAATTGTGAAAGGGGGCGGAGGGTGTCCGAACATTTGGAAAATGACTTACGGAAAATGAATCCGTAAGTCATTTTCCGGAAAAGAAGCCTTCATTTTCCGTTGACTCGGAAAACCTTTTACGTTGACTCGGAAAACCTTTTACGTTGACTGCATTTTCCTAATGTTACCAAACACCGGAAAATGAAGAAAACGTTTTCCGGAAGTCATTTTCCGTGAAACAAACGGAGCCTTAGTAAGCTACTAAATATAACTTCCTGTCATAGCATCATGCTCAAGCAATAATAAATCATGTTATCGACCTAGTATAACATTTCCTCAATAATCATGTCATGGCATTCATGCTCAACTATCATATGAATTATGTTATCAATAAAGTATAACAATTCATTAAATCATTTCAACCATCATATCATATCATATTCACGTAGCACATTGTTCACATATAAGTACTCGTGAAATAAATCACATAAAGAAGATATGATACCCATTTATCATTTCCGTCGTGTCGCTCCTGCAAAAATACGTGCAAACCAAATGTATCCTCGATACCCAATCCGTGGCATCGACGTCCCCAAGACATTCCCCGCTCGAGTTCTTTAGTTATCAAAGTCATGTTTAAATACTACAACTATGATCAACTACATGCCTACCATGCCCATCGATGGAGGGGTGTGTGTAACCCGGCACGGCGATCCATCGCGATCACGAATCTCATAATTCGTGAAGACGATACATCGTCCCGCCACAGACACTACAAGACGACTCCAGCTGGACTCAAACTCAAGCACAAGTAATATATACTCACATGCTCAAATAATAGAAGAATACAAAAGAGTGCACTTAACCAACCAATTGTAGGTACATACTGTACAATTTCCTAGTCATGCATTTATTCATAACTAGCACATAAACATATTAGAGAATAATATTAAGACTATAATATTCAAGTGTCCTTCATACACTTCTAAAATTGTCGGAGGCTTAACCTCCATCAAAACTACCACAAATTCCGTAGGACTTACGCATGTAGCTCATAAAAATCAAATTAATCCAAAGGTTGACTCTGTTGAGTTTTTTCTACACTTTCAATAATTTAAGGCATATAAGCCATTGGCCACTTTACCCTCCTATGTTCATAACTAATATTGAAGACTATGTTCTCAAGGTCACCAAACCACAATAACCCCAACAAAACACCCAATTAGCAACCATAGTACAAAAGTCACATTTTTCAAGCATATACACATTTTTGCCATTCTACCAACGTGCTTCCAAGACTTAAGCTTTCAACATAGAATGGATTAACATATTAAACTACACATGAATAACAACCTAAACATGGTCTCTACGGAAAAAAAAATTAACGAAATTGGACGGAAAGACCAATTGCATCACAAGCTTTAATAAAATGACAATTTTTAGGAATTTGGGACAAATTTGAAAAAAATGGTAAAGTACAGGGACGATTTTGGTAATTTACCCAAATATGAAAATAAATATTATTTCCAAACAGGTCCGGGCTTACGGATCAAGTTTTTCAATGGGGCACAGTGTTTATAGGCCCGGATTAGTAATCTTAAGGGGAAAATTATGGCCGGTCCCTTGTTTTAAGTTTCCAAAAAGTCCACTGTTATTTTTTTCAATCGCGAAAGACCACTTTTCAAAATATTGTACCAAAAATGTTATCTTTTTTCTTCAACAGCTCCAGCAACGCACTTTGGATTCAAAAATCACGATTGTGCGCAACGAAACGGGGATCGACCTGCCCGGTCAGGTCGCGGGGGTTCGGAGACAACGCCCCCAAAAGGTAAACGAGTTTTTTGATTCATGAAATATGAAAGTATAATGGATCTGTGCTGGGTTGAAAGATTTTTCCAGTTGGGACGACCAGAGAAAGATGAGGAAGAAGAAGGTTTACGACGGAGGAGATTGAAGAAGAACGTGGAGGAAGTAAACTGGGTTTTTATGCTATTGTATCGCGGTGCAAAAATGAATTAGATAATATTTGTTCACTGTGGTTCAAAGTTTAATTTCCTAGTCTATTTTTGCACCGCGATTCACAAATTTCATTGCATTATTTTTACACCGCGGTTCAAAGTTTAATTTTTTAGTCTATTTTGCACCGTGATTCATAAATTTTATTACATTAATTTTGCACCGCGATTCAAAGTTTAATTTTCTATTTTATTTTTGCACTACAATTCATAAATTTATTATATTAATATTTACACCGCGGTTCAAAGTTTAATTTCCTAGTCTATTTTTGAACCGCGATTTATAAATTTCATTATATTAAATTTTGCACCGCGGTGCAAAAATAATGACCTCCGTAACGCGCATACGTTTCATTAAGGATATCGTAGTCATTTTGCTATCAAAAGTTACTTTTTCTAGTTGTAAAAAAAAAAAGGGTACTATAGCAATTAAAAAATTCAAAAAATAGACCAACCCATAATTTTTCCTAATCTTAAAAATGAAAATCTATATATATATAATGGCAAGGGTAGATTTCTCCCTCCAAAATTTCACTCTTGAATTATTAACTTTTCAGTTACCATTTAACTCTTTCTCTCTCCTATCTTCTTTGGTTATATTTCTCTTTCTCTCTCCTGTTTTCTCTTTATTTTCTCTCTCATCACCACCATCACATCTCTTTTAATTGTTTAAACATTTTCTCTCTTTAAATATAAAAAATAGTAACTAAAACAAAAATAATAGTTCCGGAGTTAAGAAAAAAAAAGAGGTTAGTAAAATAAAAATAAATTATGGAACAAGCCACTATAAAAATAAAAGTTACAGAATCAACAAAACAAAAATAATTTAATGCGAGGGTTAGTAAAATAAAATAATTTACGAAACAAAAGTTTAAAACAAATTCTTAAAAAAATATATGTAAAACAAAAATACGTTAGTAAAATAAAAATATTTGATGAAACAAAAATAATAGTTACATATTCAATAAAAACAAAAAAACAACTTAAACTAAGGTTACTAAAATAATAAAAATAATTTATGGAACAAAATTTTAAAACAAATTCTTAAAAATAGCTATGCAAAACAAAATTACATTAGTTAAATAAAAATATTTTGATGGAACAAAAATAATAGTTACGGAGTCAATAAAACAAAAATAATTTAAACTGAGGTTAGTAAAATTATAAAAATAATTTACTGTACAAAAGTTTAAAACAAATTCTTTAAAATAGTTATGTAAAACAAAAATATGTTAGTAAAATAAAAATATTTGATGGAACAAAAATAGAAGTTACAGAGTCAATAAAACAAAACAATTTAAACTGAGGTTAGCAAAATAATAAAAAAAAATTACGGAACAAATTTTTTCCGTAAAACTAATTCTTAAAAATAAAACAAAAATAATAGTTACGAAGTCAATAAAACAAAAAAAATATAATGGAAGTTATTAAAATCAAAATAATTTATAAAACAAAAATAATAGTTAACAATAAAAATAATTTCATTATTTTGATTTTAGCTTATTTTCTTCTCAGAAATTTCTTTATTCATAAAATAAAAATATAATTTAATAAAAATAATCATTCAAAAGGAAGAACTTATTTGAGTTCATATTCTATTTGAAGGGCGGAAAAAAAAAATTAAGTTTATTCGAAAACATTTATTATACAAAGTTTTTGAATAGTATAAAGTGTTCGGGGTTTGTCAGACCATGAATTGACACTTAAAATTAGTGTTCCAGTAATCCTATTGAGAATAATTGACCATGTTGCGGGGTTGTGCAATAAAACAAGACTAATCATCATAAATCTTGGGAATCATATTGTTGAAACAAGAATTTTGAAAGGAAGTAATGTTGGAGAAAATGTTTTTATCCCAAGATTGACATTAACTCTATCCGATGTAATACTGTGTTTCAAGTTTCAGATAAGACAATTTGCATTGCTGGTATCATATGCAATGACAATTAACAAGTGTCAAAGTCAATAATTGAACGTAAGTCTCTATTTGGAAAAAAAAAAACAGTATTTAGCCATGGATAGTTATATGGCGTAGTTTCTAGAGTAACAAATTATTTTGATTTGAAGATATTGATATGCGGTAAAAATGAAAAACCAACTAATAAGACCACAAATATTGTGTATAAGAAATTTTTTTAGAATTTATAATGATTAGTGATATACTTATGTGTAATTGTTAATAAACCGTTCCTTCATATTTTGTTTATGTACGATTTAGTTGATGTGCGTTTAACGCACGGGTTAAAAAATCTAGTTTATTAATAAATGCCTAGTAACTAGTAAGTTCCACTGCACGAGAGGTTGTAGGCTTGTATCCCTTGCCAATGAGGCCCTATTGATTAATCTTGTAAGACCGTGAAGCGTGAGCATTAGAAGGTGTATATCACAAAGAAATTGTCGGGTATGGGTTGGCCCAATTTAAACCCAAACTAATTGGGCTGCATTGGGCTGTCAGGGCCAATCCTATACAAAGCAGCCCTAATAATTCCTCCAGTTGCAAAGCAAGAAAAATATTCAGAAACCCCTTCTGCAAGAACAACACCAACAATTCTGGGCGCCACAGATTTAAAGAACAAGGAAAACAAAACCTTAGTTTTAGTTTATTCCGATATAGTTTTCTAAGATACAGAAAAGAAATTTCATCAAAGTAATATGGCTACAAGAAAGCTTATTAGAGATTTGATACTCTCCAAAAATCATCAATCCCTTTATCGCCACTTGCTTTCTTCTCAACAGGTTTGTTTTTCTTCTAAAACTAACAAAACCTTTGTATTGAAATCTGTTTATGAAGGGATTTACTTTGAATTTAGATTTTTGTTGTTATGGTTTTTTTAAGATTAATATTTGCGGGTTTTAATTAGGTCTTGAATTCGAGTACAAGGTTGCGGCTGGGGGCGAATGGGAGGACTGGGTATTATCGTGAATTCAGCGTGTTTAATGAATTCACGAAGCGGGTTAAAGACGAAGTTAACAGGTTCTCTTTCTTCTCTAACTGTGTGCGTTTGTCAGAACTTGTCAGTAATATCATTATTTCGAATAGATTGAAAATAATATGAAGATTTGTAGCTTAAATCTTTTGTTTTTGGGGACAACCCAATATTTAGGTGTCATACATTATACTTTTGTAGCTTTCAAAGTGTAATTGATCGTCTCTTGATTTGTAATTTGACTTGCATTTGTTAGTTTTAAAGATAAAGCCAATACGTTCATTCCAGTACTTTGTGTGTGAGATTGTTTATCCCGAGGTACAAAATAACCAATAGGATTATGCTGCTCCGTCTAACTTGTTTGTAGCACGTGACAAGATTTGAAGTTTTAATGTCAGTGGAGTTGCAAGCCCATAATTTTCGTATGAGGCTATTTGAGTCGATCGTCCTAAAATGGAAAGCTGCCATGTTCCAAAGCAGTGTTGTTTGATTCTTAAAAGTGAATTCAACCATGTATAGCATTGCTATCTGACATATATTTGCAGTGGAAGCTATGCAGTATTTTGGAAAGTGTATTTACTTGATTTGTTTACTTGTTTGTCGTCAGCAATCCGAAGTTCCAGCAGTCAGTCAAGGAACTGGCAGAGAAAGCTGAAGAGAAAGCGGAAAAGCTGAAAGTGGTGAAAGAAGATGTAAAAGTTAGGTAATTTGTACCATAAAAGCTTTTTGTTGTTTGTAGTTACTGCTTTAAATTATTTTTAGGCTGAGACATACTGTTGTATGTCAAGGCTGGGCAGACACTTCAATTGGAGGCCCTGAGATGGTGAACTGGCGAATGCAGAGCAAAGCAGACGACTGAGCAGCTGTACAAGCACGTAGATAAGCATGTAGATGGTGCGTGGACAGAAGTTGAAGCTAGAGCAAAGAAGGTTTGGTCAAAATGTCATTTTTTTGTTTCATCCCTCTTAACATATTCTCATCTTGAACTTGCTAATGACAAAACTACATCTCCTGGAAGGTTTCATTACACAGCTCTCTCTCTCTCTCTCTCACACACACACACATGCTATCTATCAATCCCTAGATTCTTATCATACGTTGATTTCACATTTTTTCAGATTGATGAAATAATCAATAAATGCACTGTATAACTCTCACACGATTAAGTTATTATGCAAATATGATTTTTCGCAACTCTCACACGATAATTGTTGGTTCGATTGGTACGATCTTACAGATGAAAGAAAGTTTAGGGATTGGGATGTCAGAAACTACGGAGTCCTCCAGTGCTACAGCTGATTCTGGTTCCAAAGCCAAAGATGCTCATGAGTTTGCAACTGGACAAGATAAGCAGCAGCAATCTGGGTCACAAGATTCATCACAAACATTATTCAGCAAGATCAAGGCTGGTGTTTCTTCGGTTATCCCCAACTTTTCATTGTTCTCTACTAAGTTAAAGGATACAAAGTTTGTTGACATGGCAAAGAAAGGTTTTGACATTGTAAAGGACGAATTGAGTAGTAACCCAAGCAAGAGAAAGCGCATTGAATATGAAGCTTCTCCAGCACCTTCCCGTACACATGTTGAAACAAGTACGGTGACGGGTATTACTGTTGTACCCACAAAGCAGTCCCGATTGAGTAAGAAGTGGGAGGCGCTTAAGGAAAAGGTAATTTAATTTGTGGTCTGTTTATGTCAAATCTGATTGTTTCTCATACATGATTCCCTATTGAAGTAGATTCTGTCTGTCACTAGATGCGAGGTCATCCAGTGTTCAAGCGTGTCAGTGGGTTAAGTGAACCTGTTGTAAATAAGAGCCAGGAGGTACATTCCACTTTCAAGTTACTTAACTTTGCTCCTTTCTCCTCTTGTAGTTTATTATTTACGCATTCTTTCAGGTTTACGATATAATTTTCAGCTAAATATGATTATATAATTTATGATGAGTTGAGAAAGAGTAAGGGTCTCTTATACGTGTTCTTTACTCACAATAATATGATTTACTCTGGTTTAGATGATATGTCCTAGTTATTGTCTTTGTTTGTATAGAATTATGGAGACATGGTTGTAGAATATATGTAGCAAAGTTCGGAGGCTATATTTCTTGTCAGTGAATATCATAAATAGCATTATCCTGTGTGAATTGAGCAGGCATTGACCTGTTCCCCCGTGATTGTTGTAGGAGCTAGAGTGTTATTATTATTATTTTAGAAATTGTTTCTAATAGTTTGAACGGGGGTTTGCAGATTGCCGAAGATATGAGGGAAAGATGGCATACTAGTGATCATCCTGTAGTTAACAAAATTCAAGAGTATGTTGCTCAATTAGTTATCTCTGATCTTTTTCAATATCATGTGATGGTGTGACAGAGCTTGTAATGATTTAGTTTGTTTTCTTGTTACAGTTTGAATGATAGTGTCTTTGGAGAAAATGACTCTGCAATGTCATTTAAGGAAATACGTCGTCGTGATCCGTATGATGATCCACTTCCTGTCCTAGTTTTTTTAATTTAATATTTAATTGTCCTTGTATTTCGGATTTCTATTGCATGCTGACTTATTAGGTGATATAATGTTGGTATTCGCCAGATCTTTTTCTTTACCAGAATTTGCGTCCGAGGTTCAAGAAGTGATCAAACCTGTCCTCAATGCATACTTCAAAGTAAGTTAGGAGTTTGTATGGTAATTATGGATAAGTTATCTCTCCTTGAAAGTTGCAACTGTGAAACATTTTAGTCGTGTTATTCTCGTTAGTCACAGTTTTGATTGTAAATGCTGGAATGTTTACAGGGAGACACTGAAGTTTTGAAGAAGTATTGTAGCCCTCAACTGATTAACCAGTGTAAAAGAGAGCACAATGGTAATGAGAGCCTGGGTATCTTTCTTGAGAACAAGGTAAGGAGAAAAATGTATATATAATGTTTTGCTTGCCATTCGTTCTCCAGAAGAAATCTTTGCTAATATATTAAATGTTTATCTGGGAGTAGAAAAGGCTGAGAGGCAAAAAAATTGAAAGGATTGAATTATTGAAAGTTCATGTTGTCAAAACATACCATTAATCTAAGATTGTGAAGATATTTGAACCCTTCACTCTACTATCTTGATTACTCGCAACTAAAATTAGTTGTTATCTGTACGAGTATCATGTTGCACCCTGTTGTGAAATAAAGAAAATGACTTGGTGACTAACAGAAAGCATGTGAAAATTCTCATAATTCCGTGAGTATACGCCGTTGAGGTTAAATTTCAATTGTCATGTGCAGTTGGTTTGTGTTTGGTGCAAATGTTTTTAATCATACTAGTGCTGTGTCAAAGCTATTTATTACCATGGTATTCTTGCTGCTTAATTTTTTTAGCCTAGGCCTATGGTCAAATGATATGATTTCTTAGCATGTTTTGGCTCTTCAAGAAAATAAATTTTGCCCTCTTGTTAGGAAAAAATTGAGTCTTTAATGAGTTGTGGAGGAACAAAATAATGGCACGTGAACTAGTAGTATAGTATAACTTTTTCCTGTAGAACTAGTGTTTTGATACGAAGCCTGGATAAAAAGATGTGTATGATGTAGATGTGACTTCAGTTAGAACTAGAGAAGGAAAGACTTTTGAATAGTTCCCAATTAATGGAGGACTAGGTCAAGGATTGGCCTAACTCTTTATCTTTTGCATGTTATTTGCTAACGGGATTGTTGTTATTGATGAGGTGTGGACAGTGTCAATGATAAATTAAAGAAATGGAGAGAAGCTTTACAAGTGAGAAGTTCAGCTTGAGTATTAAAACTTAATATTTAGAATCATTTTAGCTGCAGAAGGACTATTAATGGTGACCTAATAAGCAGGGGGGACACCAACTCGCTAACACAATTTGACATGACACGTTGACCCTTTTTTAAAAAAATAAAAGAAGTTAAATCTTTCATGCCTAATATTTATTAATACATTTTTTTGGACACATTATATGTGTATGCATGAACTTCCATTCTTATAAAGTGGAAAAGAGTTGTCCAAGCTTTAACCCAACATCCATCCAGGCACTGTTCTTTCAAGTTGGAGAAATCGAGACTTTCCCAATTTGCTATTATCTCCCTCTCTAGTCTAAGATGTTGAACCTTTAGCCCTGTTTCTTTACAAGAAAATTGCATTCAGACCTTTTATATTTACACTCTTAGTCTCAACGAGTCAACATACCTGACTTCGAGAAGAGCTCAACTTTATGACATTGTGGAGCGTGTTAGACTAATGTCCCAGCGTGTCAAGAGTGCTGTGTCCAACACCAACATGAGGATCTTGGGAGAGTTCTAGTTTTTATAGATGGTGCCATAGTTAGATTTGATGGCCAAGATCAATCCTTAATCAAGATAGGGAGGTAAGATATGATGTTAGTCATCGAATAAAAATTGGTTGGATAAAGTAAAGAAGTATGTTTGTTACGTGGTTTATACTTGTTAAGTTGAAAGGAAAATTCTATAGGTAGCGATTAGACCTGCTCTACTTTATGAAGTAAAATATTGAACAGCTAGAGATGTGGTAATTAAATGATAAAATGAGCGTAACTGGAATGAGGATTATAAGATGGATTTCTGTGAAACCCAAAAAGGTGAAATTGGAAATGAGCATGTTAGAGAAACTGTAAATGTAGCCCAAACATTGGGTAAAGAGAGAAAATGGATTGAGATGGTTTGGACCAATGCAATGTGGATTGATTTGTGCATCCTCTTGGGAAGTGTGAATATATTAATATCAACAACCATAAAACAACCAGAGTTTGGAGAAGATGGAAACTGTAATGAACAATGACTATAAAAATCAAGAATATGAGTGAGTAGCTTTTATGGCATGACCTGGCTTTGGCAGGACCAAATTTGAATTGTTTATGTTGGGAAATTGAACACTGTCGTCTTCCTATCCCCAAGAGAAAAAATTGTCCATCCTTAATTTTTTTGTAAACTATTGTTGTTGCCTCAATGTCTAGAGCCTAGGGGGTCATTGTGATGCTTGTAAAGTGAACTTTCTGTATCTAATCGCTTAAATTGGTTGTTACCTTGTTAGTTCTACCGTGGTTTCTAAATATGGTGTTTAAACTATTTCTTGCTTGTACTTGAGTTCTAGAGAACATTTGTATCATCTGCAATATCTTCTTTTTCTCTTTTTTAATGGATATTTACTCTCTCTCACTCTCTCTGTTTATTTTGCTAGGCCTGTCTCAAAATGTTTATTGATGACTGAAAATTCAAATCAATAATTACTTAATAGTCAATTGGAGAAAGTCACTAAGTACTTTCCTTTCTATCTATAACTAAAGGGGTAATTTTGAAAAAAAGAATTAAAAACCATGAAATGTAGACTTTATCTATTTACTTCCCTAAAATCAGTGTGTCAAGTCTAACAATATGCCTTTTCGTATAGAGGAGTAGAATATGGGAAACCATGTTTTACCTGATAAACATTTCATGTTCGCTCTGTATTCATTTTGAACGCTCAGGTTCATGGGTAAATATATTCTTTCCGTTCCACTTAAAACAGTCCGGATTTGAAAGTCAAACGTTAATTATTTTCCACATAAATCCTTAATCGCAAGGATTAAGTAAATACCAAAAAATTTAGCTCTAATGTGGCTAGGGTAAACTTGAAAAATCATAAAGTTGACTAGCTCAATTTTTCAAAAAGGACCTTTAGACTGGAATGCCACTAGATAGAAAGTACTACTCTTTAAGTTGATGATAGTTTATGAAATTATTATGATGCATCAACAGGCATGAGCACAAGGTACTCAAGTGGTGCACAATTTTGCCAAATCTAGGTATTGGTCATGATTAATTTGATAGAAAAGAATGAAAGTGTGTAACTTACTCGGAAATTTGTCTCATCTTGCTTCAATTTGTTATTTAGATCATTCAGTCTGGTTGTAATTAATTGATCCTTTCTCTTCATTGCATCACATAGTATTTGGCTTTGCATGGTGGTCCTAGCTAATTGACATGGGAAGCCACTTTCCCCATGCTAATTGGGTGAGTGCATATGCAAATTATGCTTGGCCTATATGCCCGGGCCAAGTATTTCAGGATGCATAACTCCTTGTATAGGGTGAGATATAGATTTACAGTTAGTCTAATAAATTGCAGGAATTCATTTTCAATTGAAGTATGTCACTAATTAAGATTTTGGGTTCAACCTGACTCTAGCTGCTCAAGTACCAACCATGAAGTATCTTCATCTACTTCATGGTTGGGCTTCGTTAAGCGGTATTAGTAAAAACAGTAGATGGAAGTCTATTCCTTTGGCGATTTGGTGGAGCGTCTGGAAGGAGAGGAATCATAGGGGGTTTGATAATGTGGAGATAGACGTTGATCGGATTAAGAAGGAAGTGCATCAGTTTCTTGATTTTTGGCACTCGGAAGCGGCGAAAGGGTCAGGGGATCCTATTGTCAATATCTTAGTTAGTTTGTAGATTTAATTCTTTTGACTTGTATACTTCCTGTGTACAAGGACACGTCACTTGATTTGGCGCTGTCTTAATATTACTTTTGCATTTGTTATTTTAAGTATGTTTTATGTATATATGGTCATAATTCTCTTTCTTTAATGCAGATTCTACATATATCTGATGTAGAAGTTAGGGAGACGAAGATGCTGGATGACACTCCCTTTATCATTGTTCAGTTCCATACGCAAGAGGTACATTGTGTACGTGACAGACTCGGTGCAATAACCGAAGGGAGTCAGGTAAATTTCTTTGGCATAAATCATTTTCGCAGCCACTTCTAGAGCAACGTAGGCATTACTTGACACTATCTGGTCATTCTGTTGGTTGTTGATCAGGATAATATTCATACGGTACATTACTTATGGGCAATGGCACAAGTAGATGTAGAAGAACTTGGAGAAGGTGCTCTCTTTCCAATATGGAGGCTTAGGGACATGCAAAGACTTGGCATTCGGGCCCTTATTTAAATTTGGCATTTCCTCCTCCTCTAGCTATAGTTTCTTACGTGTTGTGTTATTCTCGATGAATATCACCCCATTATCTCAAATGCCAAGATCTTCCCTTTCTTCCTTATTTTTGGTGGATTCACACACATTCTTATAGTTTTGATCTACTGAAATAACAAATTAGCACTCTTAACGCTAGTTGCGTACACCAGTGATTATTCTCTAGAAAATCTTCAGAGTTCGTATTCATCACCATTGTGTGTATGTTTTGTAGCTTGGAAGAATGATCTTGCCAAGGGTATTGTATTATAAAGATACATTCTGATTCAAAATTAGTTGCCAATTTGAAAATGGTATTTTTTTTGTGAAATGTATTTTGAACAGAGCAGTTATGTGGCTTGATGGAGTAAATAGCTAATGGGAGTATGGGACTAGTATTCCATCTCAAAGATAGAGACGGTACGGGCCCGTTCAGTTGTTGTCCGGTTACTTTTGTGTTTAAATATTTAATTAATTCTGTGTTTAAATTCATATGTTTACAACTGTTCTAACAACTTTTGCTACAACTAAGCCTTGATGACGGTTAAATGTGTTTTGATGAAAGAAAAAACATTATCCTTCACTAAAGCTTTGTTGTTGCAAGTTATATAAATAGTTGTAAACTTGACATCGTTGTTCATCTTTTGTAATAAGCAATCTATTGTGCTAAAGTAATTTTGTAATCCTTCAATTATTAGATTTTTCTAACATAAACTCTTTGGTTTTTTACTATTTCATTCTTATTTTGTTTGCTATTTTAATTGAATAGTTCTACACTTAGAGCATGTATATTGGGAGAGTAAGCTATCCACATTATTAAAAATAAAAATAAAGCATCCTTAAGGTACTTTAAGTTATCCAATACAAAAATTGCTTTCAAAGGTGCCACAAACTTCAATATCGTTACATACCTTATCATCTTTATTTCAATTATTCCCTTTGTTTCATTCAAAAGAGTCATTATTTGAAAAATCTAATTATTAAGAGATACATTAATGTTATTAAAGTTAGTCATAATTACAAAAATAGTTAAGCACAAACAATGTACTTACAACATAAGTGAAGGATAAAGATGAAATGTTATAGAAATTATAAGTAAATTTTTTTAAAGTGGACTCTTAGAGTGAAATATCTCAAAATAGTATTGTAAACTCTTTGTCTGAAACGTAGGGAGTATATTATAAATTTATATATTATATTAATAAATATTTTTTATGCAATATAAATTTTATATTGCATAAATTACTAAATTCAAAATTAAATTAACATGTAGTAATAAAAAATTTCAAGTATTAATATCTATATTATAATAAAGCTCATAATTCATTTTTAGCAAATATAACTATTGGTCATGATTAAATTTTCTGTAAAGCTAACTATTGGTCAAAATTCATTTTTACCAAATATAACTATTGGTCGGGATTAACTCTCATTATCGCCCTAATTGGTTCCCTAATTAATTCTAACATTTGTCTTCCTATATTAGTTTTTAAATACATTCAAGAGATATTGCTAGATTTCATAAATCCTGATAACAATATAAGAAATATCTATAAATCATTAATGGTAAATTATTTCCTTTCTTTTTTTGTTCCTTTAATTCGGTTTATTTATTTAGTTGATTATATACTCCCTTCAATTTAAATTAAGTATCTCTTAATTGCAATTGTTCGGTAAATAGAAGGGAAAGACAATGAGGCCTTAGGTAGCATTGAGGAGAACGTACACAAAGAAGAATTCAAGGGGGACGATAATGGCATTAAAAAATGAATAAGAAAGAAGAGAATGAAGTGGTGGTGCTGAACCAAGAGGTTGAAGAAAGGAAAAAAATAAAATAATAATATAGTAATAGTTGATTTGAAAACTTTGACTTACAATTCCTCAAACCCAAAATAAGTTTATTCTTCTCTTTTGTTTATTTAATTTTCTGTGTTTAGTAAATATCATTTTCTTGATTTTCTACTTTGTCTTTCCCTTCTGTTTAAACTTTATAAATAGTTTCTATACACCTACTAGCTAAATGACATATAGTAGTATAATATAGTTCTTTGGTTAAATGTAAATACTAGACAAAGTTATTGCATCTCGCATTTTAAATCCAGTCATTATTATGAAGCAAAAACTTCCAGAAGAAGTTTAAGTTGTCGTTATTGAGAAAAAACAATACAATATTGTTTCTACATGTCAAATTTCTTTTTTTTTTCTTTAACAATATTTGATTATTGGTTTTGCTAATCTTGCTAGAGACATGAGTATGAATGCCACTTTTTTTCTTTATAAGATCCCTCTCGCTCGATTCACGGAGATATCAGTATGGATGTCTAAGGTTTACCTCATATTCAAATTTCTTAGTTTTTATTTGTTGTTAGTATTTCTTTTTCGAGGTCAGACACCTCCGTCCTACCTCCTATAAAGGACAAGGCTAATTGTTCCCCTCAAGTTTGTAATTTTATTTTTATTAATAAAATCTAGTAGAATATCGTGCAACCACCCCTGTTTCCCTAAAAAAAACAACAAAACTAACCTTTTTTTTTTCCACTGTTGGATGATCATATTGTTTTAATTGATTATTGAGAAGTGTTCATTTTAAATTGGTTATTTTGAATACTGGCATCGTCTCATATTAATGTCGTACCATAGACACGGACACAAAATCTAGTTCACTATTAAACATTAATACTAAATAAATTGTGTCGTTCAATGTTATTATAGTTAATTTTCTATTACATATATTAATTAGTGATTGTTAATTACAAAATTTATCTATTAAATTAATGTTGTTAACTACTTAACTATAATTCAAATATTATTTATATGTTACATAAAAACTATCATTTTTTGCCAGATTTATGTTGAATTTTGGTGTGTGGCAACATAATTATCGATACTCACGTTCTCCCGTGATTTACACAAAGTGACGGTCTCGTTTGCGGAGTTGATTCATCAACCAAGTCATCATGAACATCTGCGTCTTCATCATTTTTTTGGTTCTGGTTGTGTAGAATAAGGAGACAAATTTGAAGGTAGAGGACTACTCGGAATATATTCAGATGAAGAACTTCCCAGAACTACCATGAGAAAATACATTTGTTTGAACTGCGAAGGTAAATAAGTATTCCACGGAAATGTTTGTGGTAGCATATTAGGAAATGGGGTATGAAAATTCGGAATTCCTCCAACATTTGAAAAATTATGAAATTGTTGCGATGGAGGAGGATTTTTGTAAGTTGATGGTTGGTTTTGTGCAATGTTTTAAACTCGCCCTAGGCAGCCCCACCTAGGCCCTAGAGTCGCTGGTGAAAAAAAATCGCCGACTAGGCCCCTTAATCGTCGACTAGTCACTCAGGGATCTGTGCCGACTAAGAATAGTTAAACAGAAGAGAGAAAATTAAACTTTGAAAAGACGATTGATACTGCTTTGATTCCTTTAAAGCAGAAGAGAGACAAACACATGAGGGTCTCGATATAATGACTGGAGCTCTGACTCTCATATCTCATCAAAGGCAAAGCTGAGCTCGCACGATGGGGGTTTGAAGAAAGACAAAAACTTGTGTATGACAGAATTTGGTAAGACGGGGCTCTATTTAGAAATTGACAGGTTATAATAAATTAAAAACATGTTACTAAGAATCACAAAAACGGTCCAGCCGAGATGGTCCAACGTAAGCTCTGAACTCAATAAATATTCTCTCTGTGGCTAGAGGGATTCAAACATGAAAGCTCCACCAAGTTTAGGGCTTCCACTTAGGACCATATCAACTAGAACGTATTTGTAATTCTTAGTAACATGTTTTTTATTTATTATGACTCACTAAATCCTAAATGGAGCCCTGTCTTACAAATCCATTTTACCAAATTCCGTTCTACACAAGTTTTTGTCAATAATTGACTACTAAATAAAATTAAAGTGCTAAATATAGTTTTAAAAAATCTTGAAATAACTAAAAGTTAATTGAAAAAATAAAACTTTGGGAGAGAAAGAAAATGAAGGAAAATTCAAAAAATTGTAGAAAATCGAGTTGATATCAAAATGCAACAAATCAAATCTTTATTTATAGATAAAAATGTGTAGATTTTTAAAACAAAAAATTGAAAAAAAAATAATTTTTGAGGAGAAAAATAGGTCAAAACAAGATAAAAAGAAAAATCTACATGACCACCCAAATTGTGCCTCGTGGAAAGGCATGGGAAGGGGTTGTCAGCCACTTAGAGCATCACCAATGCTTTCTTCCAAAATCCACTTCCAAATAGGAAGAAGCTATTTTGCGTTGGTGAGACTTCCTAAAATCACTTCCCAAATGGCTAGCTAGGAGAGAGAAGGTATTTTCTTCCAAAATTGGAAGAGAAGATGGTGGGAGGAAGCATGAACCATGGAAGCAACCGTGTGATGCACCGCTTTCCTTTTTTTGGCGCGTGCATCACACGCGGGTGCAAGAGGCGTGAGAAGGAGATTAAGGTGGGTCCTACGGTCTGATCAAAATCTGCAATTTGATTTTTTTTAAATTAATTGTAACTGTTCCAACTTGTTTTGTGGGGACGGTTTACTTTTTTGGGTGGGGGGGGGGTTGGCGGGTTTTAATTCTCTTTTTTTTTTTTTTTAACATAGTAGCAATTTGTTTTGGTGTTTTTTTTTCCACTTTCTTATAAATATACCATCTCAATTTTATCATTATGTATTTTTTTTATCATTATGTATTTTATTTAACGAGTTATGTATAATATGTGTTTTATAGATAATTTTATTTAACGAGTTATGGAATATTTAAATATGAAATATATTAAATAAAGTTAAATAAATTTATTTGTTTAAGAAATATAAAGATAAGATTGAAGTGTAAAGTTAATGAGGTGGCAGCGGGACCCAACTAAGAAGATGTATAAGAAGATTAACATTGGGAAGATATATTTTTAAATGGAATAAGAAGAGAAAAGTGTGTAGGTGGCAGTAGAACCCGACTAAGAAGATGGAATAAGAAGTATAGCATTGGGGATGCTCTTATATATCTGAATTCAATGTTTGTTGTTCCAAATAGCACCTTTTGACCAATCTAGCTATTTTTGATAAGCTTTTGATATGAAAGATTCTTTTGGCTTTTGGATCATTCAAAGCCACAGAAACCTTGCTTTTCTTATTGTGGATACTGGAAGCTTCTGAATGATTCAGTCATTGTTCTTTACAAAAATCACCCCAATGCTACCGTTGGCTGCTTACCTATTCATATTAATGGACCTAATGCCATTTCAAACTATCGAACTTAGGTTCGAATACAATTTTTATCATCAACGAGACTCCAGACGGTAAATTGTATTGGCTGTAAAAAAAAAAGAACGGCATTGTATCATCTGTTATAAATATATAAAAAAAAATAGACAGAATTGTAACATCTGTTATAAATTTGAACTTAATAGTCACTTGTGGAAGGAATGGAAACTTAGAATATGGAATTTCTGAAACCATCATCTCCCCCACTAAGTTGGCAATGTATGCATACACTTTCTTCTACTAAGGCACGGCTTGTTCTCTCTCTATGTCCTCCCTCATTTCACCGCGATAATGATTTCTGAGTAAAGCATGCAACTTCTTTGTTTCAGTCAAAACACATTCCCTATCAAATAGTGCCGAAACAACAGCAACGCCTTTCAGACTAGGTACACCCACTTTCATCACTGACCCTGAGTTTGAAATGCCAATACCACCAATTGCAACCACCGGTAACTTGGAAGCTAAACAAACTGTTTTTAGGCCATCCAAGCCGACAGTTTTATTGTTTGCTTTTGTATTGGTTGGAAACACGCCACCACACCCAATGTAATCGGCTCCATCTATCCATGCTTTTTGAGCTTGCTCTACTGTCTTGCATGATACCCCAATAATCTTTTCCTGTCCGAGAAGGGCTCTGGCAGCATGTGCAGGCATGTCGGACTGACCGAGATGGACTCCATCGGCATCACAAGCTAGGGCAATATCAATTCTGTCATTTATCAGCAGAGGGACCCCACGGGAACGACAGATTTCAAGGCATGCCTTGGCTGCTTCGAGGAAGTCCCTTGTTTCTGCGTCCTTTTCCCTGCAATTTGTTGAAAAAGTTCTCAAGCCACATAAATGAACCAAAAAATATGAATAAAAAATGGAAACAAAGACAAACCTCAGCTGAACAATGGTGGCACCTCCCTCTATGGCAGCTTTGACAGCATCTGTGATGGGACGACCCCACTTCTTATTCATCCCTGAATCTGTGACAGCATACAAGAAGAGATCACCAGGATCAAGTGGCTGCTGCCTACTTGAATTGTGAACATTCCTCTTAAGCTTAAGTAGGTGATCAAAAGGACCTTGAAGCCCATTTCCAATAGTGATGTCTTTGCTATATTCTAGCACAGTCTCAACATAATGTTTTGCTACCTGCCATAACTTAAATCAGAAAGACTTGCTGAAAATGAGCTTCATTGGGGAGGGAGAAAACAATTGGATAAGCCATACAAGAAAAATGTCAGAATGGCTCTTCTCCTTGTACATGCATTCTCTCCCTGTTTGATTGATGAAACGAAGACCGAGAAAGCAAATGGAAATGTGACCATTCGTTGAATCAATTTAACAACCAGACTGTAGGGATTTTATTCAAATATACCAAGCTAAAATAAGGTAACATAGACTCCAAAATAAAATAATGGGTACATTACATAAATAGTCCCTGCACTAAGAGTTTTTCCATGAATCATCCCTGGTCTTAGACTTGGCTAATATGTGGTTCAAATTACACCATTTCTGATCATCATTGGTCCTTGTGTTGGATGCCATCATAACAAATCTGTTAAGTTATTATGTGCAAAGCACATGATAGGTCAAACGGAACATATCATAACTAATTGACTTAATACCTAATGCTAAAAGATAAGAGGTTAGATTGTTATTTTTTTTATTAAAAAAAATAAAAATATCATCTTCAATCTCTTGCATGTATTATTTGACTCCATCTCCAAAATCCAAAATCCAAAATCTCCACCACTACTAGCCACCATAAAACACAAAAGTATTTTCTTATTCTCTCCAAAGACTAAATATCCTTTCATAGTCCTATTTCTCTCACATGCTTTTTCCAAAACTCATTCGTTTTGTCTTGAAATTTGAAAAAGAGGGATAAGTCGAAGTCAGACTTACCCTAACCTCGCGACTGTGAGAAAGAGACAGACAGACAGACAGACGAACAAAAAAAAAACCGACATACCTCATAACTGCTGCTGCTGCGTTGCTGCCCTTGCTCTCGCATCGCCTCTCGTTTGAGCCCTAGCTGCCGGCCGCTGCTGCTACGAGCCTTCGTCTTCGAGGTAAGTCAAAATCTTGAACCCTAGTTTGTCTACGGTTCATCACTTCGTCTAATCTCCTAGCCTGTTGTGCACCTGTGCCTGTGGTTACTTTGCTCAATCTGCTGTGGATTGTGGCCTGTGGTCTGTAACTCTGTATCTATATGACTATATCTACTTAGACTATTTTTCATTGTTGTCCTTATATTTTGAATAGCTACATTTTGGTCCTTATATTATAAATATTACACATTACCCCATGTATCCGTATCCTATATTTTTCAAAATTCCAGTATCTCCGTATCTCGTGTCCGCATATCCGTATCCACGTATCTGTATCAATGCAACCTAGTTAAATATCAAACCCATTTCATTGTCTTTTTTCTCCCCCTAAAATTCAAAATGCATTCCATTTTCATCTCTCTCAAATCACCAAAAGCCAAATCATTTTCCTCTTTCTCTCTCTAAAATCCCCAAACCCATTTCATTACTCTTTTTCTCTCTGGAAAACTAAAATCCAGATCCAAAGAGGTTCAGACAATTGTATAAGTTCACACATTGTGATGATGAAGACCACCTCTTTTACCTTAACAACTCAAATAGAATGCTTAACTACGATAACACTGTCATACACATGCAACTTCTATAATAATTGACTGAACAAGTGGACCCGTATTCTCCCTCCCCCTCTCCCCTGGTTTTGTTTCTTCCTCTGATAATTTGTGTAAACTCTGCGTTTTCTGATGTGTTCTTTGCATCAAAGTAATGTTTACTTGTTATGCAGGAAAGCCTCTCGGAACAATGCAATGTATTATATTGAATTGGTCTTAGTTTTTAGAGAGAGAAAAAGAAAAATGAAGTAGGCTTTGTGTCTAATATTTTAGAGGGAGAAGATGAGGAAATTATGTGGGTTTTGATATTTTTGAGAAAGAAAGAAAAAATGAAATGAGTTGTATGATTAAGGGAGAGATAAAAGGGCAATGAAATGGGTATAATATTTTAGAGGGAGAAGAAGAGGAAAATAATTAGGGTTTGGTAAGTAAGGGAGTGAAATAGAAAAATGGAAAGGGCATTTGGTATTTTGAGGAGAAAAATAAAGTAAGGTTTTGTGTTCTAGGCTATGGATATGGTGGTGGCGGAGGTTGGATTTTTGGAGGTGGCCTTCAGGTGGTGAGTGGTTGAAGATGACAATCTTCAATTTTATTTTATTTTTATTTTTATTTATTTATTGACAATCTAGCCTCCTAGCATTTTAGCATAAACCATTTAAGTCAATTTGTCGACATCTTCATTTTTACCCCTCATGTGCTTTGCTTTAATAACTTAATGGACTTGTTTTGATGACATCCAACAGAAGGATGAATGATGAGCAAATCTTTGTGTTATTTGAACCATCCATGAGCGGAGTCTAAGTCCAGGGGATGGTTCGTGGAAAAACTCTTAAGTACAGTGATAATTTATGTAATTTACCCTAAAATAATAATTTTAAAAAAATTACCTTCACAGCCGATAGCATCGAAGACCCCTTTGCCAGTTCAGCTGCTATACATGATGCCAAAGTACAACCAGTTCCATGTGTATTCCGAGTTTGCACACGAGATGAACGCAGCTCATAAAAATCTTCACCTGCAAGACCAAATCAAGAAATGAATTAAAGCAGCAACCTATAACCAATCACCCCTCTCCTTCCTACATATTCCAACTAATGAAAATATTTAAAAATTACAAACACATACCATTAAAGAAAATATCAACAGCATCCGATGAGGCAGGGAGGTCTCCACCTTTTACAAGCACATTTCTGAAAGCGAAAGAAATAACCTGCATCAGCATCAGTTGCTCCTTGTAGTCCACTCATGGCAGGAAAGGAGGGAGATAGTATGCAAGAACAGCTGTGGACTCAAAAATGGCCTCAATGGTACCAATGTTGGGTATCCCTGCTCTTATCAACTTAGACTATGAGGAAACAACAGGGACAGGAAAATAAGAGACTTAACTAATTTATCAGATACTAACCGTGGTCCCATATCATGTATAGATTTGGCAGCAGACCTCATGTCAGCAACTGTTTCCAATTGCATACCACCAAGTAAGGCAGATGCCTCTTTCAAATTTGGGGTTACAATATCAGCCATAGGAAGAAGCTGCTCCCTGCAATCATCAGAAACCAGAAAAAGTGTCAGATCCGAAAGTTAGAAACCATGATTCTCTGTGCATCCTCCCAAAAGCGATATGGACGGACAGACAGTTGTTGAGTTTGATTCAGGAAATATGGATATATAACACATATGCATCTTAGGCTTTGTTTGTTTCACCGAAAACATTTTCCCCATTTTCGTTTGGTAACATTAGGCAAATCAAATTCCCGAGGTCCAAGAAAAGCAGCCTCTTCCCCTCCATAAAATAACTTACGGACGACACCCTCCGTAAGCCATGTTCCAATCAATGTCATTGCAGCTTCAACTTATCGCATTCAAATCTCAACGGTAATCTCTCTCTCTCTCTCTCTCTCTCTCTCTCTCTATTGCCAACTGTTTTTACTGCTCAGCTCTGCCTCTAACAGGTTTTCTTTTTCTTTTCAAAAGTTTATTGATTTGTACTGTTAGTTTCAAGTATTTTTTTTATTTTTTTTATTTTTATTTTTCAACTCAACTCTTACTCTTTTGGGTTAACTTCATCATTGGTCCCTGTACTTAAAACCGTTCTAGCAACCGTCCCTCGATTCAAAAAGTGCGCACTTGAGTCCAAAGTAGACATTTTCAGCACACTAGAGGTCCCTCGGTTGGATGCTGTTAATAGACTGGCCGTTAACTGCGCACATGCGATGCACATGACTTTTTTAAGGGCAAAATTGTAACTTCAATCCTAGGCTAACTTTTCAATTTGGTTAAATGTGGGCAAGCCCTTTTGTTTTGACTTCACGATGTTTTGGTTTCCCTCCAACACCACCAACTCCTTCCTTCTTCTTCTTCGATCTCGGTCACTGGAAATTTGCATCAAAATAGTTTGCTGTAGCAGAATGGTTCAGGATCCTTCCAACTTCTTAAGTTTCTCTACTCTACTACAAATAGATATCGTATACGTTTTTTAATCAAAATAGTCTTAGTTAGTCTCTTATATCCGTATTTTCTGAATGAATAGCTAAAGTTGATGAAATTTATATTTAAAAAAGGCAAAACACACCTTTGGGCCACTGTACTTTTTAAAAGGTTGCAATTAGGCCACTGAGACTTCAAAATTTTCGGGATGGCCACTGTACCGAAGTTATCTTGCACGTTAACCCCTTTTTTGGATGGACGTTAAGTTCGATGGTTAATTTTTGTTAAATACCTATTTTGCCCATGTCATCATCTTCTCTGAAAAATCATACATATTCAAATAATTAATACAAACATGGAAACCAACTTAGCCAAATCTGAGGGAGTGTACCGTGAACGGTAGCCAAATCTTAATTCATCGAATTTCATCATTCAAACAAGCTTGAGAGTATTTTCGGGAGAGCCCATGGCGTCTTCTTCCCTAATGGTCTCTCAGACCCTAACCCTCCGAAACCCTAGATTTCTCTCTCCACGAACCACCACGAACCCTCTCGCACTTTCTCTCTCTATCCCTAGAACTACTCTTTCCCTCTCTCTTTCTAACCCCCCCAAATCTAGGGTTTTCGCCTCTTCTACACCAAATTCACCCAACCCTATCCGTATCCATTCTCTGCTCCCCGACTCAACTTGCATAATCGCAACAATCGTAGCAATCACCATAACGGTGTCCAAATTGCTGGCCCACAAACTATCCAATTTCACCGACAAGTTGAAATCAATTTGTTCGAACCCTAGTCCCGATGAGCTCCTCGCAATTAATAATATCCAGGATACGGTTATGTGCACAGTGGGTCCGTTGTTTTTTGCCAAAATTGATTCGCGAATGAACACGCCGTTGACGGTTGTGGCGGCCGGAATGCACAAGTGGCTTAAAATATACGGTGGGGTTTTGATGCTTAGGGTTTTGCTAAGTTGGGAAGCGTATACAGTGGCGAAATCGGGTGCGACGGTTTCGATTTCAGATTCAGAGGCAGCGGCAGTCGAAATTGTGGAAGGGTGGTGGTCTATTGAGGAGTCATAGAGGGAATTGAAATTTTTGAGAATGGGTAATGGAGGGTGGAATCATCATGGTGAGGGGAAGGGAGCAAAGCAGGACATTTGATTCTTGTGAAGCAGAGATTGAGGTTTCTTTCGATATTGCAAGGCATTCTCTCTCCGAAAATCCAGATCTGGGTTGCTATGAAAATCCAGATCTGTAAAACCCAGATCTGCTACAGTTAGCTATGAAAATCCAAATCTGGGTTGCTATGAAAATCCAGATTTACAGTTAGCTACAAAGAATAGAGAGAAAGGTCGATCCCAATCTGAATCCAGCTACTTCTTGAATCTGAGATTTTTTTAAGAAGGAATTTGAAGAACACGGTGTGCTAGCATGTTGCTATGGCTGAGAGGATGAAGATGAAGAGGGATGAAGATTAACATAGGGGCAAAATAGACATTTAACCTAACTTAACGTCAAAACTTAACGTCCATCCAAAAAATGGGTTAACGTGCAAGATAACTTCGGTACAGTGGCCATCCCGAAAATTTTGAAGTCTCAGTGGCCTAATTGCAACCTTTTAAAAAGTACAGTGGCCCAAAGGTGTGTTTTGCCTTTAAAAAATAGAAAACTTAAAACCACAAAAAAAATAAAAATAATGCAATCCTCACCTCCATTTGAATTATTCACCAGTAATGTAGTGATATCTCTATGACTCTGTTCATGCTAAAACTTGCATATATATGTATGTATGTATGTATGTATATATATACATATATATTGTATTCTAATATGAACCCACTGGAGCCGGAACGAAATCAACAAACATGAACCCACTGGAGCCATTGTGGTGCTCCAAGCCAGGAAAAGGAAACCCGGTGAACCCAGCTTCCCCATCTCTGGCGTCTTCAAACGACTCGACGAACCCAGTGCCACTCAATCCAAACCCCAAAGTCAGATGGATGAAAAAAAAAATACATAATTTCTGAAATTAGAGCTTGGACAAATTAGATCCATTTTTCCTTGACAAATTCAAAGGCACCATGAGTTTCATGAACTAATTCTCTCTCTGCATCAATTTTACATCTGAACTCATCAGCAATCTCTTTAGCGGCGCTGGTAGCAAATGAGACAATGGAACCCATTAAAAGAGTGCGGCGGCGGATGAAAAGGTGGGGGGCTCGGGTAGCTAGGGGAGAGAAAATAATAGTAATGGAGAAGAAGACGTGGACGTGCTCAAACTTAATTGTCTGCATCAAAAATGGACTCTGTCTTGTGTGGATACCTGCCATTTGCAACCGGTGTTAGCTTTTTTGGATCTGGAGGGGGAGACAACATAGAATGAAAGTTACAATTTTGCCTTAAAAAAAAGTCACGTGCATCGCATGTGTGCAGTTAACGGTCGGTCCCTTAACGGCATCCAACCGAGGACCTCTAGTATGCTGAAAATGTCTACTTTGGACCCAAGTGGGCACTTTTGAATCGAGGGACGGTTGCTAGAAAGGTTTTAAGTACAGGGACTAATGGTGAAGTTAACCCTATTCTTTTCTAACAAAATTTTGCTTCAAGTTTCCAAAAATTTCTATTTTTTCTTGTTACATTCATTTTTTTTTTCTTTGGCAAACTTAATCTTGCATATCCAAACACGTGTCTTCAAGCATATTTTCTATGTCAACCAAACAACTAGAAGTTAATTTCCCATTCATTTTCACAATGCAAACCAAACGACGGAAAACAGGATAGTTCATTTTCCAGATAACATTTTCTAGGAATCACTTTTTGAAATTCATTTTCCATGACAATACGGAGCCTTACCTAGAAACCTACCCCCAAAGAAAGAGAAAAATGAAAAGGAATGGCATGAGCTTTCTGATGGAGATTCTTTGATACTTAGCCTTTGCAGTAATCATCTTAAGCAACTTTCTCTCCTAGGTTCAATTGCCTTAAGAATCTATGCATTTCCAATTTTACCTTTTAACAAAATTACCACAAGTTCATGTAGGAAACATGAAATTCATAAGTAAACATAAGTGAGACCGTCGAATAAGTAGCCTTAATCTAAACACGCAAACCATACGACTGTCCTCCATACAACCGCAATGCAACAAGAGGCGACGTATGTAATTGTTTGAATGGGCTGCTTTTAAAAGATTATCTAAAAGGCAACCCAAATACAAAGTTAGCCTGCCAAAGCACAGTGATTAAGACATCTGTGTCAATATGACCTTTCTCTTTGGGATTCAGGTTGGAGTTGCTTCTACAAATAACATGATGTGACATAGGCTTGCAAAGATCATATGAATCGTTGCTTTTCTTAGTGCACTGGGAGATTGTATGAAACATATATCCGAATGACATCCATGAGTTAAAAGTGTTCTTCGACCAAAAACTACAGGCTAGTTCATTAGCTCTTGCAGCCCTTATTAGAAGTATTCAAGGAGTAACTACAAGAGGCACCACGTGTGCCAAGATTCTTGCACATAGTAGTCGATACCTAGACGTTTCAAGGCCAACCACCTTCATTTCTGGCATCCTTGCCAAGAATCCAGGACAAAAGCAAACACGTATTTTGAGTCTTTGTCGCCCAAAGATGGTTCTTTATTTCCTTGGATATCAGTTTGGAATTGCAGAGATCCAAGTCGGGTAGCGGTTTTTGCTTGGGAGGCTTGCTATGAAGCCATTCTTACCGGTGATAATTTGAGAAGAAGGCATAATACTTACGTAAATTGGTGCTATATGTGTAAAGGCAATGAGGAAAATGTTAACTATCTCTCATTCATTGTTCTGTAGCCAAGGATCTTTGGGCTTTTCAATATTTCGTGGGTTATGTCTAGATCAACGAAGGAGCTATTTCTAAGCTGGGCTTTTTATAAACAGAGGAGAGGGAATTAATGTAGGCAAACTGCTCTTTTGTGTGTGTGCTGGACCATTTGGCTTGAAAGGAATAGAAAGGTTTTTTAGAACAAGGAAAGGCCCTTGTCGCAGTTGAAAGACACGGTGTTATGAACGCTCTAATCTTGGTGTTCAGTACATGCTAATACTTCCATTTCTCACCCTTATTCCTATGTAGATTTGTTAATAGTCTCTCCTTAGATTAGTTTCCTGTGTATACTCCTAGTGACAAGGACACATCACCTTTTTTGACGCTTCTAATCTATAATACTCTTACTTATCAAAAAAAAAAAAAAACACATATTTTGCATATATACATGCAGATATCCTCCATGTTTTTAATTTTCTTCCCAGGGATCTGAATTTTTTCCATATCACAAAAAGAGCGGCTGGAATGAGTAAGTACTCGACGGAAATGATCCAATCTGCTAGTGGCAAATTGGCAATAAACCAAGTACTCTTTCTATGGCAGAGGCACAAACTTGTACAAAATCAAAATGATAAGTAGGCTCAAGCAGGAACCACCCCCCCCCCAACAATTTTAGCATTAAGCTCTTAGCATGCACAGCTTTGAGGGTGATTATGGCAAGGGCTTCAATGATGAAGTAAAATCCCATGTCAAATGTCGTGGGAAGGATCTTAGACCTATATGTGGTGTCTTCTATCTCTTTTTTTTCTTTGTTTCTCCTTCTACTTCTTGTAGTAACTGCTAGGAAGTTCCTTTTGAAGTTGAGGCAAGCATACTTGCAGTAAAGCGTTTTAAGAAGGCGCAAAGCTACTGCAAAGACTGCTAGAAGACGCCTTGATTGTTAGACAGATTATTGAAGCCATATGGCTCCAACTAAGATACTTCCTGATAACTCTGTTCATGTTAACTTCATTTTTACTGACGCCATTTCTACTATAATATTCACAGGACCATAGGATTGCAAATTCTTAAGCCGTCTTCGAGGAAATGAAGTGGGCTTTACAAAAATATGACATACCTAATCTTTTTTCTGTAATTTAACATTTAACATATAACAATGCTGCTTTGATGCTCACAGCGTGTTTATGAGAGTATCATGATAACAACAGTTCAGACCCTAAATAAGAGTATATCGGTAAAGACATTCTCTTCATCAAACCACTTATTCAAACGACTGAATAAATGTATTCATAAAATATCTTCCACGAGTAAATCTAACCAACATTTATACTAGAAACAAGACAGATGGTACAAGAGAAAGCACATATTTATAAGTCATTAATTACGGAATAAAATATGTAATAAGAATGGTACAATTTGCTGAGACCTCTTACCGAAGCATTGCAAGAATTGAAGGACCAGCCAGTACATCTCCACTAGTAGACACCATAACTGGATCAAGCACTAGAGCTGCCTTCAAAAAGTCAACTAAGTCAACCCAGAAGCTACAACAATCTCCATCAGAAAAACTAGTAACACTGCATACCTTGGACTGGAAACTCTCGCAGACTGTGATAAAGAACCTTGACTATCCCACTAGAAGGAAGCATGCCTGTTTTCACCTAAAATAATCAGTATGAAATCACGATCAATATTTTCGAGCAAGCTTCAGAAAATAGCATTAGTGAGGATCCCAAGTTCCAATACATGTCAAGTGCAAAGCAAGGAGGAACTGATTAAGTAATAACAAGTTAACAAACATGACAAGGCACAAAAGCCTCAGTGGAACACGCGAAACAATAATTGGCTTGTGCTGCAATTGAAACATCTCTATTTCAGGACTATCTCAGTCTGTAACCTAGCAATTACAACAACTTTTTCAGTCTCGGGGCCTTCACATATGCCTCTATCTTTTAGAACCATTCACAAACTTACTTGTACCGTTTAGGATGCCTAATACAGTAACAAATCAATGCCTGTAGGTAATTCATTCGTAATTCCAGTGTAAATGAATGGATTCGCTACTATCTGTGGCAAAAGCAGAATGCCTCAGCCTCCGCAAATTCACTTCATTACAGCACCTTCTACTTCCAATTAAGCACTTCCAAAACTAGATCAATTAAGGAGATATTTTATCAACTACATAACAAGCAGCACCAGACTATTGTGCTCAACAAGGCTTGGTAGCAGAAGAACATAAACTACAATCAGAATATCAGATAAAAGGAGCTCACATGTCAACAACATAAGTACACAAGTAACATAACTAACTAAAGACAAACGCACAATTCAAGCAACTTACAAAATAGAAAAATCAAAACAAGCATTATAATCAGTGCATACATCAATCTCAATGTCAACTTACAACATCAACCCGCATATCAGACAGCACAGACTTCAACTGCTCTGCAACAAAATCCTCTGGCACAATGTTCACACCCTAACAGCAACCAAAACCAGTCCAATATGAGTGTGCTACCTCTGTTTCACTCAAACAATCCTATTTCCTGTTTTGAAATGTTCCACTCCAAAGAGTCCATGTCTGATCAAATTTAGGAAGTTTTCATATTTACTTTTGCCACGTTAAGCCTGGGAAAACTATTTTCATTAATAATGGAATTTGCAATCAAACCTGAACCCCGACAGTGTTCTGTGCAGTAACAGCAGTGATCACAGTAGAACAGTACACTCCCCGGGCAGCACAAGCCTTAAGGTCAGCTTGAATTCCGGCACCAGCTCCCGAATCGGAGCCCGCAACAGTCAAAACATGAGGAATTTTAGACTTAGGGAAACCATCTGTCATGGTTAAACCATTATCTTCTCGCATTGCCTTGAGGGTTAAACCCTTAATTTGATGAAACCCTTTTCTGGAAACTTCCTTTGGGCTCAAGGGTGAACAATTCTAAGAGGTCGTAATTCATATCAAAGTTAGAACCCATGAAATATATATATCTCAGAATTTAAGAATTTATAAATATCAATGTGGGTTACCTGTAAATTTGAGCAAGATAAAGTTAAAGAAATAGGAAACTGTGATTAAATTGGAAATGTGGGGTAAGAGATTGATTGTACCTTGTGGTTGAGATTTGGGAAATAATAGGAAATGGAGAGGAGCTGCGAACATGAGCAGAAGCTCATGCCGGTGGTAAAGAGATTATGAGATTACTCTGTAGGTTGAAGCACGGTTGCCAACTTGCTCCGTCAAAAGTCGGGGAAAAAAAACTTCCTCCGTTCCCTGACAAATGATACCGACTGCATTCCGGGCGAAGACCGTTCTAAAACATGTGAAGGTGGATAAAAACTTCCTACCCTCCCTTTTTTTTTTTTTTTAATTCGTAAGTTGTTGAGTATTTATTTAGACTCATAATAATATAGGTAGAGTAATTGACTTTATTTCTCAACTCCGAGTAATCGACCTATATTCGAGTGAGATAATCAATCCATCTTTCACAATTCATTTGTGAGGAGAGAAAAATTAAATCAAGACCCAACCTCTACCTTTAACAACTAACATTAGAACCTATTTGGATCGACTCAACAGTTTTTCTTGATTTATTTTCAATTTTATCAACATTATCAAGGTAATTCTTTCAAATTCTCGACTTAATTCATGGTTAGTTATTTTACCCTCATATTTTTTTCACAGAGTCTAATTAATTTAGATATATTAGTCATCTGTTGTAGTTTTATCTTTCAAATTTTTGATATTAGTTGTTTGAATGATTCATGCTTCAATTAATCAACTTATTTTGAACTACAATTCCAATCAACTGTATATGTAGAAACATAATTGGTGTTTATGTTTATTGCTTTTTATGTGTTTCATGTTTACAATTTGTATTTTAATTTATTTTAATAGTTTATGTTAATCTGTTTGGTTTTGCAAACATGGGTAAACTCTTTCAAACATGAACTGAATTTTGTTTGTTTTCAAACATGAACCGCATGTTTTTTTTGTTCTATCTGTTTAAAACATAATTATTGTGATTAATATTTACAATTTGAAATTATATTACAGAGAATATGTCATTCATTACTCCACCATTAGAAAGATACTCTCCAAAAGTGTCATACATAAGTAAATTGTCAGTTGTAAATTATGTTTATCAAAAATTAGATGAAGAACACAAAAAATTATTCTTGGATTCTGTATTTGGAAAGTTGTATGGGATTAAGGAGAATATGAACCCCTTCAATGTGTTGCTACATGTTTTAGTTATGTTGAGGATTGAGTCGACGGATGAAAATGAGTTGTGGTTTTGTATTGAGGGTCGGAAAGTGAGATTTGGGCTCTCAAATTATACCCTAATTGTTGGTTTATATTCGGGTGATGATAGTGATTTTACTAAGGACATCCCTACTGCAAAAAGATGATTTAATGAATACTTTGAGAGACGGAAGAAGGCTGTGAGACCTGAAGAATTAAAGGAAGCTTTTTCAAGTGCAAAAAATGAGTTGGACAGATACAAATTGGGACTTGTTGTTATCTACGAATCTGTGCTGAGAGCTAAGGAAATGACTACTTCAATTGAAACTGATTTTTTGAACATTGTGGATAACTTAGAGTTATTTAATAATTATCTATGGGAAAGAAGGTCTTATCTCAATCTTCTAACTATACTGAAAAACTTTCGAACAAAGATGGCGTTAAAACCAATACGTTCTATGGCTTCCCATTACCAATACAGGTAAACAATTGAATTCAACTATACATCAAATGACAATAAATTATTTTCATCACATATTTCTTATATATAACTTTGTTTAGGTTTTGGTATTTGAATTATTTTACAACTTTCCTGGATTTGAAGATCTTTATCAGCTGGAAAAGATAGGAACATAAGTTCCTAGAATGTGTAGCTGGAAGTCAACGGGAAATCCAAACTATGAAGAGATTATTAAAATCTTGGATATACAACATGTAAAATATTTCCATTATTTCTACCACGATAATGAAAAATTTATTTTATTGTACATTTCCTCAATGAAGTTTTTATTGTTTTTGAATTGACAGGATGTTGCTCTTCTTCCGTTGGTTCCGAATGATGCGGAATCTTGTTTGCGTTATGTTCATGGGTTTCCGGGGACTTGGTGTACAATATACACATATAGTTTAGAGGAACAACCAACTGAAGAAAAAGTTGCCCCTGCTAATGATTTGATGAGGGTAATATTGGATGTTGTGACTTCTATGCAACAGAATATCAATGATAACTTCCTTGCAATCAACCGGAAGATTGATGATCATAGTATTCAAATACGAAAGATTGATGATCATATGATTGAAATGAATCAGAAGATCAATGAATTAGTTGAGGCGAGGAGGCAGCAAACATTATCCCACCACTGGCAAACACCACCTTACCAGGATACGGCGATAATACCACATCTCCATGATACGATGATGACACCACCTGACCACGAGAAGATGAAGGCTAAATGTAGTGCAAGAGAGGCATGTTGTAGCTGAAAAAGCTATTGGAAATGTAGTGTAAGAGAGGCCTACTGCAACTGAGAAAGCTGTTGGAAATCCAGTGCAAAAGACTCCTGCTGCAACTTAAAAGGCTGTTGGAAATCCAGTGTAATAGAGGCCTCAAGTGAAGGCTGCTGGAAATGCAATGCATGACAGGCATGCTGCAACTCATCAAGTGAAGGCTGCTGAAACACAATTAATAAAAAGAATCAAAATTGAGAAAATGCAGCAAATCAGAAAATCAGAAAGAAATAAGATGAAAATTTGGAAGAAGAAGTGTGAGGAAACAAATGGAATGACTATAGAGATAGACTAATGCATATAATAGTATGGTTGTTTTTCTTGTTTTTGTTGATGTTTGGTGGATGATGGCATGGTATGGTAGTTTTGTTGATGTTTGGTGGATGATGGCAAAGTTGTATATGTTTGCCAATTTTTGTTAGTTGACGATGATCACATGTAAAACAAGGAGTTATTTTTTGGGAAGGTTGTATATGTTTGGTGGATGATGGCAGGGGGATTGGTACTTTAGTTTTGGCAAGGTTGTTTATGTTTGCCATTTTTTAGGAACTTGATACTTGAAATGTGCATCTACTTGCTGTTGTTGTTGTTGTTGCTGCTCCTGCTGCTTGTAATTGTTTGAATGAGGAATTCGGAGATGACATTGGTCATGTATTTTATTTATTTCACAAGGGTCGTATAAAATACACTTATTTATGACAATGACAATCCTTGCTTACCTTGATTAATGCAATGAAATTGCTCTGTTTTTGCTTTATTTGGGGTACTACTTATATGAGTTTGTAATTGCAAATATATGTCAATTGAAAATGTTTGTATATTACTTAGACAATTTGTATATCACTTTCATATTTGCAAAGTGTAGATTAAACTTGCAGAGGGTAAAGTAAATGAATCTGTTTACACCTATGGTTGACTTGAGTCAAGTAACTGACTTCAGTTACTTGACTCGTGCTTAAAGTGATAAAACATGAAGTAGGCCTACCTGCTGATACTCAGCAGAAAGAACTTTTAGATTTGCTAAAGTCTAATCAATTTGATTAATAATCAAACTATGTTTTGAATAGTGTAGGGTGGATTACTTAGCCCAATATTATAACAAATTAGTCAAGTAACTGACTTCAGTTACTTGACTCATGCTTAAAGTGATAAAACAGGAAGTAGACATATCTGCTGATATTCAGCAGGAAGAACTTTTACATTTGCTAAAGTCTAATCAATTTGATTAATAACCAAACTATATTTTGAATAGTGTATGATGGATTACTCAACCCAATATTATAACAAATGAGTCAAGTAACTGACTTAAGTTACTTGACTCATGCTTAAAGTGATAAAACAGAAAGTAGGCCTACCTGCTGATATTCAGCAGGAAGAACTTTTACATTTGCTAAAGTCTAATCAATTTGATTAATAACCAAACTATGTTTTGAATAGTATAGGGTGGATTACTCAACCTAATATTATAACAAATGAGCCAAGTAACTTCAGTTACTTGACTCATGCTTAAAGTGATCAAACAGGAAGTAGGCCTACCTGTTGATATTCAGCAGGAAGAACTTTTACATTTGCTAAAGTCTAATCAATTTGATTAATAACCAAGCTATGTTTTGAAGAGTGTAGGGTAGATTACTCAACCCAATATTATAACAAATGAGTCAAGTAACTGACTTTAGTTACTTGACTCATGCTTAAAGTGATAAAACATGAAGTAGACCTACCTACTCATATTCAGCAGGAAGAACTATTACACTTGTTAAAGTCTAATCAATTATAAATCATTAATGTTGCAGCAATTCTATTAAACTAATCACTTTTGATAAAATATTAAACTTAAGTACTTCAATGTAATTGAGTTTAAAAGATACAAAAGAGTTTTTGGTGTTTCTCTAAAAAAATTCAATCATGTGCAGCTTCATCGGTATCGTCATCAGAAGATTTTTCTGCAGCGGCTTCAACAGCGGCTTCTGTTGCTGCACCTAGTTGTTTAGCTGCTCTGCCTAATCTAAATTTAAGGCCTGCAATCTTCTCTTTGTAAGCTGCAGCCTTTGTTTCAGCCTTTTCAGCTCTTGCCTTCTGTTTTTCTTCCTCTTACTTGTGAGCTAAGGCTTCAACTCTTAGCTCTACTCGTTATGCTCTATGTGTCTCTTCGTGCTCCTTGTATGCTTTAAGTGCAGTAGACTCATTTGCAGTAAGCCAGCTAAGTTTAGAATTAAAACAAAAAATATATATTACTCTACATACCTACTGCCCCTATAACTCACAGTGCAGTTGACTGACCGGCAGTATATGCAGCTTGAATTGCAGCAGAGATGGAGTCCTGAATAGAGGGTAGAACATCTTCAATTTGTTGTTGTAATCCTGTAACATGTTGGTTCATTTGATGTTGCACTCCTTCAATTTGTTGATTCAGTTGCAGGTTCATCTCCTTGAGGTCTTCTTTGATATGAACCCAAGTGGTCTTTAACATATACAGGGCTTCATAATATCTTGAACCTTCAGGAAAGACATGTGCAGTGACAGCAGGAGTTGATGTGGAAGGGACATCAGTAGCAACATCAGGAACAACAGTTGGTGTAAGAGCATCTAGATTTGATGCAGTAGGTTCTGTTGTTGGAGTAGTTGGAGGAGATGGTGCAGCAGGCACTTCATCAACTGGAGAAGATATAGGAGTAATATCTGGAAATATGATCTTCTGTCCAGTTGGCTTGTTCAGTGCATCCTTAATGATCTCCTTTCTATTTCTGTCTCATTTTATATGCTAGCATGGCAGGAGACGATATTTGAACAACAGTACCACTATCATCATCATCTTCATAATCTTTTTCCTCTTCAGCTTCCTGCTCAAAAGATATGGAGCTGTAATTCACTTGAGGAATAGCAGGAATGGCGTATGCATCTGTTGGTATTTCTTCAGCAGGCCTATTGACCTCTTCATCTATACCAGCTACTGCAGAGGGCTCTTGGGTATATGAAATAGATGTAGATGGAGCGAAGGGGGTTTGGTGTAGGTCAACATCAGATTCGGGAGATGGGGGTAGGATGAAGGATATAGGTTGAACATCGATTGGTTGAGGTGAAGTAGATGAAGAATGAATGGTAGGTTCTGATTCAGGTGCAGCAGATGAAGATGGGGTTTGGTGGGGCTCAGCAGATTGCTGGGCAGATGTTGATGCTCCTCATGCCTTTGATGATTTCCTGCCAAAAACTGACATGTATTTGGTAGTAGCCATTTTAACCTTATGCTTGATATTTTTCATGGCTTTATCTTGAATCTTTTTTATTCTGACCTTGTTCAGTGGAGGTAGTCTACCTGCTTCTCTATCGATGCTGTCTTCCTCAGTATCAGGTCTGCCAACAACATAATGATCATCAACCGTCATCTTTGGTAAACCATACTCATTGTTAAAAATTTCCCACACATCCAATATTAGCTCATCTTGCACAAACCAGTCTTGTGCAAGATAGAAGGCATTCCAATTAATGGGCATTAGGTCAAAACATTTGCCGTAATTGAGGGCAATCTTTTCTGCAGTTGTCAATCCTTGCGCGGGGTTTTTGTAGGGAACCCATAAGTATCTGTTGAAATTTGAGTCCACATATTTGATGGGATCTACCCTTGGTTTGTCCTTCTTCTTCTCCTTAAGAAAGGATAGAAGGGCTTAAATTAAGTATGGTAAATGGTCAATGGGGAAGGCCCAATCATTAGGAATACCAGAAGGATTGGTAGAGAAGGGATCATTTATGGGATGAAAGGTTGGGTTGAAAATAAGTGGGAAGTATGGTTTATGAGCTTGTTTTCGGTTGGAGGTAGGTAAAGTAGCAGGTGATGAAGGTGGTTGATTTTGAGGTTCAGAAGTACCAAGGAATGGAATGAAGGTTTCAGGGTTTGATTCAGCAGTTGTCCTCTGCCTCTTCCTAGCATACTTTTTGGCAATGGGTTTGGCAGGTGCATCACCAGTGGGTCTTGCAACTGTAGCTTCTACAGTTGTTGGTGCAACTACTTCTTCATCACTCTCCTTCTCATTAATTGCCAGATTTATCCTTCTGTTTTTTCTTTTTGGAGCAGTACCACAAACTTGCTTGAGTTAGTGGCCCAGGTGATATCTGTTGAACCATACTTCCTTCCAGTGACTGCGTGAATCACATTTGCAGGTGCCATACTCCTAACAACAGCATGTATCTGTCTCAGAAAGTGGGTAATGATGAGGTAATGGGTGATTTTGGATTTGTCTGGGTTATTCTTGTATCTCTTCATATTCTCATAAATGAGTTGAACTAAAACAGCAGCCCAGTTGACTGTTTCTCCTAGCATAATGGCAGCCATCAGTGACAATTGGGGTTCGGTAACCTTGTTTTTTGCCCCAGATTTGACAATTAGGCATTTGTCTAAAACAGAAGCTAGGGCATAAAAAAAGGGCTTGAAGATATTTTTCTTTATATCTGCAGCTATAGGTACAGGGACATTTCCCATCATAACAATCCATCCACCAGACACAATTTCCTTGCTAATTTCAGATAGACACGAACATGTAGTGTTGATATTGGGAAAGGCATTCAGAATAGTTTGGGTATCAAACACTACATCTATCCCATTGATATTTCCAGAAAGGGAGTTTGATATATTTGGTGTGAGTTGCATTTGCTGGAAGAATAACTCTGTTAAAGTTTGGCTGTAGTTGCGTATGTTGAAGGTCAGAAAGGGAAGAAGTCCATAATTTGTGAAGAACGTAACCAATTCGCGCCCAATTTAAAGTTTATTCAGTGCGGGGACATCCAAAATGCATCTTAGGTCAGAGTTATCAGGCAAGATATTAGCCATTGCACTTGAGTTCAAGAAGAAATTACAGAAGGCAGTTGCAAAGAGAGAGGAGAAAAAACTTTTTGAAGATTTTTCGGTTTTTGAGTTTTTGAAAAGTTTCCAAAATGATTGAGGAGGATATATGAAGAAGCCTTTTGGGTGTTGGGATAAATGGTGATAAAAAAAAAACTGCGGAACTGCCTTTAAACTATAAGGAGTTTTTGGGTCTCGCGCCAACATTTAAAGTTTGTCAGTTTTAGTGGAATGTGTCTACTCTGCCGTCAGTTTGAGAATGTGAGCAATTGTAGAGACATGATGTGTCAGCATCAGCTGATATAAAGCACATGTCTATATGGCATAATTAAAACTGGATTAATTGACAACGCTTAAAGTTATTAAGTGTTGACCTAAAAAATAAAGTTTCAATTAGATTTTTTCTTTTTTTTTTTCCCATAATTTAATTGATTCTTTGGGAAAAAAAATAGTGTCAAACGTTACTGCAAAAAAAAAAAAAAGTGTCAAACGATATCTAAAAAACAATTTATTGATTCTTTGGGCAAAATTAAAATGATACCTCAATCATTTTTGAAGTAAAGTAACGTAACATTAGTCTTTGATTCTTTGGGCAAATGTATCAAACGATACCTTATTAATGTTTGAAGTAAAGTAAAATAATTCATGTTTGAACAATCTACTTTTAGCTATTTGAGTTACGTTACGTTAAGTTGATGTATGTTACGTTACGTTACGTTACGTTAAGTTACGTTACGTTATGTTATGTTATGTTATGTAACGTTACGTTAAGTTAATGTATTTTAAAGTAACGTAATGTAACGTAACGTTACGCTACGTTACGATAAGTTAAGTTACGTTAAGTTAAGTTAAGTTACGTTAAGTTAAGTTAAATTAAGTTACATTACGTTACGTTAAGTTAATGTACATTACGTTACGTTACGTTACGTTAAGTTAAGTTAAGTTACGCTACGTTACGTTGTGTTATGATAAGACCTAACGTTGTGTTATGATAAGACGCAATGTTACGTTACGTTGTGTTATGATAAGACGTAACGTTGTGTTTTGATAAGACCTAACGTTATGTTATCTTTGTGTTATGATGAGGCGTAACGTTGTGTTATGATAAGGCGTAACATTGTGTTATGATAAGGCGTAGCGTTACGTTATGTTATGATAAGACGTTGTGTTATGATAAGGCGTAACGTTGTGTTATGATAAGACGTAACGTTGTGTTATGATAAGATGTAATGTTGTGTTATGATAAGACCTAACGTTACGTTACGTTGTGTTATGATGAGACGTAACGTTGTGTTATGATAAGACGTAACATTACGTTACATTGTGTTATGATAAGACGTAACATTGCGTACGTTGTGTTATGATAAGAGCGTCTTATCATAACACAATGTAATGTAACGTCATGTAATGTAATGCGTTAGGTCTTATCTTAACACAACGTTACGTCTTATCATAACACAGCAACGTAACGTAACGTAATGTAACGTTAGGTCTTATTATAACACAATGTTACATCTCATCATAACACAAGCGTAACGTAACGTTAGGTCTTATCATAATACAACGTTACGCGTGCTTATCATAACACAACGTTATCGTCTTTATCATAACACAAGCGTAACGTACGTTACGTCTTATAATCTATAATACAATATAGCTCATAGTCGCCAAGATGTGCAATTGACTAAAGATATTTAAGGATGAGATTGATTCCTTTATCGAAATCCTACCACATTATCACTCCCCAGTTCACATGTATGAACGGCGGCTTGAGCAACTACTCTCCCTCTCCAACTCCTCCCACTATTCACGATTAGTGACCGCTAATCCTTCCTCCACCAAACCCACGCCCTTTATTTTCGATATTTTAATTAATCAATCAAATATTGTTTTGTAATTTGAAATATTTGTTTTTTTTCAAGCTATCGTAATTAACTTAATCAATTTTTTTTGAAACTAATCACAATTTAATTTATGTCTAAGTTTTTGAATATTTATATTTTAATTTTTTTCTTTTTAATTGTTATCGTAATTAACTTAATCAATTTAATTTTTTCCCACCGCAATTTGTATACAAATACCAAAGAAATCGTAAGTTTTGTAATTTGAAATATTTGTTTTTTACAAACTGTTAGTCATAATTAACTTAGACAAATTCATAAGTAAATATTAATTCATTTCACATTATTCCGCTTCATTTATTATCATAACACAAATTGGCGTCGTGCCATCGGCCGAACTTAAGAATACTAATAACACAACGTTACGTCTCATCATAACACAACGTAGCTTGTGCGTTAGGTCTTATCGCCTTTCAACATTCGTCTTATAAATCACCGCAACGTAATGCTTACGTCTTATCATAACACAATGTTCGTCTCATCATAACACAGCGTAACGTAACGTTAGGTCTT
>CM028381.1:102630019-102701159 GCA_013146195.2 Codonopsis lanceolata | reverse complement strand
GAACATGACTCGATTGAAGCAGTAGTAAAACAATGATAGTCAAGCAAATTTGCTAAAATACTTGGGTGTAAGTGTCAACACAACATGCTTTTACTCTGTAATAGATCTCTCATAAACAAATTTCATGGTGACTCCCTATTAATTATGGAGAGGTAGAACCCCTAACATTGCTTTTAAAATCTTTGGGTGCAAATGCTTCATTCATTACAATGGTGGAGATTACAGAGGTAAATTTGATGAAAAGCCGATGAAGGTATTTTTGTTGGTTATGCCAACATAGTAAAGCTTATGTGAGTTTATAATAGAAAAACTCAAGTAATTGTTGAATCTATGCATGTTAATTTTGATGAGTCAAGTTTAATTCGAGTCTTGTAAGACTCCTGATGTTACTAACAATTCTGAAATATTTGAGACAGAACAAAGACAGTTCGGCCCAAAATAATCCTCCATCTTCAATTCCTACTATAGAAACTCTAAACCTTCAGATAAAGCTAAACAGATCGACAATCTCTTCACCAAATGGGACAACCTAAACTCGTTACAATAGATCGGGCCACCGACATACTTAGTTCTCGGCTATCTACCACCGACACTCACCCATCTCTACCTTTACAACCGAGCCTCCTAATGATCTTCCTAAGGAAATTAGAAGCTAGACACCACCCGCTTCAAATATCATAGAGACCCCCTCATAGTCTAACCAGAAGTAGCTCCGTAAATGAAACTCTTGATTCTCATAGCTCTTTTGTCTCTTCCATTGAACCCAAAAAGATTGATGAAGCGGAAGGCCCTCGGTGGATTGAGGCGCTATCAAAGAAGATCGGTTTGAAAGATGCAAAGTTTGGGAACTTGTGCCTAGACCCACGAATCAACAAGTCATTGGAACAAAATGGGTGTTCGAGAAACAAGTTGGATGAAGATGGAAATGTTACAAGAAATAAAGCAAGGTTAGTAGCCCGGATATATAGAGCGAGGAGGGATTGGTATGATCAAACTTTTGCTCATGAGACTTGAAGCCATCAGTTATTTCTTGCCTATGCAACCTTCAAGGACTTCAAGGTATACCAAATGGATGTAAAAAGTGCATTCTTGAATGGAGACCTTCAAGAACAAGTATTTGTTGAGCAACCTCCTGGTTTCATTGATCTTAAAAAGAAGGACCATGTTTACAAGCTAAGAAAGGCTCTTTATGGTCTTAAGCAAGCACCAAGAGCATGGTATGAAACCCTATCCAAATTTCTTATGGAAAAAAGATTTCAAAGAGGTAAAATCGATACCACTCTTTTCTCTTTAAAGCACAAAGGTAATATCTTACTAGTTCAAATTTATGTTGATGACATTATTTTTGGATCTACTAATGAAATTTTGTGCAAGAGATTTGAGCATCTTATGAAAGGAAAGTTTGAGATGAGTATGATGGGAGAACTAACTTACTTCTTAGGTTTGCAAATCATGCAAACTGAGGAAGGAATTTTTATCCATCAATCTAAATACACTAGAGAGCTGATCAAGAAATATAATCTTCAAGAAGCCAATTCAGCAAACACTCAAATGGGAGTTGAATGTCATCTAGTCACTGATGAAAAGGGTAAGCCAGTTAATACAACTGAGTACAGAGGTATAGTTGGATCTCTTCTTTATTTAACAGCTAGCAGACCAGATATCATGTTTGTTGTATGTATATGTGCTCGTTTTCAAGCCAATCCTAAGGAATCTCATATGATTGCAACAAAAAGAATCATTAGATATTTGATTGATACTGAAAAGTTTGGCATTTGGTATCCCAGAGACTCTTCATTTAATTTAACAGGATATTCAGAATCTTGCCGACCTGCGCAGCCCGCAGTTAATAGAAAAAGCACCAATGAACATGTCGGTTCCTTCCGAAGCGACGCATCGGTTTCATGGGCATGTAAAAAGCAAGCTTCAGTTTCCACTTCAACAACTGAAGCTGAATATATTGTTGCTGGAAGCTGTTGTTCTCAGATTCTTTGGATGAAACAGCAGTTATTGGACTATGAAATGTCTATGGGAACCTGTCCTATTTATTGTGATAATACTTCTGCCATATCAGTTTCTAAAAACCCTGTCATGCATTCTAAAACCAAGCACATAGACATAAGATATCATTTTTTGAAAGATCATGTTGAAAAAGGAAATGTTCAGTTAGAATATGTTCCTACTAAATTTCAATTAGCTGACATTTTTACAAAAGCTTTAAAAGCTGACAGATTTGAATTCTTAAGAGGAGAATTAGGAATGCTTATAATGTCATAGAAATATGTATGTTGCTTGTCTAACACAATGCGAGATATACATCAAGGTAGCATGTAACAAGTCGACAATTTATATCGCCAGTAAGTATATATGGTCGGTACCGATAGCACAAGGAAATATTTGTCAGCCAGTAGCTGACACATGAAGCTCTTGTACAACAAAGCTTCTCAGCTGACAACCTTTAGCTGACAAAACTTCTATTCATTCCTTGATGGGATTATTATAAAAATGTCAGCCAGTAGCTGACAAACATTCACAGCTAACACATATTAGCTGACAACCGCCCATGACATGATTTCTCGCTTGACAACAAAGTGATCAACAAATAACGTCTGTAGTTCTAAGCCTTAAGTCAAAGCCGATCGTATCTCGCCTAAGACTTAATCTCTAATTTATTTAAAATTCCTCATTTATTTCCCCGCCATTTATTTTCCTTGAACTCGCGAAACTTTCTTGAAAAGCCAAAATGACCTTTCCACTATCCCACCAACTAAGCGGTTGAAATGGCGTGTTTTCACAAAACGGCTCATCATTGTGATAATGACTATCGTCATAAATTGCTAATTTTATCACAAAACCAAAATTACGTGTACTTTATCACTACACTCCATATCTTCACTTTTAAAACCCACTATAAGAGTCCGACGTATCGATCATTTTAAAAACACACTCAACGTCTCACTTTTCCCTACCTCTTTCTCTCTAAACTTCTTCTCTTCTTCAAAACTTCATCTTCTTCAAGAATCCTTCTTCTCTCAAACCCTAACCCTAGAATCTTTCGGTACTCTTCATTTCTCTCAAATTCTTCTTTCTTTTCTTTTACTTTCAAAAATTCTTAACATATCTGTTAATTGTTTCAGGAGATGGCTTTGAACCCAGCAATTGGATGCCTTCTCGATGTGGTATCTCGAATGAAGAACCACTAGGCTTGAACTAATCCATTTACTCACCGCAAATGGATTATTACCTCTACTCATTCAACATTCGAAACTTCATTTGCCGCTTGATGAAGAATTCTTCATGGGTATGGAGGAAAACCCAAATTGACCCATTTTCACTCATAGGTAATATCGAGAGAGTCCCCATAGTCTTTGACTCGAAACCATCATCTTGCTTTTCGGTCTCTATGGCGGTTCTACAACCTACACCATTCCTCGATGAAACTCAAAGAAGTCGGATGGATTACCATGAGGGGTGAAGTACCAATGGAGCTTGCCTACGACGCAGCACAAGCAAGCATCGCTTTGCTCCACTCCACTATGCTCTAGCGTGGCCAATAAATGTCTCATAATCAAGTCCGGTGGCCATGACAAGATTCGAGGCTCAAATGTTTCTCATGGAAGGTATTGTAGAAAAGCGTGAGATGAATTGGGGAGCTATTCTGGTGGAATGTGTAAAGGTGAATATTGCCAAGTACAAGGACAACATGGAAACTGGAAATCCAAGACTGACACATCACCTGATCATAAATCAGTTCCTTCGATCCATTCCTGCTTGTCAGCATCTGCTCATCAACCTTGGTGATCTTGAACCTGTCAAGGTCAAGAAATATGTTGCTGCTGACATTAGGAGAGCTAGTATTTCTAGCAGATTTGGTCAGGAGGCTCTTCCAACCGATCAGCGAGGCCAAGAAGAACTAGGACAAGCACTCACGGTATCATCCGATCCACTACCGGTGATGATGGTCGGCCAAAGTGAAGTAGCTTCAACCAAGTGTTCGACCAACGAGAGTTCGACCACCAGGGGTCGGTCGGTGGTCGGTCAGGCGGTCGGTCACGCGTGGTCGGCCGGTGATATGCAAGAGGCTGAAGTTACTGAAAGAAGGCAACCAAGGAGGAGGAGACTAACACGGCGGCAAATGATAGCTGCAAAGAGACAGAGAGAAGGAATCTGAATCTAGGTACCTTTGTCCCTTTCTCCCCTCTCATCCGCAGCCTGATCCTGCTCCCATCTCTCCCCCTTCTGATCCTAGGTCACCCAACACTGCTCCCATTAAGTTTTTCCCTCCAATTAGGAATCCTACTTTCCATCCTAGGCATTCCTATTACCAAGCTAATCCCGTTCCAATTCCTCCAAACTGGGTCTTTCCCATAGACCATTTGCCATACTTCGTTCAGTTTCTCCTCTCTTTCCATGAGGAGAAGAAAACTGACAAGCCCCCGGTCAACCCTATCAAATACATTGATCATAACCTTAAAAGGAGACCCTATGTCTTGTATCCTGTCACTCCCAACCTCAGCCAAGAAGACTTGATAGTCAACTATGGCAAGTACTTTGACCCACTCCCTCTGCTCTGGAACAGATTCTATCTCTCAAATGATAGATTTGTTCAAGATGAGCTGGTCTACTTGGTCTGGACAATATATAGCAAGGTTCATGAACTCCCTTCTTTGCCCTCAAATGATCCCTTCCTGGTTGGCAGACCTGCACTGCCAGAAGATGATGACCTTAACCAGAACGACCTCGTAGACCCAGCCAAGTTAGCCCGTATCCAGAGAGCAGCCAATAAATATGTCCAAGATGCAGTAAATACTGCAAATCAAGCCTATATAGAACTTCACAGACGGATGGCCTCCATGCCAGGAGGAGCTTCCATGGACACAACTTTTCCAGATGCTATGTCAAGTCAACCAGCCCCTTTGATTACTGAATACATACCTACTGCTCCTTATGTCATCCCTTCTTCTGTTCCTTTTGTTGTGTCAGCCACAACAATTCCAGTTGTTTCCTCAACTGCACCTTTAGCCATCTCCACTTCAACTCTGCAACCTATCTCTCTTCCATCCTTCACTCCAACCATTGATGCCTCATCTTCCATTCCTCCTACAACCATTGCTCTCCCCACTATACCTATATCAGTCCCAGCTTCTCAACCTTCAGTTCCTCTTCCAGTTACTCTTCCATCAGCTCCAGCGTTGTCAGTTACTCAACCATTCAAGCGTGTCGGTCCACCTTGCCTTCCATCTCTCCGTGTCGATTACTCCCACTCTTGCTCAATCTATGGCCTTGCCCCAACCTCCCACCCTGTCGGCCACACTCCCTCTTACGCTCGAAATATCAGCCATTCCTCTATCAGTCCCTCTCATGTCAGTCACTACTTCAATTCCTCCCTTAACTGATACCATCCCTGCCTCAATTCCCACTGTGTCAGTTGCACATGTGGTTTCAGCTGCTATCCTTATCTCTTCAGCTGACACTGCAGCTGCTTCTCTTCCTCTTCCCACAGCTGACATACCCTCTCACCCAAACCAAGCCTCCCCATTGCTTGTTCTGCCTGATCTCTCTCTTCACACATTCCTCACCCTTTCTGTCAGCCCAGTGTCTATCTTCAAGCCTACTGCTCCTGAACCTTTTCAAGAAGAAGATTTTGGTTCCCTCTCCCCTGAAAAACCTGTGGACTAAACCTTCATGGACTCATCTTCTGACTCCTCCAAATCTACTTCTGAGGACGAGTCTCTTCTCAGCCCCTCTCAGTTAGCCAATAGGAAAGCTAGAAAACAACGAAAAATTATTTCAAAGGCTTTGCTTCGTCCTACCGGCACAAAAATTGTCTTTCCTGAAGATATGTCTACCCCCTCACCTGAGCCAGAAGCCCAAATCCCAGCCTACCCCATGGATGTTTTCTTTCCCCCTGACCCTGAGGATGCTGATATTCACACCCATCAGCTATTCTCAGATGAACCTCAACCTCTCAACCACCTGTTCAAGCTTCTGCCACCTCTGGTTCTCTGTCTCTGCAAAAGCTCGACCTTTTATATACTCATCATTTGCATATGAAGTCAGCATTTACACGTCAGACACATCAGCTTGCTACACTTCAACAGCAAGTTGCCTCTCTGCTTCCGAACCTCACCCAGATCATCACCACCGAGGTGCAAGCTGCCATTGCTGCTGGTGCTCCTCGTGAAGCTCATATGGATGACTGGAGGACTCTCTTACTCTACCAACAAGAGTGGTCCAACCGTGCCTTCAATGCTGAAGCAGCTATGCTTCAAACCATTCAGGAGGAGAAGAAGCAGAAAGCTCGAGCTGATGCTTACATGGTCGAAACCGATTCTCGTGGAACGAAGTCGATGCGATCGGCCTGACACCTGAAGCTGACATTGCAGAAGAAAATGCTGAAAAAGAACCAGAACCTTATGCACAGGCTAAAGAAACACAAACACAAGCAGAAGCTGAAGGAGAACAAGTGCAAGAAGCTGCAGCAGAAGCTGAAGCTGCAGCAACTGAAAATGAAGCTGAAGTTGGTCCATCAGTTGAAGCAGACCAAAACAACTGAAGGATCCACATCAGCCTATCAGACATTTCATCTCTCTCTCTTTACTATGAACAAACTCCTTTAAACTCTCGTTTTACTTGTACCTCACATTGGGCAGTATTCCTATGTTTTCAGTTACTTCTCATCACATTATCTGCCTGTAGTACTAACATAAATTTTGCAGGACCTTTAAAAAGTTTTTGGCTTTCTGCTTTCAAGTGAATGGTTTTAAGCAAATAGGAGGAGATTGTTGAATCGTGCACTTAAAAAGATTTGCTTAAAAACATCTCACTTGATTGTCAGCCAAGAAAATTAGATTATATTTGGTCAGCTGAATATCATTTTTGTCAGCCACTTATCTCAGCTGATCTATACGTACTTAAAGTATGAGTTTATCTTTCCTTATTTGTTTAATCATACTCTTGTACTATTTTTTTCATACTTTGTGTTCTTGGTAGATGTCCTGCCATATAATATCTCACAAGATCCTTTGAGATCTTGCCTCTGCCAAAACACATTTTCAAATTCAAATGTGTTCCTAACGGGTTGCTTGTGAAGACTATCTATAAATACCCATTGGATTTGTGAAGACAACAATTTTTGAAGTCAAGAAACCTTCTACTCTAAATCTCTCAGACGTTGTCTTCAAGAAAACTTTAGCTAGATATTTCTCATTGAAAATTTCTCTCTAGTTATTGTTTAGGCAAAATACTGAGTATTTCATTTCAAATTATTTAGAACTTAGTCAGTTTGTCTCACGAGTTTGGTTGTTTCCCAATCATTCTCCCAAACACCGGTCTTTTGTTGTACACTGATCCATTAGAGATCAAATAGATTTTTAATAAAATTAGTGCACTTCAAAAATCCAAGTCTGACCAACTTGGTAGTGGACGTAGCAGTTTATCTGTGAACCACTTCAACTTATTTGTCAGCTATCTCTTATATTCTTGCAAACTGACTCAACACTTAAGAAGTTATTCAACTGATTAAGTGTCAGCCAGTTAACAACAATTGTTTGCTTATTTGTTCAGTTAACTTGTATCCCAGTTTCCTCTCTATATTCAGTGATCAAACATTAAAACAGATTTCTTTTGAAAACAGCTGTGTCACCAACTTTCTTCAGACTAAGGAATTTCAAAGTGTCAGCCAACTGACCAATTCTTCAGTTGACTGACAAGATCAAGTTTTCCGCTGCTAATCTTTAAGTTTTTCAAATCAACCCCCAAAAGTTTTTAAAGGCTATTCACCCCCCTAGCCTTGATTATTGCCATCTGGACTTACAGCATGCCAATCACATTCATTTTTTCTACAAATTGCCTTCAACCTTCTACTATCATTCCTATCAAACTTGATGCACATCCTTTTTTTTTTAAGTAAAATGTTTCAATCACATCTTCCACTTCCTTCTTTGAACTAAACATGGTTCCCAATTTCAACTCAACAGCTTTATCTTTATTAGCCTAATGATTATATTTGGGAAACTTCTTATCTACTTCCTCATTACAGTCATAGACACTTTCAAAATCATCACTATCAGATACATCCTTATCACAATGCTGCTCCATCATAGAAAAAAGCTTTTCACTCACATATATATTTGCAATTGACTTTCCCTTGCCCACACCACCATCAAGTTCAATACCATAATCAACAAACTTATCAAACTCATTATCATCCTCTTTCGTATCATATTCAGATTCATAGCACTCATCCCTATCAGAGTCAGAAGATAAAGAATTAGGACTAGGATTGGGATTGGAATTAGGACTAGGATTAGGATTGTACGTGATTAAGATGTTTTAAGAAGATTTTAACCTCTTTCTTAGTAGGTATGGACCCCAGTAACCCAATTGCATTCATATCAGTCTCAACTAGTCTAAAATCTATGAAGTCAATTTCATGCCACATCTTAACCTTTTCAAATTGGTAGCCTAATCTAATCTAATCTAACTACTTATAAAAGTCTAGGTTGTCTCTTAAAACTTAATGTATGAACAAACCTACCCCTTAACTTAATAAATCAATCATCATTAATTAAGGCTAAAATAGTAAATTTGTCATAAACTAATTAATTTCATGAATAATTAAATAATAGTTTGATCTCTTGACCTGTACCTAATTTAAATTTAGGCCCTAAATTTTTTAATTATATTCATTTCGTCATGTATTTTGATTTTCTTATCAGTTTTCCTCACCTACCATGATCGTTACAAATGTCGCCCAATATTTTCTGAAATGACAAAAATACTCTTACTCAGTTGAGACACTAAAACTTTATTTGAAACTAAGAAATAATATTGTTTTACTTTTTTAAATATGTTCGGGAAAGACATAATTAGATTTATATGAAAAATTGTATCAATAATAATATAATTGTCGGTGAGTATCAATATATTAAGCAAATTTGTAGCATGTTTAGTTATTGCCCATTAATAAAATAAGAGAAATGAGTTAAGAAAATGTGTCATAATGTCAAGAAGATGAAAAAAAAACCATTTAATGAATTTGTGTCTTTTGTTAAGGACAATACACATAAATTTATCATGACAAACAATAATGATTGGAAAAAAGTAATCATAATAAATATAATAAATCACTTGCCATGAATTAAGGCCAAAAGAGCAAATTTGTCATAGGCTAATTAATTCTATGAATAATTAAATAATAATTTGATCTCTTGACTTGTACCTATTTTAAAGTTAAGTCCTAGATTTTTTAATTCTATTCATTTCGTCTTATATTTTTATTTTCTTATCAGTTTCCCCCTCCTATCATTATCGTTACAAATGTCGCCCAATATTTTCTAAAATAACAAAAACACCCTTACTCAATCGAGACAGTAAAACTTTATTTGAAACTAAATAATAATATCGCTTTACTTTCTTAAATATGTTCGGGAAAGACATTATTATATTTATATGAAAAATTGTATCTATAATAATAGAATTATTGGTGAGTATCGAGATATTAAGCAAATTTGTAGCATGTTTAGTTATTACCCGTGAATAAAATAAGAAAAATGAGTTAAGAAAATGTGTCATAATGTCAAGAAGATGAAAAAAATGAAGAGTCATTTGATGAATCTGTGTGTTTTGTTAAGGACAATACACGTAAATTTACCATTCTAAACAATAATGATTGAAAAAAAATAGCCATAAATATAATAACGCACTCACCATTAATTAAGACCAAAAGAGTAAGTTTGTCATAGACTAATTAATTCCATGGATAATTAAATAGTAATTTGATCCCTTTACTTGTAACTATTTTAAAGTTAGGTCCTATATTTTTTAATTATATTCATTTCGTCTTGTATTTTGAATTTCTTATCAGTTTCCCCCGCCTACTATTATCGTTACAAATGTCGCCCAATATTTTCTAAAATGACAAAAATACTCTTACTTTATTTGAAACTAAAAATTAATATGGTTTTCCTTTCTTAAATATGTTCTGGAAAAACATTATTAGATTTATATGAAAAATTGTACCTATTTGTAGCATGTTTAGTTATTACACATGAATAAAATAAGATAAATGAGTTTAAAAAATGTGTCATAATGTCAAGAAGATGAAAAAAATGAAGAATCATTTGATGAATTTGTGTGTTTTGTTATTAAAAAAAAAACTAAAATCTACAGTTTACTTCTTTGAATTTTCAGACTACTACAAGCAGCCTTAAAAACTATCATACTATTCTCAAACTTGTGGATATTACAAACAAAACCAATTGTAGTAATCACAAATAACTGGGTTCAAATATTTTACTTCTCTCCATAACAGCATTTCAAACCTCAAACCTCTTTTGCTCTTAACTTGCTTGCTCCTCTTCATAGGACCCGATGTAGTTACATATGAGAATCTCTCTATTCTCCTCCCTTTGCTATCGACTTTCTTTTCTTCTACCGCAACTCTCATTTTATTGAAAGATACTGCCACCAACCGACATCCTTTCAAGTAGTATATCCTAAAATTAATTAGATTATCTCATTGCTTAGTAATTTGACACTAAAAGTGGATAGGAACTAAGAAATGTCAAACATTCTAAGAAAAAAGTCAGACTAATCGGAAGCTAAAAAGATTATGTCTCCATTTGAACAAGGCGAGGTGAATGCATTTCTTGGTGGTGGTGATAGTAATACTAACGATTGTAGTGATGGTAGTGTTAGGGGCAGTGGTGGCGACAATTGTAGGGATGACATTGGTGGTTTAGATGAAATACAACATTGTGAGATTTCCAAATCATTATATTTTCAAATATCCACATGTGTTTTGGTTTCAATTTGAATATTTGAAAATTCAAAAAATTGAATTTGAGTTTGCAAAAAGTGAAATTCAAAGTTATGTGGTGATGTGCCTATAAATGATGAGTTTTGCAAATTACTTATTTTGAAGGAAGGAGTAAAGAATTAAAAAATGAATCAAATCAAATAAAAAATTAACTTTTTGAGGGAAAAATGGTTCATTTTACCATTGTACTTTGATTAATTGTTACATTTTACCATTGTACTATGTTTCGAGCGAAATTATCATTATACTTTTAAAGATATATGCAATTTCGTCGCTATCCCTAACTGTCATCCAATTTTAACGATGACTTAACGGAAGCTAAAGATATTTTATTTTTCCGTTTTAGCAAAGCAAAGTGAATTTGTTTTTTTTATGGTGGTGACTGGTGATGGCGGTGGCGGCGATTGCAGGGATGCTGGTGGTGGTGGTTAGGAGTGGTGTTTGGGGTGATTGTAAACATGACAATGGTGGTTTAGGTGGAATATGACATTGTTAGATTTCCAAATCATCAATTTTTCAAATTTTCATATGGGTTTGAGTTTCAATCTTCAAATTTGAAAATTCAAAAAAATTAATTTGTATTTGTAAATAGTGAAATTTAAGGTTGTAGTGGTGGTGTGTCTATAAATGACGAGTTTTGCATATAGGTTAATTTGAACGAATGAGTAAAGAATTAGATAAAAAATAAAATAAAATAAAATTTTGATTTTTGGGTTAATGGTGTTATTTGAGGTGATAATGGCGGTGGGTCTATGAATGATGAGGTTGATGGAAGAAAGCTAATGATAACAAATTAAATTAAATTGATTCTAAATTTCATTTTTGAGAGTAATGCAATTTTTTATTTTTTAATTTAAATATTATAAAAATTATAATAACAACATTGCTAGCCTTACAACTAATTTTATAACTTTCTTTACAACTAAGCCTTGAAAAAGAACAAAATTGTCTTTGTCCAAAACAACTTTGCAGTTCTTCAAAAATTAGTTGTAAGGAAAGTAATATAATCAGTTGTAAGGATATCATTTTCCTTATAATTATGCCAAATTACAATTCCCCTCAAAAGTATCCACCAAATCACATTGTGCACCCCCAACCCTAAGGTTTGTCTCATAATAGTATCTAACGTTTTTTTTTCTTATTTTTCACCCTAACCACAGTCGTTATAAATATCACATTAATTTGGCATTTCCTTGTGGGTGTTAACTCGAGGGAAATATTAGGAATTTGGTGTAAACTTTGGGGGTGCTAAATGTATTTTAGCCTAATAAAATTAAGAAATAAAATATAATTTTCTTAAAAAATTATATAAATGTGTGTGTAAAGTTAAAATGTTAAAAAAAATGGAGTGGGGGTCCACCATTCCTTTTTTTCTTACTGAAATAAAATTTATAAAAAAGATCAACCATGTTTTCTGGTCTTTAGTCGTCCCCAAAACAAAAATTAACCCAGAACCCGATTTGAGTTTTGTCCACTCCATCCAAATTTCTCTCTTAAATTTCTCTCTCTTAACCCAGAAGATAGATACGTGTTTGATTTCATTATCAATTTTTTTTTATCTTGATGATGAAAACAAAGTACGCAAACAAAAAATATGAAAAACTTTTACCCATAGATACCCGTCTCATCTCTGATTTCTTATATGAAATTGGATCCACTCACCTTCTCCGATGAAACCCAACCACCACTGAAATCAATCAATTTCTCATCCCCGCTTTCATCCTCTTACATGACTTAACTTAACTTAACTTTTTCTTTCATAATTTTTTAAATAATTCAACCCGACCACTATAACAGTTGCTCTGAGGTTGAAATCATCTAGAACCATAGCTTCTTCAACATCCTCTCAATTTTGATACATTGTTTTAAGCCATATGCAAGCCAGCCGTATGCCCAATTTTCTCCAGCAAAATTGAAGAGTATTTCAATAAAACCCCTTACCATTTCTCTTAATTCATGCTCGTCTCTCTTTCTGATGAATTCAACGATATGTGTTATTGGTTTTCTGTTAATCCCATGTTTTTATAAGGGTTTTTAGTAAGTATACTCTATAATCTCTGATTGCTACTTTAGGCGCGACTTTTGCAGGGGACAAAATGAGGGAGATCGAAGATTAAATTTTGCTAAAATCAAAAGAGGTAAGTGCGAGAGCTGTGATAGGAGTGACCGGAGTGGAAAGGGTTTAGGCTGGAGATGGTGGCTTCGATATATGGTGGGGCTGGAGATGGCGGCTATTACGATGGAGTCGAAGATGAGATTACACCAGGAGATGAGAGAATGAGAGGATGTGAGATTATGGTTTTTCCTTTTAATACATTTACTCTTTAACCAGATAAGGAAAATGTCATTTTACCCCACACGTGGAAGATCACTTGCTATTTTAAGTGAATTTTCTAACGTCCGTCAAGGGTAGGGTGGAAAATAGAAAAAAATGTAGCATCACATACCATTATGGGACAAATCTTAGGTTAGGGTGCACTATGCGATTTGGTAGTTACTTTGCGCCGGGGGGGGGTTGTAAATTGGCCATATATTTTAAATACTAAATGGGTAACTAAATATTGAAGTTATAACCAAATCTCATTTTGCACCCCAAGAAAAATGATAAAAATAATCTTCATGTGGCATGCACATACAATTTTTCGTTACTATTTTCAACACCAATAGACGGAATGGGCCAAAATGGGACAAATAGAAAAATAAGGTATGGAAGTGAGACACTTCGTAGGTTGGGGTGCAATGTGAGATTAATTGTGTAATTTTGAGAGCTAATTATATTTTGGCCCCATCAAAAGTAGTCCAAAATACAAATTTCCCCCTAAGTATTCACCAAATCCACTTTGACCCTCAACGTAATTTTGTAGCATTTCCATATTCCATGTCAAATTTAGTGATGATGATGTCATGTCTGGTAATCGTAGTGATAGACACGGTGGCGAATAATGTTTAAAATCGATAATTTGGTCCAATCAAACCATAAACAATATCAACGGTGCTGATGAGAAATTTATTAGAGTTGAAATTAGGGATGATGAAGACGGATTGAACCATAGTGTGCCTCATCTTTGTCGTATACATTTGTGATTGGTTCAAATATGGGTTTTGAAATTCGTGATGTATGCTTGTGTATTGTGTTGTACGAGAGAGAAATTGAGAAATGTTAGGGGGCTGTGACAACTTTAATTTTTTGTGGGTTCTTATTCGTGGCGGCCTTGACACCTAATTGTGATTATATGATCTTCAGTTATATCTCTTTGATATCTTATATGATTCCGCTCTATTTTTATTTATTTTTCAATATAAAATTTCGAATAAAAGATTCATACACTCTTGAGTTTTATCTCAATTAAAATTTACATAAGAGGTCATTGATGGAGAAGAAGCAAAGAAAGAATTGTTGAAGAAGAAGAAAAATGAGTTTCTCTTTGGGTAATAAAAGCAAAGAAAACGTTGCCAGAAAATGACCAAAATGCCCTACACATGAAATCTCATGTCACCTTAATGTCAGATTGGTAACCTTCGTCGTGGCTAGGGGGTAAACTGGAAAAAAGTTATAAAATGATATGAAAATGACACAAAACTTAGGTTGAGTGTGGCAAAGTGAGACTTCATAAATACTTTGGTGGAATTTTGTATTTTTTTAGTGCAACTATATACTTTGGGGTTGAGAGTTTGATTCTCCAACACAATATTTTTTTTAAAAAAAAGAAGAAATGACATAAGTAAAGTCTCCAACAATAATGTGCTTATCTAATGTAGTAAGTTTGAATTGTTTTCAATTACACACTGATAAAAATGAATGCATTCATGTTTGGTATTAAAAAAAGAGATTTAAAAATAACCAACAAAAAAGACAAATATGTAGGATACGTTGCTATACAATGACTAAAAACATACATTATAAATGACCGAAAAACAAAGTATCATAAATGCTAAACACACAACAACATAATTTATAAGTCTCAAAAAATGTAAAGATTAAAACACACAAAAATCTAACAATTAAAATGCAACAAAAAATGAAGGAACTAACAAATCACTTTTAAAAAAAATCATTAATACCACGTGCAACGCACATGAACCTTACTATTTCATCTAAAAAATCCATCGAGTCAATCATCCCAAACATTTCTCCATCCACCCAATCAAAATAATCTATCTTACCTCCAGTATAGTGTTTAGGGTCATGATTCATCACATCACCGTGAGAAATTTTTAGTGAAAACATAATGACATATGTCTCAAGGTCTACAACAAAGAAAAAAATATCACATCACAACAACATTATACATAACTTGGCATGATACTTAAATTATGTTGCAATTAAAGTTGTAGTGTCACCCATTGGCCATTGCAATTACATACATAAACTTAACATACAAAATTAAATTATACAGAAATTACATAAATAACAAAATTTCAGTTAAGGTACTATAAATATATAGAAACTATGACATACAAAATCAAATTATACAAAAATTGCATACATAACAAAATTTCAGCTAAGGTACTATAATTATACAAAAACTATGACATACAAAATCAAATTATACAGAAATTACATACATAACAAAATTTCAGCTAAGGTGCTATAATTATACAAAAACTATGACATACAAAATCAAATTTAAGCTAAGGTACTATGGGGGTAACATAGTTATCAAACACAAAACATAATTAAAGTAATTAGGAAGTGTAACCATACCGTACTGTGAGGGTGACGCATCCTTGCTTCTTCTAGTCATGACAGCTCCCGTCCTTTCTTAAAATCGAACAATGAAGACTGACTTGCTAGACTCTGGTATGAGAAAGGATAGAAATTGGGTACGGAATTAGGGTTGGAATGAAAATGAGGAAGAAATTGGGTAAGAAATTAGGGCTCTAATGAAAATGGGGAAGAAATTATGTGAGAAATGAGAAGAGTTTGAGGAAGAAATTAGAGAAGAAATTGGGAAAAATTGAGAGGAGTTCGTATAATTACCTCTTTCCCTAGCCTGTTGCCAAGTTTAGCCGGTTCCGAACTTTTGATAATCTAGTAGGCTAGCTATTAATAGTTGACAGTCAAATGACGGAATGAACTAAAAATGATGAAGTTAGGAAACATTTGTGATGAACTTTGATGATCTAGTAAACGAGGGTACCAAAAGTGAAATTGACCCTTAGTTGGGGTACCAAAAGTGACATTATCTTTTTTTAAATCGGAAAAAGAAATGTTTGAGGATGAAAAGCCTATGTTACCCTTAGAGCATGAATAACGGTGGATCAAACACCGAATCAAACCAAATCTTATCTTACAACGGTAAATCTAAATACAATCTAATTCAATTCTTATTTGATTTGGATCAATATAGACTATAAATCAAAATCAAACCAACTGGCCAAACACCAATACGACCGTGTTTTAGCCTTTTACAACACAAAACACGGTCGTTTAATACCGAAAATTTCAAAAAAAGTGTCCCATAAAAACACGATCGTTTAAATTATATATTTTACCTATAAATAGAAACTTTGGTTTGTTTCATTTGGATATCAAAAAAAAATCTATGATTTTTTCAAGTTTTTAGTCATTTTCTGAAGAAAAAAAAATTGAAGTAATGTAGATAAATATGGTGAGATATGTAAAAATATTGGATTATGTGCTACTGTTGAAAAAGTTTTTTTATTTTGAATCAAATGAGTATCAAATTAATTATTTTATTGATTTTTAATGAGTTGTGTTTGAATTAGTGTTTGATTTTGGTTATTTGATCCAAACTGTTGTTTATGCTCTTAATGAACATAAAGGGCACTACTGATCACTTAATAAGTGTGTATCGCGCTACATTAATTTATACACCACGATACATCAATTTTAATTACATAATCCAATTTATACATCGCGATACATCAAGTCAGTTATTTTCATTTTCTGAACACAATTATCGCGTTTTCTTTAAATTTAAAAAGAAAATTTTGAAAATCATGGCCAAGGCTGACATTAAATTGAAAAGCATCGCGACAGCAACGTTCAAATTCACATACTCCATTAAACCTTAAAAACAAAAAAATAGAATAACAAAAGCGTTTGGATAATAATCTTCTTTCTTCCACGAACCATTCTTCATTTTCACTCACTATCTATCCTATCTAAATCTTTCTCTCTCTCTCTGTACTCTACTCTAATCTAAAAATGGCTACCACATTCTCCAGTACAATTGTCAGTACCTCCTTCCTCAGCAAAAACCTGCAGCCCCTTAGGCTCACCTCCCTCCCCACCACCCGCTTCGGTCTCAAGTCGTCCGGTTCCAAATTTGGGACCTCCTCCGTCCGACCCGGTAGGCTGGTGTGCAAGGCCTACAAAGTCACACTCATCACCACGGACGGAAAGAAGGAGTTCGAGTGCCCTTCTGACGAATACATACTTGACCAAGCCGAAAAAGAGGGCATCGACTTGCCTTATTCTTGCCGCGCCGGTGCTTGCTCTTCCTGCGCCGGTAAGGTCGTTTCCGGCTCCGTTGATCAGTCTGATGGCAGTTTCCTCGACGACGAGCAAACTAACGACGGTTTCGTTTTAACTTGTGTTGCCTATCCTACCAGTGATGTTACCATTGAGACCCACAAGGAGGAAGAGCTCACTACCTAGTCACCCTTCTTCTTTTAATTTTGACATTTTGATCCTTTATTTTCTCAAACATTCATGTCAGTCAATTGTTTATGTTCATCAGCAATAGTCATTGTTTAGTTATTTTATTGACTTGATGTGATTTATTTATTTTTCATAGACACATGCTCCCTCCATTTCTAAATTATTGTCCTCTTTAATTCTGACATATTGTTTAAGAAAAAATAATTGCTAAATTATAAATATTGGTGTAATGTGTAATTGTCTTTAAATGTCATTGGAGGTAAAGTGGTAAAAATATTTTCCTAAAAAAGAAAGTTCTCAAAAGAAAAGACAATAGTAAGAAGGAATAGACAAGGGCAATGAAAAGATCCCACTAACAAAATATGCTTCTGAATGAGTGCAGCAATTACAGAACCTAAAATTTATAGTTAATATTCTTCTCTAGTGTCCGAGGAAGAGTGAAATACTAACAAGTTGCCGTAAGGGTGTTCTCTTACTAAGATTTATTTTTGGAAACCTTTTGCATTGGACTCTGTCTCACTGGCTTAAATTGGCAATGCAAAAGCAAATTCCATTGCAAAAACTTTCCAAAACTGGATTCGGAAATGAGGCAGCCTAAGCAACACTCAGTTACTTGCACAACCCGAAAAGGGAAGTTCGGGAGGGAGATCTCATGTCTTGTTAAACAAATCAAGAAGGGTCTCCACTTTGCCATCTTCTCTATCTTCATTATCATCTTCCGAGCCATTAGCCACTGGTGGTACTGATAATCCATTGCGTAAGGGATTTGATACATCCTCTGTTACCCGAAAAGAAAGTTCTTGTGCATGAGGGTTGAAAGTCTCGGTGATGGTATCTGATTGATCCGTTGACACAACAGTTATGTCTAACTGATTCAACGAGCCTGTTGAAGAACATGGAGATAAGGTACCTGAGGCGACTGTTATTATTTCATCAGCTTCATCAATTGTTGATCCAAGAGAACATGTAGATCGTGTAGTGATTGAGTGCAAAGTGTCACGTTTGGACCTATCTTTCACTCTCTTGCACCAACTATGGAGTGAATCTCGAACACTCTCAGCAAGCAAGGCTTTCCTACACCGAGAACCCATCTGAAAATCAGCAAGTAAGTGGATTAGTGAGATGTCCAATCAAATGCTTATTATATATTGACCCCAAGGGGTGGGAGAGATGGCAAGGGCACTCAGGCAATGACCTTGAGGTCTTTGGTTCCAATCCTCATACCAACAAGGGGTCACTTACCTATCAAAAAAAAATTAAAAAAAAAAACTTATTATCAATTATCTTGCAAGAAGTATGCATTTTACCCTGAAATGTTTCACAAACTGTTAACAAAAACCCAACTTTATTTTAGCTCAAACGAAAAGATTTCTTTGGATCAACTTATATTGTAAGGGGTGAGGATTCTGCCTCCCAACCTTCTAAATCAGTGACATCAAACCAATCATTTCTACTCTTGAATTTTCAATCTTTGTCTTCTAACATGTAAAGGAATTCATTAGATTTTGCTGCGTTGCATAACCAAACATTCAGTGGCTAATAAAGAAATAGACTAGTGAACACTCGGTGGCTAAATGCATTAAAACATATTCCAGATTCAATAGGTTCTTGAGATTGATAAAGCAAGACCACCAACTATTTTATATTACTAACGTAAACAGTATTTCAAAATATTTGAAAAGTGTTTCCAATTAAAGAGTCTACAGTGAGTATCAAGATTTGAATTCATAACTATTGAAGGGCTTACTGTTTCAAGGAATATAACCTTCTGACTTTATGCTAATGCCGTGGCTGGATATGATTAGAATTAGAACAGCAAACTAGTCAAGAAGAGCATGATGAGACTAATCAGGCAACTGCAGAATGATCAAGACTGAGTCACTGAACTTATGACAAGAGGTAAAACGGTATAGTAGACGTTTCCGGTACCTTATAGGGTATTACAGACAATGCCTCTACCTTATAGGGTACTCTCATAAATCTAGCCGATTCTTCTCCCATATCGGACATCTCTATTTTTTAAAAGTGGTGACAATAATAAATGAATTGGATGTGATCTCTCTAGCATAATGGGCACATTCTGCACTTCAACTATAAGAGACTAAAGAAGGGTGAGAAAGGATCTCCCGTTGTAGTGACCTTTAATCCAAGAGCCAGGATAAATCATCTATATGCTTTTAATTCGCTGCAGATTATTTTCAGTTCAAATGGAAATCGCTCAATCTGTTAACAAAAACAACTTACGGATTTGAGCTCCATAAGTCATTTTTCCAAAAAAGGTCCTCTTTCTCCCACTTTGCTCTCTACGTACCTATATTGAAAGCTAATCTTCTCCATATCTTTCAAGAAAAAAGACTAGCTTAAGGTATTTTCATGCCACTTTCTGTGCATTAACTGAACATAAGAAAATGAAGTGTTTTTACATGAAAATGACTTTTTGAAATCAATTTCTGCCACTTGATTTTCCATGGTACAAGTGGAGCCTCAGATGCCTAAACACTGGTACACAATTGGTTTCATATGTTCCCATTCAGGTCTAACTAGTAATAAAGTATGAATGTACTTTCAAGATATGCACATTAACATAGCTTTAAGGTGGAGTTCTTTGAGGATACAGACCTGTGTGACAAGAATATTCAGAGGCACAGTGCTATAGCTACACCAGAACTGAACAATAACTCTGCAGACATCAAGAACAAAGAAAGATGCCAATTACCAAGTTGCCAATGATCTCAAAATTCAAAAAAGAAAAAAGAAAAAAAAGAACCTCATCCATAAGTTAAGAGATCAATAAAGAATGACTCGTGCATCCTTTGATGGGTGCTAATCACCTGATAGTAAAATAGTGACCAAAAAGTTGACTGTACTCAAGATTGAGGAAAGAGTACAATATATATATATGTAACAAACATAGACCAGGTATTTACATTTCCCACTGATTATGTGCACTAGGAAGTTGTCAAAGGTCTGGTAAGAATTAAAATCTCTATCTGAAAGAGTCGATTCTAGTATTTATATTTTTCATCCCCGTAATCAAAAATATCTCCAAGCTCAAGCTCATTTACAAGCTATGTTGATGAAAGGTCTTACTAGAGTAGAACGTGAAAAGTATGAAGCCTAATTATGATTTATGAGGCATTTTATTGCGCCCTATATGGCAAGTTTCACCAATAGAAATAGGCACCCCTCAGTCGCCGCTGGAAAAGTGTGAACTACATAACTCTTGCACCCTTTCTGGCTCTGAGTACTTTCTTCCTTTTAAGAACATCAGGGCCGGCCCTGAGCAAAGGCTCACTAGGCGGCTGCCTAGGTACATGAATATGAATTTTAAAGAAAACTACACATCATACCACTATTAATAATCAAATCAATTGTTTTTCCTTAATCCGTGTATCAAATCAAAAAGATTTTGAGCCTGAGGGAGTATTTTTATTGTGAATAATTTTGTGTTTAAAAATTTATTAGTTAGTGTGTCTATGTAAGGGTGTTATTGTTTATTGATTTCAAATTTTTTAGGTGTTTAATGTTTTATTAGCTTTTAAAATAACTTAAAAACATAGACCTGAGAAAAAAAAAGGAAACAATGTATTTGGTCTCAAACCAAAGTTTTTAATATTTTTAACATATACTCCCTCCGTCGTCCCAAAATTATTATCTTGCTTTCCTTTTTTTTTCATGTCTCAAAATAATTGTCTTGTTTGAAACTTCCTTTTTAGGACAACACTTTTACTACTTTACTCTTACTTTTCATTCTATTTTAATTAGGAGCCACATACACATGTACTTTAAAGTAAACTACACATCAAACTAATATTAATAATTCAGTCAAATGTGTTTTCTTAAACTGTGCGCCAAGTTAACCCAGACAATAATTTTGGGACGGGGGAGAATATGGTTAGGGCCCAGTTTTTTGAGTTCGCCTAGGGCCCCCAAAATCTCAGGGCCGGCACTGAAGAACATACAACTAGCACTCACAACTCTGAGTGTAAGTACTAAGAAATAGAAGAAGGAAAAGGTTTGCATTTATACAGTGAATAATATTTCCATTAATATTTTTGGCAAGCACATTCGTGATAATGTTTATCAAGCATACACTTTCAGAAAGTATGCCTAGCACACATTAACCAATGTACACATAAAGTATATCAGGAGGAGGACAAGCAGATAACTCAGAAGGAAAAGACTGAAAATAACGTGCATTGGGTAGCAGTACATAATGTTCACCTTTTCTTTTCTTGAGTTTCAAATACATGCCCAAGTCATATATCTCATTCAGTTTCTCTTAGTTTTCTTCAATATTACTTCCTCCATTCCACTCAAAGAGTGTATATCGCTCATAAACTGTTCCATATCACGTAAATCCCATCATGGTTGAATCCTATAGTCATCTGGACTTATCCTTAGACAGGTCCCATCTTTTCCATCTGAAATGAGATTTCTTATTTTTTTATTTTAATTTGAATCAACTAAGGCAGGTTCCAAACTCTGGTTGTCGGAAGTAACCTTCCAGCAAACTCTAGTTGGTGGAAGTGCGGGGGAGGTGGTCATTGATTGGCCTTGCCAACTGTTGTGCACAGCGGAAGACTTTGCAAACAATTAACAGAGTTATAACAAGATCAATCACAGAGGAGATAGCGATTGGGGCCAACGGACTCTTGAAATTTTATTAATGCCAAACTTATACATGTTCTAGGGTTACAACTAAATATAGGGATATAATATCAAACCCTAAAACGACCTAAACAAGAAACGGAGAAAACAGATCTGCTGCACGGATGTCATCGCACTGCTTCATCCCATGCGACCGCTTTGTCAATGGATGCGATCGCATCCCCTCGTGAGAGGGACTGCAATTGACGACAGAAACATCCTCCGGATTTCTCCCAAAGTGATGCGGTCGCTTTAACCTATAATTTATTAGCTTCCTTCTTCAAACAGGAATCTTTGCTTGGGATGGAGGAAGTATGTCATTGTTTACTGGCTTAGTAGCGACTTCCTCTTCTTTTTGAAAAGCACATCAGACCTTTGGAGCTGATTTCTCTGCCTCTCTTCTGCAGTTATGGTCAGTGAACTAAAGGCTTAAACCATATGACTATTGTCTCTCTATATATCTTCGCTTAGCTCCACTTCTATTCTCACAACTGCCACCATTTGGAAACAGAGTTGGAGGAAGAATAGGCACGTGATGACAATTGATGATATGGTACTTATATTTCCCAGCTAATTCGACTTCTTGAAACCAGACACCGTGATGTACTATGAAAGAGCATTTACTTCTTACTTCAACTTTTTCTTTCTTTCAATGATTAATTTAAAAAACTGCATTTGGAGAGTGAACATACCCACAAGTCAACCGAATGATTATCATTGCATGGTTTTTCATGAAACAGGATCGCTGCTTGAATCCCCACTTCAAATACAGTAGAAAAGAACATAAGATTAGTTGGGAAGATAATTATATAGCAAAAAGAAAATGTTACTCTCAATTTATGGAAAGGACATTATAAGACTCGATAGCATTTCTGAAGACATTTAATTAATGTATAGGAAAAAAAAACTCTTTTGGGCAAAAAAACTTGCAGGGCGACCACCAAACTCTCAATTATGCATTTGGGCCACCATACTAAGTTTAAGAGCTGTTAATTATCCCGTTAATTGGCTTGAAATTCCTATTTTTCCCTTTTAGTAATTATAAATAAGTATAATGCAGTAGTGATATTTTCAAAATAGGAATTTCTAACCCAATTAACGGAAAAATGTAACAGCCGTCCAAAAATGGGGTACATTGTGATCTTAAACTTAGTACAGTGGCCTAAATGCACAAATTGAGAAATCAATGGCGGTTCTGCAAGCATTTGAAACGTTCAGTGGTCTACAAGTATATAAAGGAGAAACAAATGATAGGATGAAGACTAAACAGTTTGTCGAAAAAGGAGCACCACTTCACAACTCTACAAAATGTTACAAAGATGAACAAGGTCATATAAGAAATTATCAACCTAAAAGCCTGTACTAGGATCAGAAAATAGCAATGTTGCAGAAGATATCATGTTGTGGGGTTGGGTTATCCACATCATCTCCACTACTTGCAACGTCAAGTTCACCAATTATGTTTGTTTTATTTATCTTTCCTTCAGTCCTCATACTATCCTCAATACTTTATGCAGTATGCCCACCCATACAGGATTGGAAGGAACTCTACTTAATCAACCTTAAAGTTTGTGAAGTTTTTCATAGCCAAAGGACCAACAGAAATATTAATTAGGGGATATCCTCTTACCAAAGACCAGATGAATATAGCCATCTCAAAGGCATTCTGCAAAAAGAAGATATAACAAGGCTCAAAATCATAAGACAATCTATTATCAATGAGAAAAAAGATGTGGCTGGACAAATCACCACCTGAAATGATATAAATTGTATCAAGCGTAACAATATTTCTGGTTTCCTGAACCAAAACAGGTCATCATGTGGCTTTACTTGAGTTCCAACAGATGGCCCCTTCGGCTCCTCTATTTCAAGTGCTAACAAGGATACAACGTGCTGGAGTTTTGTTCCCACCAACATGACAAGCTTTGAGGTGTGAAATCATTGATAATCGTTAGACTATTAATCAGCAGGAATTATGTTTATTCTAGTAGAAAGATAACAGAATTAGGTTCACTTACAATGGCAGGAATAAAAGAAAGCCAGAAGTAAAAGTTAAGACCTGCATATAACACAAAGTAAGTTTTGGGGGCTCAAAACTCTATAACTATCATTTATCTAAGAAAATTATTACCATGAACATTTATGAAGATACACAGTATGGCATACCCCCAAAGTGGCCAGCTGCAAGATGAAGACTTAGTTAAGAAGCACTTTCCCAATGTCAAGAGAAAACCAATTTTCAAGAATCCAAAAGACAACTTTGAAGAGCATGATTAGACCGAAACTAGAACCACTAATATTAAATGTTGAAAAACGTACAACATAAAAAGCTGAGTTACTGCCAATGTGGGGTTCGTGTTCATAAGCAAAGGCAAGTACTCTGGCCCTCTTTGGGGTGGTGGTGCAGTGGCTCAAAGGCACCTTTATTTTTAAAAAACTGCTTTCAAATTGTTTGGCAGAAAAAGATATTGTTCTTCCAACCAATAAAGCTATTCATGCAAACTATCTGTCTATGAATACTTACTTTGATGCTCTTGAAATTGCTTTTGCACCAAACTACATTAGATTAACATACAGTATATTTCGCACCAAAGGAGATTAGATAAACATTCCATTCTATCAATTGTTAATAGATCTGCTGTGTATGTCTTGATACTTGTTCGTCTCATTGGGGTGTCTATTGAGGTTCATGAGATTGTAATGAGCTTAACTACCATGCTTCATTCGAGTTCTCATTTCTAGAGTTATTATTGCCTTTTCAGATGAGGGTACAAATTGTTAAGCTTGATATACATTGTTGAACCCCTATCTACCAGCTTAAGTTTTTAGATGAGTTGGTTACTTAACACAAATGTCTCAAAGTTCCGGATGCGGAAGACAATCATACAAAACAGAGAGTAAAAAGAGAAGATTCCCAAAAATATATACTCCCTCCGTCCGTATCAAGAGGTACATTTTGACTTCCTTTTTTGTTGTTGTTGTTAATTTCATCAATTTTCAGATGGATATTTAACATAACCTCTGGAAACTGCACTCCAAGTACTATAATTCACGTGTTTTACAATTTTCAAAACAAAATCCTTGTCATTTGTCAAATGTCGATATCAAAATTAGTCAAATTGACCAGAAAATTCAAAGTGTGTACCTCTTCCAATAGGAGACAAAGGGAGTGTAATAAAAAGGTTGTTAAAAACATGTAGACTTGTCTCATTATGCCCTTCCAAGTCTACAGATGCTAACCGAGTAACATTGTCAAATTACTGTTTATAGGTCATGAGAATTGCTTCTTTTTTTATATAACTAAGATATTATATACCAAAGGCATCAAAGCAGGTGACGCGTCCTTGTACACTAGGAGTATACACAAAAGTCTAATCTAAAGAAAAATTATTAACAAAATCAATATAGGAAGAATTAATGTCTTCGGCACACCAAAAATGTAACGTGCACAGCAATTCATCCTTCAATTTATCTACTGTCCTTTCCTCATTCTCAAACACCCTTCTATTTCTCTCTCTCCAAATGATCCAACAAATACCCCGCGGGGCTCATATGCAATTCCTCCTCCTTTTATACAGCATCCAGCTCAAAAAAACATTTTTCACTGATAATCCAAGCAATTTTGGAAAGGCTGTAAATAAGACTCCACAATTCCTTTGCTATAGGGCAGTGAATGAGTAAATGATTTGTACTCTTCATACCCTTTACACATGAAGCATCGATTAACATACGTGACATTCCGTTTTCTCAAGTTATCACCAGTAAGAATGGCCTCATTGCTGGCCTCCCATGCAAAAAAAGCAACCCGGCTGGGGGGTTTAGACTTCCAGATCACTTTCCAAGGAAAGACTGTATAATCATTATCAGACAGGATATCAAAATAAGACTTAACAATGAAACATTTAGTTCTAGTACCCTTCCACCACACCTTATCTTCTCTTAATCTACCAACCACCTGGGAGTAGATCAGTTCAAAGAATTGCAAAAACTGCTCCAATTCCCAATCATGGAAGTTTCTCCGAAATAAAGGATTCCAGACCCCTTTGCCATCCTCCATTTGGAGCACCGAACTCACCAAACAATCCTTATCCCTGGCTATGCTGAACACACTCAAAAACGATCTCCACAGTTCTTCATCACCGCACCATTTGTCTTTCCAAAACCTTACCATGGCCCCATCTCCTATTTCAAAGCGAAGGCACCTCACAAAGGATCCCACCCTTTTCTTATTCCTTTCCAAACTCCCACCCCATACAGAAGATTAATAGCATTCGGGATCCACCTCATGTCTCCCACACCAAACTTACTGACCACTACATTCTGGAGAAGGCAGTGTTGGGGAAATTCATTCAAGGTCATGATTGCTTTTAAAGGATATAATTGCAAGGTGCTATTTTGCCTCTAAGCAGAAGTCGGCAAGAAGTAGCAACAACTTTATTACAGCATTTATGATAAAAATGCTTTTGTGCCGCCACACCACAATCCAAAGGGGGTGGTGCCATTTGGGGTTGTGGCTCTTAGGGAATAAACAATTTTATTACATGCAATATAGCAAAACAGCTTTCGCAGAGATTTTTGCTTAAAGATTAAATAATGTTTGCCAGAAAAGTTTGCAGAGCAATTCTTGTGATCCATTTCAACATTAACTTCATGAAAGTACCATGATTGATAGTTCTAATCTTAGCATGCATAAAGAGTCATTGTTTCTTACCGTGTTTGTGTTTTTCCACTCTAAGCAGGCAGTTGAATATAGACCAAAGCAGATTTCTGAGCTGAAAATATTTATACAAATTAGGGAGCACATACCTGATTCCTACAATTCCATAAAATTCCTCTTCCATGCTCCGGACCATGTAGTTGTGGAAATTATAAGAATGTGGCAAGTTGTGATTCTGAAATCACAAAACCAAGATAACAGGTAACCAAAAACGTCGTAAAAAAGAAAAGCAAGCAGAATGGGCATAACATAAGTGGGAAAAATGGTTATTAGCAATAGGAATCATAATGATATAATGATGTAATATATATAAAAGAAACATAAAAGATAAAGCATCTGCTGTACCATGAGCTAGTAAGGAAATCAGGAAAATGATATTGTGGCTTTATGGAGAAATAGAGACACTCATAGTGTACGCTAAAAAGGCATGAAGAAGAAGAAGTTGAATACTCACTGTGATGAAACCCAACCGCAGGGCAAAGTAATCCGACTTCTGTATTGATCTCTTGAACTGTCGTAGAAAGCAAAGCTGCACCCATAGACCTTAAAGTAAACTACTCATTTAAACATACAAACAAAGAGCCAAGCAAGACTAACAGTGTGCTTATCCACCTACGAACATGCTAAAAGTATGCACTACCGAAACAAAAGTCAGCAGGCTGCCAACAGGCAATCCAACAAGTGGGACATGGTTGTGATAGAACAACTAATAGGAAACTAAAGCAACGAGAATATAAGAACACACACACATATAAGCACTGTTACATAAGAGCTTATCACACCCTACAATCACATTCTTACTGAAATCAGAAAAAGGTTAACAAGATTTTAAAAAAAACAATAGACCAAAGAATCATTACCATCCAGATGAGAACCCGGCTCCTACTCCATGGATGAGATGCATGATGTAGAATAAATGTGGATTGTCGCCTCATCACCTTGTTCTTCCTTGCTATAACGTGAAATCAGATAAACAATCAAATAGGTAAACCCAGAGTCGACATGGCATGTTAATTAAAATATTAGAGAATGAAAGCTTGATCAATGATCAGAGGAAGCCTAAATAAAGCAAGCAAGAAAAATTTTATGACTGAAAAATAGATCTGATTGATGCTTTCAGTTGCAAAAATTAGGACCAGTTGACTAAACTACATTGACACTGGCAGTAGGCAGAATTGCTATTCCCTTAGTCTCATCACATACCGTCATGCAGATTCACATCAACCAACAGTCTTGCTTGGTTTTCCCATTTCCTCCAGCTGTAAATCTGCAAAAACATGCATTGGGAAGTTGCAAGGACCCAACATTTGTTTAAAAGAGCACTGCAGATAATGCATTTGGATCGAACTATACTGATATGAAGGCTTTGGAAATAAATATAAATGCACAAAGCATGATAATTTTTCCAGAGATAAAGGTATGTCTTTCATGATTAAAGAGCTTTGAATGTTACAAACACGTTGATTATCAAATTAAGGAGCCCTGGATGTTAACCTGTTAAATGAAGATGGAGACCATACCTTGCTCATCGCCAAACCAACTGCTATACAACTATACAGAACATGAGTCACGCCAAGTACAAATAAGAACCGGTGTAGCTGTTCAAGACCTTCATAAGAAACAAAAGGCTCACGCCCCTGCAAAAACAAACTCAGTTATTCAATAATCAATAACATCCCCCCACCCCAAACCCCTGCGAATAAGATAAGGTCAAAAGATGAAGCCATTTACCTCACCACACTGGTGAAGTGAAGAATCATGGAGCCCTTCCGGAGGTACATCTGTTACATTTGGGAAAGATGACACGTATTTGGTGAAATAAGCATGCCCTTCCTTACCATAATCTTCTTCAGAACAAAGGAAAAATCTACTGCTGAAAAGAGAGGAATCCACACAAATCTGAGAAATCACCCTTGCCCATTGCCCCAGTAACAACGATATAAGTCCAAGCAGCATCAGCTCTGTCCCCCATAAAATTAATTTATATCAGATTTTTATAACATGACTAAGTAGTACTGTCAAAAAACAACAATTTGATTCCTTTCCTTGCTATTTGCACTATCATAGAATGAAATTTATACTAAAAAGACATGGAAAGGAAAATCATTATCGTGTAACAAACGAGCACTAAACTTATTCACTAGCCACTAACCTTCCTTGATCTTGTCCAAAGAAGCAAGCAGTGCCTTCCTCCTAGTCCTCTTTAACCACTGTACAAACGGTCAAGAAACAAATGCCAATAAATCAAGATAATTCCTGAACAAAACCAATCAATAGAAAACTCACCCCTCCCAGATTCTAAAACCAACTCACCTTTCCAAATCTGTACATTGACCTTTGGACCAATAGACATACAAAAACCATAAATGTAGTAACTGTGGCAACAGACCATGTTGGAGTTTCTGCAAGAGACCTCCCTTGCCTTATTAAACCCTCCATTCCTCTTTCCATCACACTGAAAGTTTTCTGTCACTTTCCCGAGAAAGTTTACAACTTTCTGGAGAAGAACAAGATCTGGGATATGGGTGAGTGGGGTAACGTGGGAAAGCTCACACATTTTGGCTGAACCTGTATATTATTATAAAGAATTCGATGATCTATAATGGAATCTTTCACTGTGTTTAGCTCTCTCTCACTATCTATATGGTCTACAGTCAACACAATTTAAGGGAGATTTAGCTGTATGCGTGAGTTGAATTTAATAATCTGGGAAACCCAGCTCCTAATGCATTGGAAGTGTTGATACGGAGTATATCTTTTTGCTTCCCCCACGTCCGACCTTCTCACATGGACACACTCTCTCTCTCTCTGGCTGCAATCTGTTCTGCTTTATAGGGTGAGTGAAAATGGATTTGCAAAATAGCCTCTGTCTTTGATCTATTGTCATTTAAATCCATTATTTGTTTTCAGTTACACGTGTCAAGACCACTGATCTATTGCCGGATCGATGGTTGAGATCTGTGTGCTTGATCTCCACTTGTTCAAATATTTTTAGATGGGGTTAACTATATCCCCAAAATACACTCACTACACTTCATATAATATACATAATACTTCATTGTAGGAAATAAGATGTATAAAATAGATTTCAGGGTATGGCTAGCCTTCATTATATTTTTATTACTCGATACGATACTATACGAACTTGACCCAAGTTATGAAACAAACATTTGAGCTACCATGTAATTCATTAGAAAATTATATCCCTATTGGCTATTGTTTGTGATCACTCGGTGGTTAGTTAGGACTTAGGAGCCTTGGGTCATGAGTATGGAGTAATAAAATTTGACTAATTAGATTGAACACATTTAAATTTGGCTAATGTTTTTGTACAATTTTTATATCTTTCGGTAAAAAGGCAACTATATGGTTATACATAATACATGTATACATAAAATTATTCAATAATTCTCAAATTAAGTTGACTTTAAGTAAATTGAGTTATATTGATTAAGTTTCAAGCCAGACTCGCAGTTTTACGAGACAAAATTGGCCTCTTAAGCTCGTATCATACACTCAACAGTCCAAGCTTGTATAACCCAAGATCAAGTAGGCTTGGGTTGGGATAGGAATGTTTGTCAATGTTATTTGACATCGCTAATACATTTGATGTCACTCAGCTATGTACTTTCTTTTAGTGCATATATACAAGATTCAAGTTGTTAAAATGAAGAATGGCGCCAAAGTACAACACCGTTACCAATCCCTAACCAATCAACCAACCCCTTAAGAGATAGAGAAGGAGACTTAACCTTTAAATTCAAAACTACTTTAACCAACAATTGTATTTGGATTCTAAATACAAAAAACAAACAAACAAACAAAAAAAAAAAAAAACGACAATATATCCACTATCTTCATCTAAACAACTTATACATGAATATATTGTGGGAAAAATTGTGTTTGTGAAAAAAGTTGTGCAAACTTGAGGCGCAAATTTATTCGAGAGTCATTTGTGCAATGACAAGATTAATTGTAAATGTGTTTTACTTCGTGAGAACATCGAAAACATTTTTTTCTTTTTTGTCTGATTTGGTGTTAGGATGAATAAGCTATAAGTGATTAAAGTGTGATATTGGAAGTGCGATTGTCCCATATTGTGATAATAACAAACATTTGAATGGTTTAAAATTTAAATGCAAGTGTATTATATTTGTAAGAGATATTGTTTGTGTAGAGTAAAGGCTTTCTCTCGCGCGTGCTTGCAAGGTGGTGCAAATCATGCTCCAATTAGCCTTCGGGCTATCAAACTCACGTGTTAACGCAGACACAAATGTCAGACCAAGTTCGCCTACTCAATTCAAGGCCACCTTTTTTTTATTAGGGTGAGAACAGGACGGTACCATGCGGTGGAATTATAACTGCAAAAGTTCATAATTATTTTTTAAAACCACTACGGTGCACTTTTTATGGGAAACAACGAAAATACCCTTAATGAATGGAGGGCGCGCACACAAAGCAAATGTACCAATTTGTGTGTCGGTAAAAAAAATTGGGCGTCGCTAAAAGATTTTTGGGTGTCGATAAAAAAATTTGGGTATCGTTCAAAATTTTGGTCGTCGTTCAAAATTGGGCGCATCATTCGAAATTTTGGGCATCGTTCAAAAAAATTGGGCCTTGTTCAAAATTTTGAAAAATTTGGGCGTCGCAATGCAAACGTTATTGTCCAGATTTGGGCATCGCAAGGTCAAAACTTGGGTGTCGTTCAAAATTGTGGCCATTGGAATGCAAAAGTCATTGCCCAAATTTGGGCATTACAAGGAAAAACATTGGACATCACTCAAAATTTTTGGCATCGCTCAAAATTTTGGGCATCGAAGACGGGGAAAGACGAGGAACGTACCTAGAATTGTCAATTGTGATTCTTTTCTTCGTCTTCATTCCTTATATCCCAGTAAGTTTTCCCCTCGACAGTGTCCCTTTGACACGGAAATAGGAACAAATAGGCCACTCCTTTGAGGAACGTACCTGGATGATGGGTGATTTAGCACTGTTCAAATGGAAATAGGAACACACTATGAAATTGGCAGCATCCATTAAATGCTTGGCAGTGCAATGTTAATTTTGATTAGCAATGAAACGTCAAAAACTTATGGGAAAAGGGAAAGCTGTTGCCATTTTCTTTTTCCCCAAACAAGTCACTCCTCTTCCAAGAGTAATGGTTCTGTTTCCAAAAAGTTGCTTCAGTTTTCAGCTGTTTTTCATTGGGAAGTGTGAATGATGGCATTTAAGGAATAAAAAAGGGAAAGTGTAATTTTGCGGTTTAAAAAATATATAGCATTTCAGCGGTAACATTTTACAAAATGGTACTGGTCCGTAATTAATCCATTTTTATTATGCAACTCCAACTTTAATTAGCAGATTTATTATGCCTTCGTGATAGGTTTAATGAGTCTCTTAATGAGCAAATCAAAATGTTCGCTTATATAAAGATATCGTTTTCCACAATTGAGACAAACAATTTCCGACAATCTTTATTTATCTCTTACATTTCCATCTTGTTGAGCGACCTATTTTGGCTTCTTATTTTTGTTGATGATTTTGTCCAGGCACAAGTTCGATTCACCGGAAACCTCAGTGCAAGGTGCCTCAGGCGTCTCTGTTGTATCCTGGGAGATAGACATCCGCATAAACTTCAAAGTATTTACGGGGAAGATACATATCTATTTTAAGGAAATTATGTCCAACACAAGCCTCGAACTAGCAGATTTTGGTCATGCTTCAACAACCCTCATCAACAATCTTTGTTTGTTCCAGCCAATTTGTGCACAAGCAGCCTTGCAAAGCTCAATACATCAGCAGGTTCATCAAGCTCAAAGTACCAGCAGCCTTCAAACTTGGTATACATCAACACACTTCACCTTTAGTGAGCACATATTAGACTACAACAAACATAGCCTTGATCCAAAACATCAATCTTCAAGGCAATAACAACTTATATTGTTTATTTTGTTTATTATGTAACTTTGTATCTATTTCCATTGTATTATAATCTAACATACAGTTGTTTGAAATTTCACGATAAAGTGAAGTGAAAGAAGAATAATATAGTTATAAAGTTAATTTATTGTATGCATTTGTTTAACAAGAAAAATGTGAAAAAAATTAGTTCATAAAATTTTAATAAATATGCAAGCCACGAAACAAGGCATTGTTTTTTGAGGTGGTCTCATGTAATACGGTCTTATGGATCCTTATCCGTAAGACGGATCTATTCAGGTTAAATGAGGCAAAATTCAAAAATATCAATGTAACCCCTTAGTTTTTAAAAATTACAGCACTGCCCCTCGTGTTTATATATGTTGAGTGTCACTTTTTACTATTATAATATAATAGTATCATTTTGTAATATAAAATATGTCACTTTTGGCATTAGAAGTTTTACTTTTCATTTTTAATGAAAATTATAATTTGTTCCTTAAAAAAGTGTTACTTTTTGGGCAAAAAAGTGTTACTTTTTGGGCTTAAAAGTGTCACTTTTAGCCTTAAATGTGTTACCTTTACTTTGAAAAGTGTCTTTTTTTTTTATAAATGAAAATCATTACGTTTGATATTAAATTGTCACTTTATAGCATTAAAAGTGTCATTTTTAGCATTAAATACGTTATTTTTTACCCTAAAAGTGTAATATTGCCTTAAGGCAAATCCAATGGTGGTATTTGCCTATAGGTATCAAAACCAAATTTTGATATCTATTGGTTATTATTCATGTGTATGAAATGATCATCTCCAACCATATGTATCAAAATGAAAGGTATTAAAATTAGGTGTGATACTAAAGGAGGTATCAAATTTGGTACCTTCCCTAGTATCACACATAATTTTGATACATTTTACTTTAACCATTGGAGGCCTAATACTTCTTACATAGGTATCAAAAATTGGTTTGACCCTTAGCATTAGACTAAGAATAAATAAAAATAGTCGTTATGACCTTAAAAGTGTCACTTTTTAGCATTAAAAGTGTCACATTTTAGTATTAAATGTGTAACTTTTGGCGGTCACCGTTAGTTTTAAAGTGACATTTTTTAGTATTAAATATGCCCATTTTTAATATAAAGAGTGTCACTTTTTAGTATTAAGAGTGTTACTTTGTATTTTAATGAGAATTATAATAAACTGCTTTTTATAGTGTCACTTTTAACCTTAAAATGTGTCACTTTTCACTTGTAAATATGTCATGTTTGGCTTTAGATGTGTCACTTAGCATTTCGTCAAATTCCGTTAGGTCCGTCAAGCATCCCAAGACAAATGAGGCTAATAGAGGGCTAACGGAGCTGACAGAGGATTAAACTGTAAGGCGTGGAAAACATAAGAATTTCGGTGGCAAACCTTGAAAGGGAAGGGGCACCGAAGCAAAATGAGAAACCTCTAATTAATGAGCAATAAAAATCAAGCATCCCAAGGTAAATGAGACTAACAGAGGGCTAACGAAGCTAACAGAGGATTAAACTGTACGATGTGAGAAATATAAGAATTTCAAGGGTTAATATCATTTTTGATACCCCAACTTTACTCATTTTTCAGTTTCCATACCAACTATTTATAGGCAATCAAAGTTAAGCCAAACCTTTCCAAAATTTATCACTTTTAATCCCAAACGTTAAATGGTCGTGAATTATTAACGGTTGACCTGCTATCCTAGGTTGAAAAACATTTGCCTTTATTCAAACTAATCGCCTAACTAGATGCGGGAAAAAAGCAACATACTATATACTTTATAGGAGTAAGAGAAACATTTTATGATTACAGTACTTAATTCATTTAAAACCTTCACCATCTTCTTCCGTCATTGCTATTTATTTTTATATAATTTCATCTTCCTCAATATGCGCATACATTGCAAATCTATTAACCTAGCTGAAAGAAAGTTTGTTGACTAAAAATCCCATACCTCACTGATAATGGCTGCTTTACCTCACCCACTCCACTCTCTCTCCCTTGCTCTCAAAACCCCAAAACCTATCTCAATCTCCGTCAGACATCTTCCCAGATACAAAACCCGTATTTTTGTTGCATCTACTAACCATCTCATCTTAGGCCGGAAGCTGCGTGTTGCCGTTATCAGTGGTGGACCGCCCAGTTCATCCGCCGCCGAGACCCTAGCTATTGGTGGTATAGAGACTTTCCTCTTCGAACACAGCCCTGGTGGTGCCAAGCCATGTGGCGGCGCAATCCCTCTCTGTATATGCTAGACGAGTTCTCCATCCCCACGGAGCTCGTCGATCGGAAAGTGACCCACTTGAAAATCATTTCCCCTTCCAACCTTACTGTTGATTTCGGCAAGACTCTTAAACCCAACGAATTCATCTCCATGCTCCACCGCGAAGTACTCGATTCCTACCTCTGCACACGCGCCGAGTCCAAAGAGGCCACCCTCCTCAAAGCTCTCGTCACGAAACTCGATGTCTTAACTCATTCATCCGCGCCTTACATCGTTCATTACACTGTCAACAACTCCATATAGTCCCTGGCCATCGATGTTGTGATCGGCGCCGATGGCGCCAACAGCCGAGTAAATTGGGATTAAAAGTGATGGATTTTAGATACATGATAGTGATACCTGTTGCCATGCCTACTGTTGCCGGTTTCAACCTAGGATAACAGGTCAACCATTAGTAATTCACGGTCATTTAACGATTGGGATTAAAAGTGATATATTTTGGAAACGTTTGATTTAACTTTGATTGCCTAGGAACAATAGGTATGAAAACTGAAAAATGAGTAAAGTTGGGGTATCAAAAATGATATTAACTTGAATTTCAACGACAAACCTTGAAAGTGTAGTGACACCATAGCAAAATTATAAACTTCTTATTAATGAGCAATAAAAATTAATTACGTGGTGTGGGGGAATCAAAGTCATGACCTCTTTGCCAAATCTTAAGCACCAGGCCTAGACTATCTTTAGCTGACTCATTATTGTGATTTTTAGTAACATGTTGTTTATTTATAATGACTCATAAATTCCTAAATGGGGCTCCATGATCCATAAGACCGTTTTACATAAGTTTTAGCCATATTTTTTATTATTAAGAAAGTGCTTTTGCAAGTTCCAAACTTTTCTCACATTATCCAAACATGCATTAAATAAGATAGAAATAGTTGAACTTCCTTTTTATATTTCCTACCAAATTGGGCCTTGAAAAAATGTTATCCTAAAATATAATTATCCTGCAAGAAAAGAAAAAGAAAAAGGAGAAACAAGCAAGTCAACTACTGCATCACACATGCAATTTATTAGACACGTGCAACCTTTAAATAGCAGTTTATAGTTTCAATAAAGCACTCCAAGTTTTGCCTTAATCACACATTGGTACCCATTTTATCATGCTCTAACAAATAAACTCATTTTCCTTCCGTTTTCAGCAAAAAATCAATTATTTCATTTTGAGATATTTCATAAAAAGTTCACTTTCAAAAATTAAAAAAAATTAACTTTCAAACGGAGACTATTTGTTCGGAACAATGTTGCAAGAAGCACCCCCAGTTTCCAATTGTTGTACCTATACCATCAACATTTGGACATTGGCCAAGTGCTTCCCACACTAGACCTCACCAGTCACCAAACTACGGTACATAAAATCAGACTAAAACCCTAAAGGCTAAAACCCCTGCCGTCTCTCTCTCACCCTCACTCTGCCACGACGAGCTAATGGCGCTGTCACTACGTCTCCGGCGAGCCATCCCGCTCACCTCCTCCGTCATCAACCATCACAAAGCCCTCTCTTCCATCGTTTCATTCCCCGAGCCACCACCTTCTCTATCCTCCCCCATTCTCGCCCCCCAAAACCCTAACCTTAACATTCCATTTCAGTCTAGGGGGTTTCGGTCGTCGTCGATATTACTCTCTTCGCGGTCGCCTAGAACTAGTTCAAACTTCGACTCTGAAACGATCGGCCCAGACGATATACTGTTCGAGGGATGCGATTACAATCATTGGCTCATCACCATGGATTTTCCGAAAGACCCCCGGCCCTCTGCTGAAGAAATGGTCGAGACCTACGTTCAAACCGCCACCTCTGTACTGGGAAGGTCCTCTCCCCTACCTATCCTTCTCTCTCTCTCTCTCTCTATATATATATATATATATATATATATATAGTGTGCCCCCGCGATTGCTTGTCTTGTTAGGTCTTAAGAAAAGAGGGGTCTGAACCTCTTGTTTCCCCATTTCCTGCAACTTACCGACGAACAACTGAAGTTCTCATGGGATCATTTTAAAAAGATAAATACTCTGGATGTCACTCTGTTTTATCAATAATTGAAGTGATACTACTTAGTTATGGAGAAGAAAATAATTTTTATAATCAAGGCAATGAAGATCAAATCGCCATCTGAAAATTGGATTATTGACTTTGAAAAGTCAATGTGAGATTTGTTTTGTAGAAGGGGCAAGTGTTATATTAACTTTACATGATTTTCTGATTATCGTTTGTTTTGATATAAGTTAAGAGGGCTTAATACTTTTTTTTGCACCATCTCGGCATCTCCTGACATTATCAATTTATCATTCATGACCAAATGGATGTGTGTGTGTGTGCTCGTTCATGTGTGACTAGATTAGACTTCAGAGGAACCTGTTGTTTCTTTTAAATAATTGAAAGTGCCCATGAATTATGCACCAAGTTTTATACATGTTTATATTCTATTGTACTGCTCTCTTTACATTTTGTTTAGCAGATTCACCAGCCCAAAAGGCGAACATAATGAATTTGTAGAAGAGGACCGCCCTTTCTTGAAACCTATGAAAGAGTCCCTGTGCAATTGGATGAGAGATCAAAGAGTGTGCTAGAGGAAGGGAGCTAACCTACCTTAGGGGTTCTCTCTTTTCCTGGCACCAGGTTCTGTTTGGCAACCTTAACTGTTTGAAGACCTAAATGATGATGATTATCAATTAGAATATGTATTTCCAGCTTTATGCTCATTTTCAGTTACTGAACTAAAATTTCTGCGAAGAACTATTTAAGGACGTGTATCGAATGCTACGCACAAGGGAACACTTGTATATACCCCAGATATGCTTGTATGCCTCCCTATATTGATGAAGTTAAACTAGTCAAAATGTCCTCTTCAAAAGCCAATTACAAGCATCCTATTTCTCAGTGAGTTTGCCTGGTTCAATTTCTAGGGTAGTAAAAACTTCCGGACCTTAATGGTATTCTGCAGGAAATATATGTTTCCATGCCTATATAGGTATATGTGTTGATGTCAAGGCATTGGAGATGCCATATTTATAAAAATTGTGGCAGTAGAAGTAACTTGCTCCTTGACATGAAGAAGAGAATTAATGTAGGGTGAAAAAGAGGGGAGACCTAACTTTCGTAGAAGTTGACTGAGAGACGTTTGATTTTTCCTAAATATAATTAGAACTTATTCATTTTATGAGGGGGTGCAGGTGGAGATAGCTTCTACCTATCCTCTTTAGGGAAAGAATGGGACCTTTCGTAACTTTAGTTCTTGTATTTCTCCCTGAAATTTGTTTTTTTTATTGTTACTTGCTGGGTTGTCTTGTTTAAGTCTGATGTGACAGGTTTTTGCAACATTATTTGTTCTTACACAACAAATGTGAAGATACTGGCTGTTGCATGGTTGTGTATGTATTTAAAGTTACTTCGTTTGGTTAATATTTTGAGATCATAGATGGAAATATATTATTCTTAGTTTTTCGATTTTCGTGGATGTAATTTCTTTGCTCCATTTTGACGAAGTATGTGTAATTTCAGTCGAGAAGAGGCAATGAAGAAGATTTATGCTTGTAGCACAACAACTTATCAGGGATTTCAGGTTCAGGTGTCAGAGGAAGTGTCCGAGAAGTTTAAAGGTAGGCATCTTTTTGCTTTCATTTCTTGGATAAGGTTGATGACAAAGTTATGATGATCGTGATATTTTCTGTGTGAGCAGCCGTACCTGGAGTTGTATTCGTATTACCAGATTCCTACATTGATCCAGTAAACAAAGAGTATGGAGGTAGGATTATGCCTTTTCTAGTGCCATGACGTGTTGTCTGTGATGATGTTGCCTGTTACTTTTAAGTCGTGGTTTCTGTTCTTCGACTCTTAGTAGTTGTATTGCAAATACCAGGTGACAAGTATGATAATGGAGTAATTACACATAGACCTCCTCCAGTATTACATTCACGGCAGGGAAGATATGATCGAAATAGAGAAAATAGAGATTACAACAGACCACCAGGACCAGGAGGCCCAATGCAACAACAGCCACCATGGCAGCAACAGAATTATCAGAATCCTCCACAAAGCCCAATGCAACAGGGTCCACCACCGCATCACAATTATCAAAATCCTCCACGAGGCCCAATGCAACAGGGTTCACCACCGCATCACAATTATCAGAATCCTCCACGAGGCCCAATGCAACAGGGTCCACCACCGCAGCAGAATTATCAGAATCCTCCACGAGACTCAATGCAACATGGTTCACTACCACAACAGAATTATCAGAATCCTCCACGAGGCCCAATGCAACAGGGTCCACCACCACAGCAGAATTATCAGAATCCTCCACGAGGCCCAATGCAGCAGGGTCCACCACCGCAGCAGAATTATCAGAATCCTCCACGAGGCCCAATGCAACAGGGTCCACAACAGCAGCAGAATTATCAGAATCCTCGAATGAATAATGTACCTGAAGGACAGGGTAATTATCAAGTTGACAGAAGAGGTCCAGTTCCACCTTATCAGGGAAATTACAACCAAGGGGAGAGAAGAGACTTTTATCCTCCAGGCCAAAGGGATTTCCAGCCACTAGATCAGATGAACAATGCACCTTTTGTTCCTCCAGTGGGAATTTCCGGGAAAGGATGGGGTGGAAATCTTGGGCAAGGAGTGGAGGGAAATTATGGACAAAGATCTGGTGAAATTTATAGACAAGAAACAACCAGCAATCAGAGGCAGGGAGGCAGCCGAACTTATGAGCCAGGACTTGGTGGCGCTCATGGGCGAGATGTTGGTTCTGGCAGCAACCATGGTTCTACAGGATATGGAGAAAACCCAAGTTTCCAACCAGTTGAGCAGAGGGACTTCATGCAAGGGCTGCATGAGAACCAGACTAACAATTGGGGCAGCACGTCCAAACCCTGAAATCAGCGAAGCAGGGGCAGTCTAAGTAAGATACTTTCTCAATTGTTATTTTTACTTTTTTATGGAGATCTATAACATTGTTTTTCTAGATGCAAGGGTATGGTTTGGGTAAGGCTGAGACTGCTCGTTGCATGTAGGCTTGCGTGAAACCTGTGGTCTGAAATTATGACTCCCGAGGCCTTTATGTGTATATTCATTCATGCCTCAGCTAATCACTATAAGATTGGGTTTGCTTACAAAGTTTGGAATTATTTGGCTGCACGAGTTGTAAAAACCTCAATTAAACAACTTCACAGCAGGTGAGAAATGGTCAATGATTTGAATTTGACTATTTACAGAACAGAGTTAGAGATTTTTGACCAGTTTATTTGTATTTAGCCTGAATTCTGTAGACCTTATTAGTTTTCACCCAACCTGAAAATAATGAATTAGAGGTGTCAGTCAGCTTAAAAATAGTAGGCCACTTTGACCATCATAGTGTTTATGGGAGGGGCTTGAATACATTAAAAAACAGTTTCTTCAGGTGGGGGGTAAATATCAAACTCCTTTATGGTGGGTCTTGAATATATTTCAAACAGGGCGAGTCAAGAAAAACTATTATGAACCCTAATTCTCTGAAATTCAGCAAGAACTCAACCAGTTTTCGGCGACTCGGCATAGTCACTGAATTGACTCGGAAAAATCAAAGATATTTGGCCCAATCGAATAAAGGTATTTGATAAGAGTCTGATCAAGTGGAAAATCTTCAAATCTGTCAACTAGATTAACAGTCTGGCTCCATGTATTGCTTGAATATGTCCAATGAACCAATCGACCACAATTTAGCCCTAGTCTCTACTTTCTCACTCAATCATCCATTCTGCAAAAAAATACTCCTCTCTCTCGCATCTGGCCTCATATTAGACTTCTTCTCCGGGATCAGTGATGGAGTTGACCACTTTACCCCTATGTCCCCTTCTCCCTGAGTCCCTTCTGTGCGGAAAATATTGAGTGTGGCTTGCTTCTTTCTTTCACCTACTCCCCCCCACTTCTTGAAGACGCATAGGAATAAAGTTGAGGGCTTCCTAATTTTTTTAAATAGGAAGAGACACATCCAGTTATCTATATATATATATATCAGTGAGGTTTTCATCCAGTGCTGAACCTTAGACGAAGAGACACATGCTAATGTATTGAAAAGTAGAAGATTTGAGGGAGGGATGGCGGAGGATGATATGTTGATCTTTCGGTGCGGGAGGAAGACATTTGAAGTTTACAGAATTGGAGTGAAGGAGCTTTTCGAATTCCAGGTGGTGGAAAGGTACAGGGCAGACCTCACAAAGCTTTTCTCTCTTTGGTGGAGTTTGAAGGGCTGTGTGTACATTGCTGGACAGTTTCTCTACTTTCAAAGGGTTGTGCTGGTGGAAGAGACAGGGAAGGAGACGAGAATTCCTGGTGGCTAAAGAGAAAATTGCTTCGGGATTGTTCATTAAAATTCTGATTAAGGGCTCAGACAGATCGGGAATGATTTGTATTCGAGAGAATGTGGAAAATGGTGGGTGGCAGGAAAAGCTTAAGATGTTCGTTCCTACCAGACCAAACGAGCAGAAAAGGATGCTGAGGTCTTATAAAGAAGCGACGGAGATCCCTCCGAGGCCTGACTTAATATCTTGCTATGGTCATAGGGCAGGAGTCAATGGGGGTCGATTTTCAGGTAGATGAAAACTCGTGTAAAGGATCATTGGAGTATCTGTGTAGGTGTTTGGTGGGTAGAGTTGGAGATCTGGACTATTCCGGATAGATGGAAGGTTCAACAATGGGTTGATAGTCCTTGGAAGACGGCAGGAGTCCGAGTTGTTGATATGTATGGCAAATATTACTTATCAAAAAAAATGTATGGCAAATATTTTCTATTTGAGTTTCAAAGAAGGAAGCTAATAGAATTCTTCAGGCAAAAGATTGGGTGGTGAACCAGCAGCTCCTCTACTTGGATCACTGAAATCCGGTGGCCGGATGTCATCATGAAGGGCACAAACCAGATATGGCGTGGGTTCGTGCTCTAGGGCTGCCATTGCATTTGTGGGGGAAAAAGGTCTTCCGGAAAATAGAAGATGTATGTGGGGGATTTGTGGATGTGGCAGAAGAAACGAATAGCAAGACAGACTTGAGATGGGCAAAAATCCTCATTTGGTATGGGAAAAAGATACTGGGTTCGATTAAAATAGGAGTGGGTGGAAGGATTTTAGAGGTTCCCATTTGGGTGGAGACAATGGTGGCTGGTGGGGGTGTTGTTGAGGGGAAGAGGGAGGAGAAACTTATGCGCGGTCAAAGAAGGGACAATGGCAGACTGCTGCAGAGACGTGCACAGTGTGCAACAGGTCTGACGTTAGCACGTGGTTGGAGAGGAATTCAAATTTAAATCAAAAGTAGTAGACGACGTCGTTACTAGTATGGGAAAGACTGATGGTGATTTGGGGTGATTTGGGCCACCCAATGGATAGGAGTGATGGGCCTGCAAATGGAATTAAGGGAGGCCCAGAACTCGGGGAAGGTCCATCGATTAGGGTTAACATGGACCAAAGGGATAATATTGCGGTTGAAGTTGATACCCAAGTAGGAGGGGTGGGCTCGATTAGTGGTCCGTTCCCCTCTTTCATTATAGATGACCCTGTTATTTTGGAAGATTGTCTTGGAAATATGGGTCATAAGACTGAAGACTCAAGCCAGGGGGTTGAGCCCAAGAACCCAATTGACTTATCAAGGACGGAGAACGATATAGACACTCTAGAGGGTAAAGATACAGGATGCGAGCACTTAGCGAAGGAAGGATCGAATATATCGAAGGAGGCGGCGACTGGATCTCCAGTGGCGAGGAGCCAAAACGAGTTGCGTGAAAGAGATAACGGGTTTGTGATGGGGGAGGATTGCTGTGATCCGAAGTCAGTCGCAGAGGATGGCAGTTTGTGTAAGATGTCTTCTGAAAATTTGACTGAATTATCGTGCGAAGAAAAGGGTACAAAAACTGGTTTGGGTGACGAAAGTGTTTGTGAGCGGATGGCGAAGGACAAGTTGAGTAATAAGAATGAAATGGAGCATGAGACTGATACAGAAAAGAGTCAAGATGAAACGCAAGAGAGAGATTCCAGCTTTCCAGCTTGCGGTTATCATGGTAGTCATGGGTCAGATGCTCAAGCGGATAGTTCACTTGATAGGGTTGGTCCAAAGGCTATTACACCTCACATAACTACAAGCAACTCCTCGGAATTGTTCTCCTTTGAATGTGGTGCCACCAGATTGGGAACAAGAAAACGAGATGTTGACAAGTACGGAGGACACCGAGAATATTTATGTGTGTTAGCAGAAGGATGAAAGGTTTTGGGAGATTCTTAGAGGTATCTTGCAAGGATTATGAAGAAAAATTCCTAAAACTGTTGTTGGAAATAGAGAAGGGTGGAAAGGCAAAGGGGCAGGGAGCTAAAAAATCTCAATTGCACTATGAACTTTAACATAGTGGTGAAGGGGGTGAATGGGGTTTGAGGAATCAATCTTTTTCAGTTTTTTTATGGATATACGGATTATCTCTTGGAATGTGAGGGGTATTAATGATGAATCCAAAAGGTTAGTAATAAAAGCGACATCTAGGAGATGGAGACCTCATGTGATTTGCATACAAGAAACTAAAATGGAAAAGTTAACAGGAAAATAGTTATGAGTGTGGGAGGTGGCAGATGGTCTAAATGGGAGCACTTGGGTGCAAATGGGGCCTCTGGAGGGATTTTAGTAATATGGGACACTAGAGTAGTCAATAGAGTGGGAATGAGTCTTGGCAAGCACACTATCTCGTGTTTGTTTGAGAATAGTAACAACAGCCTAAGGTGGATTTTTTCAGGTGTGTATGGTCCTTGTGTGGAGGCAGAACGTAGAGGTTTGTGGGACGACCTTAGAGATGTTTCTGACAAATGGAAGTTTTCATGGTGTATTGGGGGGATTTTAACGTCATCAGATTTCCGCACAAACGTACAGGAGCAAAGGTGTTCTCCCCTGCCATGACAGAATTTAATGATTAACGACTATAAATGAGATGGAGTTAATTGATTTACCTCTTGTGGGGGGACTTTCACGTGGTCGACGAATAGTGAGATGAAGCAATGCTCTAGAATAGACAGAGTCTTGGTGTTGACAGGGTGGGTTGAGGGATTTGGGGGGATTTCTCAATATTGTTTACCAAGGGTAGTCTCAGACCATGTTCCTCTTGTTCTTAACTGCGAAGGGGTGCGTATAGGTAAGACCCTATTTTGTTTCGAAACCATGTGGTTCAAGGAACCTGGTTTTCTGGATTTGGTGAAGGAGAAATGGCAGTCCTACTTGGTACTAGGTGATCCCTGTTTCAGATTTGCAAAGAAGCTGCAGTGGTTGAACAAGACCTCAAAAGGTGGAATACACAGATTTTTGGTAATATCAGGATTAGCCTGGATAAATCCTTAGAGGAGGTGAGGTCCTTGGATGAAAAAGGTGTGTCTGGATTAGGGGTGGCAAAATGGGTGTTATGGATAAATGGGTGTTAGGCTATTATCTATGGTTATCCATGAATAATAGCCTAACACCCATTTATCCATAACACCCATTTTGCCACCCCTAGTCTGGATTGAGTAGGGAATATGCTCAGAGGTCTATGCTACAAACAGAAAAACAGAGACTTCTCAAAAGTGAGGAAATCAGTTGGAGTCAGAAAGCTCAGTCCAGTGGCTACTTGAAGGTGACATCAGGAAAGGCATAGCATGGTTTTATGAAGGCCTGTATAACATGGAAGAGGAATCGGCTGTTAAGCTGGAAGGGGTACCTTTTAAATCTACAGAGAAGTGGCTAGAAACCTCTTTTTCAGAAGAGGAGGCGTTTGTTGTAGCTCAAGGTATGAAAGGGGGATAAAGCTCCAGGTCCCGATGGATTTCCAATGGCATTTTTTCAGAAATGCTTGGCAATGCTAAAGGATGAGCAGATGGGGGTCTTTAATTTTTCCAGATTCGAGAGGAGTCTAAATACTTCATTCATTGCTCTCATTCCCAAAAAAAGGCACGTGCAGAGGATATAAAAGATTTCAGGCCCATCAGTCTTATCTATCGGGGGGGATAAGATAATTGCAAAAGTCCTATCTATTCATTGCCCGGTTGCTAGTGACTTGTGGAGTTTTATATTGGATATGTTTCAAATTACATGGGTGATGCCAAACTCGATCAAGGAGCTGCTTTTGTGCCGGACTTTGTACAAGCGCAAAAGAAAAAACTGTTTTTGGGATGTTGCTCGGCTGGCGGTTTGTTGGTCTATTTGGAAAGAAAGAAACCTTAGGGCTTTTGAGAATAAGAAAAAGAATTTGGAGGGGATAAAAAATATTCAGACTATGTATTTTTGGTGCGATGAGGCGGTTTTTGACAGGATCTAATCCTTTTGTAGAGTTTGTGGATAACATTTTTGTTGGCTAGGTGGGTTGGTTGTATATTGTGTATGTACAGAGGACGCATATCATCTGTTTTATGAAAAAAATAATTAGTAAATAAAGTTGGTAATCCTAATATTCAGATTTAATCAGTCCTTTTAAGGTATGATATACACCTGGCTATATCCTCTCCTTTTCTTTCCTTCAACTCTTCTTTCTTTTAATGGGCTTTGAGATATGAACATGTACTGTATTTTTTATTTAATTCAGTTTTATCTAACCTCATATTATTCGGTTTCTTGCTTTATTTCAGTAATAACTTAAAGAAATGGTGTTTATAATTAAAGAACATTTACAATTGCAATATTTTTTTTGTTGATAATACCTACTTTTAGTAATTATGAAAAGCATTAAAATTCCATTAATAAAAATTTTATTACTATTGTTTTCATTAACAAGTATAATGGATTCCACAGTTTAGAGAAGAGAACATCAAAATTAAAGAAATTTCTGGTAATTGCCAAAATGAGAAAATTACAGGATTTAAAGAAGACTAGCTTGTATTTGACTTATTTGTGATATATGTGTGTGTGTGTGTGTTATTGAATTGCACCATAACTTTTGGTGCAATATTGTGCCAAATATGTTTGACAGCCCTCTGTCTAATCACTTTAACAATGATACCTACCTAGATGGTGATTTTATGCAAATCCAATTGTTCCATCGTGTTAAGCATGTCATTTGAGATTTTTCTACAGTTTTTAAACTTGTTTTTTGCACTCTAAGTAGCATTTTCTTGTGCATCACCCCAAATCCGAAAAAATAAATACTGAAATTGTGCCTTTGGACCATGAATGGAGGAAACTTCTGGAGAATCTTAACATGGGTATTTAATTGGATAAATAGTTATTATTAATGCTCGACCACTTAAAACTTAACCTTTTAGGACATCAGTTATCTGAGACAAATGGAGCACTATGGTTCATCTTAAATCGTAAATAGTTCAATGACATTACTAAATAGGAGAGCATGCGACAGGGATTTCTGCGACTGTTGGCGCATCTGTTTAGATGTGTGCCATTCATGATAAAAAATGTGTGATTTTATTCAATTTAGGTATCTGCAATTTAAATTGTACTATGTGAATTGGCTGGGTAGTTAGAAATGAATGTGTTCCATATACCTGTTTTTACCCTTTTCAAGTATGAGGTTACCACTTACCAAACACTTTAAAAGGGTCTTGAGGTTTAAAAGATGTGACTACTTTTCTATTCTATTTGTGGTTTTAAAGCACAAGTAACAAATCCATGACTAGGGGATGAAGCTACTGTGAGTATTTTAACTTGCATAATTGATATGATTCTAAGTGTAGTTATAATGGATGATGATTTGAGGTGACAATTCGTTTTACGAGTCAGTCAGGCTTGTGGTCTAGCACTAATGTTAATAGCAATAGCAATAGCAATGCTCATTTTCTCCTCCATACTGCAGGCAAGATTCTAAGTTGGCGAGATATGAGGTTTTAGATGGTTGGACTTGGTTTGGACCACACATGCTTGAAAGATTTATTGCAGTAAATATTGACTTGATCTTTCAATCACGTTTTTCTTTTTTTCGGTTCAGTGTACTTTCCCTCAAAACTCACATAAATGGACATCAAGCGTGTAATGGATTTTAATTATTATTTTATTTTATTTTTTGCATAGTTGGTTTGAATTATTTTTGTGGTTTTCACTTTTTTCTTTATTTCTTTCTTAATCATTAATTATTGTAACATAAATAATTTTGTATCATTGAGAAATTACAAAAGTTTGAAATATCTATTTTGGTCATCTAACTTTAGTCCTTGCAAGTGAGCTTATTTTCTAACGTTCGTTTGATTAAGACCTTAATTTAAGGGGAAAAATAGGAAAAACAATGTTAAAAGTGTCAAAACTAATTTAATTTACTTGAAAAATGTAAAAAGACCAAAACCCTATAATATAATACCTAATTTTTAATTTTTGTCATTAAACAAACCTTGAATATCCAAATTTGAGATACCCAGTATCACACTTCGAATCAAACCTAATCACATCAACAATTGCCTTTCCTTGCAAATCATAGAGCATGCCGCCCATCTACACTTGAAATTATCCTCCGATCTCCCACCAACTAAAAGGAGGCATGCAACAAGAACTCCGATGGAAGCCAAAGCTTTTTCGTAAGTTAATTCTTCATTTCTACGTAGAATTTGAATCGATCCTTTCATGACATATATGTATAGTGTCAGAGGAGGATGGATTCAATAGAATCACAAGGTTTTTTTTTTTTTCTTTGTCAAGTTAGAAAAATCCTAGATTGGTAGTTAAGTCCCAAATCGAGAAGACATCTGAGAAAATTTTCATTTTGGGCGGAAGGAATCACAGTAGAAAGAAGAAATCATTGTGGGTAGGTGTTTTGGGCCGACGATTTGATAGAAAATCTAAAGGGGTTTGGCAACTATGACGTTTGTTAAGAACCTCAGCAATTTCTTAGAAAGATTTTCGGTGGTATGGAAAGGGATTCGTCGGAATACTAGGTTTGGGAAAGGACGCAGAAGATGCCGCCGTAGGAGCGGACTTTGGGGCATGTCCAGTTGGAAGTGATGTTTAATGGATATGAGAAAATGGCGTCTCCAATCTTGGAGAACAATGGAGGTTGGGGTTAAGGAAGGTGAGTATGGAGATGTCAGACTTGGGGGTGGGGGTTGTGTCGTCGTCATCGGCGGCGGAACAGTCCTAGCCTAGTGCCTTCTTTCTCACAAAATTCCTCAAGTAACAACTCCATCGTCTCCATCCCCGCCATCTACACTTGCCGCACTTCGAGTCCCACCATCTCCGGTCATCTTCTCCACGATCTTCCAGTCTCCAGCATCGATCTTTGCCGTACCCAGTAGGACAGTAGGCTTCGCAAACCCACACTCTCCCAGTACCGTCATCTCCGTCATCTCTAGCCGAGAGCCCCATCTCCAACACAACCCCATCCAAGTAACACCTTATCCCGTTGTCTTCTTCGATGAGACAGATTATAAGGAAGATTTTGGAGATGTCCGAGAAGGACGGAGGAAGGAAAAAGAGTAGGAGAAAGATGAAGATGGGCGGCAGTGGCTGGTGTAGCAGACAACAATCAAAATGGTGTTTGGTTTTATTTTTAATCATACTTTGACTCTCTCTTTATACAAATAGCATATGTAACTCTTTTTTTTTCCAGTTAAACCCCTTTGAATTTTTAATATCACACAAAAAATATATATTTAAAAAGGTAAAATAGATATTTGGCATAACTTAACGGTTAAATTTAACGTTCATCCAAAAAATGGACTCGCTTGCAATTAGACAAAAGTTAGATGGTCAAAATAAATATTTTAAACTTTCGGTGGTCGAATTGCAAAAAGCGATAAAGTTAGGTGTCTCAATTATGTGTTTTGCCCCAAAATAATGTTGGACGTAATATCTAGATTGAAAGAATCTAAATTTCAAGTTTCACTCTAAATTCAGTTTCTTTCCCCTAATTAAGTGTTCATTTTCAAGAAATTGTCTCAAATCGTCTCTTTTCTAATAGTTTATTCACATTTCTCAAGTATATGTTCTAGCATAGGGGTGGTAATTAGGTGTTACTGGTTATGTTTGGATAAAATCATTATCTACACAGTATAGTTAATTATTAGTTTTGGATATTATCCAATAACATCAATTAACCTTAGGTCTCGTTTGGTACATCGTTATTAAAACATAACTTTTTCAAAACACGGTTTTTTTTTTTTTTTTGGTAAACACTTTTGAGAACTATTTCAAAACATTATTTTTTTTATAAATAGAAAAGTTGTAAACACAACATATTTTTAAAACGCTTCAAATTGAAGTGTTTTAAAATGTTGCATTGAAATACTTTAAAAGAGAAAATGTTACATTTTTTATCAGTATTTTAGTCAAAATGCTCTTTTAAGATGGAGTTCTGTTCTCTAATAGCTCAACCCATCAACACACGGTGAGTCAGGTAAAGAGGATCCGTCTTACAAAAAATATCCACATAATTTGTCTTATCCAAGTTTTGTCTTAAACTTATTGATTTGACACTAATAAATGATTATGTAAAAGTAATAAAAATAAAAAAGTCAAATACCTTATTAAAACTTGTGTAAACTGTCAATTAAAAAATGTCATAATTTTTTGTTATTACTTTATATATATTAAACTTGTGTAGACTTTGGTTTCTTTTTGTCGTGTCAACTCTTAATTTTTAGCTAAATAATCACATTATAATTATAATTACAATCAAATATTCTTTAAACCAAATGAAATGAAGCCAACTGCTAATTTAACAAAATGAAATGGAGCAGCAAATGAAGAGTGTGTGTACAATAAGTTGATGCAATTTCGGTGCAATTCTTTACAAAATACAAAAAAAAAAAAAACTTATATTCATTATAATTATAAATAACAATCAAATATTCTTAATCCAAGTTTGAATCTTGCTAATATCAAGTTTCATATCTATTTATTATTATTTTTAACTAAAGAACATATAGTGATGGTGGTGGCGATGGGTGGCAGACGGTGGTAGCGGTGGGCAGTGGCCCGAGGTTGTTGGCGGCAGTGGGCGGTGACGGTTGCTGGAGGATGGAAGTGGCGGCGGTGCGATGGGCGGCAGACGATGGGGGTAAGTGGTGTTTGTCAATGGTGGGAAGTGGCGGTAGTGGGCATATGCGAGTGGTGGTAGTGACATTAGTTGATAAACTCAATGGTTGTGGTAACATTAGTGAATAAACTCAATGACTAATCGATTAATATCCATAATTATCAATTTTGTTATTGGTCTCTAATGGATGACACTCAGTAAGTGTTTTATAATGAATATATTTGATAGCCTAATGGATTCGATAAAATTTTGTCACCCCTATTCTGGCGCGTATTTACACATTTATGTTATAAACATTGATTAACCGTGCTTGCATACTATTAAAATTGTTTTAAAATTACTAATACTTTTAGGCAAATGAGTATGAGCATTTCATATCATCACCAACTTAATTATCCAACGACTCTAACATTAAAACTCATAATAATGGTATGGAATGCTCATGTCATTACTTAAAAAAGAACATATTTGATATAATGGTAAAGAGATCTAAATAGATTTGATCTAACAATACTAACACTAAATTTTATAATAATATCACAGGCTATAACTCGTAATATCATACCTCATATTTTTAATGTCATAAAAAATAAATTTAAATCGACATTATTTTATTTATTTATTTATTTGAACACAGAAACCAACTTAAATTAAGAACAAGAACAAAACATATCTAGAAGGCCATCCACAACAGCAGGGCTTGCAAAATTTCGAGCAGCCCATATTTTAAGGAGGAAGCCCAAAAGCTATATCCTAAAATTTCATATGTAACCGAAACTAAATCGTAAGAATATTATCTCCGTCTCGAAATAACAATTCTTTTTTTTAAAAAAAAAACTAGTTAAAAAGCAAGCATCTATCTTTTAATAAAGTACTATATTTACTCATACCAATTATTCAAGCATCTCTTTTAGATGTTATTGACATAGATATCTTGTTCCTACCAACGAGAGTTGTTATTGTAAGAATGTTAATGTGTAAAATGAAGGAATAAATCAGATATAAAAAAAACTCCTCTTTGGGTACAAGTTGCACTGCACAATTTGAGTCATGCTCCATAAGCAACGCATGTGTAGGAAGGTATAGTGTGTGTTATTTGAATGTGACTCATAAATAATAGGTATAATGTTATTTGAATGAAGCGGTTAGAGAGATATATTAATAAAATGAGTGGCGTGTAAGTATGACTCATAAATAACACATGTTATGGACATTTCACTTTAGATGTTCTCGTGTACCATATTAGATGGTCGTGTCCGTGTCTATGGTACGATTCGAGTATATTGTATAATTACGTCAATTGAAATGATAAATTTTAAATAGATGTGATATAAGAAAAAATTATAGTTGATGACTATTTAAGAAAATATTATAATTGAGGGTGTATATTGCTTCAAGTGTCAGTTGAGGGCTGCATTTGAAACTTGATAATTAAAGGTGGTTTATAAGAGATCATTTATAATTGACCCATATTCGTTGGATCTTGTAAAAAGATTCAATCTCATCCTATAAAAGATTATTTGTAATTGACATGAGTTCGTTGGATCTTGTGAAAAGATTCAATTACATCCGTCGAATAGGCTCTATCAATAAATACATGACTATTATAATATAGATATTTGATATGCTATAAGATGAATATATTAACCTACGAGCTCTCTGAGCCACTTCTTAACGGAGAGGTTGGGTGCTCGAAGTCCCAGTGCTTCTGTAGACACCCCCGACTTTACAATTTCAGAGAGGTCAGGTGTTTAAGCCTCTTCAGAGGCATTGTTGTTGTTAAAGCCTGATCCAAAAGCCCCATTTAGCTACTCACTTATATTAACGGAGAGGTTGAGTATTCAAACCCTGCATCGTTGTTGTTAAAGCCTTATCCAAAGGCCCCATTTAGCTACTCACTTATCTTAACGGAGAGGTTGAGTTTGTTCGAGCCACACCAAAAGGCATCATATATATATAATTGTAGCCTTTCAAGGCATTAAAAAATAATTATAAAAAAATATGGAAAAAAAGATGAATATATTAAATGTATTTATACTAGTCTTTGTGCCCGTGCCTATGACACGGCGCGAGTAGAGGAGGATGTCAGTACTAGAGGGTGTCAATATTTAAATAAATCAATATATGTTTTAATCATGTTTCAAAAAAGTCTAAAATAACAAATTGAAAATGAAGACTTCTCGATAATCAATTAAAACATTATGATCATTCAACAGTGGAGAAAAAAATTAAAACATTTATTTGTAATTTTTTTTTAAGGAAACAGAGGCGATACCTTGTTAGATTTTATTAATAGAAATAAAATTACAAATTTGAGGAGGACAACCAGCTTTGCCCTTATACAATTAATAATCTTTCGTTAAAATATAAACTTTTTTTAACACGTACACCAAGGGTATTAATTTTTTTAACTTTTTTTTAACCGCGTAACCTGTTTTATATTATAGATTTACTGTGAAAGATAAATACTAAACAATTAATATCTCTTTTTTATGTTGGTATAAAAAAGTGACTATATGTTTAATGAAAAATGTATTTTATATTTTATACATATTATTAAGAACGTAAAAAATCGGAAGAATTCCAAATTAGTAATTATAGATATTATTACTTATTCTATTTTTTTAAAAATAAAATAAAAACAGTTTATCTTTTAGAGTGGTCTTAATAACATAAAAAATTGGAAGAATTCCCAATTAATGGTTATACATATTCTTAGTTAAACCAAAAAATTTCCAAAAAAGATAATACCATTTTAAAACCCAAACCACCTAAAGAAAAACTCAATAAATTGTGTTTTAGACATTTTTAAAAAATGGTTAAACAAAAAAAGATGAATCCACCATTCTTAACAACATTAAAAATCGGAAGAATGCTATATACACTCAATTTAAATTATTATTATCACTTATATTAATTTAAATTGACTATTTTTCAATTTAAAATTTTAGTATTTTTCTTAACTTTGTAAATAAGACAACACTAAAAATAATTATTTTTATTCTTAAATAGGAATATAGGACAATAATTTAGAGTCATGAGCATCCAATTTAGTCGTCCAAAATTATTACAATAACTCAAATGATCTCATCAATTTGTTCACGCGTGGCGTTTTCGCTTCGAGGCATCAAAATTCTTTGCTATTTTCAAGTCCATAATAACAAATCCAATTATGGAATTGTGTCTTCAGTTGGAATTATACCGATTCAAAGAGAGGAGGTGGAGAAACGTGTGAGAAGGGTGTGTAGGGGTTGCTTCAACCGCCGCTTCAACCGCCCGCATGTAAACTACAAACGAAACGAGTAAATGGGATCGTAGGATCTCGGTAAATGAATTGATCTCGATCCCTCATTAGCATTTATCAATTGCACATGTGCAATCCAAGTTGTATTGTAATATAGATACATGTACTAATAAAATTATCTAAAGTTTCCTTTAATACGGTCTTACGGATCTTAATTTATAAAATGTATCTTTACAACTTAACCCACAAACACACTATGGATTGAGTAAAAAAAATGTTTTACAAAAAATCTACGTAAAACCATTTTACTTAAGTTTTTACCAACTATTCATAAATAAAGTTACGGACGGTGATGTTTGTCGTCACAATTGTATAAAGTTTAACGCATATATAGACATCTTTGCTAGTTCCCGCTTCCCACCATTCGAAATCCACAAATAGCCAACGAATACGTAACGTGAACTTCATAGTTAAATAAAACTTTTCCGATACTAGGTAACAAGTGACCGCATAGCGCAGTGGATTAGCGCGTCTGACTTCGGATCAGAAGGTCGTGGGTTCGACTCCCACTGTGGTCGTATATTTTGCAACAGTTGTATTTTTGCCGGTACTCAAAATAACCAATCACCACCACAAATTCTACTCGTATTCGTACAGTACAACATTCGTCATTTTGCAATTGTTTGGAACCACAACTGAATGTTTAAGAAGTTGACATAACATTTCTTCTTGAATAAAGGTTAAAGCTTTGGGATTGAAAGCTTGGGTTCAGCTTTTGTCAGCAACTACATTACTTTCCTACCTTGAATTTGAGTTTAAATACATCAAAATAGTGAAAATGCATTAACAACTATGTTTGACATACAGTACAATCAGTATTTCCCAATAGAGACCTTAAAATAAATAATGAAACATAGGAGCTAGGATGCAGAGAGGGGAATTGGCTTCACTGCAGTCTGAATTCTCCGAAATGCAGTCTTCACTCGCTCCTTAAGCCCTTCATTTTCGCTCTCAACTTCGCCACTTTGTTTATCAAGGTAAGCCACATTCTCATCAACACTAATCACTAGCTTCCCATTCTCCACAAATTTTACATTCCCAAAAAGAGACACGAGAAGGGCGTGGATTATTTTTTCTGCTTTCTTTTCCTCTTCCACTTCGTCTTTTACGGGCTCCAACTCCACAACCACCTTAGGCATCTCCCTACTGGCATTCAAAACCAGAGCCACTACCGAGTCTGACACCATATCGCTAATTGGGTCCGCCGTCCAATGTAGAGAGAGATGACTTTCCGATTCCTGCTTCACTGTAACCTGGCCATGCACTCGCAGAGTTGGGACCCCAATTCCTCGTCTGTTGATGACTCTACACTTTCGTATATCTGCTTTAGCCTGTGTTTTATCACACCAAAGGCACCAGAATAAGGGATGGTGATCCTCTGTGTAACATTTGCCGTTGATAGCTGTGAGAAGACATGAAGATCATCGGGTGCAATGATCTGATATGAGAAGCCTTTCTTCACTAGTAAACCGCTGACACTTTCACCAGCTTCAGGTGTCTTCTCCGCCAACTTCCCAATGGTTTTTGCCATTTTCTCTGAGTTGAAGTACATTTCAACAGACTGACAGTTCTTAGGGGTGATAATCTTGGTGTTGCGATCAGCAAAGAGAGAGAGGAGCTTTTGTTTGAGTCTTCCCATTTCATTGGCTTCTCCATGAACAAGAATAATGTTTGGGGGCATAAGCTCTTCCAAGAACGTACTAGTCTGAGCAAAATCTGCGTGAGCCGAGAAGGAAATGTAATGAACCTGCATGTTGAGAGGAGCAGTCAGGCCATTCATGAGAGTAACTTCCTTGGGTTCATTTATGATGGTCTTCGACAATGTCCCTTCCACAACATACCCGGGTATAACACAAGCGTTTTTCTTCTCAGCACACCACTTATCAAACAGCTGCCTAGACAACCCACTTTGAAGACTACCAGGGCTTGCCATTACCACCGATGGGCCCACGTCATTAAATTCTTCTATGCTCTTCAAGGGTGATATGTGCTTGAAATCAAATGGGTTTGAATTGGCAAACTGATTGCGGATTCTCTCATTCATAGCATTTATGTAAGTTTGATAGACAGCCATGCACCTTTTTGCAAGGGGTGAAGCATAGTATATGGGAACATTATGGAGCTCCGGGTGGGTCGTCCAATACTCATCGAGGATGAGGAGGAGTTCCTGTGCACGACCAAGAGCAAAGGCTGGAATGAGCACACGTCCCCCTTGGGAAATGGTAGAGTGGATTACATCCGTGAACCGCTTCTCACGAATATGCCTTGGCTGGTGGAGTTGAACACCGTAAGTGGATTCGATAATGCATATGTCAGGAGAGAACTGTGGGAGTTCAGCTGCACGGAGATGACGGTCTTCCTCACGTGAGTAATCACCAGTATAGAGCACACGGACGCCAGCAATGTCAACCATGAACATGGCTGCACCGAGGACATGACCCGCAGTGTAACACCAAAAGCGGATGCCATTTACTTCTAAAGTCTGATGGAAGTCAATAACCTGCAGAAGGTGGATAGTAAGAACAGAGATATGTTGCACCACATAGAATCTATAAATCAAAATGCATTAGGGATCAATACTGACAAATGAATTCAACAAAAAGGAACATGGATCATCTTTCAAACCACCCCCCCACCCCCTCTTTCTCCCTTGCTTACTAGAAAGGTCAATATAACAAACAAATTGAAACCACTTGAATCAAACTAACAGTCGAAAGATTGACAAACTGGGAATGGACAAATGTGCAATGCATACATGCCAATTTTTGCCTCATAAAGTTGCATACATCCTTGGGACCTGATCCGACTTGGTTGAGCGCTAAGTTCACAAAATTATTAAGAATCGGGTGAAGGTCAAGTGGGTATGGTCCACTTGAATCCAAACTCGTAACGACTGCCACCTAATGGAACCAAAATTATGATATTTTAACACCCTAATCACAATGATGAAGAGTACAATACTTTACAAGCTTAATATGTTATCCTTTCTTTACAACTTCAGTATACTACCCTATGTTGCACAGACACGGATACACAAGCTACAGGATTTTTGAAAAATATAGGATACGGATACGGGTAGTATGTAAATATTAAAAATATAAGGACCAAAATGTAAAAAAAAATATGGACTACAAGGAGTTATGAGTTCTAGCCTAGGTATTCTAAGTTTAGATGGAACTACAAGGAGTTATGAGTTCTTCCAAGAGTAATATGTTAATGTAAAATCACGCATCTCTAGAGCACAAGGTTTTTGAAGAAAATAAAAATAAAATAAGAAATCTAAGACATGTTAGGTCTAACTATAACTTCTCAAGTCAAGGTTGGTGATCCCTACAATCCTGGTGAAACAGATCAGTCAACTTCAATTTGAAACTTATTACAAATCCAGGGTCCACAGGTGCTACTTTGAGCAGAGCCTAAAACGATGCAGTTTTTATTAAAGAATCACCGCCAATTGACCATCAGATATTCAAAATGGCAAATTTAAGGCTTTAAGCACATGCCTCACATCAACGTAGTATGTCAAGAGGTCAGGTGGGACCTAAAGTAAATTGTTCATTCTAAATCATCTCTGTTGCTGTAAGCACGTGATTGGAACACTTTAGGACAATTGATACGACAATCCAGTATACAATCAAGTTTATGAATGCAAAAGACGGGAGGAAGTGTAAAAAAGATGGGGTTAACCATATAAACAGACCTCAATTTTGTCCATGGAACGGAGAATGTCTTGTTCATCAAATAGCATATCTTCGACTGAAACTTTGCTCACTTTCACATAATCTGACAATAGCAACTTGTAGATAGCCTTTGTCGCATGAGTCATGAATACTCTCCCTTTGAATGTGGTCTAGAAAGCACACCATGATAGTTAAGATCAAATCATACCCCCTGAATCCTTCAAAAGCATTTCAACAGACAGAGTATACATATGTTTCTGAAAACCCGTAAAAATAAAATTGGATAAAGCTTTGGAAGAAATCAGGAGTTTGGACGGAAAAGAAGGTGCAGGTGCTTTAGTAGTGAGGATGTCGACCGTCGGGCAGAGTTAAAGGTGAAGGAAGATAGGGAGACTTTTCATAAGTGAAGAGATTTACTAGAGACAAGAATACCGGGTTCAATGGCTCGAGGAAGGAGATAAGAATACTAAGTTCTTTCGTGGAGCTCTTTCTTTGTAGGTCTCTTTATAAAACGAAGGAGGAGAGGTCTTATTTGGGATGCTGCCTCACTGGGAGTCTGTTGGATAATATGGAAGGAAAGGAATGGCAGTGTTTTTGAGAAAAATTGAAGAATCTCTACTTGAACATTGTTTTTTTGGTGTACGTAGTCAAATCTGTCTTCAACTAATTCTTTTATAGAGTTTGTGGATAGTTTTGTTGTTGGCGCCTTTTTGTTTAAAATACCTCTTTACTTGTCATAAAAAACAAACAAACAAACCAACAAACCTTTTCCAGAAAATATGGAAGGGATGCAGCATGATCCAAGTGAAAGCTGCACCGTAGAAATCATGGCAGTATAAGAGAGGCAAAGCAAAGTAAATTAAATACAAGCACATGAAGTTTCATAACAAGAATGAAAATTGTTGAAGTAACAATGTTGTGTCATTTCAGCCCAAACCAAACCAACCAGGGTTAGGGAAAGGAAAATCTACAACTTATGAATATGACCAAAATATTGGTAGTTTAAGGTAAAAAATGGTAAGATTCACAAGATGCCAATAAATCATGAAGGTGAAGGATGGCTTTTGCTCTATTTTTCAGCTAAAAAATAAGTCCTTGCACTCTAGGTATTATACGAGCATCCACTGGCTCTACAATAGGCAAGTGAAATAAGTTAGGACGATGAACAGCAGGAAGCAAAATTACTACGAAAGCAGTATTTCAAAAGAAGCTAGTGTCATTTAGTGGTTTGTTTACAAGAAACTCAAATGGTTGTGATTGATAAAAAGGTGATTAAATGATACTGGGGGTAGAAGATGGTTTGATTGGGAATTTTTAGGGGCGCAAGGTTCTACTGGAGGGATCCTTGTCATGTGGGATAGAAAAGTGATCATGAAGATGGGGGCAGAGGTAGGTTTGTTTTCAGTTTTGTGCCTACTAAAGATGCTGGAAAATGATAAGGTTTGGGTCTTTTAAGGGGTTTATGGCCAGTGCGCAGATGCTGTCCGTTCGAATTTATGGGGGGAGTTAAAGCAGGTTATAGGTAGGTGGCAGTTTCCCTGGTGTATTGGAGGTGACTTCAATATTATTCGCTTCCCGATGAAGCGAGCAGGGGCCAAAGTCTTTTCCAGTGTTATGATGGAATTTAATGATTTTATAAATGAAGAGGCATTGGTGGATCTTCAGCTTATGGGGGGTAATGCCACTTGGTTCAGGAAGGGTGATAGAAATCAATTTTCCAGGATATATCATTTTCTTATCTCTTCAGATTGGGAGGATATTTTCAGCGAATCTGTTCAATCTTGTCTTCCTAGAGTGGCGTCGGATCAAGTTCCTCTTGTTCTTGTAAGTGGAGGGTTGAGGAAGGGGAAGTCCCCTTTTAGATTTGAAAATATATGGCTTATGTGGAGTAGGTTAGATCAAAATGGCAAACTTATGTGATTGTGGGTGATCCTGGATTCGTTTTGGCGCAGAAATTGAAATTATTAAAGGCAGTTTCCATGGTGTATTGGAGGCAGAAATTGAAATCAAAATGGCAATCTTAAGGTTTGGAACAGCGAAGTTTTGGGAAAGATTGAGATTAGGATTCAGAAGGAGATGGAGGAGGTGAAAAAGTGGGACGAAAAGGCAGGAATGGAAGGTTTATCGGAAGGGGAAGAAGAGACAAGAGCAGTAGCTAAAAGAGAACTTGAGAGACTTGTGATTAGCAAGGAGATTTGTTGGAGGCAGAAATCTAGAGTTCAGTAGCTTAAGGAAGGGGATAAAAAAATTAAATTCTTTCATAGGATGGTGAGTGTTCACAAGACGTCGAACCAAATTCGAGAGGTATCAGTTAAAGGGGTTCTTATTCGGGATACTGGAGCTATTAGAGAAGAGATTGTGGGATTCTACGAGAGGTTGTACTCAGAATGTGAATTTGTTAGTCCCAAGCTTGGCGAGGTTAATTTCAAAACTTTGGAGATTGGGGATAAGTCTCTGTTGGAGCAGCCTTTTTTGAGGAAGAAGTGGTGGCAGCTTTACGCAGTTTGAGTGGGGATAAAGCATCGGGTCCGGATGGGTTCACGATGGCTTTTTTAAAGTTTTTTTGGGAGGTGATTAAGGAGGATGTCATGAGAACATGTATTTTGAGAAGCGCTTTAATGTTTCTTTCATTGCCCTAATTCAAAAAAAGAAATGTGTTAAGGATTTAAGAGATTTCAGACCTACTAGTCTGTTCGGGGGAGTGTATAAGCTAGTAGCCAAGGTGTTATCATTGCGCTTGAGGAAGGTGATTGGTAAAATTATCTCTTAATCTCAACATGCTTTTGTGGGGAAGCGACACATAATCGATGCATCGTTTACAGCAAATGAGGCGGTGGATGTAAGGTGTAGAAGTGGCATTCCAGGTTTGTTGTGCAAATTGAACATTGAGAAGGCATACGATCACGTCAAATGGGAATTCTTGCTGTATTTGATGGAAAGAACGGGGTTCGGGGAGAAGTGGATTAGATGGATGAAGTTTTGTATTTCCACAGTTCAATTTTTAATGTTGGTGAATGGAGAGCCTTCAGGATTTTTAGGGGTCTTCGACAAGGTGATCCCCTTTCCCCTTTCCTTTTTATAATCGTCATGGAGGCTTTGAGTAGACCGATAGATATAGCATGTTTCAGGAGGTTTCTTAAGAGGTTTTCATGTGTGGACATCAGAAAGATTTGTCTCTCACCTCTTGTTTGCGGATGACACTTTGGTTTTTTGCGTGGCAGATTTATCTCAACTGGGATACCTTCGACTAGTCTTACTATTTTTCCAGGAGGTCTCGGGGCTTCGGGTAAACATTGCAAAATGTGAAATTACTCCTATCGGTGATGTTGGGAATGTGATTCAGTTGGCCTCTTTTTTCAAGGTTTCTAATCTTCCTTCTTCATAGCTTGGCTTGCCTTTAGATGCTCCTTATAAAAGTAAGGCTTTGTGGAATCCAGTAATTGAGAGGAGGAGAGGAGGTCTGAACGTCGTTTGTCAGTATGGAGGAAGTTGTATCTATCGAAAGGGGGGCGATTGACTTTAATCAAGAACGCTCTTTCCAGCTTGCCTACTTATTTCATGTCTTTGTTTATGATTTCGCCTTCCTTTCGAAATTGGTTAGAAAAATTGGAAAGAGATCTTTTATGGACACATCAAGTGGAGGAGGGGAAATATCATCTTGTCAAGTGGTCAAAAGTCTAATGTAAAGGAATACGGGTGAGGGATAAAAAGTTAAGTATCTTCAACAAAGCCTTGTTGGTAAGTGGCTTTGGAGATATATGGCAGAAGTCGATGGTTTGTGGAGAAAAGTGGTGGTTAGCAAATATGGGGTAGGGGATCATTTGAGATTGGGCATGATAATTGGTGTGGGGATGGAGAGTTATGGCATTTGTTCCCTGATATGTTTAATTGTTTAGGTTGGCAAGGGACAAGGACTGCTTGGTTAGGTCAGTTCTGTAAATGGTTGAGAGCATAGCAGTTTGGACTCCTAATATTATTAGACATTTCCAAGATTGGGAGATGGAATCTTTTATGATATTCTTTGAGTTGATTCATTCGCAGCAAGTAGGTAGGGGCATGGAAGATAAGGGGAAGTGGGGTGGCTCTAAATGAGGCAAGTTTACGGTTAGTTCCTATTACAAACTTTTGTCTAGAAGGGAGCTTACTCCTTTCCCTTGGAAGATTTTGTGGAAGGCTAAAGTTCCCTCCCATGCATCCTTTTTTTTGCTTGGGAGGCCTGTAACTAGATAGATGTTACTTATTTGTGTTTTTTTATCTTTCTTGGCTCTAAATAAATAGTTTTAGTTCAAACTGATTCATGCATGTTCAAACGGTCATAGAACACAAGGTTAGCAATTCCTTGTCAAAATTCCAGGATGAAAGAATTATTTTATCTAATTAACATAAACATTGCCAATTAGCAATTTGGCATAGGATAAATAAATAAATGCAGCTGCATAAGAATGTTACCAGGATAGCTTACTGAGTAATTAGAAGGACGTCAATGGTGGACGGATCAATCTCATCAAAATAAGGCAAAGCAGCCATACCCGAGTAAGCAGGATGAATTCCACAATCAAACTACAAAACAGATATATATGCATATATATACCCATTACAAAAACATTCATCAGAAAAAATCAGAAACAACTGTGTAACTTAATCAACACTTCAATTACACTCCATTTATTCTTAAAATATATCCCAAAATTTATTTTCTAGTTGGGGCAATCATCAACGTAAAATAAGCTTTATAATTTCCACACACAAAATTAAAGTTGAAACATTCTAATACATCACCATTACTCCTTCCATTTAATTCAAATGTTTCCTCCTCTCCTTTTCCATACACTCCATTCAAAGTGTCTCATTTTCAAAGTTTTAAGCATTCAAGTCTCATCATGTATGAAATTAAACTAGTTATCAACATTTGTTATAGTGGTTACTTCTGAAGACAGTTATATGTCCCCTACAGATCTCATTTGTGTGGAACCGAGGGAGTAAGTATTTTTTTTTTTTGAAAGAAAAATGATTTATATCAAAATAAACGGGAGGTAATGAGATATAAATTGGTACCAAAACGGTTTTGCCTTTGTAAGTCATATAAACACAGGATCGCCCGACTTCGCTGCCAGCGCCTAGTGGTGTTATGATTAATTGATCGGATTCTTTAGTTAGCGAAGAATCTCGCCTCTTTAGAGATGATGCTTGTGTTCCTGTTGAAGACGCCATTGATCCTTTCCTACGCAACATAAAGAAAGATAGAGTTTATTTAGCGAAATTAAACCCTAATTTTGTACAATTACATAGAATATAATACACTAGAGAGGGGGGTTATAGAGGTTCGAAGATGGAACTAACAAGAGAGCTCGAGCTAGACTTCGGAGTGTGAGAGATGATAGTGAAGAAGGTACAGAGCAAACAAACACGTAAACCCTAATTTAAAGCATTTTTACGCGCGGCCCCTTCATCCAAACGTCTATTAAGGGATATTTAAGTACTTGGTCATTTGTAACTCTAATTAAAAAAAATACTCTTTTATAACTTGGATAGATACTTGGTCATTTGTAACCCTAATAAAAAAAAAACTCTTTTATAATATGGATTATTGATAAATCATTAATAAATTAATGACTGATTTATCAGTAAATCAGTAAAAATATATGTCTCTACATCCGAAATCACTCGTCAACAAATATGGTCGACAGATCGATCAGACGATCAGTGGTCGATTAAGTGATTTATCAATAAATTAGTTGGTTCACCGATAAACCAATGGTCAAAGGCCCAAAAAGAAACTCACTAGATCAAATGGCTATATTTGACAAACTCCACTATGGTAAGATTGTTATCCGTACCCAAAACGAGTTTGAACCGATCCAAGCTTCCATGTTTAAAATTTTTAAAAATTAAGGTATATTACTAATATTAGACATGGTCATAATATATATATATATATATATATATATATATATATATATATATATATATATATATATAGTCATCCTAACACATCAATTTCTCGTCTAAAATCATTTGCTAAAAGAAAGCTCTAATCTAAATTTATGCACTTGAAGATAAAATATTTCTCATATTTCTATGCCTCTAATTTTGACCGATGGATTGATAATCACGAGACATAAATGGTCTTTTGGTTTCCCTTCACATGCATATTTAAAAATCTTAAACAATATAAATTGTGACAACTCATCTTACATAAACTCACATTGGGTTCCTACAAAAACTCACATAAAACAGTCTGTCCTCCAAAACTCACATAGTTTGCAAGAAATTTAGTTAAACACCGATAAATCAACAAGAATTGCAACAAATTAATATCATCCTCATTTGATTCAGTTATAATTTCAATCAGTATGTAAAGATAGTATCTTATGGTTCTCAACAATGTATGGTTGAATGTTCTACAAAAAAATATTAGATATCGTATTATTTAATAATTAAATTAATTTTTATTAATTTTATTATTTTGCTTGAGTATAATATAATTAAAAAAAATTATTTTCGTGTGTTAAGCACATAAGTGTAAAACTAGTTAAAATATTAATACTTGAAAATAGTCTGTTAATATTAAACATAGATGGTGAATCTAAAATTAAGGGATATTACTAATCAGTAATCACACTTGAATTCGACCATTCTAACCATATGGGGAGAGAAGACATGTAAATAGCATGGGTCTTATCCTTTTATTTTTTTCTCTATAGTTGTTATTGAAGTTAAGGATAAAAAGAAACGAAACACACACACACACAGTTTGCTCCCTCTATCTCTCGTTCTTCCATCCACAACTCCACAACTATCGAAAGGTAAAGTTGGTCGATGGCGCAAATATTGTGACTTCTTCTTAATGGGCAGTCATGCATGGGATAGATCCGTGCCAAAAAAAATTTAATGTTTGATTCGGCACACGGATTGTGAAAAAATAATTGTCTTGATTATTAATATTTGTTTGATATGTAATTTTTTTAAAAGTCTATGTGTAAATAATTCATAATTAAATTAAGAGTAAAATAGTAAAATTGATGTTATTAAAAGAAAATTATTATGAGAGAGACGAAAAATGAAAGTGTGTTTTTAGGGTAATTCCATGGAAACTAGATATCTAGAAATGAACAACCAAACAAAAATCATGTTAGGCTTGTATAATCAACCATTTTAATTTTTATGTGTACTAGATTTTGTATCTGTGCCTATAACAGAGTATCAGTATAAAAGATAATCAGAGTATCAATATAAAAGATAATCAGTGTATGAAGTGAGTATGTTGTGAATAAATTAATATATGTTTGAGATTTTGTAGGGGTCAGATCAATGTACATTACACAAAGCGAAGACAACATCCCAAAAAGAGTATAATTAAACATTCAAAAGCATTCTATCTCACATACACCAACCCAACTCCTGAAATTGAAATAAACTTAAAAATGAAAATCTCAGATAAAAACCATGAAATAAATTGAATGAGACAGAGAAAACTAACAAAAGACTATTCAAAATCACAAATATTTCAAACCAATAAAGGAAAGTTAGCACAAATTATTTAAAAAAAAAATAAAAATACAAATATTTAAAATTACAAAAATTAATTACAAAACTTATGAACAATTTTTTTTTAAAAAAACTAAATTTAGGCCGAATAAAAATTAAATTGAGATTTCAGTTGATTACGATAATCAATTAAAAACTACAAACTAAATATTTGTAAAACAGTAAATCTGCACAAAAATTAAAAAAATAAATTAGAGAAAATTACAGATAAGCAATGAGAAAAAACTAGATAATTAAGGTCATAGCATCTCAGTAAAACAATAAATGTCTAGTAAAACCATAAAATAATAAATCTTAGTTAGGATACATACTTTAATTATATTCTTGGAGAAATTGAGATTTAATTATGACCAGTAGTTATATTTGATAAAAATAATCCTGGTCAGTGGTTAATTTTTCGGTTGTTTAATCTTGACCAGTAGTTATGTTTGATAAAAATAAATTCTGACCAATTATTAACTTTTTAGAAAGACAAAGTAAAATTATACTCCAATGTTCTTGTGGGTTAGGTAGTCAATGATGGTATTTCCATCTTTGATTGAGTGTGTTTACCCAACATGCGTCGTGCGTTGATGTTGCTAAATTTCAAAAAGGGGTCTTTTACTCCCACTTATATGCAAACACGAATTCTCTAAGCATAGACGCAAACCTTTGGGCACGGGCACCCAATCGTTTTCCTTTCCACTAGACCTATTTTTCTTACTCCCTATTTCTTTGATTTGATTTGATTTAGCCAAATGTTGCGATAGGTGTACATCGCAAGCCCCTAGGGTCTTTCTGGAAGCATGTTCAAGATCTAAATGGTTTTTTTTTTTTAATAATCTGGGAGGAGATAGTGCCTTGTATTTCCTTATATGAAATTTATCTAATGGGGCCATTGATTATGTTGCACATTTTGGTTTTATTATCATGGATTACTAAAATCCTTTTGTGTTTGTCCCTAGAAGTAGGAATCATCATAGAATATGCTAAGGTGAAGAAGGGAGAGTGCATACTTGACCAATTTATTAATTGTTGTCTGATGCATCACAATTTAATATTGGGTCATTCTTCGCAGATCGTAGGATATATGGGCTTATGTAAAAGTTTGAAACTATGAAAACCTATCAAAACAAAGGCACCTTAGAAGGAATGCAAGGTTAGACCTCGTGAAACCCCTCCAGCGTGAGAGTAAGTCTTAAGTTTTGTAGCAAGCAAAATGACATAATTTCGTTGTGTAAAAGTGAGCAAACCTTTCAAATGAGGTATTATGAGGTATATATAGCCCTTTGGGAGTAAAATCGGGGCTGAGTGATCATTGTAGATAGATTTTCGACCTTCACGGTCATAAATTTGGGTTGACAGCGTAACTGACGGAGTCATGACTAAAATCTCGGGCATGAGAGTTATCTGTTAGTTGTGTTCAAGATGATTATCAGTCAGTTCGGGCAGCCTTGCTCTCTGCTCGAATAGATTTGTACAAGGATTCCTGGTCAGAGGGGTCAGCCTTCTTCAACCCTGGATGATCCCTGCGGTGATACTTTTTTGGTCCCCGTTCCCACATGACTATAACGTGAAGGCTCATGTGTCTACCTCGTGACCAAGATTTGGGTCGAGCTCATCAATGGCCCCATGTTCCTTGCCGAGTATTTATGCTCTGCGAGGAGCATATTTGGAATGGTTTCTCTAAGAGTCTCGAGTTGGGAGCAAACTTGTTCATTCTTGTTTGATTGTTGTGATTTGAGTGGGGGGCTACTTTGTTGGTGACAGTTGATGTATTGAGTCGCCGGTTGTGGGAAGCTATGAAGTCTTTGTAGGGTGACATCGGCTAGGTGCAGTGTCATGATGGGTCACGCCTTTTCGAGGCTTGTATTAACGACGAGCTTGATAGCCTGCTCCTCAGCCGTAAAAATTTTTCGATTTTGAAAAATTTGGGCCCGTGATTTGGGCGTCTTTCTTCAAATCTCCCCCCTATAAAAGGGCAAAACCTAACTCTTTTCTTTGTTTATTACTGAACTATTGCTTCCAAACCTTCTCTGTATCCGTCGGCGCTTGGCTTGCATTCGGTTTTCCGACAAACAAAACTATTCTTCTGCAAACTGGATCGTTACCAGATCTCTTATTCCGGCAAACTGATCCTAGTTCAACCAACAAGTAAGTTCTCTAAACCGTCCTAATTTCATTTGGCTAGATTTATGTCAGAATATATGTGATTTACGGGGTGTCTGTGTGCGTTCTTCCCCGTTCATCTTTTTGGGTTGAGTCTTTGGGTTTTTCTACTGGATTAGTGCAATTCTCAAGGAGATAGAGGAAAATATGGGGAAATCATAAGTTCGGCCAAGACATTTTAATCAAGATTTTCCATTAATCTCAGATGATGTCTTCTCCTCTTCAATTGTTTGACGAGGGCTCTGATCATGAGAAAGAAGCGTATGACTATGACCATAAGGCTTATGAACCCTATGTTCAAATAGATTCTGAAAAGATTGACTATGATGTGCATGTTCTTGAGGAAAGAAATATCCAGGAAACGAGCAGTCGAGCTCCTTTGGTGAGGATTGTAAATGATGTTACCACCAAGCAGGATGTTGAGGAAGATGAGGTGAGCTCAAGTGGTAATCAAAGCGAAGAAGAATTAGCTGGCCGCTCTCAAGAAGGATGGAGAACTAGTAATGAAGACTATTATAACTTGAATTCGTTTGCTCAATGGGAGTCCATGGATTCCTTAGTGGAAGTTGGAAATTGGTTCAGCTCGATCGGGATTTCCGAGCAAGATTACCGATGAGTCCCTTATAAATCTGAGATGACTCCTGCTCAAATGAGGAACAAGACAAAGAGGTGGTATTTTTCTATGACTTCTTCCGTGTTGGGATTTGCCTACCCTTGGATCCTTTTATTGTTGAATTTTTGATGGAAACAAATGTAGTTCCATGCGATCTCCAGCTTACGACCATGCTAATTTTGATTGTTTCTATAGCAACCTGCCGGCTGGTAGACTTTGAGCCATAAATGACCATACTCCGCAAACTTTTCCAGTTTACGAAAGATAAACGATCGGGCAAGATTACTGGTCGCTCAAAGGTTGAAGCTTTGAAACTATTTACTAAATTTCCCCATAAGGTTGAAAAGTGGGACAAGAGGATCGTCGTTGTAGAATCTCGAGTAGGGTGGCCCTTTGCCTTAACCCCTTATGAACTGAAACTTCCGACCTACGACAAACATGCCACCTTTACTGAGGAGGAGAGATGCATGAACATGTTGAGAGATACATTAGAGGTGATCGAGCAAGGTCATAAGTGGTTGATAAATTAGAAATCAATCATGCAAGATCCTAAGTTTTTGCATCTGGCCGGGATGTATCCCGCTCCCGTGGAAGGTGTTGAGCCCTTAGTTACAATTAGGCCCAAATTTTTTCATCCCTACTGGGGGAATTATCATGGCAACAAGTTTCGAAGTGAATGCACCTCTTGTCTGCATGGGGGGGGGGAGAGACTGCACCGCTCCCCTTAACTTAATGATGCTGGTATATAATTTGTTCATTTGCTCGTTTCAACTCGTAAACTTTTATGTCACTAACTTGTTTTCTTTTCTGGCAGTGGTGAAGGATATCCTCCATTAGAGCAAAGATGCTTTCAAGGAAAGGAGTGTAGATCAGAATGTCAAGCTTCTTGGGCACCCACTCACCAAGATCACCCAGCCCCCACATTTGTTTTTTCTGAGAGAAATAAGAAAACTTCCTGAGCTTCTAATGCTACTCCGAAATCTCCCTCCCCCACACAAGCTCCGTCTAATGAGCAGTGTAGACACCCCAATTTCATACCTCTGGTATGTGACATGCCATGCGATATCAAGACCTGTTAAAACTTAACAAATGTCAAGTTACAGCGTTTGAAAATGCAAAAGGAAAAGCAGGATGCGTAAAAATTGAAATGCAGGGCCAAAGTGTCAAAAGCGGCCTAAAATTGGATCCGGTGCCACCACCAAGCAAACATGGCGCGCGCCTGCACCTATGGGGTCGGCAACCAACAGGCACTTCCGTTTTGACATTTTATACAAGAGAGTTATCCATTGGTTGTGTTCAAGATGATTATCTATCAGTTTTGGCAGCCTTGCTCTCTGTTCGGACATATTTGTACAAGGATTCCTGGTCGGAGGGGTCGGCTATCTTCAACCCGGACGATCTTGCTCGGGTGATACTTTTCTTGGTCATGCATTCCACGTGACTATCACGTGAAGGCTCATGTACCTAGCTCGTGACCAGGATTTGGGCTGAGCTCATCATTGTCTAAAACAAAAAAGTGCATTTTAAAGGCCCATGTGAGGACATGTGCAACATACTTTGAAGTTAAGCGTTTCTACTAAGGATAATGTTTGAAAGTCTTCAAGAAAATTCATGTATTCGGTTCACGGAAGATATATTTTTGCACACTTTGGGTCTTTTATATCAAAATTTTGTAGAATGATTCATACAAGCATTCTTAATACAAAAACATCGTTTTCTACAAAGCTTAATTCTGCTCATGGTATGAAGATTGGACATTTGTTGAAATACACCAACATAACTAGTTATTATTAAGTCATAATACAACCTGCCTTCTAAAATGTAATCCATTCGTTTTCAAATTATCGTCCTCCTTTCTTTTTTCATCCGTTCTAAAATAATTCTCCTCATTCAAAACTTTCCTTTTAAGAAAACACTTTTACCACTTTACTCTTACTTTTTCTACCTATTTTAATTATGGTCACATACTGGCATTAAAGGAAACCACACATTTTATCAATATTTATAAGGACTAATTACACAAATTGTCCCTGTACTTTACCACTTTTTCCAACCTCGTCATTGTAAAAAAAATAGAACCTTATTGGTCCTTGTATGAAAAGTTTTGACGGAAATGGTCTTTCCGTCCACTTTTGTTATTTTTTTTTCTGTTAAGTCAACAAACGTGCATCTCACATGATGGTGGCTAGGGGTAAAATAAACATTTATGTAAGAAAGTACAGGGACCAATTATAGGCAACATCATCTTCGTCCTCCCTTTTCCAAACCGTGAATGGCTTCCCTGCCATTGGTCACGCTAGGCCTCATAAGCCCCCATGAGAATACTTATAACTGAATTCCTTTTCATTTGGGTGTGGACTATACAAGATTGAAGTTGCTTTGGAAGAAGGGGTTGGTGCATTGAAGGGACTCTTGGCAAATGGGTTTATAAAGAGTGGAAGATGTTTTAACACAAATGCATAAGTACAAGCATATCAAATTGCGCACCATGCCAACATGACAAGTCTTGCAAGATCTAGATATTATAGAGGCAAAGTAATTCGTTGAAGGCCTTCATTCTTTTGAGTAGCAACCGCCGAGATTGGAAAAAAAAGTTGAATTGAAGTTGGGGAAGCATCGTTTTGGAATCGCACGCTAGGCCTCTATTGAAGTCGTCGATCAATGGTCGGTGGGATATCTTTGTGTTCTTTAGGGAGCCCATGAACGCTGGTCCAAACTTGAAGATTTGCTCCAGATCCGTCGCCACCGTCACCAATAAACCATTTAACATTCAAATAACACGATACAACCCCAAACAATGGCGCCAAGAACCCTCACTTTGCTCAATTTATCCCACTGCATACACACACAACCGCTCCATCTTCTCGGTCATATTGCAAAATTTTGGTGTCAAGTATTGATAAATGTGCATATTGTCTACATTTTTGGATGCTTTGGTCTTATTTTTCTAGTCAATATTGCATTTATCATAACAAATTTAAGGGAAAATTTCTTATTTTATCAGCGTACTATATGGTAGTGATACAATTGACCACGCACTTTGTATAAAACAAATTTAACAAATGTACTAAAATTTGAAACAAAATGTATGAAATGGACAAACAATTTATACAAAATGTGACAAAATTCGTTAAGTTACCGTCGAACTTCGTTAATAACTCACTAACGTGGATATCCATGCAAGTAGCCGCGTACGTGTCCACATCATTGCTCATTGACGGCTTGCAAACTGTTGTTACGTAATTGGTGTCATTTACCTTAAAAATAGAATACATTTGTTAAATTAGTCTTATACAAAGTACATAGTCAATTGTGTCGCCCCCAATTAGTTCGTTGGTTAAAAAAGCAATTTTTCCCAAATTTAATTTTTTTGGCTCCCTTACCTTTATTTGACTTAATTGAGCAGTTTTGGAGTATTTTGAATTAAAAACAAACTTCATTGGTGAATTAAAGGAAAAAAGAGGAATTGAAATTCCAGCATCATTTGTGGGCAGGCTGCGGTTATTTTCGTGGGTGGAAAGTTGTTGTCAAGTGGCAAAGTTAAAGATTTCCAGCAGCAATCGCACCCTCGGTGCGAAATATTTCGCAGCTTGCAATCAAAACAACTCAAGAGTCACTTTCAGATTTTCCACCTCTTTATGCATCTAGACTAAATGACATTTAAAGAGAAATTGAAGAGCCTTTAGTTTCTCATTTATCTCTCATTAACTTCACATTAACTACTCATTTACTTCTCAAGATACATCGAAATAAAATAAAAGTAAATGAGAAGTTAATGAAAGATAAATGAGAGACAAAATGCTATTCAATTTCCCTTTAGATGTCATTTAGTCTGGGCTCTATAAGAGTGAAAAAACT
>CM028381.1:102581758-102629919 GCA_013146195.2 Codonopsis lanceolata | reverse complement strand
AAGACAAAAATTGATGGTAGAAAAGAAAAAGATGAAAAATAATTGTCGAAGCTATTGTCTATTGCAGATTGATTCTTAATAGACTATGACTATGCCGAGTTAATTTTATTTGCCAAATTGAAAATAATTGTCGAGCTAAAATTTATCTGTCAATTGAAATAATTGCCGAGCTAAAATTTATCTGTCGAATTGAAATAATTGCCGAGCTAAAATTTATCTGTTTAATTAAAATAATTGCCGAGCCGGAATTTATTTGTCGAACTCAATTTATATACCGAGTCAATTTACTTGCCGAATCAATTTATTTGTCGAACCGAAATTATGTGCCGAGATAAAGTTATGAGCGTAGCTAAAATTATGAACGCAACTATTTGATCGGTATAATACGATAACATGCTCAATCTACATATCATATATTAACACGACACATGTATTCTCTCATGCTTCACACTCAAAAACTTGCATCTTATAAATTCATCGTATCTTTCTAATAGCGCGACGTGTCGCCGCAATGATTAATTTACTAAATTCTCGCACAATAGGCACATATTAAATAATTTTATCTTATATGATCAATATATCCGATTATGACAAACATTGTATGTCAAAATATGAATGACGTAAAACGTGATTTCTCGCTATACAAAGATGCTCCTAAAAAGTTTCAGTACCAAATACAAACGCATAACCTCAAGAACCACTCTAATTAAACGCGAAGTCGCTCCTCTACAAACTATTATGTGATTAGTTACGTGCCTATTAACCGGGGCCGATACTAAGGGACCTGTGAGTCGCTGGCTCAGATTAAGTTAAGGCCGCCGAGCTCCTTTATTATTATTTACGTGTTCGCACGCCACGCCGCTGAGCCGCACTCGGATATGTTTAAGGCCGCCGAAGCCCCCTACTATTATTATTCACGCGTTCGAGCACTCGCTGCAGCTCGCACTCGATACGCTGCTTCCGCCGAGCTCCATTATTATTCACGTGCCTGCACGCCTGCCACACTCGCGCTGTAGCTCGCATTCTCGATACGCCGCTTCGCCGAGCTCCATATTATTATTATTCACGTGTTCTGCACGCCACACTCGCGCCGTAACTCGTGTTCTCGACATTTCCGTGATTAAGCCGAAGCTTATCATTATTATTCACGCGCTTCAGACGCACGCCGCTGCCGCGCTGCAGCTCGAGCCTCGATTATTATTTTTTGCGCCCGAGCACACTTCACTCGCGCTTACGCTCGAAGCCGCGATCATATTTCATACATGTGCACGCCGAAGCTTTACATTATGCTCCCCTCGAAGTTTACTTCTGGCCGAAGCTCTACCTTGTCCTCCCGCCGAAGTCTACTCAGCGGCCGAAGTTGTACACCGCGCTTACTCGCTTATGCTCCCCACTCGAAGCTACTGTGGCCGAGTTTCATTTTGTCCTCCCGCCGAGTCTACTCGCGGCTGAGTTGACAATCCGCGCTTACCGCGCTTATGCTCCCCGCGTGATCGCTTTACTCGTGGTCGAAGTTTCATTTGTCCTCCCCGCTGAAGCTTTCAAGGCGGCCGAAATTGACATCGCGCCTTACCGCGCTTAGTTCTCGCTCAGAGTTACTTCCTAAGACGATCGAGCTTCTACGAGTGTTTAGACGCTCATCATGCTTTCATCAAGATTTGCGCTACACTTAAGATGAGCTTCATATTGTGCTCCAAATTAGCATCGAGTTACTCTCGCATGATCGAGCCTCTACGAGTGTTTAGTACGCTCATCATGCTTTCATCAAGATTTGCGCTACACTCAAAGATGAGCTTCATATTGTGCTCCAAATTGCATCACGCTTACTCTAAGACGAGCTTCTACGAGTGCTCGCACGCACGCCCACCGACGCCCATTCAAGACCGCTTTGTCTTGCCATTTCGAGATCGAATTGTCTCGCCAAAACCAGATCGCATTGTCTCGCCAAAACGAGGTCGCATTGCTCGCCAAAATGAGATCGCATTGTCTCACTAAACGAGATCGAATTGTCTCACTAAACGAGATCGCATTGTCTCGCCTAACGAGATCGCATTGTCTCTCAAGATTCAAACACCCTCCTCTGACGCCGAGGAGAGGCCAGGCTCCTAGTGCCTCATGCATATCCTCCTTGAGAGGCCATAAACATCCACATGAGCATTTCATACACATGCATCCTCCATTCATCATTGCATAAACATAAAAAACATGCTCCTATTTCTTCTCTTCAAAGGTCCTCGCCACGCCGAGGATAAATCTATGGCCTTACTACGATTCTTTTCGAAGATCCTCGCCACGCCGAGGATAAATCTTATTATGGCCTTACTCGATTCTCTGAAGGTCCGCCACCGAAGATAAATCTTATTATGGCCTTACGGACGATTTTCTTCGAAGATCCTCGCCACGCCGAGGATAAATCTTATTATGGTTTCTTATGACTCACCTCTGAAGGTCCTCGCCACGCCGAGGATAAATCTTATTATGGCCTTGGCTCGATTGAAGATCCTCGCCACGCCGAGGATAAATCTTATTATGGTTTCTTATGACTCAATTCTCTGGAAGGTCCTCGCCACGCCGAGGATAAATCTTATTATGGCCTTATGGCTCGATTCTCTGGAAGGTCCTCGCCACGCCGAGGATAAATCTTATTATGGCATTATGGCTCAATTCTCTGGAAGGTCCTCGTCACGCTGATGATAAATTTTATTATGGCTTTATGCTGAAGACTACATATCTTATTTTCATACCTATACTTGCCGGTCGAGGTCTAATTCGCCAATCAAGGATCAATTATACACAGAGTTCACCCGCCGAGGCTCAAAAGTCAGCTACATAAACTCTTCTGGAAATTCAAAGCAAAATCTCAAAACCCTCAGCATCACAAAAAGCAACTACGAGCAGATTATACTCCTTACCCTCGATGTTAGCCTCGAGGGCTAAGGAGTAGGGGGCTACTGAAGTGCACCGAAATATCAGGCCCGAACAAGTAAAAGTGTACTCCGAAGTTTACTTGGAAGCTTGGGCCGGAAGAAGGGCCCAAGCCCAATTCATACTGAAGCCCAGGAGGCCCAACATCAGATTTCTATAAATAGCAGGAAAGCTTCCTAGGAAAATAAGGTAACTTTTCATTACAGATTTCATTACAATTTATCTCTTTGATTATATACAAAGATACTGATTCTTACACCTGAGGGTTGTGGGGGCCACCCCACCCACTCACGGTGCTTTATTTTACAGGTAAAAACATGCCAGATATCCTATCGCGACAACCACCGTCGAACACGACGCCACCTTCGGCACCCCGGACACAACAAGACAAGATCACCACAAATATTGCGTGATCAAGTCTGTTAATATTAAACATAGATGGTGAATCTAAAATTAAGGGATATTACTAATCAGTAATCACACTTGAATTCGACCATTCTAACCATATGGAGAGAGAAGAGATGTAAATAGCATGGGTCTTATCCTTTTATTTTTTTCTCTATAGTTGTTATTGAAGTTAAGGATAAAAAGAAACGAAACACACACACACACACACACAGTTTGCTCCCTCTATCTCTCGTTCTTCCATCCACAACTCCACAACTATCGAAAGGTAAAGTTGGTCGATGGCGCAAATATTGTGACTTCTTCTTAATGGGCAGTCATGCATGGGATAGATCCGTGCCAAAAAAAAATTAATGTTTGATTCGGCACACGGATTGCGAAAAAATAATTGTTTTGATTATTAATATTTGTTTGATATGTAATTTTTTTAAAAGTCTATGTGTAAATAATTCATAATTAAATTAAGAGTAAAATAATGAAATTGATGTTATTAAAAGAAAATTATTATGAGAGAGACGAAAAATGAAAGTGTGTTTTTAGGGTAATTCCATGGAAACTAGATATCTAGAAATGAACAACCAAACAAAAATCATGTTAGGCTTGTATAATCAACCATTTTAATTTTTATGTGTACTAGATTTTGTATCTGTGCCTATAACAGAGTATCGGTATAAAAGATAATCAGAGTATCAATATAAAAGATAATCAGTGTATGAAGTGAGTATGTTGTGAATAAATTAATATATGTTTGAGATTTTGTAAGGGTCAGATCAATGTACATTACACAAAGCGAAGACAACATCCCAAAAAGAGTATAATTAAACATTCAAAAGCATTCTATCTTACATACACCAACCCAACTCCTGAAATTGAAATAAACTTAAAAATGAAAATCTCAGACAAAAACCATGAAATAAATTGAATGAGACAGAGAAAACTAACAAAAGACTATTCAAAATCACAAATATTTCAAACCAATAAAGGAAAGTTAGCACAAATTATTTAAAAAAAATAAATTAAAAATACAAATATTTAAAATTACAAAAATTAATTACAAAACTTATGAACAATTTTTTTTTAAAAAAACTAAATTTAGGCCGAATAAAAATTAAATTGAGATTTCAGTTGATTACGATAATCAATTAAAAACTACAAACTAAATATTTGTAAAACAGTAAATCTGCACAAAAATTAAAAAAATAAATTAGAGAAAATTACAGATAAGCAATGAGAAAAAACTAGATAATTAAGGTCATATCATCTCAGTAAAACAATAAATGTCTAGTAAAACCGTAAAATAATAAATCTTAGTTAGGATACATACTTTAATTATATTCTTGGAGAAATTGAGATTTAATTATGACCAGTAGTTATATTTGATAAAAATAATCCTGGTCAGTGGTTAATTTTTCAGTTGTTTAATCTTGACCAGTAGTTATGTTTGATAAAAATAAATTCTGACCAATTATTAACTTTTTAGAAAGACAAAGTAAAATTATACTCCAATGTTCTTGTGGGTTAGGTAGTCAATGATGGTATTTCCATCTTTGATTGAGTGTGTTTACCCAACATGCGTCGTGCGTTGATGTTGCTAAATTTCAAAAAGGGGTCTTTTACTCCCACTTATATGCAAACACGAATTCTATAAGCATAGACGCAAACCTTTGGGCACGGGCACCCAATCGTTTTCCTTTCCACTAGACTTATTTTTCCTACTCCCTATTTCTTTGATTTGATTTGATTTAGCCAAATGTTGCGATAGGTGTACATCGCAAGCCCCTAGGGTCTTTCTGGAAGCCTGTTCAAGATCTAAATGGTTTTTTTTTTTTAATAATCTGGGAGGAGATAGTGCCTTGTATTTCCTTATATGAAATTTATCTAATGGGGCCATTGATTATGTTGCACATTTTGGTTTTATTATCATGGATTACTAAAATCCTTTTGTGTTTGTCCCTAGAAGTAGGAATCATCATAGAATATGCTAAGGTGAAGAAGGGAGAGTGCACACTTGACCAATTTATTAATTGTTGTCTAATGCAGCACAATTTAATATTGGGTCATTCTTCGCAGATCGTAGGATATCTGAGCTTATGTAAAAGTTTGAAACTATGAAAACCTATCAAAACAAAGGCACCTTAGAAGGAATGCAAGGTTAGACCTCGTGAAACCCCTCCAGCGTGAGAGTAAGTCTTAAGTTTTGTAGCAAGCAAAATGACATAATTTCGTTGTGTAAAAGTGAGCAAACCTTTCAAATGAGGTATTATGAGGTATATATAGCCCTTTGGGAGTAAAATCGGGGCTGAGTGATCATTGTAGATAGATTTTCGACCTTCACGGTCATAAATTTGGGTTGAAATCGACTGAGTCATGACTAAAATCTCTGCATGAGAGTTATCTCGTTAGTTGTGTTCAAGATGATTATCAGTCAGTTCGGGCAGCCTTGCTCTCTGCTCGAATAGATTTGTACAAGGATTCCTGGTCAGAGGGGTCAGCCTTCTTCAACCCGGATGATCCTGCTCGGGTGATACTTTTTTTGGTCCCTGCGTTCCACATGACTATAACGTGAAGGCTCATGTGTCTACCTCGTGACCAAGATTTGGGTCGAGCTCATCAGTGGCCCCATGTTCCTTGCTCGCCGAGTATTTATGCTCGGTGCGAGGAGCATATTTGGAATGGTTTCTCTAGTAGCCCGAGTTGGGGAGCAAAACACTTGTTCATTCTTGTTTGATTGTTGTGATTTGAGTGGGGGGCTACTTTGTTGGTGACAGTTGATGTATTGAGTCGCCGGTTGTGGGAAGCTATGAAGTCTTTGTAGGGTGACATCGGCTAGGTGCAGTGTCATGATGGGTCATGCCTTTTCGAGGCTTGTAATAACGACGAGCTTGATAGCCTGCTCCTCAGCCGTAAAAATTTTTCGATTTTGAAAAATTTGGGCCCGTGATTTGGGCGTCTTTCTTCAAATCTCCCCCCTATAAAAGGGCAAAACCTAACTCTTTTCTTTGTTTATTACTGAACTATTGCTTCCAAACCTTCTCTGTATCCGTCGGCGGTTGGCTTGCATTCGGTTTTCCGACAAACAAAACTATTCTTCTGCAAACTGGATCGTTACCAGATCTCTTATTCCGGCAAACTGATCCTAGTTCAACCAACAAGTAAGTTCTCTAAACCGTCCTAATTTCATTTGGCTAGATTTATGTCAGAATATATGTGATTTACGGGGTGTCTGTGTGCGTTCTTCCCCGTTCATCTTTTTGGGTTGAGTCTTTGGGTTTTTCTACTGGATTAGTGCAATTCTCAAGGAGATAGAGGAAAATATGGGGAAATCATAAGTTCGGTCAAGACATTTTAATCAAGATTTTCCATTAATCTCTTGTATGATGTCTTCTCCTCTTCGATTGTTTGACGAGGGCTCTGATCATGAGAAAGAAGCGTATGACTATGACCATAAGGCTTATGAACCCTATGTTCAAATAGATTCTGAAAAGATTGACTCTGATGTGCATGTTCTTGAGGAAAGAAATATCCAGGAAACGAGCAGTCGAGCTCCTTTGGTGAGGATTGTAAATGATGTTACCACCAAGCAGGATGTTGAGGAAGATGAGGTGAGCTCAAGTGGTAATCAAAGCGAAGAAGAATTAGCTGGCCGCTCTCAAGAAGGATGGAGAACTAGTAATGAAGACTATTATAACTTGAATTCGTTTGCTCAATGGGAGTCCATAGATTCCTTAGTGGAAGTTGGAAATTGGTTCAGCTCGATCGGGATTTCCGAGCAAGATTACCGATGAGTCCCTTATAAATCTGAGATGACTCTTGCTCAAATGAGGAACAAGACAAAGAGGTGGTATTTTTCTATGACTTCTTCCGTGTTGGGATTTGCCTACCCTTGGATCCTTTTATTGTTGAATTTTTGATGGAAACAAATGTAGTTCCATGCGATCTCCAGCTTACGACCATGCTAATTTTGATTGTTTCTATAGCAACCTGCCGGCTGGTAGACTTTGAGCCATAAATGACCATACTCCGCAAACTTTTCCAGTTTACGAAAGATAAACGATCGGGCAAGATTACTGGTCGCTCAAAGGCTGAAGCTTTGAAACTATTTACTAAATTTCCCCATAAGGTTGAAAAGTGGGACAAGAGGATCGTCGTTGTAGAATCTCGAGTAGGGTGGCCCTTTGCCTTAACCCCTTATGAACTGAAACTTCCGACCTACGACAAACATGCCACCTTTACTGAGGAGGAGAGATGCATGAACATGTTGAGAGATACATTAGAGGTGATCCAGCAAGGTCAGAAGTGGTTGATAAATTAGAAATCAATCATGCAAGATCCTAAGTTTTGCATCCGGCCGGATGTATCCCGCTCCGTGGAAGGTGTTGAGCCCTTAGTTACAATTAGGCCCAATTTTTTCATCCCTACTGGGGAATTATCATGGCAACAAGTTTCAAGTGAATGCACCCTCTTGTGCATGGGGGAGAGACTGCACCGCTCCCCTTAACTTTAATGATGCTGGTATATAATTTGTTCATTTGCTCGTTTCAACTCGTAAACTTTTATGTCACTAACTTGTTTTCTTTTCTGGCAGTGGTGAAGGATATCCTCCATTAGAGCAAAGATGCTTTCAAGGAAAGGAGTGTAGATCAGAATGTCAAGCTTCTTGGGCACGACCAGCCAAGATCAGTCCAGCTCCCCACATTTGTTTTTTCTGAGAGAAATAAGAAAACTTCCTGAGCTTCTAATGCTACTCCGAAATCTCCCTCCCCCACACAAGCTCCGTCTAATGAGCAGTGTAGACACCCTAATTTCATACCTCTGGTATGTGACATGCCATGCGATATCAAGACCTGTTAAAACTTAACAAATGTCAAGTTACAGCGTTTGAAAATGCAAAAGGAAAAGCAGGATGCGTAAAACAGTGAAATGCAGGGGCCAAAGTGTCAAAAAGCAGCCTAAAATTGGATCCAGGTGCCACCACCAAGCAAACATGGCGCGGCGCCCAGAGCCCAACAGTGCACTTCCGTTTTGACATTTTATACAAGAGAGTTATCCATTGGTTGTGTCCAAGATGATTATCTATCAGTTTTGGCAGCCTTGCTCTCTGCTCGGACATATTTGTACAAGGATTCCTGGTCGGAGGGGTCGGCTATCTTCAACCCGGACGATCTTGCTCGGGTGATACTTTTCTTGGTCATGCATTCCACGTGACTATCACGTGAAGGCTCATGTACCTAGCTCGTGACCAGGATTTGGGCTGAGCTCATCATTGTCTAAAACAAAAAAGTGCATTTTAAAGGCCCATGTGAGGACATGTGCAACATACTTTGAAGTTAAGCGTTTCTACTAAGGATAATGTTTGAAAGTCTTCAAGAAAATTCATGTATTCGGTTCACGGAAGATATATTTTTGCACACTTTGGGTCTTTTATATCAAAATTTTGTAGAATGATTCATACAAGCATTCTTAATACAAAAACATCGTTTTCTACAAAGCTTAATTCTGCTCATGGTATGAAGATTGGACATTTGTTGAAATACACCAACATAACTAGTTATTATTAAGTCATAATACAACCTGCCTTCTAAAATGTAATCCATTTGTTTTCAAATTATCGTCCTCCTTTCTTTTTTCATCCGTTCTAAAATAATTCTCCTCTTTCAAAACTTTCCTTTTAAGAAAACACTTTTACCACTTTACTCTTACTTTTTCTACCTATTTTAATTATGGTCACATACTGGCATTAAAGGAAACCACACATTTTATCAATATTTATAAGGACTAATTACACAAATTGTCCCTGTACTTTACCACTTTTTCCAACCTCGTCATTGTAAAAAAAATAGAACCTTATTGGTCCTTGTACGAAAAGTTTTGACGGAAATGGTCTTTCCGTCCACTTTTGTTATTTTTTTTTCTGTTAAGTCAACACACGTGCATCTCACATGATGGTGGCTAGGGGTAAAATAAACATTTATGTAAGAAAGTACAGGGACCAATTATAGGCAACATCATCTTCGTCCTCCCTTTTCCAAACCGTGAATGGCTTCCCTGCCATTGGTCACGCTAGGCCTCATAAGCCCCCATGAGAATACTTATAACTGAATTCCTTTTCATTTGGGTGTGGACTATACAAGATTGAAGTTGCTTTGGAAAAAGGGGTTGGTGCATTGAAGGGACTCTTGGCAAATGGGTTTATAAAGAGTGGAAGATGTTTTAACACAGTGCATAAGTACAAGCATATCAAATTGCAGACCATGCCAACATGACAAGTCTTGCAAGATCTAGATATTATAGAGGCAAAGTAATTCGTTGAAGGCCTTCATTCTTTTGAGTAGCAAACTGCTGAGATTGGAAAAAAAGTTGAATTGAAGTTGGGGAAGCATCGTTTTGGAATCGCACGCTAGGCCTCTATTGAAGTCGTCGATCAATGGTCGGTGGGATATCTCTGTGTTCTTTAGGGAGCCCATGAACGCTGGTCCAAACTTGAAGATTTGCTCCAGATCCGTCGCCACCTGTCACCAATAAACCATTTAACATTCAAATAACACAGATACAACCCCAAACAATGGCAGCCAGTAACCCTCACTTTGCTCAATTTATCCCACAGATACACACACACAAATCTGCTCCATCTTCTCGGTCATATTGCAAAATTTTGGTGTCAAGTATTGATAAATGTGCATATTGTCTACATTTTTGGATGCTTTGGTCTTATTTTTCTAGTCAATATTGCATTTATCATAACAAATTTAAGGGAAAATTTCTTATTTTACCAGCGTACTATATGGTAGTGATACAATTGACCACACACTTTGTATAAAACAAATTTAACAAATGTACTAAAATTTGAAACAAAATGTATGAAATGGACAAACAATTTATACAAAATGTGACAAAATTCGTTAAGTTACCGTCGAACTTCGTTAATAACTCACTAACGTGGATATCCATGCAAGTAGCCGCGTACGTGTCCACATCATTGCTCATTGACGGCTTGCAAACTGTTGTTACATAATTGGTGTCATTTACCTTAAAAATAGAATACATTTGTTAAATTAGTCTTATACAAAGTACATAGTCAATTGTGTCGCCTCCAATTAGTTCGTTGGTTAAAAAAGCAATTTTTCCCAAATTTAATTTTTTGGCTCCCTTACCTTTATTTGACTTAATTGAGCAGTTTTGGAGTATTTTGAATTAAAAACAAACTTTATTGGTGAATTAAAGGAAAAAAGAGGAATTGAAATTCCAGCATCATTTGTGGGCGTGCGGTTATTTTCGTGGGTGGAAAGTTGTTGTCAAGTGGCAAGTGGCAGTTAAAGATTTCAGCAGCACGCATCGGTGCGAAATACACTTGCAATCAAAACAACTCAAGAGTCACTTTCAGATTTTCCACCTCTTTATGCATCTAGACTAAATGACATTTAAAGAGAAATTGAAGAGCCTTTAGTTTCTCATTTATCTCTCATTAACTTCACATTAACTACTCATTTACTTCTCAAGATACATCCGAAATAAAATAAAAAGTAAATGAGAAGTTAATGAAAGATAAATGAGAGACAAAATGCTATTCAATTTCCCTTTAGATGTCATTTAGTCTAGATGCATAAAAAGGTGAAAAAACTGGAAGTGACTCTTGAGCTGCTTCGATTGCAAGCTGCGAAATATTTCGCATTCATGGTGCGATTGCTGCTGGAAATCTTTAACTTTACCACTTGACAACAACTCTCCACCCATGAAAATAACCATTGCCTGCCAACGAATGATGCTGGAATTTCAACTCGTCTTTTTGCCTTTAATTCACCAATAAAGTTTGCATTTAATTCAAAATGCTCCAAAACTGCAAAATTAAGCCAAATAAAGGTAAGAGATAAAAACCAATTAAATTTGCTATGATAAATGCAATATTGACTAGAAAAATAAGCTCAAAGCATCAAAAAATATAGACAATATGCAAGTACCAACATCCATGTCAGGATATTGAGAACGTTGTCATACCCCCTTACATTTCGCCGGGGAAAGTTCGGTCAACTCTATTGAAGTTGTCGGTCAATCGTCGATGGGATATCTTCGCGTTCTTCATGGAACCCATGAACGCCAGCCTAAACTTGAAGATTTGCTCCAGATCTGTCGCCACCCGCCACCAATAACCCATTACTAAAGAAAGTCACCGGTCAATTTTTGGTACAAATGTTGTTTGAAATCAATATTCTGTAAATCAATATAACATCGCAGAAATGGACTTGACTGAAAAAACCTAAGAACTGAGTTGGATAATGCAGAAACAATGGATGGTAGCCAATCTGGGAACTCGAGTGAATTATTACGTGTATCCAACAGCAACGTTGAACATCAAGTAAATACTCAATTTTTACTTTCTGGACTTCAAGATAAGTTAGCGAACAAGAAAATGGTCCATGTACTTTATAATATGAATTGCCAATTATATCCATGTCCAATATCACGTGATATGCACGTGCGTTGACCTAACGAACAAAAAAAAAGAAATTTGACGAAATGACCAATTGCGTCACAAGCTTTAATAGCAGGACGATTTTTAGGAATTTAGGACAAATTTAGAAAAAAAGGTAAAGTACAAGGACGATTTGTGTAATTTGCCCTATTTAAAATATAATCAATTCTTTTTTCTTAAACGGTGTGCTAGGCCAAAGAGAATAATAATTTGAAAACAAAGGGAGTAGCACATAATTTACTAAAAAATATATTTATAAGCACTATCCCAATAATAAGTACTTATACAAGTAAATGTAAGGCAAAAATATTTTTTAAGGGCTAAATGCACCATTAGTCCCTAAACTTTGACCAAACTCATCATCAGTCTCCTAACTTCAAAAGTGATCACCATTGACCAAACATCACCCTTTTTGTTCACCGCTAGTCCTTAGCCCTAACGTCGTTAGTGTATTGTCGTTAAGTAAGCATGTGCCACTCACATGCACAAAAATTGAGGGCAAACATACTTTTTCATTTCAAATAAGGGGTCAGTTTGTTATCATTATCAAAACAGGGGGTCATGAATAACATCATCAAAATAAGGGGACCAATTGAAAATTTTAATACCCAGTTCATCTTTACCCAGACTCTCTCTCGATCTTCGTCGTCGACCTTACCCCTCATGATCTCTGCTGCGCCATCTCCATGTGCCCCCAAGTCCTCTTTTCCCTTCTCCCTAACATCATCTTCATCTTCATCTTCACCTTCCTCCTCCGGAAACCTACGTAGGGCCACCAACTTCATCACATCATCCATGCTTGTCCTCCGCAGCACAAATTAAGTTCAAGGCTTTTGTGATGAGCAACCCGCCCATTAGAAGATGGATCCTGTGTACGAATCCTAATCTTATTCGATAACTTTGTAGGCACATGTAACCCCAGAAACCAATAAATACAATCTAAGAAAAAAAAACGTGGTGAAGTAAATCGTTGGAAGCTGAGTCAAGCCTGCAGGAAGGTAATCCTTGACACCGGCGATATCTAGGTTATATAATTCAGTGTGGACGTTCATGGTGACTTGTGATTCCGATGCGCATTTGGTGAAGAAAAGGAGTATTCATTAGGGAGGGTGACCGGGAAGGATTTGTCCGCGGAAGAGAGCGGTGACGGGGAGAGGTTGCGGAAGCTAAAGAAGAAGGTGATGAAGCGAGAGTTGAATTTTTCACATGGCCCCCTTATTTTTATGATGTTATCCATAACCTCATGTTTTGATTATAATAACAAACTAACCTCTTATTTGAAATAAAAAAGTCTTTTTACCCTCAATTTTTGTGTATGTGTGTGATACATGTTCACTTAACGACAATACATTAACGACATTAGGGATAGGGACTAGCAGTGAAAAAAAGACGATGTTTGGTCAATAGTAATCACTTTTGAAGTTAGTGGACTGATGATGTGTTTGATCAAAGTTTAGGGACTAATAGTGCATTTAGCCATTTTTTTAATGATTTCAAGTCTAAAACAAGTGAATATTCAATAATAAATTGCAGTGTAAATTAATGTAGTATTTCACCTTTAAACTCAATTATTTGTTTTCTCGAGTTAAACTACTAATTCGTTTCTCCCAAAATAAGTATTTATATTTTATATGGTAGTAAAGGAAACAAAAATTCATTTTGTGATACAAGTAGTACTTTATTTACTTTTTAAAAATATAATATGTATGCATAATTATGACAACTAATGTAAATCTGGATAATCTATATCTATATTACATTTCAACTCGCTTTGCATAAACGCAATTGACAAAAGCTGACCAGTGGCTCGAATTGAATCATGTATAAACATTTAACATTCAAGATTAACACTCATAAGTCATTTCCACATGTGTAACAATAATTATCATCTTTTAACTCCTTTTTTTTTTTTCTATCCTCATTACAAAGTCACCCTACAGTTAATATTTTGAGTAATCACCTACTATTTTTCCTCCCCAAAACAAAGTCACCTTTTACAAAACCTATATCATATAGTAACTGGTCTCATAGTGACATTGTGTCATATGCATGAAGACAAACACTTCATACATCTAGTAATTTCTCCTAATTAGACTTTTAAAACTCATTTCCTTTATTAAAACACCAATAACATTTTATTTTAATTATTTATAAATCAATTTTGAGGTTTTTAGGTGCTTAAAGCGCATGTTGGTAACTAGTTGTTACTCCCTCCGTTTCGGACAAAAGGTCCCCGTTTGAATGTTAATTTTTTTTTTTAAAAATGATACTTTTATGCTTTAGTTTTTAAAAATAAATTCTTTAAATGAAACATCTCAAAATTGAGTAGTTAACTCTTTGTCCGAAATGGACAGAGTTTTTTATTTATAAAAGAAAAGAAATTAAAAAAAAAGGTTGAAAAAATGAGAAGGAAATTGCTAAATGGCTGTCAATTGTCATCCTCTTACACACAATTTGCCCCCAAAATTGCCAGTTCAACTCCATCTCCCAATTCCTCACACCAAAATCACCATTGCCACCCCCCCCCTCGATACTCTTCCCCCATAACTCAAAACCCATTTATTTCAACTTGCATGCTCCGTCATCTAATTTACAACTCACATTTTACTCGGTCTTCCTCATCCAACTTCGATGTCTTTCTAATTCTAGGGTTTCTCCCGATCAATTCAACTCATCCCTTTCCAATTGATCATTCCGAAAACAGGTAATTGGTCTCCTCAATTCTTCTTCTAGGGTTTCTCCATCTTACATTGTTCCCGATTCAATTGTTAACACTTTTTGAGTCGAGCATTGATTTTGACCGGTTAATTCTAAATTACTTCTTATGCCTCCCTTTTTGGAATTTTCTGACACGGCTTATGTTTGTTTGATGTTTCTCGTTTCTGCAATTTAGCTTTGCTGAATTGGTTATTCGATAGTAGTATATGGTACTATGACGGACACTTATGGTGATTGTTATTTCAGTTGTTTAGAGTCTTCAATGTCAACGAGTGGTGTATTTTGACGCTAATCGATTTTTCTGAAGCTATTGTTATTCAATTTGTCTTGTAGCTGTTACTGGTTCTACTAATTTTTGAGTGGTGTGTGTTAGTGTCACCCCATTTATGTATTTGAGTTCTTTCTGCAGTTAACTTGAACCGTGACATGTTAACCTGTGTGTTTGTATCGTTAAACAAGTTCCTAAACTGAAGTCAATAGCTAGATTAACTTCGAGTACTAAATATTTGTTTTTCTACTTATATATGGTAACAATGCACCCACCTTCAAGTTTGTAATAAATTTGGTTTAGAAGGTATTTGAAAATTATATGCATGTACGATTACCATGAATTCAGAAGTTTTCTTTTCCTTATAGACGTTTTAGCTTCATGGGAGATCACATTTTTGATTTTTGACCAACTCTTTTCATCAGGCAATCCTCATTTAGATTTCTTTGTGTAAATGATTGGCTCCCGCAGAATAGATGTACGAGGAACGGAAACTCGAAATTTTATAACATTTCGGATTGATTACTTTTAAGAAAGGAATCAAGGATACACAGGGAGAGATTTACTGATAGAAATAAAAAGGATTTCTGCTAATAAATGGGTTCCACACATGTATACTATTTTCCACTCATGTGACAAGTGTATGCCAAGTCGAAACCCACATCTCTCATGTGAAAATATTGGGAAATTTTAAGGCATCATTACCTAAGAAGTTATAGTTAGTGTTACTGTAGCATTAAAGATCTTATTTCCTGTTAAGTAACCAACTAATCTAAAAGCTTAAGTTGTTAGGGGCTCAACGATATATACCAAGCTTAACACACCCCCTCACGTGTGATCCGTCCACACGTGGAGAGATACACAAACATATCTCACCAAGGGCATCACAAACCAAACAGAGTGACAACATGCACTCATAATATTCTGAGTAACAAATGCAAGCGGGATGATTCGAACCCACGACCTTGCCAAACTAGAGCTCTTATACCATGTCAAGTAACCAACTCATTTATAAGCTTAAGTTGTTAGATACGGGCTCAACAATGTATACCTAGCTTAACATTTCCGAGCACTTTTCTCACTACATTTGTAGATGTGATATGGTGTTGAATTTTTATTTGATTTATGTGCTGATTAGTCAGATGGTTGTTTATGCATGTAGCTTAGTTTCTCTGTTTGCTTCTTTAAGGCTTTTAAGGTTCTGCTGTACTGGATTTTATAATATGGAAATGAACGGGCCATCGGCATTGATTTTATCAAGTGATTTTTAAATTATTTTTGGGTGTGTTTAGGAATGAGGCGTGGTAGACATCAAAATGTTGCAATACAAGGACAGGATGATTGGCCCATCAGGAAGGCTCTCACTCTCTCCGATGTTGATATCACTCATCCGTTCCTCACTTTACCCCGGCAACCCGTTGAAAACTACATCCTCATCCATCTGACGCAGCTAGAACGGGATCATTTGCAGAACAGAGAGCAAGTAACAATAAATGCCCAAGATGATGACACAGGTGATGCTTATGTTATGAAGTTAAAGTGGCGTGGGAGTTATTATAATCTCATTGGAAAATGGGGAAGAATCGTTCGCAGTAAGGGACTTGATGTTGGGAAGGAGATCAAAATACGCTGGATAAATGGATGCTTGCACTTTTCAGTTCCACAACAAGATATTATTACCGTACCACCACTGCAGATTGTTTCTGCACCAATGGTGCAGCAGGACCACTGGCCTATTAGGAAGGTGTTGACATTGTCTGATGTGGATACCAATCATCCTTTCCTACCTTTGGCACGTCGATCAGTTGAAGATCATATTCTTGTTTATTGGACCCAGCAGCAGCGTGAACTTTTGAGAAATGAAGAGCAAGTGAATTTGAATGCCCGAGATGTTGATACAGGGGACATATATGTGATGAAATTGAGGTGGCGGGGAAATTATTATAACCTTATAGGGAAATGGGGAAAAATTATCCGTCGAAAGGGACTTGGTGTAGGGAAAGAGATCAAGATACGTTGGGCTAACGGATGCTTACACTTCTCTGTTCCCTATGAGCGGACAGTTGTAGTGGCACCACTACCGGGTGGGGAGCTATGGCCAATTAAGAAGGCGCTGACATTGTCTGATGTGGATACTAACCATCCGTTCCTCACTTTACCTGGCAAAGCAGTTGAAGATCATATTCTCTTGTATTGGACACCGCTAGCACGTGAACAACTAAGAAATGAGCACCAAATAAATGTGAATGCTCGAGATGATGACACTGGTGATCTATATCTAATGAAGTTGAAGTGGCGAGGGAGTTATTATAATCTTATTGGGAAATGGGGCCAAATCATTAGAGGGAAGAGGCTTCAAGTTGGGCAGGAGATTAAAGTACGGTGGGATAATGGGTGCTTGTTCTTTTCAGTTCCGCAATGACAGCCCAACTGATGGTTTATAGGTAGAAAATTGACATTTACGTGCATAATGATTGCGTTTGATTTGTAAATCCATATATGAAGTACTTACCAGTTTATACACAAGCTCTTTTGGTTGTGGTTTAAGCTTTCAAAAGTTTATAAATTATGGATTTAAAATGGTTATGATAGTTGGGATTTGTAATTTCAATTGTTTTTCCTTTTCTGCATGTTGTTAGTGCAGTACTGTCAAATTCCACCTGTCACTATTTTGCTAAATTGATGCATTTTTTCACGAAGCTAATGTTAAGCCCCTTATGCCAAGTTGCGCTCTACCTCAATGGGGTGCTAATTTTGGTGCATGTATAAACTTGCTTTCCCCCATTGCACATCTTGGTAGGCTGAGGAACCAAGCTTGGCACAGGAGGCTAGAAACCCACAGCCAAGAGTCCGCTGAACATTTGAGCCATCTCATAGGGCTAAAGTACATGCTTGATCTTCTGTGATTGTGTGTGTGTGTGGGAATGCGTGAGAGAGAAAGACAGGTGTGTTCAGATGGAAATGTGCAAGTAATTTCCACTGTGAGCTGCCTTTAAGCTGTACTTTTTTTGTGATGTCCGTTCACAGTTGTTCTCTAACTTCTAAAAAGATCATCTATCTTGTGTTGGTTGCTATTGGCATTAAGCAACCACCACCACCACTATGAATACCAGACAAGGGACATTGTATAGATCAGGAGAGTACAGTACACGCAGCGAGCCCCAGTGTTGGTGTTGTACTCTCCTTGCTTGGTTATAGTGATTGTCACGTTCATTCTTACTTGGTGGCATTAAGCAACCACCACGAACACACGCACAGAGATTTCCTTTTCCTCATTATGAAGCACTTGTAGAGCTTGATCCAGATCAATATGATGTCTCATCGGCCCCTTGATTCAATTATCTCGATGGGGTCCCTATGTTAAAGTAGGTATTGGGCATCATGACGATATGCAATAGTTGTTACCTTAGATGCATCTTCTTTGTTGATTAATATCATTCCTTTTTTGTAAGAAAATTCCAGGCTCTTGGTATATATTGTCTATAATTCAAAATGCGGGCTTCATCTTGTTACTCTAAGCATTAAAAATTTAAGAATAGTCTGAAACATTTGTAGTTTGATTATGTTCAATGTTTCTTTACTGGGATGAAGCTGACTTTTGCCGGAGGAAAATTACTATGATTTAGCTTGAACAGCTGATACTTGACTTTTCGAGAAATAAATCTGCCTTAAGGAACTTCTCCGTTGTTAATGTCGATTATCTGGGTTCCGGAAATCTTTCTTCAGCCCTTTTCTCAAACACAATTAAAATTTGAGCAACATTTCTGATGTTTGAGTACCATCATGTGCTTCTACGTCATATTATACTTTTCTTAATGCAGGCTGAGTATATGTGAATGCTTTTATATTTTTGGCTTTGTAAATATCTGCATCTTGATCTTGTAGGCAGTTGATACGCTTTCTCTCAAATTTCTGTGCCAAAGATTTCCATTTTTTTGTTTACATGTATCTTTTGTCAGAACCTGTTCTTTATTTTCTCAGTATTGCTACTTTGTTTACTCCTAGCTCCCTCTTTTTGATATTCATATGTATTTTCTATGTTTTCAGCAGAAATGTTTATTTCATATTACTTTGAGACTTGTCTTTTCAGAGGATAAAGATAGGTTGAGAATAATGTACTTAATAGTTTCTTCTCCCTCCATCTTCATTCCTCTCCTCTCTGCTAAGCATATTGTTGCTCTCAACATACCATTATGTAAGATGTCCTGATTGAAAAGCATACCTGTTTTGGAAAGACTAGAGGGAAGGGGGTGGAGTGGAGGAGGTGGAAGTGCCTCTTTTAGGGTCTCATTGCCTGCTGTTTTTTTTCTTTGGTTCCCTTTTCTGTCTACTTCTTTTCTATTGTAAGTGGAAAGCCAATATTTTCTTTCTATTAAATTTCCTTTTCTATCAAAAAGGAAACATGGTGCAAAGTTTGTTTATATTTACCTGAATATATTTTTTACTCTTGTAGACACCCCAATCTCACTCCTGTGCTGTTGAGGATGGATTCTACTTTTCCTTACCTTGTAATCTGTTGGACGACTGCCCTGGGAGGGGGGAGGGGAGGATCTAGTTGAGAGGTGTTGATATGAAAACTTTGTTAGGCAAGGGTAAATTGTTTTGTCGCAGCTATTGCGTGAGGTTATGTTAGCGCTGCATCTTAATTCTTTGATAAGTGTTATCTTCTTCAAGGTCAATCTTGCGGAGAAGTTAGTTACTTCTTCATTTTTGCCCTTAATCAGTATTGAAGGATTTATGATTTTCATGTCTCTTGTCAGTCCATTGGATATACAGTGTCTGTCATCTGTGTGTCATTTGTGTTTTGCTGCGTTGAACTAAGTGAGCATTTACATCGTCCGAAGCCTTTGTTTTCCCATAACTAGTAATTAAGGGTTTATGACTTTCATGTCTCTTTACAGTCCATTGGATACACAATGTCTTCTTTACATCCGTGTGTGGATCTGTGCTTTGCCTAGCTGAACTAAGCGAATATTTACATCTTCCAAAGCCTTTGTTTTTGCCATTGTTTATGTTTGGTTTTTTTAGCTCTTTTTGCATGCTTCTAGGTAGTATTGAATTCAAAGCATTCTCTTTCATGGAGGGTCCTGCAGAAAAACAAATCAGAAGCTATATCTTTGATGTAAATACATACATCCCATGATCCCAATATATATAGCTGTTTTAATTACATTAAACCTCCCTGGGGTTTATTGATGAGTGTGGACTTTTTATATGAGTGAATGTTCCTTATAGTATTTTGACTTTCGTGTAGGACTTTCCATGAGGAAGGGAGGAATTTAGTATTACAGGATTTGTTTCGGTTTGGCTTCACTATCGACCATGTTTAGTTTCACGCACTGTTTGTTAGTGACTTTGAGCGAGTACAGTTGTCAACTTGCATGAAACTGGATTTTTGGGACAAGAAAGATTTTGATGAGGGATGGCATGCCTTCTGGTCTTACTTTATCTTCATGTAAATGTTTTCCTTTCAAAATAAGCATTTTAATTAGATTGCTTGTAAGAAAGGGAGCAAGCAAATGTAGATTGCCATGTGCTGCCATTAAAACATTTCGTCGCCTGTGCTTAATACTTGGACGATCCAAGCATGAATGATGGTTAACATCTGATTTTGATGTTTGCAACCTTATGGTGATGGAACGACAATGGATGATGACCTTTATTATGACTTACAGTTTGCTGACTTCAATATTGCAGTTTCTCACTAGTCTCTCTGTCTTCGGGACTTGAAATTTCAAGATTTGACATTGCTTTTGTGCAGGTTTTTGACTCATGATCAGAGTATAGGTAAAATTGGCATTCCAACTTTGGTTTGTTTTGCTGTGCATGCCAGAGCTTCCATATTCATGGTTATGTTTTAGCTGCTGCCAACTGTTGTTATCCAGAAGACCATACTTTAGCTGATTAATGGTTTCGAGGTCTGTCGAGGAGTTTTATTGTGGCTGGTGACCTTTCCTGAAGACTATATTCTAACACCATGCATTGAAATTCCTCATCCACCTTTGTTTCTAAATTCACTCTTATTTCCTATCACGAAAATGGTTAAGTTGTTCTTTTCTTTTCGCGTGGGACGATGGTAGATACCATCATCAATGAATTGAAAGATGTGGTCTTGGTTGCTTTTCGAACAGGTTGATTACTTGCAGCTTCAAGGATCTCATGCTGCCGCCTGCCGGAGTGCCTGGGCATAGTTCTTGTTCGTGGGGACTGCTGCACTGGAAAGTGGAAAGTATTGAAAGGAAGCTCACTCAGTCCCGGTTCCTTTGGAATGATTAAAGGTTTTTGTGTTGAACGATACATTTCGTGGGAGACAAAAAATATACTAAAATAAATGTGTACAGATAAGTGTTGAGACTTGAGACTCTGATTCCATAAGTTTAAAAGGGAAAGACTATTTCCATTTTCTACTACAATTTGCCTATACGTTATAATAACATCGTTTCGGATAAAGAGTCAACTATTTCATTTTTAAATATTTCACTTAAAGAGTTTATTTTTAAAAATTAAGGTATAAAAATATTATTTTATTAAAAAAAGTGACTTTCAAACGAGGACTCTTTATTATAGAACGTAGGGAATATATGTACAAATTTTACCTAATAGTAAAATCATAGAATAATATAAAATTGGAAAATATTAAAACATTTTGTCCACCTATAGAATTGATTTAAAATTTTAATTTTTGAGTTGATTGAATTGACAATCAATTTCGTACCTACCCTATTGCTATTATTGAATATATTTTTAAACAAAGTTTTTTAAATTAAATCAAAATTTTATTTTGGTAAAAGAATCTCCAATATTTTCTAAAATGTTGGTAGACAACTCCCTTAATTATTACTCTCTGTCTTAGGCAAAGATTTCATTATATTATTTTTATATTATTTTGAGATATTTCATCTAAGGCAAAAACTTGTATAAAACTGTCTTACATATATTTTTTGTAAAACATATCTTCCTTACCTGATCGACCGTGTGTTGGTGGATTGAGCTGTGAGATAGTGGAACTTCATCTTACGAATAATGATTCGTAAGACGGTCTTACATGAGACTCACCCTTCATCTAAAGAGTTTACTTTCAAAAAATCATGTCTACAATTTTTTCATATCATTTCAACATTATCATCCACATTTGATATTAATATATTGATTATTTTCAAAAAAAATGTAATTATAAACTCAAATTCTAGTTATATACTTCCTTCGTTCCACCAAAGAGTCAATGTTTGAAAAATCTAATAATTAAGAGATATGTAATTAACATTAAAGTTGCTCATAATTACAATAATATTTAAGCATAATTAATACGTTAATATCAAATATGAACGGTAAAGTTAAAATATTAGAGAAATTGCAGGCGGGTACCTTTTCCTAAACATTTATTCGCAACAGTCATGCATTCTCTTTTTAAACCAGAAAAAGTCACTTTTGCGGGTGAAAATATTACGATACCCTTATTTGATACATGTGTTTTACACGCATCTATTGTGTGCATATTCCTACTTAGATTGTGTTTTTCTACGAGTTTCTAAAGCTACTAATATGAGTTTTAAGTGTTTTTATGAGTTTCATGGTAAATTTGAGAAGATTGTGAATTTCAAGTATTTAATCCATAAATTGAAGATTTTAGGGATCTGAATGCAATTTGCTGAAAGTTTGAAGCATAAAAGCGGAATAAAGGCATCAAGCGCTCGCTCAGCCCTCAAGGCTGAGCTATTGTGCATTTTCCAGTAGCCACTGTCCGTGAAACAACTATCAAGCGATCGCTTGACATGAGGACCAAGCGACCGCTTGGTCCCGTTTTCTGTTTTGGGCCGTTTTGTAATTTCTCAAAATACCTAACCTTGTAAAAATAAAATCCTAGTAGTACATCTTTAGGATAAGAATTTTAGTCGTTCTTGAGTCACTCTCAAGACGAAAAACACTGTTTGTTTGTTTTTTTAATTGTTGATTATTGAAGATTGATGAGTTTTTCTTCCAACACAATGTTTTGTTCATCATCTGTGATGAACTAACTATATCTTTCTAGGGATTGGAGATAACTTGTATCAATTCTTATGTGTTAAATATATTTTTACATTCTATCAATTATTTGTTATCATTTAGATTATCTTTGGTTTGTAGTGGAATTATCACATAATGGCTGTGTTAATGAATCTATAAGCTCGTGGGTATAATAAACTGCATGATCGTGCGTGAGTCGTATAATAGCCAACCTAAATGATAAATAGATCTTTCTAATTTCCTGATCGGGTTAAGGGTAGATCTAGGTTTGCGTGAGTTCTTAGAGTACTTAATGGACTCTTAATTGCTCAAGTTCTCAGAGTATTTTAATGGACTCTTAATTGCTGTGTGGACGGACTAAGAAAGCACAGTTAAGGCGGAGTATTAAGGGTTGCAAATCTCACTCCGTAAGTCCCAACCTTTTACATTAGTGAACGAACCCGTAATTGATAGACACATTAGTTAAAAACACATAAGAGGTGATATAAGTGAACTTCAATTCCTAGATTATTCCAATTAATTAATCTTCGATAATTCTTGATTCCTGCAAATATTATTTTATTACCTTTAAATTAGTTTAAATATTCAATTCATTAGTTTTAATTAATTTAAAAAAAAAACCCCCCCTCGTAGTTTAATTGTTTTTATTTATTGTCTGATTAAAATCTTTTTAATTACTTTTCTCTCTGTGGTTCGACCCTTGCTACCGTACATCTATTATGCAATAGACTCGTGCACTTGCGAGGTAAATTATAATACATCACATGCAACACACTACATAGATTACTTGCTCAGTGCATCGCGCTGCATCAATTTTTTTTACACTGCGATGCATTGATTTAAACTACATAATCCAATTTTTCATTGCGATGCGCCAATTTTATGCATTGCAATGCATCGACTTAAATTATATAATCAAATGTGCATCGTGCTGCACCAATTTTATGCACCGCGATACATTAATTTAAATTACTAAATTCATTTTTATGCATCGCGATGGATCAATTCAAGCAATCAATTGATGCATCGCGAAGCAAACCAGGTTCGAATGAATCTCCTCCGCCTTTTTCTTCTTCCTCCACCTCAATCGTTAGCCATCTTCTTCATCATCGACCTTCGTCCTTACTGAAAATCCTCCAACCTAGCTCAAGTCGATCCCGCTTCGTTGCTCAACAATGGTGATTTTCGAATCCAAAGTGTTGGTCGGAGTTGTTGAAGGAGACAATCTAGGTATTTTAGGAATAATATTTTAAAAATAGACTTTAACGGTTGAAAGAAAAAATAGGGGAGTGAATGGGTTACAAACTTGGCAAAATGGACCTACCCGAAATTACCCGACAATATTACGGAGATTGTTGATATAATTTTTTAAACTGGACTCTCTATGTGAAATGATCCAAAATAGTGTGATAGAGTATTTGGCTAGAACAAAAGAAGAATCTCTTAATTATAAAAAAACTTAAACACAAACTTTTTGGGTGGCTCCGACTGAAATTTTTTTTGATAATGAAATACGAGGCATGAGTCATAAATACAATTGACTAAACATATTTATTACAAAAAAGAAAAAAAAAAAAAAATAGTCACCACTACCTTGTTTTTGTTGTGAATTAAAAATTAATTTGGAAATAAAACATATATATTTTTTAAAGGTTGGAGGGGACATAGACCTTATCCAAATCCTTATTTTTTTATTATTTTAATACCTTGAAAGGCTAAAACTATAGATATATGATGTCTTTGGTGTGGCTAGAACAAATGGTGAATCTGGTGAGACTTTGAACACCCGACCTCTCGGTTGAGAGTAGTGATGTACCAGGGTGCCTCTGGTAGGGTTTGAACACTCGACCTTTCCGTTAAAATAAACAAGCAGCTAAATGAGGCATTTGAGTAAGACTTGAACAACAACATTGCCTTTGAAAAGGCTTGAACACCCGACATTTCTATTGAAAGTTGTAAAATCTAGGGTGTCTCTAGTGAGACTTGAACATCCAACCTCTCCGTTAAGAGTAGTGAACAGTACCAATTGAGTTATAACTCGTTTATTAAAAACATATATCCAAACATATATTAGTTTAAAGGCTAAATTAATATTGTAGTAGATAAGCAAGAAAAAATATTACTCCGTATAAAAATAGTGTATTCCTTAAAAATAATCATTTTCATATATTATATAATATAATTAAATAAAAAAAATCCTTCTTTGAATTTAAATTTATTCTCTCGTATGAAACTTACTTACATTGTCACGTATAATATGTCAAACTTTCTTAGTGTTCATATTTATGAAAAACCATTCGATGTAAATTATCATGGTAAATCATCAACAATATCATTAGGATTATCACAAGTATTACAACCATCGTGACAACGATGTCTTGATGATACATATACACCTCATATGTACAAAGTTGTCACTGGAATGGTAACCCTGACAATAACTCTATCATTATTAAATCATCAAAGTACGATTTGAGTATTGTAAGCATGCAATTTTTATAACTAATTTATTATAATATTTATATGTAAAAAAAAAACCAAGAAATACTACTATTTAATTGTCTTTGTGCGTCATTTTCTTTGGCGTCATTTTTCTAAATTTGGTTTAATTTCATATTTATAATTAAATTTGAATTTAAATTATTCTCTCGTATGAAACTTACTTACATTGTCACGTATAATATTCAAACCTTCTTAGTGTTCATTTTATGAAAAACATTCGATGTAAATTATCATGGTAAATCATCAACAATATCATTAGGATTATCACAAGTATTACAACATCGTGACAACGATGTCTTGGTATTATAGTCGATTTGAGTATTGTAAGTAATTTAATTGTCTTTGTGCGTCATTTTCTTTGGTTTATTTATTTATTTGTTCTAATTCAGTTATAAAGTAATTTAAATATTATCTAGTTTGTTATTGTTGGTTTTGGTTTTGATATCAATAACTTTCCCTCTGTACGACCCTTAATATTTTTAAAATTATTAGAAATAAAATCTAAAACCACTAAATCACAATATCAAACACACTCGATTATATATCATTTGATTAATTCAAACTAATTTAGTTTTTATTGACATTTAGTTTGCTTAAAATTGTAATTAGAAAAGTATTTTGGAAATTTCTTCTTACATAATTATTTTAAGCACAAGGGGACCAAATGCATTCAAAATTTAAGAACATCAAATTTGTTGAACTAATTCTCAAATTTTTTTCTTCAGAATAATAAGTAATGTGAAACAAACTAGGAAGAAATTAAGGCCGGTCCCTTTTGAGATATTTTCAACCGCTAAGGTCCCACATATTTTTATTTAGCTGTTAAAATATACTTTTAAGGAGAAAATGATGAAGATACCCTTAATGAAATTGGATAAGACGTGCGCCATCGAAATCACAGTTTGTGCCTTGGAAAAAATATATATTGTGCATCGGGATTAATGTTTCGATGCACAATTAATCCCAATGCACAATATTTACACTGTATTCTCTTTTTTTTGCTGGTTTGATGACTAAATTAGAGGATTCAAGCTGCTAAATGAGACTCATAAGATAAAAAAAGAAGAAACGAGGCAATATTCACTTCAAAATGTTGATGTGCAGAAGAAAAAAATGCCTCGTGCCAAGGTAATAATCAAATGTAGTGAAGGTTGGAGACCCTGCAAAGACAGAAAATGATTATGTCGTGATGTCGAGTCCACAAGGTTGACGAAAGTGCTTTCCTTAGAGCAAGTGCAAGGTGGAAGATGCCCTATTGTAAGGCGTGTTGAAGATCAAAGATGACAAACATCGAGTGTTTTTGGAATAAATTTATAAAAGTAGACTTTTGCGATTAGGAAAAAAGAGAGGGCACTAAAGGGTAAAATACTTGTGAAAGTGGACCGCCCAGCAATTATATCAACAAACTACCGCCCAAATACAGGTTCCATGTTCTTCTTTAATCGGGCCAAAAGCCCAAATATCAGCTTATTTGACCAAATCAAAATAAAAGCGCCCGGAGGCAACCGGTTCTAGCCTTCGCAGCGACGCACGCACGCACGCCTGCTTCTCAAAAGATACCGCAAAGATTCATTTCACAGTGAAGCCTCCTTCTGTATATGGAAGAACAAGAAGAAGAAGACGACCAAGACGACGTCGATCTGCGGAAGGACCGCTCCTTCTCTCCTCCAGTCAAATCTTCAACTCCCATCCCCTAATCGCACTCGGAACCTAAAAGAGGAGGGAGAAAGTGAGAGAGAGAGAGAGAGAATGGGGAAGCGGTGTTTCTCCTTTCGCCGTACTAGTAGCCGTCGGCGTACGAAGAGTACCGGTGAATCACCGTTGCTACCGGCAACGACTGCTTCTTTATCTCCTATTGACGCCGCTATTTCGGTGTCTGCTGTTGCTGCATCGAGCAAGCCGAAGAAGAAGGCTGCTGGAGCTAGGTTATGGATGCGGTTCGATCGTTCGGGGCAATCGGAGTTGTTTGAATGTGATAAGAGCACGATTATTAAGCGTGTCTCTATTCCGGCTAGGGATTTGAGGATTCTCGGTCCTGTTTTCTCTCAATCTTCTAATATACTTGGTAAATTATGACTTCCTCTCGTTGAATTTCGTTTTCATTTTAGCTTTACTATTGATGAGCTGTTTGAAAATTGCTTGATTTATCATTTTTACATTTCTGTGTCCAGATTAGTTTTCTATTATTGAGAAATGCGAAACCTAATTCAATTCTTAAAAAAAGATTTACTGCTTGACATTATAAAATTAGACTAAATTATTGGTAGATTGTTTCATTGTTAGTTTACTTGCTGGTTACTTCTTTGGAGAAAAGCAAGGACTTCTAACTCTGGCGTGTTGGCTTATAAAATTCATGCTAATATGTGAACTTTAGTAGGATCAATATATCATTCATAGAGTGAAAAATGTTAAGATACCAAAATAAAATAAATTTTCAAGGTTGACTCATAACTGATGCCTCGTGCATGTGCTTGGTTAGTATAATGTTGGCAAGTGATTTGACCTTTCAGCCATTACTTACTTGCTTGACACTAGTAACTTGTAATTTACTAGTGTGGTTGGCTACTTCGGCCCATGAAATTTATGCGAGTACTAGTTAACTTTAGGATGGCCAATATACCATTTGCAATAGGAGAAATGCTAATACTCCCCCCAAAATCCCAAAGTTGACTCATAAATGATGATGCGCCATGCTTGTAGTTTGTTAGTCTATGCATGCAAGTGATTTGATCTCTGGGCCATCATTTGGGAATTAAAGTTGGAAAAAGAAAAATTGGAGTCCAGGAATTACAGACTTCCTGAATGTCTTTGAATGTTGTTTCTGTCAACTAGGCTACATAATCAAATATACATATGATTATCTAATCTTATTTGTAAACCCAAAAAGTTTTATCAATTTAAAATGATTTGACCCTGAACGATAGAATTTAATGTGTCAAGAATAATTCCTTGATATTTGAGAGAAGTTAAAGTTTATGATTGTTAAGTATACAATACAAACATATATCTTCTGGAACTTGCAGTTCTAGACCAATTTGATTGATCATCTTCTGAATGTGAACTGGACAATTTCTAAAACTTACATCTTGTTAGTTTCACTCAATCTTTCTGGAATGAGCATTGTTGTGTTACCTCAGCTTTTCTTTTCTCCTCCTCTCCATCTACTTTGTTTTGTTGATATGCATGCATTGCTTTGACAAGCCAAGGTATGGAACCAATTTTGGTGAACTAAAGGATCTCTTTTTGGATCACATCCTCCACATGATGTACACGTAGAAGTCAACTGCAGATGTCCTTTTAATGAATGAGCATACACATCATCGTCGTCAGTGTTTACTTCTTAAATCTTCCCATCTTTGTTTCAAATTATCCTGCAGTCCATTTGTACATAGGTTGAGATTGAATTAGCTAACTGAGGAGAAAAAAGATTATGGGTTGCATTGATTAAAAATTGACAGAGGGATGAAAGAGGATACCACGTTGCTTTTCTGGGTTACTTAAACTGTTCTTGTACTCTATAACCTCGGGATCAGCTAAAGTCCATTTAGGACGCAATAGTGGGCACGGTGGGGGTCAGTGGCTGTACCCTGGCTCATTGTTTTCCAATATTTAGGACACCCAAAAAATCAAGGAAATTTATTCCCTTACTCTTTTTTGGGCTTATAGTTTCTTGAAGGAAAATATTATCATTGTTAATGTAGGGTTTCTAAACTAGGTCCAAGGAAAACTATTGACAAACAGTCCAGTGACTGAGAGGAAGAAAAATTATTGCACCTACTAAAATGAAAAGGTTGATATGCTAAGGAGCATAGTTGTCAAAGGCGAGCGCCTGAGGCGATGAAATGGTGACGCCTTTTTGAAAGGCGAGAGGCGGTGAAAAGGGCTCACTTCAGTTTTTTAACTTAAAAAAATAAATAAAAGGTGGACTTGTCAAGATAGCACAATTTGGTCTGACATTCGTGTCCGCATGTGCGGGCACACGAGTAAGCCGGCCCAAGGTAAATTGGATCTTGATTTGCACCTCCCCTGCGGGCGTGGGAGAGATAGTTCTTTCTATACAAGCTTACTCAACACAAGAGAGCCTTTGTATATAAACCATTCAAACCTTTCATATTTTTTCCAATATGGGATAACCCACTTCCAACACTTCCAATGCCATACTTTAAACCTCTATAACTTATTCATCCGAAATCCGAATTTGACAAATAAATATAACATTATTATGAATTCATGGAGAAGAACATAATTCCACAATTATCCTAGTCATTACATAAATGACTCTAAAATAAATTAGTGCCTCAAAGCTCCAATTTATTTCACTTAAAAACACTAGTTTTCCAACACTTAGTTTCATGTATTATGCTCACTTATAACATGTTTTGTTGATATTTGTTCAGTTATATACTTATATGTATTTTTCCTTAGTATTTTTTCCGTGAACGCCTTTTTAGTGCCTCGCCTCTCGCCTCAAATTTAGACCTATCGCCTTTTTGGCACCTCTCGACTTTGACAACTATGCTAAGGGGACAAGGAGTACTCGATGAATAAATAGACTAGAACGCAACAAAGGCCAAGAAAAGAGCGCAATTCAAATTTGCCCATGGAAGCCATTAATACTGATTGGGTTGGGGCTGGAATGAAATTAACTTTGGTATGTTAGTTTTAAGACTACAAGATACTTTCTTCGTTGTCAAATAAGTGTTCACAAATTTTTATTAAATGTAGCCCCGATTTTAAGACAGGTTGATAATGTCATATTAGTAAAATATATCAATGAAAAATCAACTTTGGATGTCACAATTTTTAATTGATAGATTTTTATAATATTTAAATGTGTTTTTAAGTATCTTAAAATCCATGGCACAATTAGCCAAAAAAATATGCACACTCATTTGGGAACCAAGGGAGCACTACAAAGAACTTAATTGAAAGCCAACAAATATATATGCTTGTAGTTGGACACAGTTTTTAAACATCGGACATTCTTAGATAGCGTAACTGGCATGAATAAATTTTTGTAAATTCCCTGTACTTTCTAAATTTAATTCAACATAGTAAATCTGTTAACATGTTTAAGTATATCTAGTATCAGATGTTTTTGTTTAAGCATAGACATGATTTCTCTGGGATGTTTCTTTATAAATCTCTTGTCTGTCCCTGCAACTTTCTTCTTTTTGCCAGCAGTATCTGCAGCATTTTATGTTTCACTTGCTCCTTTTTTTACTGTTTTTCCATGTGTTGTGGACAACAAAACCACTTGTTCCCCTATTTCAAGAAGGATTTTAGAGCATCCTTTCTCCACTTTTAATGAGTGCGTGTGCATGTGTTCTTTTACTGCTCCTTTATGGTGAATATGGGTATTCTGACCTTTGGTTGAGTCTTGTCCTCTTGTGTCCATAATGATCTTCTTATTATTGCAGCTAGGGAGAAGGCCATGGTTGTCAATTTGGAGTTTATTAAGGCTATAGTCACAGCTGAGGAAGTGCTTTTGCTTGATCCACTCCGGCAGGAGGTTCTTCCATTTGTAGATCAGCTGAGGCATCAACTCCCTCATAAACTACCTTCTAATATTCATGGAGACGGTCAGCTGGCTGTACTTGATGCTGATCTTGCAACTGCTGGACAGTGGCTACCTGTACCTGAAGCAGTTGAAGGTTTGCAAGCTGAGCTTCCCTTTGAGTTTCAGATTTTGGAAATTGCCCTGGAGGTGGTGTGCACTTTTTTGGACTCCAGTGTTGCAGAACTTGAGAGAGATGCTTACCCCGTGTTGGATGAACTTGCTAAGAATGTCAGCACCAAGAATCTTGAGCATGTGCGAAGTTTGAAAAGCAATCTTACTCGTTTGCTTGCACGGGTACAAAAGGTATTTTTCTTGCTTAACCCTTGTTGGACTTTTCATTCATTCTTATACCAATTCAGATCTTCAACCATAGTACTCAAGATGCCTAAATACCTTGAAACTGAATCTTTACCTTGGAAATGGCTGGAGAGTTTAGTTCACCTTTTTGAGGTTTCACAATTAGGCATTTATGAAAGCTGTTAAGCTTGATATGCATTGTTGAGCCCCTATCTAACAGCTTTTTGGATGAGTTGGTAACTTAACAAAAGCTGTAGTGATATTCTCCTGACAAGTGGTGAAATTTGATACATAATTTGGGTGTGCTGGACTGCTGGGTCATTTGGGGGGGGGGAAAGAAATAGATGGGTATTCCACAACGAGGAGAACACTACGGCCCAACTGAACGATCTTTTGCTTCGTTTATTGTTTTCTTGGTGTTCTGAGACTGCTGATGCTGATTCTTCTCTTAGTCATTCTTTTTTGTAGACTTAGTCAATAACATTTCATTAGATTATCCCCTTTTGTATACTCCTAGTGTACAAGGACGCTCACCTGATTTGACGCCTTTTGGTATATAATACTTATAATTTTTTTTTGGTTTAGCCGTATTAACTTTGTGTATTCTCATTATATTTGTTATTAGAGACTAGAGAGTGAGCTTGTAAATGAAAGAACCCAATAATTTTTGGCTATTATTGACTTTCGGATAATGTAGGCTTTTTTCATTTGATGTGCCCTCATTCGTTGGGTTCCTCATGAAATCCTATGTTCAATTATGTCATTCCTAGAGTTCTATGGTTTATCTATATTATAAAGCGGGAGGGATGGATGAAGCCTCGTCATGCTTTTTAAGATTACCAAATTAACCCCCAACTTTAATTTGCAATTAGTACCACCAACAAAATAACTACACACTTACTAAAATTAACCACCAACCTCTTCCATTCTTCTAAATTGAACTTATCAAAATTTACATTAATTTAAAACAAAATAGAAAAATTAAAAAATGTATGATTGTAATTAGTAAAATTGACACACGTTTGCGAGTTCCATGGGCACTAGTAATGAATAATGGCATGCGTATTTTACTTTTTCCTAGTCTTGTAAAGGGCACCATGCTTTAATCAGTTTCTCAAGATTGAAAAGTTGGCAGGTATTGTTTCCGGTAGCCCTCTGTGCTTTACGTTATTTATGTATGAAGAAGGTTGTAGATAAATCTGGTAGTGTTGGGCTATGATGCATGGATACGGCTCCAAGATAGCGTTTCGCGTATTCGATATGCCCCGGTTACGGATACGGCCGATATGCTCTTGGATATGTACAGGGACCGAATCTGCAATTTTCCAAACCTTGGATACATGAGCTGGATACGCGTTCATTACCCAGATACGTATATTGAGGTCGAACTGTTCGCACTCACTGAGATCTGAGAGAGATGGACGAAGGGACGAAGAGATGAAGAGAGGAAGAGACGAAGACGATTGACGAGAGATACCTGACCACTGTCATGAGTCCTCGACTCCTCTTCTTCACCTCTCGCTCAGCTGGCCGCCGCTGCTTGGCCTTCGTCTTCGACGCGAGGTAAGTTGTCTTTTCGAACCCTAGTTTACAAACTAGGGTTTGTCACTTTTTGCGTCTTCTCCTCTGCTTCTGCTCTGCGTCTCTCCTTTGCGTTTGGGTTGTGAACGTGATTTGTCAATCTGTCGGCTATCATACTGAGTATAGCCTTTATGCCTATATAATATAATATATGTATATTTATAGTTTGGTCCTTTAAGTTTGAATATTTACATATTGGCCCTTATAGTTTGAATATTTACACTTTACCCCCACGTATCCGTATCCGGGATTTTTCAAAAATCTCGTATCCCCGTATCTCGTATCCACGAATCCGTATCCGCGTATCCGTATCCGTGCAACCTCGGTGTTGGGTTAGTGAATGAGATCAAATTAAAGATTTTCATGCCACATGTAAGAACCCTGTTTCGAAACCCTGACGGTTGTTGGAATAAATACGATGAGTTTCTTAAGTCGAGTGCATGGATTAGAGGTGGACCTTAAAATGGACTCATAATCAAGCAAAGCAAGAGTTGCCACTTCCGTTTATGAGAGAAACGGTAGAAAAGCCTATATTCTATTGGTTCGAGGGCTAAGTACAATTTGGGAAGGTGTTAGGCACCCAACTCACTCTTTTAGTCTCAAGGTTGCTAATCATGCTTGAACTCCTAATGGTTGGTCTCTCGTAAAAGGTTCTCGGTATACCCGACGTGTCAAAAAAGCACAAAACTATGGTTGTTTCACAAATACAAATTGAGTCACAAAAGAGTCCCAAATATCATAGTGGGAAAGGATCCTAGGTCTCGATTGGTAATATAGGGTCAAGAGCAGTTTTACCCTAAACAACTAATCACCAAAAGAACACCAAGGCATGCATAATTTCAACATTGAAATGAAATCTTGTTTGATTCCAATCATATGAATGAGCATAACAATCTCTAATCATGGTAGTATTCTCTAAGGTAAGCATACCATTTCAATGTCTTGGCCCAAGACCTCTCACATAATCACAAACATAACTCGAAAAATGACTTACTGTTGACATGAAAATGCAACAAAAACAATCGCATTGTGTTAGGCGACATGTTTTTATTATTTTTTATTTTTTATGAATAAAGAGTATATATAAAGAACAGAAGCCAAAAGAGGTGACACGTCCTATTTATAGAAGTATGAAAAAGAACTCTTACAAGTCTACAACCCTACACAATTATTATCCACAAGCTCTACAAAGCATAGTTGTCAAAGGCGAGCGCCTTTGGCGCTTCAGGCAAGAGGCGAGGTGAGGCGAGTCGAGCCATTGGCGCCTCATAGGATCTGGGCGAATCGATGTGCGATTCAAGAAGCTGGGCGTACGCCTTTGGCAACTTTTTTTGAGGTGAGAAGCGCCAAAAAGTTGACTAAGTCTCTTGTTGGTTTTTTAATTTATTTTTTACTTTTTAAGTTGGAAACGACGTAGATTTAGGTTAGTATAAAACCCAAAAAGACTCCATTTGTTCAGACGCACGAAATTGGGTCGATAATTCGATACGAGCCCTAGACATCGATACGCAGCTTTTCGACTTCACTGTGCCCTTCAACTTCATCTTCCGACTTCAAGGAGGGTTTCAACTGAAAGGAGGGTTTCAACTGAAAGGAGGGTTTCGTCTTCAAGGGTTTCAACTGTGGCCATCGATCTTCAGCTTTCTTGACTCGTGTTCCATGTAAACTGTCCTTTCTTCTCTGAGTTCACTATGTTCGACTTCAACTCTGTTCCAATTTTAATTTTATTTTTTTGCTTCTTTAACTCTGTTTGACTGTGCTTGAAGCCTTGAACTCTGTTTGACCGCGTAGAGTCTGTTCTTTTTTAAAAAACTGAGTGTAGACTTAATCTGTTCTTTTTAAAAAATCACTTGTTCTGTTATGTTCTTTTTCCTTTCATTAAAAAAATTACTTGTTCTATTCTGTGAAACACTTTCATTAAAAAAAAATACTTGTTCTGTTTTGTTTCATTTCATTAAAAAAATTACTTGTTATGTTTGTTCTGTTTCATTTCATTACTTGTTATGTTATGTTTCCTTTCATTAAATTACTTGTCTCAATTAAAAAATTGTCTCAAAAATTAATTTTTTTTACTTTGTTCTGTAACTTCTGTTTCCATGGCTTTATTTTCATTTGCTTATTACATTCCATGCCTATAGTTCTCTTTTGATTTCCATGGCTTTATTTTCATTTGCTTTGATAACTAGTTATTTTATTGTTTGAATTTTTAGTTAAGTTCATCTAATGCATTGGAATTTCAACTATGAAGGAAAAATTTGTGTTATTGATATTATGTTAGAACTTAATTTCATGTATTATGCTCACTTATAACATGCTTTGTTGATATTTGTTAAGTTATATACTTATATGTATTTTTCCTTAGTATTTTTTCCGTGAGCGCCTTTTTAGCACCTCGCCTCTCGCCTCAAATTTGGACCTATCGTCTTTTTGGCGTCTCTCGACTTTGACAACTATGCTACAAAGGGGCTTAGCCCTTGTGAGACCATCGTGGCCCCAAAACTACAGAAGCCGGATGATTTTCTCTTTAAGATTCTCGTAGCTCCTCTCTATATTATCAAACGCCCTGGAATTACGTTCTCTCCAAATAGTCCAGCAATTTGCTGCCGGCGCAGGCATCCAAAAACTGCAAGGTTTCTTCTTACGTTTGAAGAAAGCCCAGCTCATCAATGTCTCTCTGATAGAAAGAGGATTCACCCTGGCCACCCCACCTCACCTCACCTCACCTCACCTGGAATAAACAGATAACAAAATTCCAAATTTCCTTTGCCATTGGGCAGAAGGTGATTCACAGTTTCTTCCTCCCTTTTGCACATGAAACACCTATTTACATATATCATCCTTCTCCTCCTCAAATTGTCTTCTGTAAGGATGGCTTCATTCGCAGCTTCCCACAGAAAAACCCAACCCTAGAAGGAGCTTTAGTCTTCTAAACACTATCCCAAGGAAAGTAGTCCTGCCCTGTCAACAAACTATGATAGAAGGACTTGACCGAGAAATTTCTACGCTTATCTCCTGCCGAGACCACAATATATTCAGCATTCCTGTTCACCTTTTGTTTATACAACAGCTCAAAAAATTGCCCCAGAGTATCAACTTCGTTCCTTCTAAAAGAGGGAGTTCATACCACAGTGTCCCCAGCGAAGTGCAAAACAGAGTTGAAAGTCTCTTCTTTGTCGACTGCCATGTTATACAGAGCAGGGAAAGCTCTCTGCAACTCTCTCTCTCCACACCACTTATCATTGCAAAAGCTGATCGAGTCCCCCTTACCAATGTCAAAGGATATAAATCTCTTCAGCACTTCTCACCGTTTCCTAATACCTTTCCAAACTCCCACACCATAAGAGGAGTGAATCTCATTTGGGAACCACCTATGGTTGTCGTGCCCAAATTTTCCTACCACTACCTTCCTCTAAAGGGATTCTTTCTCACCAAAATATCGCCAAAGCCATTTCCCCATAAGAGCTGTATTAAATTCCCTAAGATTCTTGACCCCAAGCCCTCCACCCCTCAAACTCGAACATACTGTCTCCCACTTGATTGGATGGAATTTTCTCTCTTCTGATTGACCCTCCCACAAAAAGTCTCTTTCCAGTTTTTCTAGTCTTTTTGCCGCTGCAACCGACAAACCAAAGTTAGACATAAAATATGTAGGCAAGCTGGACAGAGTACTTTTAATAAGAGTCAACCTACCCCCCCTTTGACAAGTACTATTTCTTCCACCCTGCCAATCTACGTTCAAACCTCTCAATCACTGGGTTCCAAATTTCCTTGCTGTTAGATGGAGCCCCAAATGGAAGGCCCAAATAGGAGTTTGGAAAAGTGCCCACCTTGCACCCAAGAAAGCTAGCAAGCTCATCAATATCATCCACGCCACCCACAACATACTACTCACTTTTATTAATGTTAACTTTCAGCCCAGACACCAAGAATAACAGCGCTAAGCGAAGATATCCTAATTGATCACAATCAGCCTTGTAAAACACCAAAGTATCATCTGCAAACAAAAAATGGGATAACGAAATCTCCACGCCTCCTGCTCTCCCCACATTAAAACCACGGATCAGGCCTCTAGGTGACATGTTAAATCACGGAAGCACATAAAACGAAGTTCTAATGGCCAACGATGAACAAAACCTCACTAATTTGTATGTCATTGGTACACGCATGAAAACTAGTTGGAGAATTGAATCATTTCGGGATTAAGATGTGATCTTTTACTCACATGTGGAAGAGATAAAAAAAAAAAGATGAAAAAATGGGGAAGACGGACACTTTAATCTAAAGTGTGAAGGAGCACGTTTACCATGAGCGAGAAGGCATACTATTTAGCTTCAATCTTATACATATTCTTAATGGAATATGTATAAGAGATCTATTCTCTATAAGTGGGAGAGATGGCAAGAACCCCGGGTAAAAAGACGTTGAGGTGCTTGGTTCCAATCCCCATATCAACAAGGCGTCACACTTCCTTATTAATTTTTTTAGGGATTATGTAGGAAATGGGGTATCCAATGTGAGATTCAAGATGACGTTTTGAGGCACTCGTACAATTCTTTCCAAGCCTAGCTACCCTCTTGGGAGATTTGCATAGAAGTAATGAACATCACAATTTGAAGACCAACGATTAATATTATTGATCCGAAGAGTGATCTTTTTTTTTTTTTTTAAATGATCCAAAGAGCGATCTTTATAAGACTACATTTGGAAAGATTAAAAGAGAAATACAACTATACTACAAGCTAAGCAAAGCATGATGAATGTCTACATTATGGCAAGATGAAGAAGTTCAAAATCTAATACAAGTTTACAAGATCAATCTACTGGCACACTTCAAATATTACATTTCCAAAGATCAAAGGAGTAGAAATAAAAAGAAAATGGTGGAGTCTTTTGATGATGCTTAGGCCATTGTTTGGGTGTGCTTCTCTTTGTCTTTGCTTCCTAAAGAGAAAAGAAGGCTTTGGTTGTTGCTGTTGCTTGAACATGTGTAGTATTTGTTTAGTGTTGTTAGGATTATAAGAATGCTTGTCTTGAGCAATGAACAAGGCTTTGAAAGGGAGGATTTTGCTGTCAACTAGCCAAGGAATTCTTTCTCCAGTTGTTGTAACCTTTCAATTGTTGTTGGAGGTAAGCTTTTATAGTCCAAGTAGGCTTTCAAGTGGGTGAAAACAAGCCAATCAGAGCCAACGTTGGTGTGGTGCCAAGAAATTTGGTGTGGCATCATCAAGTGCTTCTCAGCCCACCAAATTTGTTCTTTTTGCCTCCTTTTGACTTTTCCTATTTGTATCTAGGCTCTGCACGTCCTCTTTCATGTTTTGGTCCTCCTACTACATGGGAAACATATCATTAGTTCAAACATATCATTAGTCCGACATTGGGGTGTCTACACAACAATGTTTAGAGCCCCCCCCCCCCCTCTTAAAATGCCTACTGCCTTAGGCTCTTCCATGTGGAGTTAAAACTTAAAATAGAGGAAGCATAACCCCTAATATGATGAGATTCATTGTTGAGAATTGAGATTGCTTCCATATTATTGATCTTTATATATTCTGATTGTTTGGCATTTTATTAAGGAGCAATTATTTATGTGGTGTTAGGTGAGGGATGAAATTGAACATCTTCTAGATGACAATGAAGATATGGCACAATTATACTTGACTAGGAAGTTACTGCTGACTCAGCAATACGAGGCGTTATTGGTGGCTTCCAATAGCATCCCAACTGCTGCACACCATCTAGGGCGAATTAGTTCTGTCAGAAGTGGAAGTTTGTTGACAAGCAACCATTTGAATGACCACGATGTTGAAGATCTAGAGATGTTGCTGGAGGCTTATTTCATGCAGCTGGATGGCACTCGTAACAAAATATTGTCTGTAAGTCTCTCTCTCTCTCTATCTCTCTCTCTCTCTCTCACACACACATGTGCACGGCACACCTAGGGAAAGCTAACCTGTCCTCTAGGTTCAAGTCGTAATGTGGAGAAGAGTCCCCTTAATGATTTTATTTAAGTTGCCTTAGGGCGATTCTTGTAACTACACAAACATATTTTCCACTCATCATCAATAACTTCAAAACCTTTTCGTCCTCGGCTTGTTGAAACCACTCCACTTAGGAGGCATACGGTTCCACATATAGAAGGGTTCACACCTCAAGAATGCACTTCCTTTTAGCAGCATAAGCTGTCATCCAGAGCAGTAACATAATTTCTAAGAAGCTTCTAGGAGCGGAAAATTCAGTCATAGCCGTCGAGTCGTGTATTCCTTGTTTAACTAGACTGGAATACAGTTTACTTGGTTTATAGCAGACTAGTTATGTCCATCCCCTCTTTTATTTTTTTTCCCTTGTGTACTTCCTAATATTGTTTATTGTTTCACTGTGAAAGGTTTTGTATAGTGGTTAGGATTGATTAAAGTGACTTTTAGGAAGATGAATTAACAAACTTGAAGGGAGGTTAGCTTTCCCATATATAAATCAATGAGTAATGTTTATCTGGAAATGATTATGTTGCATTATGGTATAGAGTTGTTTCTGCAACACGTCATCAATCATTTTATGTAAATATCCTTGTATATTCAGACTTGCTGGCACAATTATATTCTTTCTGTAAATTCTTCTTTAGCAAATTTTACCTTTGTTATCCCTGTTAGTTGCTAGCCTAAATATACTAGTAAAGTTTGTAAATGGCATGTCAGTCGGATAATTTCTTTTTGTTTTGTATACTCCTAGTGTACTAAGGACGTGTCACCTGTTTTGACGCTCATATTTATATACTCTTTGCTTATCAAAATAAAATAAAAAATAGGGTAAATCTTGATCCTCCCTTTCTGCCTCAGCAAAATATAGTCTTTAATCACTAGGTTAGTTTGCCCTTTCTCTTTTATGCTACTCAGATGAAGAAAGCTAATTATTATTAAGAGGCAAGTGCTTTTTCTCTTCCAGCTAAGAGTTCAAACTTTTCCCAACTAAACTCCTGTCAATCCTTTATGTCCAAACGGCCAATGGGAAATACAACGAGTATTTAGTGTGTTTTATTATTTTTTAAATATTGGGGACCACAACCGAGAATTATTCCAAGTGTGGCAAGGCAAAGCTATCTTGCTTTTCTCCACTTAAGAACGTAGAGAGTGCTTTGGGCTAATGGAAAGATGAAATGGATGTGTGGTCTTTTCAATTATTTCATAGTTTGTGGTACTTATGCTTTATATTAATTTCTCTCATTTTGAAATTTGCAGGTTCGAGAATACATTGATGATACAGAAGATTACGTCAACATCCAACTGGACAATCAAAGAAACGAACTTATTCAACTACAGTTGACATTGACCATTGCATCATTTGCTATAGCCATTGAGACACTGATAGCCGGTTTGTTTGGTATGAACATCCCTATGGTATGGTACCATACACAAGGGGTATTTGGTCCTTTTGTTGGAATTATAACAGCTGTTTGTATGCTGATTTTTCTGCTTGTTCTGGGATATGCTAGATGGAAGAAGCTGCTCGGGTCATAAGCCTCTTCCATCCCCGCCCTCGTGTCTTTGTTTTTCAACCTTAAATAACCCTGATAAGCTAGCTACCAATATCTTGGGGAGCATCGCACAACATTTTAATTATGTCCGAGTTCCTTATTTTTCATTCTACCCTGCATTACCGATAACAATCCTTCCTTTCTTTGGATTGGTTTATAATTTTATGTATGACAAGTTGGAAAAGGAAAAACAAAAAAAATGTACAAATTGTATGCTATACTCAGCTTGACGCAAGTTTTTCCTTTACCTATGAATGAGGTCGCACCATTTGTTTAAAAGGGTTGCCTCATTATTGAATTATTATGGAGTTTTTGTTATTAGCAAATAAAGTGCTCTGTAATTTTCTAAGCAAAGTTGCTCTTTTGCTTCTGTCTTCATCTTTGTTGTTTCTGATAAAGTTGATTCAACATGTATGGATGAATGGGTAGCGTGCTTGGTCATCTTTGTCTCTTATACTCAAGTTCAAGGAGAGACCTCGATCTCTCTCTTCTCCGCTCATCTTCCCCCTGTGCAGTTTTCTTCCTTGAATCCGGCAAAAGAGTCGTCAAATTTCTTTCCTAGTCCCGATCCGCTCTCCGTCATCTTCGGCGTTCATCTCTTTCCTTCTCCTTCTCCAATCGACATCTCCATCCATATCTCCGGTTGACCCTTCTCTTCCCCTCAATCAAACTCCATGACCAAGCACACTTCATCTACTATCCGTAACATGGACGGACTTGGATCCTCCCTTGATCACTCCACTCACTCAATTCTCTCACTTAATGTTCATCTACACTTCATCTACTATTCATAACTTTTTTAGGAGAACAATTTTATCGATTTACGTTTATTTTTTTATTCTACTTTAATTATGAGTTACGTACACATAGATTTTAAAAGAAATTATACATTAAATCAATATTAATAATCAAGTTAATTGTTTTTTTTTATCCGTGCATCGAGTCAAACATGATAATAATTTTTGGACCGAGCGAGTAGTATTGTCTTTTAGACAATGATAAGAGCATTCCCATTGTATAAATCTTCTTATACATCTTCTTAGTTGGGTTTCACTGTCACCTACACTTTTTTATCTTCTTACCCACTTAAGAATATATCTTCCCATTGTATAATTTTCTTACACATCTTTTTATACAAAAATATTAAATTTAACACCATCCCACATAATAAATACAAAGCCTTCCCCGCCCCCTCACACACACACCACAAAGTGGACTGACAACCCTCTCTCTCTCCTCCCCCAAAGTCTTCTTCCTATTTAGGAAGAAAACTTTTTCTCTCTTCTTGGTGGCACTTAAGAAGATGCACAATGGTGAACAAATTTTATCTTCTTAATTGGAAGAATGAGAAGAATGAAACAATGAGGATGCTCTAAGAGTGTTTGGCTTGGGATTTGTTTAGATTGACATAATTCGACTAGTCTATAGTGTAGACCCATCCTTTCTAACATATTTTAAGGTTTAGTCAAATTCATTTTGCTGACAACTATATGCTTAGTAACTATGTTAATCATCTATATATACAATTGGCCGTTTGACTTATGCTCGTTAAATTTAGAGTTAAAATTCATCAACTTCACATCTTCTTTTTATATTCTATGTCTTTTTTTTTCGTTTACTGAAGGGGCGAAGTCCCAAACAACAAGAATTAGGAGACAGAACTGCAGTATACACTGATCCATTATATTTGCACACTAAGCCTTCATCACCTAACCCTTCGCCAGTATGTTTGTGCAACTATTCCCCTCGAGCACTTGTACAACCCTGCAATTCTAATCCCGAGCCATAAAACAAAATCTCCAATCATTTGTTGCAAAAATTGCACAACATTTATAAAATGGTATAATTTTTTCACCAAACATCTTTCAAGTCCAACCATAATCTTCAAACCTTACACTAAAAAGAATATTCTTAGAATATTCAATCATCTCTGACACAACTAATATTTTTTAAGAAAAGGGGAAGAATATGGATAGCACATGGGTTTCTGATCACGCCACGAAGACGGGTGGTCGGATCACGTAATGGACTGGTGCGTGTCCGGCCCTTGGTGGTCACGTCGGTGTGGGTACCGAGGTCTTGACTTGATAAGGATATCTGGGCTTGGTGGTTGATCTTAGTTGATAGGTACCTGAAAGCAAGACTACCGTTAGGGTGCTGGGGGTTTCCCAGCTACAGCCCTCCGGTGTGAGAGTCAGTAACAGGGTAATATATGGTATGCCGGAGCTAGGCGTTCCCTTAACTTCCGGGCAGTGTATAGAGAGTAATCTCTTTGTGTGTTTTGTCTATCATCAGCAGTATAGTAAGTTTGCAATGTTAGGTTATCTTACATTTCTTGAAGGGAAAGGCTTCCTTTTATAATAGCTAGGATTTGGGGTCATGATTGGTATGAGGGTCCCAACAGGTGGGACTTGTTCCCTGGTCGGCTTGCTGGCAGTTCCTGAGTGGTCAACAGGTTGCGTGTGCAGTATGGATTGTAGGCGGTTGAGTAAGCCGATAAGGTATAGCGGCTTGCATGGCTTGCTCGGCTCTTGTGGGGAAGGCACCTGGATGCTATGTACAGGCTACGGGCTAAACCTGTCTTATCCCAGAGAAGTTGTCGGCCGAGCATAGGTTATCCTCGGCTGTATGGTCGGATGTTGATTCATGATCGCCTCTTGTGCTCGGCGAGTTGTGGTCGCCGGTACTTCATCGGCTTGTTAGTGATTGTTGATGATGACTGACTGGTAAGTGGTCCTCGGCCCTTGGTGGGACCGACCCTAGTCTAGCTGGAGTCTCTGTGGTCGTTCCACGTGGGGGGGACCCAGGTCGGGTCCCATCAATAACCCCCGAGTTTCCAAGTGCGAGGATTTATCCTTAGCTTGGAAAGTTTAATTGAATATCATGCTCGATTTGTTCGTCTTTGATCCTCGCTAGGCTTCCTCGATTCTCTATTTGTTTTTGTGTGGTCGCTAACTTTGATTTGCCCGCTTGGTCGCTCAGTTTTTTCGTAATCGACCAGTTTGCTGCCGAAGATGATGGAGTAATTAGTGGAATTTTCATGGGAAATTGGTCCGTCGTATGCATTAAATGCACAGTATTCGAGGAGTCGTAGGTAATCATTTGTAATGTCTTTTCCCAAAATGCGACGGCGTCCATTTACCGAAACGTCGTCGGTTTGCCGTATTTTTGTGCATAGTGCCCGCCACGTGTCGATCAGAGGATGGTTTGGTAGGGATCCGCGTGTTTTTGGTCGGGTCGACCCGGGCAAATCGGGTTGATATAAAATCACGATTTTTCCCGGTTTTTTCATTCACTCTTCTTCCACACTCTTCCGTTTCTTCGAGTTCTCTCAAACAGGCGAAAAAATACTTTCTGCTACTTTTCCCATTTCTGACACTTCCAACCGTTCATTTGCTCTAAAATCCTAGTATCCAGGTTCGCCATCTCCTCCCCTTCCTTTTGATACAAATTTCTTGGGTTTTTGACTTTGTTTTGAGCGTTTTCTGGTTTTTGCAGTTTTTTCCGGTCATCTCTGCAAATTCCGGTACACCGGAGTTTTTTCTTTGGCGTCTGTAACTCTTCCCGATGCTCGCTCAAACCCCTGCTTTTTCTTTGCTCGTCCTCGATCTCACCCTTCACACAGGTAATTTGTTCTTTCTTTTTCCCCCTTATTCGCTCTTCGATCTGCTAGGCTTCTTAGGGTTAGGTTTTTATGAGCCCTGTATCTGCCCTTTCTGTTTTTGCCCCGAGCGAAACCTCTTCTTCATCTTCGCCCAACTCCTCGACCGTCTACCAAAGAAACATGAGGACTAAACACGTTAGCCCAGAGCCGGCGTATGCCCGATCTCCCGCGACCAAAAGAGTATACTCGCAAACAGACGGCGCTTGGTCGCTGATACTACCGAGTCAAGCGCTGACATTGCTAGTCAATGGTGGTTATAGCAGGGAAGATTTACCCACTCTTTCCGACGAAGAATATGCCGGCGAGGACATCCCGGCTGGGGCACAAATGTTGGTATGTTCGAATACGACCACGGCCCTCCGGTATCTCTTTAATCAATACTACCGAGAGGCGATCACCCAGGACATAGTTGAGGCGAACAAGGCCCTGGCCGCCGAAAAACGAGGGGAGAGCTCATCAGCTGCAGGAATTTCGGGTGAGGCCGACGAAGTCCCTGCTCGAAGGACACTGAGGGAATGGAGGAATAATATTTATCCTCCCGACGTAGACAACTGGGACGATCAATTCAATCATAGTCGGAAGATTTTCTGGGGATTCGCCCCCAATAATTTGGTTAGCATGGATGAGCTGAGGGTGAGGACAGATAAAGTAGGGTTTTACATTTCATTTTTTGACGCCGGTCTTCGTTTGCCACTCGATCCCCTCCTGTGCGAACTTCTAGAGGAAGCGGGTGCTCACCCCCTCGACCTCTCGTTGAATCTCATCAGATACTTGATCTCCTTCGCAGCCTGTGTCCGAATGCTCGGATTTGAACCGACTCTGCCTCTCTTTTTAACCTATTTTGCGGTGACCAAATCCATGAAGCGTCTTCACTGTAAACACCATAATCGGGGTATTAACCTGTTCGCCAGGCCCCCTGGGAAAACCGGTCACTGGGACGAGAAGGTCCTGTTAGTGGAGGGTAGATATGGGTGGAATTTCCCCGTGCCTCGTCTTTCTAATGAAGAGGTCAAGTCCCTCTCCCTTACCAGGACTTTAGACAAGTATGAGGAAGCTGCTCGTAAGGCTATCGAAGACTTCCTCGGAGTAAGAGGGATGGGGCGTGCTCGTGTGTTTGACTGGAATGCGATAAGTGTTGACGAAAGTTTGTTGAGGATGGTCGGAATGACGACCAAGAGGTTTAAGGGGCTGGATGTTCGATGCGAAGTTCCCGAGTACATCCAGTACCCTGGATGGTCGATGCACGAGGGAAATAAGTTCCAGTCGGACTGCCCTCAGTGCCAAGAGAACACATTCTTCCTCGAAGGCTGTGGAAGTATATATCATTGCTTTGTAGCTTTTTATTTGAGCTTTATTTTCTTATTTCTTTTTGATCGATTCTGTACTCGTCCTGACTAACTCTTTCGCTTGTTTCAGATATGATTGATATAGATGCCCTCACAGGCAAATCAGCCAGGCGTGACCATGGGGTTACTCGTCGCCAGCCGTTGAGGGATGCAAAGGCCGATCCAAAAAAGGCCTATCCGCTGCCCACCCTACCCGCCGACGAGCAAGGGGTGGGGTCTTCGGCGGCTCCCAGCCGAGCTCCGGCCAAGGTCAACCCCCGGGGAAGAAGTAAGCCCCCCGCCCCGGCCAAGAAAATTTCTGAGCCCAGTGCTCCTGCTCCTGCCCAGCCTATCTCTACCGAGCATGCTCCTGCCCCTTCCCAAAGAAAACGACAGCTGATCGTGGATGCCTTCGAGGAAGATGAGCCAAGCATAAAGGAAAAATCTGCTCGTCCCCCGGCGGGGAAAAAACTGAAAGGCAAAGGCAAATCTATATGCTCGTCGGCGAGTGAAGAGACAGTCCCATGGCTGAGGGATGACTTCGTCGGTCCTACCACCGTTACTGGGGCCCGGCTTCGCGAAGACTTCGATATCCCGCCCTTCAAAACTTCGATGTTTGCCGTCGTGATTCCCCAATGGCTTTAGCCGGGCCGTGGTAGTGCGAGCTCAGTCGGGGATATCGTCGGAGATTAACTCTTTGCCGAGGGGCATGCATGGGACTAATTGGTCCGTGCGTAAAGCGAGGTAATGCCATTCGCCTATTTTCTTTATTTATTTTGTCAATTGTTCCTTTTGCTAATGTTCGTTGTATTTACGTAGATGCTTTTGTATCTTCGCCGCCACTGAGCCGACATCTCGCCATTCAGTCAACAAATTGAAGTCTCGACGGCAAGTTGACAAAGACGAGATCGAGCTCTGCAGGTCAAGTGGCCTCCCCGACAAGCGAGCATGCGAAGGGAAAACCATTGGAAGAGTCTTCGGCCAAGATGGTCCGCTTAAACGAAGCCAAGGACTCGGTGGCCGAAGCTCGTGGCTGCTTTGTTGCGGAGAAGAGGCCAAGGATGCCGAAGAGATGACCAAACAGATCGAGAGCGCCGAGTGAGTTAGCCGAGCCGAGCAGAGTTAGCCGAGCCGATGGCTAAAGTTGCCATTTGGAGGGAGAGGTCGAGGGCGCAGCGTCGCGACCTTCAAGTCTTTTGAGGGACCGACGCCTTTAATGAGGAGATCGTCGCCTACTACGAGCGGGCAATACAACCAAGATATGCTCTCGAGTGGTCACGCCTCTGGGATGAGTCCGGGCACCATAGTCGAATGGGTAGTGAGAATTTCGCCGGCGATGCCGCTCTCAAGGGCATGAGATGATCCCTTTACAAAGGAAGAGTTGGAGATGTCAGCGGCAACGGATGTTAAATATAACATGGAGGAACGGGTGCCACCCACCCCGTGGTCGCCTTGATGTAATGGCCCTTACAAAGGCCGCTGAGCAAGGCGAGGAGGTGGATTTCAACCTGCACCTCAAACTTAGACAATTCATGGGCGAGGCGAACACTCCAACCGAGATGAGTTCGAGATTGCATCCTAGCCAGCTGAAAAGATGGTCTTCCTTCGCCTCCTCGTGAGACCGAGGTCGCCAATCTCCCCGAGTAGCTTCTTATTTTTCCTTGTCGCCGAGTGATCGAGGCGATCAGGCCTTTATTTCAAAACAATCTTTATTTTGTTTATAAACAATTTTTGTTTATTCGCCTCACCGATCTAAAATGAACTATATATGAATGAATTTTGACTTGTTTGTTTGTTTTTTTCTTAGCTTTATTTCTAATCATGCTCGCAGTACCATCGAGGATAATAAGCTAGAGCTCAAAGATGCTTGGTTGTACTTTTTGAATAATCTTTTTTCCTCGTCGTGATATTGATCTCGAACTTTCCCACCTCCTGCAGATTTCGAGGATGGGAATAAGTACTTTGACTTATTTATAATTTTGTTGGCCTTCCTCGCCTACCGAGGATAAGGTCTTTTTCCCACCTCCGCATTTGAGGTTGGGATGAGTACTTGACTCATTTGTCGCTTTTGTTGGCCTTCCTCGATACCGAGGGTAAGGTCTTTTTTCCCACCTCCGCACGAGGTGGGATGAGTACTTGACTCATTTGTCGCTTTTGTTGGCCTTCCTCATACCGAGGGTAAGGTCTTTCTCCCACCTCCGCACGAGGTTGGGTCCTATTGCATCTCCGCTCGAGAATGAAAATAGGGATAACACTAGTTTCCGTGAAAAGACATGTCATTCACTAAACTTGTAATCGGTACAAAAGTTACATCAATGATAATACGCTTGAGATGGTCGGATGCCAAGGATTTTTAAAAGGTGTACCATCTAGCTCTGGCCAACCCAGAGGTTCCTTCTTTCACAATGCTAGTTATTATGAATGGACCCTCCCAATTTGGAGACACGTTTTATTTCTTCCCACCTTTTGCCCTGTAGCTTCAATCTTTCTCATAACCGTGTCTCCGACTAAAAAGGCTCTCAATTTAACTTTTTGTCATGGTGAATCTGTGAGCTTCTTATAATTGATCATTCCGAAGCCTGGCCTCTGGCCTTCGAGGTTATCCAGATCGAGTCAGTTCGATAAGTCATTCTGTTGATCGAATAAGGTAACCCGTATGGGGGAAGGGCTAGCTCGACCGGTGCCATTGCTTCCGAGCCATATGTTAATGCAAACGGGTTTCGCAAGAGATCCTCGCACCGATGTTCTAATTCCCCATAGCACAATTGGTAACTGTTTAACCAGCCTTCCCTTTTTTCTCGCCTAAATTTCGCTTCAAGGCGTGCATGATCTTCTTATTCCTCGCTTCCGCTCGGCCATTGCTCTCAGGATGAGCTACCAAGACATTCTCAGGTTAACATTTAGCCGATCACAACTT
>CM028381.1:102197654-102581658 GCA_013146195.2 Codonopsis lanceolata | reverse complement strand
AAGTATACGGTTGAAATTTGAGTCCACATATTTGATAGGATCTACCCTTGGTTTGTCCTCCTTTCTCCAAGAAAGGATAGAAGGGCTTAAATTAAGTGGTAAATGGTCGATGGGAAGGCTCGATCATTAGGAATACCGAAGGATTGGCGAGAGAAGGTCATTTACGGGATGAAAGGTTGGGTTGAAAATAAGTGGGAAGTATGGTTTATGAGCTTGTTTTCGGTTGAGGTAGGTAAAGTAGCAGTGTGATGAAGGTGGTTGATTTTGAGGTTCGGTACCAAGGAATGGAATGAAGGTTTCGTGGTTTGATTCAGCAGCTTGTCCTCCGCCTCTTCCTAGCATACTTTTTGGCAATGGGTTTGGCAGTGCATCACCAGTGGTCTTCAACTAGCTTCTACGTTGGTGCAACTACTTCTTCATCACTCTCCTTTCATTAATTGCCGATTTATCCTTCATTTTTTCTTTTTGGCAAGCGCACTCACAAACTTGCTTGAGTTAGTGGCCCAGTGATATCGTTGAACCATACTTCCTTCCAAAGGATCGCGTGAATCACATTTGCAGTGCCATACTCCTAACAACAAAGATGTATCTGCCTCGTAAAGTGGGTAATGATGAGGTAATGGGTGATTTTGGATTTGTCCGGGTTATTCTTGTATCTCTTCATATTCTCATAAATGAGTTGAACTAAAACACAGCTCAGCTTGATTGATGCTTTCTCCTAGCATAATGGCGAGCCATCAGTGACAATTGGGGTTCTAGAACCTTGTTTTTTGCCCCATTTGACAATTAGGCATTTGTCTAAAAAAGCTGTGGCATAAAAAAGGGCTTGAAGATATTTTTCTTTATATCTGCAGCTATAGGTACAGGGACATTTCCCATCATAACAATCCATCCACCAGACACAATTTCCTTGCTAATTTCAGATAGACACGAACATGTAGTGTTGATATTGGGAAAGGCATTCGAATAGTTTGGGTATCAAACACTACATCTATCCCATTGATATTTCCGTAAAGGGAGTTTGATATATTTGGTGTGAGTTGCATTTGCTTTGGAAGAATAACTCTCGTTAAAGTTTGGTCAGTAGTTGCGTATGTCAAGGTCGAGAAGGGAAGAAGTCCATAATTTGTGAAGAACGTAACCAACCCGCGCCCAATTTAAAGTTTATTCAAGCGGGGACATCCAAAATGCATCTTAGGTCGAGTTATCAGCAAGATATTAGCCATTGCACTTGAAGTTCAAGAAGAAAGTACGTATGTAAGGCGCTAAAGAGTAGAGAGAAAAAACTTTTTGAAGATTTTTCGGTTTTTGAGTTTTTGAAAAGTTTCCAAAATGATTGAGGAGGATATATGAAGAAGCCTTTTGGGTGTTGGGATAAATGGTGATAAAAAAAAGCTGAACCGGAACTGCCTTTAAACTATAAGGAGTTTTTGGGTCTCGCGCCAACATTTAAAGTTTGTCAGTTTTAGTGGAATGTGTCTACTCTGCCGTCAGTTTGAGAATGTGAGCAGTTGTAGAGACATGATGTGTCAGCATCAGCTGATATAAAGCACATGTCTATATGGCATAATTAAAACTGGATTAATTGACAACGCTTAAAGTTATTAAGTGTTGACCTAAAAAATAAAGTTTCAATTAGATTTTTTCTTTTTTTTTTCCCATAATTTAATTGATTCTTTGGGAAAAAAAATAGTGTCAAACGTTACTGCAAAAAAAAAAAAAAAAGTGTCAAACGATATCTAAAAAACAATTTATTGATTCTTTGGGCAAAATTAAAATGATACCTCAATCATTTTTGAAGTAAAGTAACGTAACATTAGTCTTTGATTCTTTGGGCAAATGTATCAAACGATACCTTATTAATGTTTGAAGTAAAGTAAAATAATTCATGTTTGAACAATCTACTTTTAGCTATTTGAGTTACGTTACGTTAAGTTGATGTATGTTACGTTACGTTACGTTAAGTTACGTTACGTTATGTTATGTTATGTTATGTTATGTAACGTTACGTTAAGTTAATGTATTTTAAAGTAACGTAATGTAACGTAACGTTACGCTACGTTACGATAAGTTAAGTTACGTTAAGTTAAGTTAAGTTAAGTTACGTTAAGTTAAGTTAAATTAAGTTACATTACGTTACGTTAAGTTAATGTACATTACGTTACGTTACGTTACGTTAAGTTAAGTTAAGTTACGCTACGTTACGTTGTGTTATGATAAGACATAACGTTGTGTTATGATAAGACGCAATGTTACGTTACGTTGTGTTATGATAAGACGTAACGTTGTGTTTTGATAAGACCTAACGTTATGTTATGCTGTGTTATGATGAGACGTAACGTTGTGTTATGATAAGACGTAACATTGTGTTATGATAAGACGTAACGTTACGTTATGTTACGTTGTGTTATGATAAGACGTAACGTTGTGTTATGATAAGACGTAACGTTGTGTTATGATAAGATGTAATGTTGTGTTATGATAAGACCTAACGTTACGTTACGTTGTGTTATGATGAGACGTAACGTTGTGTTATGATAAGACGTAACATTACGTTACATTGTGTTATGATAAGACGTAACATTACGTAACGTTGTGTTATGATAAGACGTCTTATCATAACACAATGTAATGTAACGTCACAATGTAATGTAACGTTAGGTCTTATCTTAACACAACGTTACGTCTTATCATAACACAACGTAACGTAACGTAATGTAACGTTAGGTCTTATTATAACACAATGTTACATCTCATCATAACACAACGTAACGTAACGTTAGGTCTTATCATAATACAACGTTACGCCTTATCATAACACAACGTTACGTCTTATCATAACACAACGTAACGTAACGTTACGTCTTATAATCTATAATACAATATAGCTCATAGTCGCGCATGTGCAATTGACTAAAGATATTTAAGGGATGAGATTGATTCCTTTACTGAAATCCTACGGTCATTATCACTCCCCAAGTTCACATGTATGAACGGCGGTTGAGCAACTACTCCCCCTCTCTCTCTCCAACTCCTCCCACTATTCACGATTAGTGACCGCTAATCCTTCCTCCACCAAACCCACGTCCCTTTTATTTTCGATATTTTAATTAATCAATCAATTTTATGCAAAAAAAATGTAAGTTTTGTAATTTGAAATATTTGTTTTTTTTTTTTTTTTAGCTGTTATCGTAATTAACTTAATCAATTTATTTTTTGAAACTAATCACAATTTAATTTATGTCTAAGTTTTGAATATTTATATTTTAATTTTTTTTCTTTTTAATTGTTATCGTAATTAACTTAATCAATTTAATTTTTTTCCGACCTGCAATTTTGTATACAAATAAATTTTTAAAGAAATCGTAAGTTTTGTAATTTGAAATATTTGTTTTTTTAAAACTGTTATCATAATTAACTTAGACAAATTATAAGTAAATATTAATTCATTTCCACATTATCTGCTTCATTTATTAATAAATTCACAAATTGGCGTCGTGCCATCGACACGGGCAAGAATACTAGTAACACAACGTTACGTCTCATCATAACACAACGTAACGTAACGTTAGGTCTTATCATAACACAACATTACGTCTTATCATCACACAACGTAATGTAACGCTACGTCTTATCATAACACAATGTTACGTCTCATCATAACACAGCGTAACGTAACGTTAGGTTTTATCATAACACAACGCTACGTCTTATCATAACACAACGTAACGTAACGTTAGGTTTTCTCATAACACAATGTTACGTCTCATCATAACACAACGTAACGTAACGTTAGGTCTTATCATAACGTAACGTAACGTAACGTAACGTAACTTAACGTAACTTAACGTAATGTAACGTAACGTAACTTAACTTAACTTAACTTAACCTATCATACCTTAACTTAATGTAACGTAACGTAACTTAACTTAACTTAACTTAACATACCTTAACTTAACGTAATGTTACATTACGTTGTGTTATGATAAGATCTAATGTTACATTACGTTGTGTTACGTTACGGGTACGTTACGTTACGATACGATACGTTACGTTATGTTAAGGCATGTTACTTTAAGTTACGTTACGTAACGTTGTGTTACTTATCTTTAATTTAATTTCTAACTCATAATTATTTTTTGATAGCTATGTAATAATATGAAAATTACTAAAATAAATAACAGCGCTTGATACCTAGACCCATAAATAGGTAATACGTAATAAGTTTTTCTTATTTTTGACAAAAAAATTGAAAAGTCTCTCCAATGTCATATTTCCCCTAAAATTTGAAAAAAAAATGTGTCTGAATATTGGTGAATTGAAACGCTTTTCCCACCTAGAGATTATACTCATAATTCACTCCAACTCAAAACTCTCCCTCCAACAGTTCTTGTCTCCATCTTCTTGACCTAGGGCTTCTACGAATAATCCAACGCACATACTCACTCAATTCCAACGCCATACCCCCTTTCCTCGAACAACGAACAACAACCAAACACTCAAACAAAATTGATTCCCAAAAAATGGAAACCCCAATTTTCCAAAAGAAGGAACTCGAATCATATGACTGCAATTTGACAAGAGTTTGCAATTGTGGTGTTCGCGCATCTATGTGGACATCTTGGAGTGACGAAAACCCAAGTAGAAGATTCATTGGATGTGGAAACTATAAGGTTATATTTATTTCTTTTTTCATTATTAATTATATGCGAATGTTTATTTATTTATTTTTATTTTCAATCTCATGATCAAGCTAACCACTGTAAGTTTTTTGCTTGGATTGACCCACCACTGCCTGAGAGATTAAAAAAAAGTTATTTGTGGACGACTTAGATCACAACTAGTGGATTTGAAGCATGAGGTTGACAAACTTGAAAGTCAACTCAGACAAGTGGTTTAACAAACTGAAAAATTAAAGATAAAGAACGAAAAACTCAAAGTAAAAGCAAGAAAATTGGAAGAACAATTTCTGAAGTCAAAAGAAAAAGCTCAGCCTTATTTTTGTGCAATTCTCCTAATTTCAACAATTGTTGTTGGCCTGATTATTGGAATGTTCAAAGGAAACACAAATTCCAACAATTTGTCGCTTCCTTAGTGTTTGATTGTAGTGTATTATTGCTTGAATGTAGATATTTCATATGAACTTTTTATTACCATGCTTAATTAATGGAACTTTTTGTTATTTAGTGATTCATTTACCTCAATCATTTGTTATACAATTAGTTAAGTAATTTACCTACTAATATCAGTAGTTAGTTGGCATGCATGATGTGAACCTACCTGCTGGCAAAGACTAATGTTACGTTATTTACAACTGATTTACAACTGCTATGAACCAACATGTTGAAACATGAATGATTTAGAATTACTTAAATACATTATATAAAATTTTAGTTTCGAAAACAACAAATAACTAAAATTAGAAATAATTACAGTTTCTCACCTACTGAATGTAAGCCTACTACATTGTTTTATCACTTTAAGCATGAGTCAAGTAACTGAAGTCAGTTACTTGACTCGTTTGCTTTAATATTGAGTTGAGTAATTCACCATACACTATTCAAAACATTGTTTGGTTATTAATTAAGTTGATTAGACTTTAGCAAGTCTAAAAGTTATAGCTGCTGAATATCAGCAGGTAGGCCTACTTTGTGTTTCATCACTTTAAGCATGAGTCAAGTAACTGAAGTCAATTAATTGACTCATTTGTTTTAATATTGAGTTGAGTAATCTACCCTACTCCCTGCAATTAATCAGCACAAGTAAATTAAGTTATTGAAGTCAGTTACTTGATGCATTTGTTATAATATTGGGTTGACTAATCCACCCTACACTATTCAAAACATATTTTGGTTATTAATCAAGTTGAGTAGACTTTAACAAGTCTAAAAGTTCTACCTGCTGAATATCAGCAGGAAGGCTTACTTCCTGTTTCATCACTTTAAGCATGAGTCAAGTAACTGAAGTCAGTTACTTGACTCATTTGTTTTAATATTGGGTTGAGTAATCCACCATACACTATTCAAAACATAGTTTGATTATTAATCAAGTTGATCAGACTTTAGCAAGTCTAAAAGTTCTACCTGTTGAATATCAGCAGGTATGCCTACTTTCTGTTTTATCACTTTAAGCATGAGTCAAGTAACTGAAATCAGTTACTTGACTCATTTGTTTTAATATTGGGTTGAGTAATCTACCATACCCTCTGCAATTAATCAACACAAGTAAGTTAAGTTATTGAAGTCAGTTACTTGACTCATTTGTTATAATATTGGGTTGATTAATCCATCATACAATATTCAAAACATATTTTGGTTATTAATCAAGTTAATTAGACTTTAGCAAGTCTAAAAGTTCTTCCTACTGAATATAAGCAGGTAAGGCCTACTACCTTGTTTTATTACTTTAAGCCTAAGTGATTTATCCTTGTGAAATTCAACATGTTAAGTAAATAATGTCTTGGATGATTTAACATAGCCAAAACATAGGTTGGTTATTAATAAAATTATTAGACTATAGCAAGTCTAAAAGTTCTTCCTACTAAATATCAGCAGGTAGGCCTACAACCTTGTTTCATCAGCAGATAGGCCTATGCAAGTTTAATGGACACTATGCAAATATGAAACTGATATACAAACTTTACAAACTTAAATAAGAAATAGTACGCAATATTAAAATTCAAACTTAAAGTTACAATACATTAAAATCTGAACTGATCATTACAAAACATATAAATTTTAAATCCGACAGTTACTAAATTTGTGAATGCCTATCACTCATATGGGTTTGATCACGATATGAAAGGCGATTGTGGCCAACTTGACGACACCTATTGCATCTTTGTCTTCCAGAAAACTCTCCAGTTGACAGAATTCTTGTTGTTCTACGACGTTCAGGTCGACGTTGGACTAAAGGTGGCAAGATAGTAATTTCCTTAATATTATCTGGAATGTCCCATTCTTCTTCAATGGGCACTGTGAAGATGTTTTGGGAATACGCCACTCTCCAACACTCAGTTGTATAGATTGATGAGCACAACGGGTGCACAGAAAGACCTCACCTTTTTGCAACTGCTATTGCATGCTCACATGGTAGGGGGTCAAACTAAAATTTTTGGCTGGTGCAGGTATTCTCATTAAAGTTAACTATGTAATTCTTGGTCCCGCTCCTCACCACATACTTGGACTGATCAATGGGTTCAACCACTGTAAACTTATTGGCTTTATGAATTGCTTTGTTAATTTATCTTCCATTGTTAGGGTTAAAATGGTTATACAACTTTGTGTTGCTTCGCGCCTTTCACAAAACCACACCTACAACTTTTTTCCAATAAACTCAAGCAGCGAAAGTATAGGACTATGTCGGGCTTTCCTAAAAACTGAGTTGAGAGACTCTGCATTGTTTGAAGTCATGATATTGTAATAGTCTCCTTTGAAATATGACCTTGCCGCGTTTCAAAATTTGTTTCACTAAGATATTTCCAACCCTTCTCGTCCGTTTTCTCAATTTCAAACATATGTTTGCGAAACTCTTCTCTGGTATATGCCTAGGGGTGTAAATTGGAACCACCGAACCACCGAACCAAACCAAACCAAACCAAACCAATCGGTTTGGTTCCGTTTTGGTCGAAGAAGGTTCGGTTTCGGTTTCAAGAATTTGAAAACCACACGGTTCGGTTCGGTTCACGGTTTTTGGTATCAAACCAAACCAAACCGAACCGACCCAAACCATACTATATATTTTTATTTATTTATTATATAATATATATTATATTACATTTATTAACGATTTTGAACCTTTGATTTATTCATTATATATATATAGACGGACACTAAACCAAACAAAATCTTGATTATTGGAGAACTATTATTTTTCCATTATTTGTGTTTATTTTAGAATTTGTATTGTTTTATTTATGATAATTTATTGTTAGTAGATTATTTCCTAATTTTGATGTTAATTCCAAATTAAAATATTATTTTTATTGTTATTTTTAATGTTAGTTAATTTAATTAAAAATAATTTATATAAACCACAAAACCGAACCAAACCAAACCAAACCGAGTGGTTCGGTTCGGTTTGGTTCCAAGTCTTACTCGTTTCGGTTCAGTTTGAGATTTTTGGAACCACTAAGAGGCGGTTCGGTTTGTGGTTTTGGCATAAACCAAACCAAACCGAACCATTTACACCCCTATATATGCCTTTGCAGCTCTCTTGAAAAGTGAGACAGTGTCATCCTTTCGAGTAACAGTCCTTAAGTTGCCTTTTATATGATAGATACAATGAGCATGACGTGCATTTTGAAAAACAATACGAACAACACTAATAAGACTCTTATGTCGGTCGGATATCACAACAAGTCCTTCATGGTCACCTGTTATTTATTTCAACTTTGTAAAAAACCAAAGCCATAATGCATTATTCTCAGAATCAACAACAACCCATGGAAGAGGATATATCTGTATATTTCCATCATGGCAAGTAGCAATAATCAACGTACCTTATCTTGCAGTTAAAAATGTTCCATCCATAGCAACTACCAAACGCATTGCAGAGTGAAATCCAATAATTCAATCCCCACACGCCAAAAAGAAGTACTTAAAATGGTTTTCACTATCAAGCTCTAAAGAGAATACTGTTGATGGATTAACCAATTTCAAGTTATGGGCAAATGCGGCCAACTTAGTGTAACTATCATCGGCTGAACCCCTCAGGTGTTATAAGGAAGCTTCTCTACACCTCCTCGCTTTTTGATAACTTAGATCTACACCCAATGATCAGTAAACGTCGGCAATGACATCAGTAGGTCTATACGTAGTGTTACGATCCTCAAGCCTTGGCGATATTTGTACTTCAATAATACACGACGTTGCTTGTCTATGATTAGCCATGGACATATTTTGGGGGCAAGTATGTTCACCTGTATATTTTCGAATTTGAAAATAATCACATTCTAAGTACTTTGTTGCAAACAAACGCCATTTGCAATTATCATCACCACAAACTATTATGTACACTTTCTTATTCGATTTTTTTGTTTTGAACTGAAAGTTGTTGTTCAATGCACGCAAATGCACAGCTTCGTGAAGCTCTTTCTTGTTATTGAAGACTTGACCTAACCTTCAAATCAATATCTGCAGGCAACACTCGCAATGTACTTCCAACCGAATAAACTAAATGCTCACTTGTGAAGTCATTTCCTTCTCGACTGCCTTGATCTCGGTCACCTAGGCTAAACTCAAATTTCGGTGGTGTTGAGAAATCATTCTCACTATACGATAACGATTCTCAAATTACCTCAAACCTATCCGAATAATCATTCGTATTATGATCGCCTCCTTCAGGTTGCATTTCATCACTACCAACTCCATTATTTTCTTCTTCAAATTGTGTGTCATCACCATGACCAACTCCATTATTTTCTTCTTCAATTTGCCTGTCACCACCACCACCAACTACGTTATTTTCTTCTTCATTTATGTCACCACCAACTCCATTATTTTCTTCTCGGTGCCCGTCACAATTTTCTTGGCTCACATGGGTTACTCACAGAGGAGCCAAATAGCCTTGTTTATTAATATTCAAGTACCATTCAACTTCGTTGTTTGAAATAATCCGAACTGGAATTTGAAAACTATGCACCGTTGTTGGAGTAAGAAATGTTATCTCTATATCATCAACTTTGCAAATGTTTTGTACTTTAGCATATAACTCTTCACATAAAGTTTCATCATTGATTGCAACCCCTGTTGCATTTTGGTTGCCACTAAATTTCCATGACCATCAGTTGCTTTCATCTACAAAATGTCTAAAATAAAACAGAGTGGTCCAAAATTTTGGTGAAGTCATAACTGCAATGCAATTGAATAAAAAAATTAGTCTATAAAATTGTAAAATAAGATTGTAGTTTCATAAAATAAAAAAAAATATTAAGTCTGTATTCAATTAAGCCACCAAAATTGCAAATTTAAAATGCAACGTTTATAATGGATTAGTTGACCAAACACGTATACACTCAAGTATATTAATTGACCCCTTAATATCGAGTTAAATTAAGTTAAGACAATGCAAAACAATTTATTTACTTGAGGTCAATTAATCGACCAAACACAATGAAATACAGTCGATTAATCTACCAAAATGGAAAAAAAATCAATACCCCTTAATTTCATTCACTGATTTCAATTAATCAACCACAGACAATGCAATACAATTACTTGATGTCGATTAAGAGACCAACACAGTCCACTGCCATAGACTCTCACTGGTCTTGTAATCGACCAATCATTCAATAAGATTAAAAAAATGAAACCTAAATACGAACCTGAATCCAAATACGATCCCTGACAGAGTAACAATGTAGATGGAATTTGGAAAGACGTAATACTGGGAAGACCAAATTGGAAAATCATTGACAATTGCAAAACCCTTGCAAACATATTGTTGTAGTTGAACTAACTGGAAGAGGAAAACGAAGAGGGTATTTAAGATATTCAACATAAGGCGTTGGTAACTCATTTATCCTCATTTAAGAGGAAGGGGTATAATAGATATTTCCATTCAAATATGGCTATATATAATATATGATTGTTTTATATAAGTGTGGTTATTTTTGTAACCTACCTTTTTTTTAATGGCTGATTAGGAAGAAACCCCCTAAAACATTTTAAGAAAATGATATTTTTATTTCTTAATTTTTGAAAACCAACTTAATATTCCAAAATTGAATAGGGACCCTGTTCGGAACGGGGGAGTATATAAAACACAAAGATTAAAAAATATAATTAACGATAAGTTGGTTATAAAATATGTTGCGAAGATAATAACTCTCTCATTAATTATATACTTATTATGTTTTCTCTCTATATGTGCAATAATGATAAATAAAAGGGTATATTGATTACTTGCAAGTTTCTTTGAGCCAATGGGCACGTGGTAGGCTCAATATCTCGAGGATGGATTACTCTTAATTCAACGTGATATGGTTTCATCTCGTATGAAACAAAAAATATATATGAGTAAAATTATGACCGGTCCATTTTTTAAAGTTTTTAATCTCAAAAGTTTATTATTATTTTTTTCAACTGCGAAAGACCACTTTTTGAAATATTATTCTGAAAATAACATCGTTTCTTTTAATAGCCATGACAACACATTTTGGATTCGAAAATCACTATTGTTGTGCAACAAAATAAGAATCGACATGTAATTGATCTGTGTTAGGTTGAATGATTTTTCAGTAGGACGAAGGCGGAAGAGGATGAAGAAGAAGAAGGCTTATGACGAAGGATATGAAAGAAGATGGAGAAGGACATAGTCTGGTTCATTATCATTTTGTATCGTGGTGCAAATAAAGATATATATATATATATATATATATATATATATATATAGCGGTTCAAAAATTAATTCATTGCGGTACATAAAAGTTGGTGTCACGGTGCAATTAGAATATGTAATAAAATTAATGAATCGCGGTGTAATAAGACTAGACAATTAAACTATTGAACCATAGTACAAAAAATAATGCAATAAAATAGATGAATCACGGTTCAATAGTCAATGCACCGCGATTCATTTATGTAGCGCACATCATGTTCATTAAGGGTATCACTGCCTTTTCGCATCCAAAAGTGTCATTTTTGTTTGAAAAAAAATAGTACTAGAATGATTATAAACTTTTAAAAGTAGACTGACCCGCAATTTTTCCATAAAAACAATTTTACTACACAAATAAACAATGTATAAATTATTATATCTCGTGAGTTTGGATATGTGATGTATCTTTATTTACTTTTTTTAGTTTTAATGGTTGATGGAAAATAAGGTAGATATAAGAAATACTGGGGCTATAGAGTGCGGAATAAGAAAATTATCATATAGAAAAGAGTAGTGTTATTCTTTCAACTATACTTATAATTATGTCTTCGTCAAATGATGACTCACTTAGGTTGGTTTTTGACAAAATTATAGTTGTAAAGATAACATTGCTCCATGGAAAAAGAACCTCTCATTTGTATGTACCATATATTTTCTATCTCAACTTGTTATTTACGTCCAACAAAAATTGCTCATTACCCGCTAATTCACCTGATTCAACTTGTTAAGCGAGCAATCCAACCCAACCAATTTAGATAGGTTTAGGGACAAATACCAAAAAGTCCAACTAAAAATTTACGGTATTAAAAATGATCAAAAAATAATAATTATATCCAAAAAGTCTCACCAGAAAGTCTAAAACTTAACGTTTTTACATACACCGTTATGTTAAAAGCTTAATTTGGATGAAACTTATTTTCTTTTCATTTATGACAACGATGATAAGACTTACATTTATTGTTGTTGTTATTATTATTATTATTGTTATCAACATCATCATCGTCATCATCATTTTCATCAACATTATTACAATTAGATATCAAAATTCACTTTAAAAAGTTCATTCATGACTCACTAGTGTGCCCAAAAGAACTATTCAATCCATAAAATCTATAATTAATCTTTTCATATAAAGTTAATTTAAAAAATTAATCTTTACACTTTTTATGAAATAGTGGTAGTAATCTTAGTAGTAGTAGTAGTAGGGATGACGATGAAAATAATAATAATAATAATAGATGCTATTGTTATTATTAAATAGTATAGTTATTTGTTGTTGTTGTTGTTAATATTTAATAATAAATAGTAATAATTATTATAGTTGTTAATGTATTATTATTTTATCCAAAATTGTGAATTATTAACATCATTGAAAATAAAATAACAATAATTTAAAATAAAACCTCCCATCCTAATGATGTTAGTATAAGTATTAAGTTGGGCTCTCGGGGGGAGAGTTTCCCCTTTTTGGTTACAATATAAGTATTAAGTTGTACTCACGGGTATAGTTCAGTTGGTTAAGAATTAGTAGATTTGGAACAGGACCAAGGATCGAGTCCTAGCAACCGCAGTGTGGGGGTTTCATACTTTTATCTTTTTGTGTGGGTGGCTCCTTATATGTATTAGGCACGGGTCCTCCTAGCTATTTAATCGCTGAGTCACCGTGATTTTTCCTGTCACATTCTCATAGAGTTGGGGTGTGAGGGCTCTCGGGAGAAGAGTTTCCCCTTTTTTGAACGGTATAAGTATTAAGTTGTTGGTTATTTCACGCTAAAAATTAAGTTGTGATACTTTTTGGGTTTTTGTATTTTTTTCACATAGTTTATATGAGCAACTCATGTTGACCCTTCACCCATTACATTTTACAGGTCAAATTGGGTTTAACCTAATAATGGACTATTTTTTTTAACAGACTTCGATCACCACCTTCGTCTAGCCACCACAATTGAGTTGTCTAACAACCTTTCAACTTCTCCTTACAGCTGTTCGACAATGTTGGTTGCTTTCATTGCTATTGGCTAGCAACCACCTCTGAAGTTCAAAAATCTTTGGCACCACCTACCACCATATCGAACCTCTTTAAGACTTTGGTCACTTCCACCACCACTAGTCGACAACCACCATCGAAGATCATCAATCCCATGGACTCCAAACAACATTGTTGTCGTCGACGTCCAATGGCCTTCAACTGCCTTTGTTTTGAAAAATAAAATCTTATTGTAGAAAAACGTGACAAACTGGTAGAATATAAACCTTTTTGATAATGTACCTACCTTACCATAAGGCTATAGATTTTTTTACAAAATATTATACACTATATTTTAGGATAAATTATAGAAACCCCTCAATTATGAGTCGGGTTTTAATTGCCTCGCGCAACTATCAATTGAAGTAAGGTGCCCTCTAAACTATAATCACTGTCATTTAAGTCGACGGAAAAATACTCACCTACTGCTCATGAGACGATTTATTTATTCATACCATAATTTATCTTCAATTGACTACCTCACCCTCTTTGTAGCCTATAAGTATGAGATCGTAAATTGAAACAAACAAACAAATAAATAATGGTGAAAATAAAATAACATCTAAATATGGTTTCGTGAGTGTCAGGTGAGCATTTTCGGTCAACTCAAACGACAGTGCCTCAACGTAATATATGATAAGAAAAACGTTATTTTCGAAATCAAAAATTTGAAATACTCCATTCGTTTATTATATTTTGAAAAGTTTCAATTAAATAGTTAATGTTTAAAAATGTTGTTTACAACTTCAATAATCTTACATATGTATAAGCAAATTACACAAATTGATTGTGCTTATAACCAACTTCAATTATATTAGCATAATATATTTTTTTAAAACGTAGACTATTAGAGTAAAACATATAGATTAACTAAACCAAACATGGATTAAGTTGAGAAAATTATCAAGCATGGGCTTTTGACCTGTGCAATGTTATTTCATAGCCTTTGACCACTTAAAATTTCGAAACAATTTGAACAGACAAAAATACCCTTCAGATGATAAGGTCGATCAAAAGACTATTAACTCGACATTTGATCGACTATTGATAGACCTTTAATAGACCTTTGATTGACCCAAATATCGATTTAATCGACCTAAATCTCACTATATTAGTTTTGAGAGCCAAAATGGTATTATAGACAATTCATCACAAAAGAGGTTATGCTTGATAATTTTTTGAGAGTTAGGTTAGTTTTGTATTTTGTATGTTTGAAAATGTCTATATATATATATATATATATATATATATATAAAGTCAAGGTAGTCTAAAAATAACAAAATCCCTCCAAAATTCGACTTCATAAAATAGAAAGTTATTTATATGTAATAAAAGTTGTGGGTTATGTATTGAAAACATAAATCTGATTATACATTAATTGATTACATATGTCATAATTAATCAAATACTACCTTAATATGTGAAAATCAAATACTCTATTGGAATATGAAAAACCAAATACCGCCTTTGAATATAAACAAACTTCTAATGAATTGAAAACACAGTTAACAAAATATTTCAACACCATCAAAATCTTAATTTTATTGTCCATTTTACATGTTATAAATCAATATCATAATTTTTATAATATTATACACGTTACGAAATTTGTTGTTTTATTGAAGATAAAATATGATGAACTTAAACAACCGTCTTCTGCCAACATATATTATGAAAAATATACTTTTACTTTTATATAAAATCAAGAGTCTCTACAAAAGTGTGTTTGTTCAAATTTTCGAAATATAAAAAAATAAAATAACAAACCATGATTTAATTTCAATTCGAACATGTAAGTCAAACAAAAAAACCTTGAACATCAACCAACGAACCAAGTTCCATCAAATCTGAACTAGATTTTTTTGTAGAAATATTGGTGTTTGTTCAGTTTTTAATGCTCAATCTTCCAAATCTAATCATTATTGTATTTAAAAAATCAACAAATATTTTATTATAATTTTTTTACCAATTAACTATTAAAAAGCTTGGACATCACATTATAGGAGTTAAAATTTGAATGTAAGTAACGTTGGAGACAAATTATCACAAGAATGTCATTGTCTCAATTAGAAAAAACAAGAACATCACATCTAGATGACATGAAAATCACATAAAAATGAAAGCTTGATCACGAAAATATAATTTATATCAAAATACTATTTAACGAATCTAAATCCCCATCATAATTGTCGAGGTAACTTATTAAAATATTTGAAACTAAAATGCAAATCTAATGAAATGGACAAAAAGTAAAAACAACGCATTTACAAATCTATAAAAATATAAAGAAACATAAATAAAAAAAATATCTTTCCATCTCCATCGGACCTGTTAACAAAATATTTTAAAATGATTAATATCTTAATTTCATTGTCCATTTTACATGTTAATAAATCGAAGTTAGATTTTTTAATAATATTTTATATGTTAAAAATTGTGGTCATATAGAAGATAAAATATAGTGAACTTAAAACAATCAGCTTCAACCAACATGTATTATATATATATTTTTATATTTATATTTTTATGTAAAAACAAGATAGTCCCTACAAAAGTGTATTTATTAAAATATTAGAAACATGAATAAAAAGTAACAAACCATTACTTATAATTTCAACCAGAGCAAACATGCAGTTCAAACAAAAGTTAAGGTCAATCATTGATATTATCATATGCAATAACGATTAACAATAGTTAATAATAATAATTGCCGCATATATGACACTTACTGAAATATGGTTCAAAGCAGATCATAATTTTTAGGTTAACAAATCGTCCTGGTTTAAAAATATTTATTGATATGAGATAAATAAAGAAAACCAACAAAATAACACAACAAATGTTGTGTATAATGAATTCAGAGTGATGTATTTCTATTTAGGTAGTTGCAATTAATTCTTTTAATTTTATTTATTGTTTTTGTTTTGTTTGAATCAAATTTAATTAAAAAATATATATGTCCGTGCTTAAACCCACGGGTGTAAGACTAGTCTATATATATAAAAGCTAGATAGCCCTCACGGACTTAGCTCAGTTGGTTAAGAGCTAGTAGATTTGGATACAAGACCAAAGATCGAGTCCTAGCAACCGCAGTGTGGGGGTTTCATCCTCTTGTGGGGGTGGCTCCTTGCAGGTACTAGGCACTGGTCCTCCTAGCTACTTAATCGCTGAGTTACCGTGATTTTCCCTCTCACATACTCATGAGGCTGAGGTGTGGGGGCTCTCGGGGGGAGAGTTTCCCCTTTTTGGATACATATAAAAGCTAGATAGTCTAAAACAGATAAAATCTTGCTAAAATACACCTTTCTAAAAAAGAAAGTCATCTTTAATAAGTATTACAATAGAATAAGTAACATGCATTGAAAACATAAATTTTATTAATTGATTATATAACTTTCAAGTAGGGGTGTCAATCCGAGTCGTTAAACCACCAAATCGAGCCGAACCATACGGTTTGGTTCGGTTTTAGGTGCTATATGGTTCAGCTCAGTTTGAGATTTTGAGAAGTCCAACGGTTTGGTTTGGTTTACGACTTGACATGTCGAGTCGAGTCAGACCGAACCAAACAAAACCATTTTGAGCTGAACCACCAAGTCGAATCACCGAGCCAAACAACATTTTTTTTAGAATGCATAACCTTTATACTTTAGTACTCTTATACTATATAAACTATAAGATTAATATTAGTATTTAGAAATTTACATTTAGACTTTTTGAATTTACATAAATGCTTTTAATATCATGTACGCTATTGTATTTTTATTAAATTAGATTCAATTTATTGATTATAAGAATTAAAAATGTTAATCCTTTTATTTGAAAGTTTGTGTAATTTTTTTAAAAGTGAGTTTATGAATATAATTGTATTATATTTAATTTTTAAATATTTTTTTAACGTGTTTTTATAATATTTTATTGATTTACTTAAATTTTGAATGACTAGAACACTTTCTAAATTCAGACCGAACCGCGAAACCGAACCACAGAACAAAGTCGAACCAAGTCTAACTATCATGGTTCGGTTCGGTTTAGCTCAAGACTTTAAACAGTTTAGCTCCGGTTTGATTTTTCTCAAACCGATGGCATGTGATTCAGTTCATAATTTTTTCCAGATCGAACCATTTACATTCCTACTCTCAAGTAAACATAGCTTTGGAAATTTATAGATTTGTAAAAATATTTCGAAAAGTTATTGTATTAAAAAAATCAACTATATTAAAATTACTCACGACTTATTACAATTTATTGACATAATTGATAAAGTATCTAGAAAGACGACGAATATCTGAAATATTTATTCATTTCATTACATCTAAAAATTTTATAGCCAAAAAAATTTAACTTGATTTTCTTATTCTTGAAAATACAAATCAGATTATTTTTATTAGGTCGTTACCTCCGTCATGTTTTTTTAATAAATAAAAATACGGCAGCCGGATTGGAAATTGGAAATGACCAGACCTATCGCAAAATTATCCCGCCATAACTCCCCGCTTTTCGATTTAAAGCTCTCTCTCCTCCCTCTCTCTCTCTCTCTCTCTCCCCACCAAACAGACGGCGTCCAGCCTCGTTCCCGGCGCTCACTGCTCAAAAGGATCCGATTCTCTTTTAGGTAAGCTTATCTTCAAAGACATTGTAGGCAACCTTACATTTTCCGATTGCCGTCTGCGTGCGTGTTTATTTGCTCAATACCTCACTTTTTTCAGATTGCTATCGGTGTGTATGTGTTTGTTTATTGACTGAAAAATTATCATTGCTTAATCCGAGAGGTGTTTGTGGGCAGTAATTGTTTATAAAATTTGAAAAAAAGAAGAAAATATTAGAATTTGCGATGTAGTATAAACAGGTTGGTTATACTACACTACATTCGAAGCAACTTGCTATGGTTGGTTGACCAGGAATCGTAGTCAAAATGGAGTACCTATGGTTTCAAATGTAAAAAGTTTATATTATCGGATTCTTACCAAGCGTCCTTAAGAAGTTGTCAGTAAGTAGTTGGGCTACAACTTTTAATGTGGAACTATGCCGAATTACTCGGACACGAAATTGATAGAACTGTTGTGCGGCATCACTCTCTCTATCTCTATCTTTATGTGTACACTAACACTCTGCACACATCTTTAAATAAAGTTGCAATGAACAACTCTTGGGCTTCCTCACATTGTGCGTTTTGTTATTATCCAAATGCCCCATCTTGCTTAGAATTATGTTGGATCTCTTGATATGCCGTTATTCCTGCATATGGAGGCAATTTCTGCTACTTTAAGAACTAAACGAAGTAGAAAATTGATACTGTAGCATTTCTATGGTTTGTGGGTTAAATTAGAGTGAATGCCATGTTTATTGTTGCACAACCAATTACTTGCATTACCATGTATAGTAATGTGTGTAAAGACGAGCTCAACATCCAACTCGTACATTAGTATACTTACTGCAGGGCTGGGGAGGAAGGAGTGAACACTGGAAGGAGGGATGTCTTTAGGCTCACTTGTCAATTAAGAAAGAAATTGGGAGGGGGTTGATGAGATTGCATCTTTGATTTGTGCACACCTTAAAATTGGCTTTTAATTAATGCACTTGCTTTTTAGGCCCTCGTGCAAAGTGTAAATTCTATGATGAACTCTCGAATTAAAATTAATCAAAACATTCCATCATCACCAAATGTCATGTTAGAAATTTTTTCCTTTTAAAGTTAATTGCTTCTCTATGTATGACTGAGGAAGGTGAACTGTTTCAATGGCATCAAGTACAATTTTGACGTACCAAGTGCTAGATATTAACTGCAAATAGCCTGTTCAAATAGTTCATTTCTCCAGAAATGTCTTTTAAGAATAACTGTGATAGATTATTGGATGCAAGCAACACCTACATGGAATCAAGAACACACCATAAGCAAAATCTATGTGATTGACTACTGTATGCAAGCAAACCAACATAGAGTCAGGCTGACACACCATAGGCACAATCTACACAAAATGCTCTTTCAGTGCATAGTCACAATCATATGTTCTATGCATACATCATGGAAAGGATCGAGTATTATTCTATTTTTTGGCAGTAAATTTACGTAATAGGCTATAATTTTACAACTAGAGGATGATAAGGTCCACCTAATTATAATTATGGTGCTCCGGGCTCTGTTAACATTTTACATGTTCTATTTACTTACTTTGCTCTTAGGAATTGCAACTTTAACTATTGATGCAACAGTTATGGGGAATTTCAATTCAGGACATTCAAGTGGGACCAACACCACTGGCAGTAGGTGATGTCTTTATCAGTGACTTAATGATTATGAATGGCAAGAGAAACAGCTGAATAACTGTATTCGTTCCTATTATTTGTTCAATATAGTTCAGTAGTCTGTGATTTTGTAGTTCTAGTATTTCCATGTTTCTACTTGTTGCTTCAGTCCTTTCTTACTCTTCACACCTTTCCGTTAAACTGAATTAATGGGTTCTATTTCATTTCTAGTCGTGGTTCTAGAGGAAGGTACTGTGAGTACCACTAGGTGAACATGTGTGGGAATGACCAACAAGAATTATTCAAGGCAAGCGAAGCGTATCTATTTATGTTTCCTCTTTTATTTTAGTTTTCATTGATGCAGTATTATCTTATTCCCTAATTTTGATTGGTCCGTTCTTGATGGTTGATATTCAGTGGAAGTAAATCTAGTGGAGGTTCTGGATGCAGTGACAAATCCCCAAAAGTTAATTGGTCTCAACATGTCAATGCACATGATAATTTTTCAAAGCAAAATGAGTTCTTGAGTTCCAAATTCCTTTTCTCCTTGCCCACACAAAGACCTTGTATTGAAAGAGCAATGACTATGAGGTATGTCATTCATATGATGTTCTACAAATTCACTTGCCTTACGTCTTGTTTTGTATATTTTTATGGAGTATTATGGTATATCTGTATTCCCTGAGACATATCTTCTTACTTAATTTGGGATGTAATATAATATTGAATCATGAGAATTGATTATGCACAAATACTTGTTTTGCACTCCTTTCAGGTCTGGATATTGGTTTTTCTCTTGCTACTCTGAAGCATTCCCATGGCCTACATTTATGTTATGCCTAGACATTGCTAATTTTGTATGCTATTTTTTCTCGTCTGGATTGTTAAGTCTTTCTTTATTTCTATTGCATTTTAGTTTTTATCGTAACATCATAAACATCGGAAGAATTTCACTACATTTTAAGTACTTCTGTGATCTCACTTGTAACTTGTCAATTTAGAAAAGTTTTAGCGAAGCTCTACTTGATGTTTTTATCTGCATTCCCAACGATTATAAGGCTTTCTTATGCTTTTCTCTTTACTCCAGATCAATGCCTTGTCATGTTCAGAGTGTTACGAATGTGCTAAGTCCACACGTTGAAAAGGTGAAGCAAATATAATGGGATCACCCGTCTCATCAATTTTTAAAATGTATTTGTTTTCATAAAAGAAATTAAAATGAGTTGATTTCTACCTTTTTTAATGATTTATCTTTTGACATTGTATTTCTTATAATGTTAACCTTGTAACAGGCTTTGCAAGCTCTTTCCAATCTCAAGTTTTCTTCCAAAAGTTATGTAAAACCTGGTAAAAGTGAGCCGCTAGTTAAAGACAGTGGCACTGCCTCATTTCAAGATCTCGGGAGAACTACTCAGCGATGTTCCTTTAATGTGATAAATAATAATCGGGTAACTCTAGGTTTCACCGAAAGGAATATGAATATTAGTGAATCCAGGCGGCGTGGGGACTTCTTTTACACCTGACACTGTTGATGCTACTGAAACTAGAACGGTTGTAGAGATGGAAAGTGAGGGTTATTCATCAATTCCCACTAATTCTCATGGAAGGGTTATAAATGAATTACCTAGCAATAGTGCAGCACATGCAAGCTGCTTGAATGGGTTTCAGCAGACAATGCCTGATGCCATTGATGATGATGATATTCTCGAGGTAATAATTCCTACTGGCTTCCGAAATTGCAACCGGACAAAATTTCTTAATCATACAAGGTTCATGTTAACAAGGCAGTGTGTTTAGAATCAACCTATTTGGTTCAAATTGTAAAACTATACATCTGGATGTTATCAGATAGAAACCTTTTTAGATTTATGTTTATCAAGCATTGCTTGCTTATGGGATGTTGCTTGTGGTTGAGGTGTTAATAGGTACTTTTTCATCTTGTTTGTTCACAAACAAGTGTTTACCATGATTTTCATGTCATATATTTATGCATCTCATCAATTAATTTCAGAATCTTGATGTGGACCGAATTGTTATGGAACACTACCAATCATCTTGCACGCCACAGCCATCAATATCAAAGTTTCCACCTATCACCCCAACTGTAGGTAAACTTAATTTTGCAAGACATGAAGACATAAGTTTGCCCCCAGAGTTGTGTATAGACTGCAGTCATGGTTCTAAGGTAATTTTTCCCATTATTGCGATGCCATCTCAATTGTGGGTAGGTTCTTATGCCTATTTTCTGAAATTGGTTCAGCTAGGACTTTGCCCAGAAGCTGCAAGTCATCTACAAAGCATGAAAGATATGCTCATTTCTATTTCAAATGATCTTCTTGACAATATTGGTGATCTGAATCCGGCTCAGATAGAAAAGCTTCGTCATGACAGGTTAGTTGTCCCTTACCTCATTTTAGTTTGTTTTTCAGATCGACAGAAGGCCTAGTTCTTTCAAGAACCTACAAAGCATATGGAGAAATGAGTAAAAAGGAATTAAAGGCTGCAGGTCTTTGGTCTTTCTAGGCCCATTACATATGTCGTGGAATGACTAACGATGTTTCTTCTTCTTTTCTTAGTTTCTTGCATCTTGTTCTTGTCAGTGACCGATAATGTTGGATTTCATACCTTTTGATATGCTTGCATCGTTGATGTCAGGCTGCAGCTGAATAAGCAAATTCAACAACTTGAGACCTATCTTCGCTCTATATCAGTTAATGAGGAAAGACAAAATTCACATTTTTCTGCCTCCACAGCCACAAGAGCTTTTCAGCATGAAACCCCTTCGTCAATTGCATCGAGGGTTGATCCAACAAGGCTTGATGGCCTCCTGTACATGCGCAATGAGCCAGATGAATTTAATAGATGGAACTCATCGTCAGTTTCATTTTCTTCAGTTAGTAACTTTGGTCTTTCTTCAGCTCCTGTAGAGAGGGAACCATACATCCCAAAGTATGTCGATGTCACTTATATTGACGGTTCAGACAACAAACAGTGGAGTACTCGGGATTTTCCATGGACTAAGAAGCTGGAGGTATGACCCCTTGTTAGTGTGAGTGTCATATGTATGACTAAATATTGTCCTGACTATACTGCATTGGCCCACAATCTCAGGCTAATAACAAGAAGGTTTTTGGAAATCACTCTTTCCGCCCTAATCAAAGAGAGGTGATTAATGCAACAATGAGTGGGAATGATGTTTTCGTTTTAATGCCAACCGGAGGAGGAAAAAGCTTGACATATCAGGTAAGAGAGTTTTCTTTTATTAACAATTTAAGACTACACTATTTTCAGATGTTGGTCATAGCATTACTTTTGACACATCACTTATCTTTAATTGTTTTATAAATGATGGCATAACTTAACACTGTGCTTTAGTGGGATTGGAGAATAAGACACTTCCCTGTAATGAGTGAATTTAGTTTCTGCTGCTATATTAAAGTGCATCTATATCCAACTGAACATATTGTTGTAGCAGAGTGTTAGGTTGTACCAGATTCATCTTCCAATTTTTTATCTATTAATGGCAATCCTTGTTAAATGTGGTGGTTGGGTTGATTGTTGTTTTTTGTGAAGTCAAAGCTTTCTTTATCAATTTTGTGAGTGTTTGCTACTCAACTTTTTAAAGCGAAAGTGACTGGCTTTTGATGTGTTATTGGAGTTGGTTCTTGGAATCATGTTTTTTCAATGAAGTGGATAATGGGGTTGAATTTGTTCTGAATAGTGTTTTGTCGCAGCTCCCTGCCCTTATTTGTCCAGGTATAACACTGGTAATTTCACCTCTCGTTTCATTGATCCAAGATCAAATAATGCATCTATTGCAGGTAAATTTCCCATATTTTCATCTCTGAACATGCTTGTATTCATCTGGATTTGGTAAGTTGACTTATCTATTGAGATTTCCCCTTTCTGTTGGGTACACCATAGGCAAACATACAAGCTGCTTACTTAAGTGCCAGTATGGAGTGGACTGAGCAACAGGAGATTCTAAGAGAGCTTTCTTCAGATTATTGTAAATACAAGCTGTTATACGTCACTCCAGAGAGAGTAGCACAGTTAGTATCTATTTCCTTAGTCTATAGTAGCATATACTGTACTAACTCTTCAAACTTTTTTCTCATAAGCACGATATATGTTTTAAATGGATTATTTAAGCAGCCAATTGATCATTACATGCTACATTTAGTCTGAAACCAGACATTCCTAAACATACTAGGACAGAATGTTGGGAGCACTTCATGTTATTGTCAGTTTAAGTTTCTTTACAGCTCGTTTCAATTTCATACCTATCTTGTTACACTAATACAGAAAATAAGAAAATGTAACTCATTACAAGCTATAATGGGATCAGACTTGTACCCTCTGGTGAAACCACCTAAAAGTTATCTGAAGAATTTCTGGAAGTTCTTATTGATAAATAATTGATACTACATCTGCATATATATACACAAAAATATCTAATAAAAGGAAATAACTAATTAGGTTGATTCTTCCCTAAAAATTAGGGAACATAATCATAGAAGATCACCCGATCTCTCTGTTTATTCCTAATGATCACCAGATCTCTCCGTTTCCTAATCATGACTTCAAATATTCAACATTATCACTGACCTAATTGACCATAATTGCATAGTATTGTTGGATTCAAGTTCCTTTATTGTATTCATCCGGTTGCTAAAATGCCTAGTAAGGTGTAGGAACAAATGCTATTGAATAAACAGAAATCCTGAAATTTGATGAGATTACTCTACTGAAAGAATCCGTGTCATAATTGATCATAGGTTACATGGAGAAAGATGGCTATCTGTTTTCCTTTCCCCTCAGTCTTTGCTTTCTAGCGTATCTGTCTCACTGTGCCATTTACGATTGCTCAGAATTGCAATGCACTTTTACCTCCATTTTATAAATTACTACATCTAAGTTATCTGTAAATTGTTAAAATATTCTGTCCGAAGATCTACATATACTTATAATGAAGCAATTATATTCAAATTCACTTTGTATCCTGCCTTAAGAATTTTGAAGAAACAGTTTAGAAACTTTTAGGCAGAACTCTAGAGATAAAAATGTGGTAACCTACTCTACGCACCGATGGTTTTAAATTTGCTTAACGAGTTACAACAATCAAGCTTCTAATATTTGAGTTTTTTCTCTAGCATGCTTGCTAAGTTTGAGCTTGGCCACAACTCTGTTAGATCTTTGAATTTCTAACAGTTTTTCTGCCTTAGTCCTACACTCCTTCCACTCTAATTAATACTCCTTCTGTTCCTAAAGAAAGGTCCATTAATCCTTTTTGGGACTTCACTTTTACCATGCTACCCTTGATGTGCATTTGACTTTAATTGATGGTTCCAACTATCACATGACAATCATTGGAAAATACAGCACATACTAATATATATGGGCCTGTTTGATTTAGCTTATTGATATGTGCTTATGACTTATTGCTTATGACTTATGACTGATGACTAATAACTATTGCTCTTTGATTTAACTTTTTGAAAGTGTTGATCGGCTTTCATGAGTTAGTGTGTATTTGATTAGTAAGTTGAAAAATACTTCCTCTTTGTTTTTTCGTCCAAGGAGGAAGCAAGCATAATTTTATTTTCTAAATCCTGGATGTTTGATTCGCAAACTTTGCTACTAGAAAAATGGAGTCCGTTGACTAGCCGTGAAGGGCAGAAACCCACTTCGGTGTGGATTATGGCTGTGGGATTACCGTTTCATTTTTGGGGTAGCAAGGTGTTTCGTGAAATTGGAGATTTGTGTGGGGGTTTTATCGGTGTCGACGAAGAGACGGAGACCAAGAGTGATTTAAGGTGGGCCAAGATCCTTGTGCACTTCAGGTCATGCTTTCCAGCATTGATTCGAGAACCGGAGGGTGATAACACTTTTGAGATTCCGATTTGCGTTGAGACAGCAGTTTATGTTAGGGTTGCCTTCGGGAGGGGAGTAATGGCGGAGGTGTGCCTGAGAAGACGAAGAGAGGTGGAGCTGCAGGAGGTGGGGTGCATGCGCAGTCGAGTCATGTGTGGCATCAAAAAAAGGTTAAGGAGGTGAGTTGCAATGCCAGTGCTGAGACAGACACGTGGGCTGCCAGTAGTTCAGATTCAAATTTTAAACGAAAAGAGAATGACAAGGTCGTTTTAGGGGTAGGAGAGGAACAATTTGTGGGTGGCCAATTTGAGTGGATTAATGTTGGTTTTGAACCTAGTAGTTTTCTTTCTCAGTGTGAAGTTTTTGGGGGACGTTTAAAGGGTGCCAATTCTGAGAGGGATTCATTAGCAGAAGAAGGCCCAAACTCGACGAAGCTTCAGACTGAAGGGGAGGAGGAGGATTGTTATTTCGGCTCGAAAGGCGATGTTGTAGAAGAAGGCTTCAATCCGGTGGTTGGAAGACCAGTCGATGTGAGAGGTGTTTTCGTGTCAGTCATTGCAACGGGTTACGTTTGCAGAAGTTGTGGCAGGTCAGTCTATGGATGAGTTCAGCGAAGCAGAGTCCTCACCAAATTCGGGGATTGCGTAATCCTGTGATTTTTCTGGAATGGGTATTCGAAAGAGACCTTTGTCAAGGAAGTGGAAACTGAGATAAGCCTGAGGATCACAGTTTCGTTGAGGAGTTGCTAGAAGCAGGTCTTGTAGCAGGAGCTAGTGGATTGCAGTCTGTCGAGTCAGGTCTGGAGCAAGAAGCCAAGCTCCTGAATGATGGGTATAAGGGGGATGTGTTCTTTTCACCATGTGAACAGAGGAATGAAGAGAGGCCAGCGGAGGAAGGTGAACCTTTATCCTGTACCCTGATTACTATAGTACACCCAGAATATTGTTGTGAAATGGCGTTTCTCAAAGATAAGGAGGTGGACGAGGATATCTTGGTTTGGGTTAAACGTAAAGCCAAAGGATTTGGGAAGGTTTTGGGGGTTTTTGGCTCAGGGTTTGAAGATCAAATTCTGGACTTATTATTGGACATTGAGAAGAAGTGGAGATCTTCAGGGGGAGGCAGTAGTTTGAGACCAAACAGGACTAGAGAGAAGGGTAAAAGGGAGCTAAAACAGTTGTGTAGTAGTCTAAATTTCGGGGCAGGAATGTGGGGAGAGGAGGAAAAACACTGTTTAATATGTATATATATATATATATCTATATTTTGATAGGTAAAAATATGTATAAATATGAGCGTCAAAACATGTGAAGCGTCCTTTGTACACTAGGAGTATACATACTCCTCAATACTAAAACTATTCACAAAATCCACAAAAAAATGACCGATAGAATGATCTGTCGCAGAACACCACAAAAACAAAGTATGCCAAAGACAGTCTCCCAATTGATCCAGCGAAACCTCAATGTTATCAAAGATTCTTATATTCCTCTCTTTCCAAACGGTCCACCAAACACCCGTCGGAATAGCACCCCAAAGAATATTGCTTCTCCTGTGATTGTACCGCGACCAACTCAAAATCATCTCCCGAACAGAACAAGTGATTAAGAACCCCAGTACCTTATACCATAAAGAATGGGCCATCAGACAATGCAGTAACAAGTGATTAACACTCTCTCCGTTGCCTTTGCACATGTAGCACCAGTTCACATAAACCATCCCCCTCTTGCGAATGTTTTCTCCTCTAAGAATCGCCTCATGGCACGCTTCCCAAACAAAAAATGCAACGCGACTGGGAGCAATACTTCTCCATATTCCTTTCCATGGAAAGGAATACCCATCATTGCCCGACATAGCAAGAAAATAAGATTTGTGAGTAAACTTTTTGCTATTCGATGCAGCCCACCTCACCTTATCATTTCTGCTCCCGTCAATCTGATATGAATATAGCGAAGTGAAAAAATTACCACAAATCTCCATTTCCCACTATTGAAGATCCCTACGAAACAAGGGGTTCCAAACCACTCTACCATGATCAATTTGAAGCACCAAACTAACAGAACAATTTTTGTCCATAGCCAGATTGTACAAATCAAGATAGACTCTCCAAAGTTCATCCTCCCCACACCACTTATCTTTCCAAAATCAAACTTTCGAACCATTACTTACCTCAAAAGAAACAAACCTTTCAAACTGCACCCACCCTTTGCAAATACCTTTCCAAACTCCTGATCAGAAAGCACCGGTGACAATTTTAGGAAACCAATTATGATCACCCTCTCCGTATCTACAGATCACCACCCTCCTCCACAACCCATGCTCCTCCATATAACGCCATAGCTATTTGCCGGGAACCAATTGAAATGACTTAATTTCTTGATACCTAGACCTCCCTCCCTGATGTTACCTTATCCCATTTAACTAAATGGAACTTATGCTCCTCCCCTTGACCCTCCCACAAGAAGTCTCTCTCCATCTTCTCCAATATGTTACGCATTGAAGCAGGAACCTCAAACAGCGAAAAGAAATAAGTCGGCAGACTGGATAAAGTATTTTTATTAAGCGTAAGTCTTCCCGCTTTGGACAACAGCTGTTTCTTCCACCCCGTCAACCGCTGACCAAATCTTTCAACAACTGAATTCCACATAGCTCTACTTTTGAAAGGCGCTCCAATCGGCAAACCTAGATAAGTAGAAGGTAAATAAGATACCTTACACCCAAACATTGAAGCAAGCTGATGAATATTCTCCACCACACCCACCGGGATGATTTCAGTCATAGCGATGTTAATTCGAAGATCCGCCAGCATCTGGAAGAAGATGAGCAGAAGTCGAAGGTAACCCAACTGCCCAATCTCCGCATTGCAGAAAAATTAATGTGTCATCTGCAAAGAGCGGATGAGAGATGGCAACCTCCTCACCTCTGTATCTACCTAACCCAAAACCACAAATAAATCCCCCTCTCACAGATGTATTAATAAGGCTGCTCAATGCTTCCATAATTATGATGAAAAAAAATGGAGAGAGGGGATCTCCTTGCCTCAACCACCTTGAACTTGCAAAGAAACCAGTAGGTTCACCATTAACCATTACCGAGAACCGAGCCGAAGAAATGCAAAACAGAATCCACTTCCTCCATTTAACACCAAACCCCATCCTTTCCATTAAAAACACCAAAAACTTCCAATTAACATGATCGTATGCCTTCTTGATATTCAGCTTACACATCAAACCAGGACAGCCTGTTGCAACCTTGAATCCACAACCTCCAATGCATCTATAATTTGTCTCTCCCCCACAAATGCATGTTGAGAAACAGACACCAACTTCCCAATCACCTCACGCAATCTGCCTGATAACACTTTAGATCAAAATTTTATAAAATTCTCCAACCAGATAGGTCTAAAATCTCCCAGATTAGTAGCACCGACCTTCTTCGGGATAAGAGTGATAAAAGTGGCATTGAAACTCTTCTCGAAGCACATGTTGGCGTGAAAATAGTGGAACACATCCATGATATTATCTTTAAGAATCTCCCATCAAGAAGAGAAAAAGGCTATAGAGAAACCATCCGGACTCGGAGCCTTGTCTCTATTCATACTACGCAAGGCTGCCAATACCTTTCTTCCAAGAAAGGACGTTCTAATGAACACCTATCCTCCTCTATATTCTTGAAATAAGTGCCTTCCAATTTCGGATGCCATTCCCCATTATCCGAATACGACTTAAAATAGAAATCCACTATACCTTCCTTAATAGCATCCCTATCTTTGAGCAAATTCTCTCCAATTGAAACTTTCCGAATTTGATTCACATTCTTATGAGCACTCGCCATCTTATGGAAAACATTTGTATTCTTATCCCCTTCTTTCAGCCACTACACCCTTGATTTTTGCCTCCAGCATACCTCCTCCTTTAAAAACAATAACTCAAGCTCGCTTTTCAAATTCTTCCATGACTCTTCTTCTGTCTCATCCAAACCTCCTGAACCAGCCTTCTCATCCAACAATCTGATCTCTTACATGACTTTCCTAATATTGATATCTATCTTCCCAAACACCTCCCTATTCCACACTTTCAAATCCATCTTAAGAAGTTTCAGTTTCTTAGCAAAGATAAAATCTGGGCTCCCATTTATCTCATACGAACACCATCTAGAGTGTATCCAGTCCAAGAATCCGGGCTCTAAAAGCCACATATTCTCGAATCTAAAAGGAGACTTCCTTTTCCGCATAACCCCACACTCCAGCATTAGGGGACATGTCCCAAAACTACTCTAGTTAAACAATGCTGCGCTGTATCACTAAACACATCAGTCCAGTCTATAGAAATAAGATATCTGTCAGTTTTAGAGAATTGATGTCTATCCCCGTGTCTAAACCACTTGAAATTTCCTCCCAATAAATTCAGATCCACCAGCCCCATGTCATTAATGAACTCATTAAATTCCAACATCGCTCGAGAAAAGACATGCGCGCCCGAACGTTCCACAGGATGTCTGACCATATTAAAATCTCCTCCGATACACCAAGGAGCTCTCCATCTCAATTTGATTGCTCTTAACTCTTCCCATAATTTCTGACGAATGTTGTCTGCACAAGGCCCATACACCCCCGAAAAGATCCACTCCTTGTCATCCTCAATCGACTTCATCAGAACAGAAACTGAATAATCTCCCACCACTACACCCACCTTAGAAATCACCCTTTTATCCCACATAACAAGAATGCCTCCTGCTGAACCAGTAGACTGTGAAAACACCCAATCTGTCCAGCTGCCATTCCCTAGACTACTAACCACCCTACTGTCAATCGATTGCATCTTCGTTTCTTTAAGACTGATTAAATGCACATTCCATGAAATAATTCTTAGATTCATGATAAACTTAATTCTGTTTGCGATTCCTCCTCCCCTCCCCTCCCCTTCAATACTTCCAGACTTCTGAAACTTCAGACTGCTACACAATTGTTTCAATTCTCTTTTTCCTTTTTCTCTCACCGCTGTCCTTTTTGGCCCCTTCATTGCATCTGAATTTCTCTACAGTTTCTCGATATCCAAGAGCAAGTTCATAATCTTGTCTTCAAAGCCATCGCAGCCCACCCCCAAATATCTGCCAAAGCCTTTAGCTCTCCTACGAACCCAAATTGATAACTCCTCCTGCGAAGAACAATTCTGCAGTGACTTAGTGTTGCTCACATCCTCCGGATGAAATGTATTTAGAGGGGTGCATTTGATTGGCTCCATCAACTCTTCCTTATCCACCAAATCTTCCATTTGGCCCTCCATCAACTGAGCACACGCCGCAGAAGAATGACTCCCTTTGGAACTATCTGTTCTCGGTACTCGCTCCGGACTTGCTTCTGGAGGAACGGTATCCTTTTTGGCACTCTCATCCCTTCAAATTTTCTGCCGAACTCGTCTCTTGCATCTTCCAGAAAGAGCCTTGTTGCAGAAAAGCTTTCTCCATCCACTTGCTAATCCACAAGGTTTCTTCATAGGAGAAAACTGCTTCGAAGACTCTACCTCTACTCCTCTCCAAGAACTTGAAACATGTCCGATTTTGAACTATACTCCTGACCACCTCGAAAGATTTCCTACCAGCCTGGAAATGAGTTTTATCTACAGAACTCATCTTCTAACAAAATTGTGTGGGGTCTTAATGATGCAAGTAAAAGAACTCTGATTGAAGGTTTGATTAGGAGATGGAAACCGCGTGTCGTTTGTATTCAAGAAACTAAAATGGAGAAGGTCGATGCAAAAATCATAGATAGTGTTTGGAGGGCTAGAGGGGTGGATTGGGAACACTTAGGTTCTGTTGGGGCAGCGGGGTGTGTGTTAATTATGTGGGACGTGTCGTTGGGAAAATTCTCAGTGTCGTGTTTACTGAAGGCTGTGGAAGATGACAGAGATTGGCTCTTTACATTGAGAGGGAGAGTTTCTCGACAGAATTGAAGGATATTAAAGCCATATTGGATGTGTGGTGGTGTTTAGGAGGCGACTTTAATGTGGTTAGATATCCTCATGAGCGATCATACTCTCGTAATTATTCATAAGAGATGGAGTTTAATGACTTCATTAATGAGATGACGTTGATGTATCTTGCTTTGGTAGGGGGCGAGTTCACGTGGTTTAGGAATGGAGAGTGTCAACAATTTTCGAGAATTGATAGATTTCTAATTTCAGGGGATTGGGAAGGCTGCTTTAGTGGTTCTACTCAGTCTTGTCTGCCAAGACTATCCTCAGATTAATTATCTTAAGATCGACAAGATGATGCAGATGCGGATGACATCAAGGTTGGCATCACGAGTTTTTATGAGCGGCTTTATGAGGAAAGTGGGGATTGGAGACCAAATCTGGATGGAGTTGACTTTGAGAGTCTTAGTGTGGTTGACTCGGTAGTGTTGAGGCTTCCTTTTTCTATAGAAGAAGTGGCAGCAGTGTTATGCACGGGGTGACAGAGCTCCAGGCCCCGATGGTTTCTCTATGGCTTTTTTCCAACATTGTTGGGAGGTGGTTAAGGAGGATATTATGGATGTGTTTCGGTTTTTCATTCCAGGAGGTTCGAAAAGAGTCTTAATGCTGCCTTCATAGCATTAATCCCAAAAAGTGAGGTGCGACTGATTTGAAAGATTTTCGCCCGATTAGTTTAGTTGGTCGACAGATTGAGAAGTGGTGTTTCGGGGTTAATGTGCAAGCTGGATATCTAGAAAGTGGACGATAATGTGAATTGGGATTTTCTGTTTTATATGATGGAAAAGACGGGGTTTGGCAATAAAAGGATTCAATGGATTCAATTCTGCATTTCTACAGTGCGCTTCTCTGTGTTGGTGAATAGGGAACCATCGGGGTTCTTTTATAGCTCGAAGGGCTTACGCCAAGGTGACCCTTTGTCCCCATTCCTGTTTATTATCGTTATGGAGGCTCTTAGCAGATTATTAGAGAAGGCAGTGTTGGGAGCTTTTATCAGTGGCTTTAAGGTGGGAAGGAGAGGGGAGGGGGAGATGTTGGTGCCCATCTTTCCTTTGTAGATGACACGTTAGTGTTTTGTGGGGCAGATAAGGCCCAGCTGGTCTGTTGGTTCTACTATTTTTTCAAGCAATTTCGGGGTTAAGAATTAATATTTCCAAGAGCAAAATTATTCAGGTTGGTGCTGTGGATAATTTCGGGGATCTAGCGACGTTCTTTGGGTGTAAGACCGCCCTTCTTCCCTCCTCTTATCTAGGCCTTCTCATTGGTGCACCGTATAAAAGTAGGGCGTTGTGGAATCCCGTGATTAAGCGTTTTGAGCACAGATTGGCAGGGTGGAAGCAACAACTTCTCTCCAAGGGGGGAGGTTTGTTCTTATCAAGGACACTCTTTTTAATTTACCGACCTATTTTCTATCTCTTTTTGTGATCCTTGCTACTATCCTGCAAAGATTAGAGAAATTGGAAAGAGACTTCTTGTGGGAAGGGCAGTCGAGGGTTATTAGTTTCATTTAGTGAATTGGGAGAAAGTTTGCTCCAGGGTGCAAGAGGGAGGCCTGTGTTTTTAGTTTCATTAAGTGAATTGGGAGATAGTTTGCTCCAGGGTGCAAGAGGGAGGCCTGAATGTTAGAAAACTTAACTCTTTAACGAGGCATTGTTGGGGAAATGGTTGTGGAGGTATCTCATAGAAAAGGAAGCTTTTTGGAGGCATGTGGTGGTTTGTAGTATATGGCATGGGGCCATTGCTGGATCCCTAACGAGGTTAATTCTACTTTTGGGGTGGGAGCGTGGAGGGGCATCAGGAAAGGGTGGAGCTCCTTTGAGAGATTCATTGCATTTGAGATTGGTAGCAAGGTTATTGTGAGATTTTGGGGAGATAGATGGTGTGGAAATTCAAGCTTGAGGGAGGTGTTCTAGAATTTATTCAAGGTCTCCACGGACAAAGATTGTAGAGTTAGCTCTGTTTTGTCTATGGAGGGTGGTATACCTATTTGGAACCCCGCGTTTATAAGGAATTTTCATGATCGAGTGATTGATTCAGTAGGGCAGCTTTTGGAGAGACTTCATGAGCAGAATATAGACAGCGGGGTAGATAAGGTGGTCTGGAAAGGAAAAAAAGGTATTGCTTTCTCTGTTAGATCGTATTACTTCAAGCTCCTAAACTGTGATAGAACTTCTTTCCCTTGGAAAACAATTTGGAATTCTCAAGCTCCAAAGAGAGTGTCTTTCTTCATGTGGGAAGCGACTCACGAAGCCATTCTTACCGGGGATGATTTGTGGAAACGTCACATGGTTTTTGTCAATAGGTGCTTTATGTGCAAGGCTAGTGAGGAAAGCGTGAATCATCTGCTTCTTCATTGTTGTTGCTGAAGAGCGATGGAATTTTAAGCTGGGCTTGTTTAAGGTGACTTGGGTCAGGTCGAGGTCGATTCTTGATCATTTTAGGGTTTGGTCTTTTGGGTACAAGAATAGGAGAAATTGCATTTGGGAGTTGGCTTTTGACAATGTGGAAATGTCTGTCCCGGAGCTGAAGAATGTTTTGATTCCCACTCTGCATTTTTGGTGCTCCGAGGCAGCTCATTCAACTTCCTATCCTAACACTACTCTTGTAGATTTTGTTAATAATATTGATTGTGGATAATTCTTTTAGTAAGCTATACTCCTAATGTACAAAGGCCACATCACCTGTTTTGATGCTATTTATATATTTTTTATTTTACTTATCAATTTTTTTTTAAAAATCTTTTCTTGATTTTTTAGAAGTCAAATACCACTCTTTTTTAGGGATGGAGGGAGTATTAGATATGATCCCATGCTTAAGTGGTTATATGGGTCAGGCCTCAGTTCATTGTATTTTATTCAATAAGAAGGAAAGATTTAGATGCGAATTTCTTAGTAATCCACTTCACTGCTGATGCTCTCTTAGCAGTTTTTCAACTTGATTGATCTTGGCCTAGTTTTGCTCAATAGTTCTAATTCATTTTATGTTGCAGTATGAGGTTGTATCAGTCTTGTTTGGTGGTAGGGCATAATCAACTTAAGTGATGAGTGAAGCCCAAATTTCTTGGGAAAATGTAATTCATGTTGCCAGCCAAGTTAACAAAACCATGATTTACACACCTTTGGGTGGTTGGTCCCAGATTGTTAATGACTAGGTTTTGAGCTCCACATAACCTAGCAGGAAATTATTATTTAGAATAATAATTATGATCCATCAATTTTGGTTACAACTTTAGTAGACTATGAAGATGATCACAAATTATTCTTTCTGGACTCAGTAAACTATCTTTTGTAAAGCTGAATAAACAATATTCCTTCCATCCAAAAAAATAGTCCCACTTTCACTTTTTTTTGATCAATTTGATCAAACTTTGACCAAAGATTTATAAGAATTTACTTAGCCTTATGGAATTCTAAAATTTGTTAATAGTTTTTTTTTTGTTATAGTAGTATTCTTGTATTTTATCAATGATTGACATTTCATTACCTATGACATAATAAATGTATGTTAAATAGTTATTTGGTAATGTCCTAGCATGGACAAAGCTAGTATACAGCTAAAGGGGGGCCATGCCCCCCTGGCATCTCTGATATTTTGCACTAATATCCCCTATACAATGGAAGAATAGATTTGACCATTTTACTTTTCACTTTGCCTTCCACCCCACCTAAAGTTTGATTTAGCTCCACCCGTCTTAGGTTGAACTTCCAGTGAGGAAATGAGATTGTTTTTTTGGGACGGAGGTAGTATATCTTAACCAACGATAAGATAAATATGTTCTAGTTTAGAAGTTCATTGTTACGGGAAAAATGGCCTATCAAATTTCTTTTTTGGTTAAAATTTATAAAAAATTTATGTTAAGACAGCCATATGGTGACAATTTTTTTTAATAGGTAAAGTATATATATATATAAATGAACGTCAAATTAGGTGATGTGTTCTTTGTACACTAGGAGTATACAGATTACTCAATACTAAGGCTATTCACAAAATCCACAAAAGAATGACCGAGAGAAGGATATGTCGCGGAACACCACATAAACAAAGTAAGCATAAGACAGTCTCTCAAGATTCTTCTATTCCTTTCTTTCCAAATGGTCCAGCAAACACCCGCCGGAATAGCACTCCAAAGAATATTCCTCCTCCTACGATTGTTCAGCGACCAACTCAAAAGCATCCCCCAAACAGAACTCGGCATTACCCACCAAATCCCAAAAAACCCCAGAACCGTATTCCTTAAACAACAAGCCACCGGGCAGTGCAGTAACAAGTGATTTACACTCTCTCCATTGCATTTACACATGTAACACCAATTCACATAAACCATCCCCTTTTACGTAAGTTTTCTCCTGGAAGAATCGCCTCATGGTAGGCTTCCCAAGCAAAAAAACAGCACGACTGGGAGCCATACTTCTCCAAATTCCTTTCCAAGGGAAAGAATACCCATCTCTGCCCGAAGTAGCGAGAAAATAAGATTTGACTGTAAATCTTTTGCTATTCGATGCTGCCTACCTCACCTTATCATCTCCGCCGGCATCCATCTGATGCGAATATAACTTTGTGAGGAAATTAACACATCTCCCAGTCTTGAAGATCCCTACGAAACAAAGGATTCCAAACCATAACAATTTTTATCCACAGCCAGATTATGCAAAACAGGAAAAGCTCTCCAAAGTTTTTCCTCCCCACACCATTTATCCTTCCAAAATCTTACTTTCGAATCATTACCGACCTCAAAAGAAATAAATCTTTCAAATGGTGTCCACCCTTTACAAATACCTTTCAGTATTCCTCACCCGAAAGAATTAGTGATGATCTTAGGGAACCAATTATGATCTCTCTCTCCGTATCTACAAATCACCACCCTCCTCCACAAACCATGCTCCTCCTCCATATATCGCCAAATCCATTTGCCAAGTAAGGCTGAATTAGAACGACTTAATTTCTTGACACCTAGACCTCTCTCCCTGACATAACATAAAGTTCATAAAGAAAACATTTGTTCTCATCTGAAGCTGCTACTTCTGATTTTCTGCTTTATGGTATTACTAAGATGTCTATGAACTGATACGTGATTGCAGAAGCGATGCTTTATTACGGAAGTTGGAGAACCTGCATGCTCGGCAGTTACTGGACAGGATTGTCATTGATGAAGCTCATTGTGTGAGCCAATGGGGACATGATTTTAGACCAGATTATCAGGTGTTGATTTGCTTCAACCATGTGCATTAGTTTGAAGATCTTCTTGTCGTGCTTAAAGATTTGGGGTACCTTGTACAGGGTCTTGGTATCTTGAAACAGAAGTTCCCAAAAGTACCAGTGCTGGCTTTGACTGCAACTGCCACAGCCAGTGTCAAAGAAGATGTTGTGCAGGCTCTCGGTCTTGTTAATTGCATTATTTTTCGACAAAGTTTCAACCGCCCAAATCTAAGGTAAGAGTTAAATTAAGATATAATTGTTTCAATCCCCATACCAACAAGGGGTCACATTTACCTATCAAAAAATAAAATAAAAATTAAGATATAATTGTTCCGAAATCTGTCACGACCTCTCTCATTGACAATGCTGCAGGTATTCTGTTATACCCAAGACGAAAAAATGTTTGGATGATATTGACAATTTCATCAAAGAAAATCATTTTGATGAATGTGGGATTGTCTACTGTCTTTCGAGAATGGACTGTGAGAAAGTTGCTGAAAAGTTACAGGTTCATTGCTTTCTTGCTTTTTCCTTTTTTCCCCTTCCGTCTGTTTTCTTTTACTGATGGAGAAGAATCAAGAACTTTATGAAGATGCATTAACGAGAAGAATTCTGAATTATCTCTAATTTTCTCAACTGCTTCCCATGATTGGTTTGTTGCGGTGGAGATTAAGTATTTTGTAATTTCTTTTGTTTATTTCATGTTTTTCCCTTTTTTCTAAACCAATAATCATGGGGTTTATTTTCATTTCATTTCATTTTATTAATTATTTATTAATATTGTTGGATTATTTTAATTTTTCATTTTGTTTTTGGATTTTACTTTATTTTTTTAATAAATATTTTCTTTGGTTTTCTATTTATTAGTCTATATGTGTAAAAGGATGTGATTGTTCTTTTATTAATATTATCTTATGCTTCGTCATTCTTACGCTAATTCTGAGAAACCCATTTATCAAGACTTTTGTAACTAAAATTGTAGAATAAGTTTTTCTAGAAGAATGGATAGTCTTCTAAGACTATGAACTGCCAACTATCTTAACATGTAGAAGAGTGCTACTGTGACACAAATCTATGAATATTTTGTAATTATACTTCACATGTCCTATTACTCATGATTCTTAACTTGAAAGTGCATGACAAGCGGATGGCTCAAACCTCAAAATGGTCTCTTCAATATGCATTTTTCTACTCGTGGTGGGAGCTGGTGGTGGGGTTGATCTCCTTTTCATGTAATTTGTTCCTTTCTTTTTGCTACATATCTTTCCAACATAGCCTAGTTCACATTGTCCAAGAGTCCTTTTGATAAGCTCATTATTCCATACTTGGGCACCTCTCAAAATGCTTGATATGTTTTCTTCGTCTAAATTCACCTTTCTCTTGAAGCTTTAAGTGACCATGTTTGTCTTGCTATAATGGGAAAACTTGCAACTGGATCAAAATAGGGAGTAATCCATAGTTGTAAATAAAGATTTTGTTCTTTAGTTTGTTAGGTTTTAGCTTTATCGTATATTTGCTTCAGCAATAACATTGATGATTTTCTGGGGATTTTTTATGAAGCAACTGGATTGTAAGAAGATAAGTTCATATAAAGAGCGGTAAAAGCAGTGGTACTGAGTCCTTACTCAAGAGTGGTCTTGGTGTAAGGGGAGGGAATCTATGATTTATCCGAGTGAAAAGTGATTTCTTGTTGTAAGAGATTCTTTATTTGGTGCTCTTTCCCAAATGTTTCTTATAGATTCGAACTTTGGAGATTCCTGTCACAGCAAAACTCTTTGTATTTGATCCGTTGAATGCACTTCATTTGTTAGGTATTTCAGACAATTGGGATGATGATGAGGGGCAGAGGGGGTAGAGAGAAACTCAATATATAGTATCTTTGAAAGTTTGCTTATTGTGGGAGTCCTTATTTTCTTATAGTCTGGGCCCTGAGGTATTCTGGAAAATAGTCGTGTTTGCATAGTGCATACAAGCAATGAAACTCCAGATTGTTTATTAAAGGGCAAAGCTGATCCACCTTTCTGGTTCAGTTGGTTTGGCTGTTTCAGTGTAACACCTTTGGTAGGAAAGAAATAATTAAATCTTCAGAAGGGGATTTTGAACTGCTCAGCAGTTTGTTTGATGACATTTTCAAGGCCAACATGTGCTCTGAAAGAAATGAAATCACCAGTTGTAGAAACATCTCTAGCTGCATTATTTGGAGTTTGCTTTGAGCGATAGTCTTAGGTGGCTTTCTGTGATAGTTCTTCGTCTGTGTGTGTGTGCGAGTTATTCTCCCTGTCTAATGGCTTGATTACTAGATATCGATGGTTTTAATGAAGTTTCATTTATCAAAAAAATTAGTATCGGAGTTTCAGCCTGTTAAGTTACCAACTTATCTAAAACATCTCTCAACAAGCTGCATTATTTGGAGTTTGCTTTGAGCGATAGAACTCACGACCTTGTCAAACTAGGTGGCTTTCTGTGATAGTTGCCATTCAGTTTGCACATGGTCCTCCATTCTGCACTTATTACAACTTTTCTGTTTGCTGGTTGTGGTCTCACTTCAGATATTCCTATGAATTGGAGGGCTTGATATACCTTGTTAGGCTCAATACTCTTTGATTTTCTATTTTATCCCAACGTTCTTGTTCTTTGCTTTGAAGAGTTTTCCCATGTCTCATTATCTTAGCCTCGATATCGTGCATTGTCAAAGGGTCTGAGCGTGTGATATTTCTTTTTTGGTTCAGACAAACGAAATCAGGTCAATTGTAGCCCATTTAAAAATTTTAAAAAATAAACAAAAGGTGGACTTGTCAAGGTAATACAATTTGGTCCGACATTCGTGTCCGCACATGAGTAAGCCGGCCGAGGCAAATTGAATCTTGATTCGCACCCCCCCTGCGGGCGCGGGAAGGATAGTTCTTTCTATACAAGCTTACCCAACACAAGGGAGCCTTTGTATATAAACCATTCAAACCTTTCATATTTTTCCAATGTGGGATAACCCACTTCCAACACTTCCAATGTCATACTTTAAGCTTTTATATCTTATTCATCCGAAATCCGAATTGGACAAATAAATATAGTATTCTTATGTATTCATGGAGAAGAACATAATTCCACAATTACCCTAGTCATTACATAAATGGCTCTCAAATAAATTAGTGGCTCAAAGCCCCAATTTACTTCACTTAAAAACACTAGTTTTCCAACACTTTGTTTTATGTATTATGCGCACTTATAACATGTTTTGTTGATATTTGTTAAGTTATATACTTATATGTTTTTTCCTTACTATTTTTTCTGTGAGCGTCTTTTTGGCGTCTTTTTAGCGCCTCGCCTCTCGCCTCAAATTTGGACCTATCGCCTTTTTGGTGCCCCTCGACTTTGACAACTATGGAGAGGAGCCTGCGCACCTCACCTATCGTGGAGAAGGCCGAATGCATAAGTTAGAAGTAAGAACTCAATGTTAACCCAAAACCTTAAGCTATCGGGTAGTGAGTCAAACATTCTATATTGTCATCCCCCTTTCGCTTTCTATTGTATCCCTAAAGTTTGAGACACAGAAGGATGGCTAATTTTGATTGACGTTAGTGAGTTCAGTAAATAAATTGGACAATTGTTTGCTAAAAGGAAAGGATGTGCATCATGCTTTTCACTAGTTTGTCACCCATTATTTTCAAATGAATCAATCCCTCTAGTGAAGATTCCTCACTGGACATCTAAACAATTTTCCTCATATCAATTATCTGATGGATCTTATTAAAAAAGATGGTCCTTATTGAATGGACATCTTAAACATTATTTATTTTCTATTTTATTTTTGTATTTATTCCCGTAACATTTTCCATGTGTTTAATTTCGACATATTTTCAAAAGATTTAATGAAATCTTTTGATTTTATCACCATTTTCCATTTTCCGACGTTAATATTATATTAGAGGGCATGATGAGAATATCTTTATATGTAACAAGCAATCATGGACCACAAGATCAACTGTGTTTTGGAGTCTAGCACCTAATGTGATATACATCCCTCCCTAGTCCTCTACTTGAGTGTCATTTTACTTTCCTAGATGAAATTAGGGAAGCCAATTTTTAGCTCAGTAACCAAATTTGGTTTATAAGTATTGACTTCATTTAGGAACAAAATAAAAACTCAGAGGTGCCACCCATTTTGGGATGGAGGTAGAATCATATTACTTCCTATGGTTTACTTGGATGTCTAACTGTTGGAATGGATTAATCTGGCAGAATGACAGGATACAGTTCAATTTTAATGTTTAGATTTTAGTTTCTTATGAAAGAATATCATTCCTTTTCAGGAGTGTGGACACAAAGCAGCTTTTTACCACGGTAACATGGACCCTGATCTGCGTGCATCAGTTCAGAAGCAATGGAGTAAGGATGAGATTAATATAATCTGTGCCACTGTAGCATTTGGAATGGGTATAGTCAATTTCTTCTTGTTACTGGTTTGCTGATAACTATCATATATTAACACAAGTATTTCAGGTATTAATAAGCCAGATGTTCGGTTTGTTATTCATCATTCTCTCCCTAAATCGATTGAAGGCTACCACCAGGTAATCTACTGTGTTACTTTGTGGTTAGCTTTGCAATATAATAACTGAGATGAGATGTTGGGGTATCTCATTTGTTGTTTTTGTTCCTGTGTTGTAGGAGTGTGGTCGTGCTGGCAGAGATGGCCAGCATTCATCATGTGTGTTGTATTACAGCTATAGTGATTATGTAAGTGCTTGACCTACGCATTGTCCCCCTTTGATTTTGTTTGGTCTGAAATCCAATGTTAGCTATTACCCATTTGAACGTACAGATAATTCTCTTGTCCAATAAGTCCACCCTTCTTACTTAGTATATATCCCCTATTCACATTGCTTTATTCCTTTTATCTGAAGATCCGAGTCAAGCATATGCTTAGTCAAGGAGCTGTTGAGCAAAGTTCCTTTGCATCGGGATATGGTCGTGCAAGTTGTGGAAATTCAGGAAGGATACTAGAAACGAATACTGAAAACCTTTCACGAATGGTACTTGATATGAGCGAATTTGCATACGTCTATATTAGTATTGACATTGTTAATCACTTATTTGTCAATTTTTTATGCATTCTTTCAGGTCAGTTACTGTGAAAATGATGTTGATTGTCGACGTCTCATACAGCTTCTTCATTTTGGCGAGAAATTTGATACTGTCAACTGTAGAAAAACATGTGACAATTGTTCCAAGATTCAAAACCTTGTTGAGAAGGATGTTACTGAGATAGCAAAGCATTTGGTTAGGACCACATGCAAATTTCAGTTTCTTCTTTTCCCTGCTAGATATCAAACATGTCGTGTTTGATTTAGATACAATATCGTGCTTGGTCGATCTCACCTAATAATTTTGCTCCACGTAATGTCCAGGTTGAATTAGTGAAGTTAGGAGGACAGAAATTCTCATCTTCTCACATCTTGGAAGTCTACAAGGGTTCCTTAAGCCAAATTGTATTCCCTACCAATAACATATGCTCTTTTTAAATTTGGTAATGTGTTTATCCACCTTATTTACCCTTGCTAATGTAATAACCATAGGTCAAAAAACACAGACATGATACGTTAAGCCTGCATGCATCTGGAAAGCATCTACCGAAGGGGGAGGCATGCCGTGTGCTCCGTCGTCTTGTTATAGAGGATTATCTTCTGGAGGATATAAAGAAAAGTGATGTCTATGGATCTCTATCATCAGTTTTAAAGGTAGACACTTGGAATCACGGCACTACTTTTTTTTGATAGCTAAGTGTGACCCCTTTGAGTGCCCTTGCCATATCTCCCACCCCTTGGAATCGCGGCACTACTTTTCATGTGTTCTCACATACATCATTCTTTTAGATGTAGATACTTGATTGCTTGTTGCCTCTTCTCATCAGTTATTAATTGTAAATATCATCTGTCTAAAGAGTTGCACCTTTTGCTTGGACTTTGTGTTAGGTAAATGAATCAAAGGCCTACCATCTCTTTGCCGGTGGTCAGACAATCAAATTAAGGTTCTAACATTTCTTTGCTGTTAATTCTTGAACATTTTTCTTGTTATCCCTTTTCCCGTAAGATATGATTTAGTCATAATACTACTTTGTGACTTCATTTTAGAGAATATTACAAAGTTGTCAAATGTGAGGGAACTTATCTTAAAACAAACTTGTGATATGTGGGGATACTTCGTTGGTTGCGTCAGACTATTGTTTACATTTTAGTGTGTGGATGGTAGGTGTCCCAATTCCCAAAGGGTCCCAAGGTCCACCACAGTAGTGGTGCAGGGTACTCATAGTGGTGCGATACTTGGAATATATAGCTGGCATTACATATTACTCCCTCTGTTCCAAAATAATTGTCTTACTTTCCCTTTTTGTCCGTTCCAACAAAATTGTCCTATTTCTAAACTTTCCTTATTAGGAAAAACACTTTTATCACTTTAGCCTTACTTTTTCTACCTACTTTAATTATGACCATGTGTTCAAGGGCTTGAAAGGAAACAACCTATTATACCAATATTTATTATAGAGTAAATTAGTTTTTCTTAATCCGTGTGCCGAGTCAATTATGACAATTATTTAGAAACGGAGGGAGTATTAGTATATGGATCCACTTGGAGTATGCAAGTAAGGGCTTCAGACAATGCTAAGTTGGAGTGAGGGAATGGTCGGCTAACCCTTTCCTCTGAATGTGTGAGACAAAGATCTTTCTCGGAGATAAGTCATGTCAATCAATCAATTATGCTAGATGTCTATATGAGCATGAACCCACCGCTATGTATAGCAAATTATGATCTCAACCCTTCGTGAAGGATACTAAGGGAACCCAGTGCTTTTGTTAAGATCTTTGAAATTAGCAGTTGGCTAATGTATTGGCTTGTGATACCCGTTTTCTTAAGAGGGTCCCCATAGTTCTCTTTCCTTGTCTAAACAAAGGTCTACACATGTCCTTAAGGTCCATGGTGGCTGATCTCAGCTTCTTATTGAAAACTCCAACTAATCCCAATGTCGGTGCACTCAGAATGTACTTGTACTTGTCTTGAGCTCCATTAAATACTTCCATGGAGATGTCCTACCCAAAGTACCCTGAAGCTGCGTGGCTCACTAGTTCCCTTATGGAGTACTATGGGAATGTCGTCCTCGTCTCAACTGTTTGGCTTTGGTTGTTGTCTGCTCGTGGGGAAAGTCCCCTATGTCTCAATTGTTTGGTTCAGGTGCCTCTTTCGTGAGTTCATCAGTACCCACTACTCTGAACTATATTGAGTGTCCCAGGTGGAGTCTTCAGGTGTTTGGGGCAGAGGTATCCCCTCTTCCTAGGTCAGAAATCCTCAGGGAGGTGACAGGTGGCCTTAAGCAATTTTTGGTTATCAGATGTGTATATTGATGATATTTAGCTGCCAACCTGGCTGCCATCATTGGTTTCATTTCTTATGGGTAGTTGGAAAGTATGATTATAGTGCACCATCTGTCATGTAAGAGAATGAGGATGTAAACAAAAATAAAGAAGGAGAAGAAGAGAGAAGTCGGCTGAATTGCTGCGCAGCCCAAATCTGTTCGCTCACTTTGATATTAACAATAGGCGACATATATATACAAAATACCCTACCATCTAATTTACTAAACTACCCTTAATGTCTAACACTCCCCTTCAAGCTGGAGCATATATATTTATCATGCCCAGCTTGTTACAAATATAATCCACCCTTAACTTTGTCAAGCCTTTAGTCAGCATATCAACCGGTTGTTCTCCCGTACGCACGTATGAGGTAGAGACAAGATTCTGTTGGATCTTTTCTCGAATGAAATGACAATCGACTTCTATATGCTTAGTCCTTTCATGGAAAACTGGATTTGTAGAAATATGCATGGCTGCCTGATTATCACACCACAATCTCATAGGCAGAGGAACCTTAAACCCAATCTCTTCAATCAATTGTTGTATCCACATAAGTTCACAAGTTGTTTGAGCCATAGCGCGATACTCAGACTCTGCACTTGATCTCGCCACCACACTTTGTTTCTTACTTTTCCATGATACAAGATTTCCACCCACAAACACACAATATCCGGTAGTTGGCTTACTATCATCCGGTGATCCTGCCCAATCGGCATCAGAGAATGCCTCTACCCGCATATGCCCATGATTCGCATACAATATTCCTCTACCTGGTGCTCCTTTCAAATATTTCACAATTCGAATCAATGCATTCCAGTGTGTAGTAGTAGGGGCTGCCATGAACCGACTCACTACACTCACCGGAAAAGCAATATCTGGACGAGTTACTACAAGATAATTCAACTTACCAACCAATGTCCGGTATCGTTCTGGATCCTCGAACATCTCCCCTTCTCCGGTTACAAGTTTGACATTAGGATCCATTGGAGTGTCACACGGTTTCACTCCAAGCATTCCAACTTTCTTAAGTAAATCAAGGACATATTTTCTTTGACACAAGAGGATTGCTTTCTTGGACCGTATCACTTCGATCCCAAGAAAATACTTCAGAGTACCCAAGTCCTTTGTTTGAAATTTTGTTTGAAGACATGATTTGAGTGCTTCAATACCATGTGTATCACTACAGCGATCACAATATCATCTACATAAACAACCAAAACAATACGACGCTGAGTGCGAAAGAACACGGTGTTATCACACGTACTCTCGTAATCCAAACTCTAGCACGACGACGAATCCGCCAAACCAAGCCCGCGGAGCTGTTTCAACCCATACAACAACTTTCGTAACCGACATACTTTATTCACATACTCCCCGAGCAACAAGCCGGAGGTTGCTCCATGTAAACCTCTTCCCCGCAAATCACCATGAAGGAATGCATTCTTGACATCCAAGCGATACAAGACCCGCTTATTAGAAGCGACTAACGATATCGAAGACGAAGTGAGCTTAGCAACATGAGAAAAGTATCGGATAATCAACACCATACACTCATGCATACCCTTTGCAACCAATCGAGCTTTTAAACGAGCAACAGTACCATCAGGATTCATTTTAACCATGTACACCCATTTACATCCAATAGCCTTCTTACCATCAGGAAGTGTTACCAAGTCCCAGGTCTCATTAGCCTTAAGAGTCTGCATTTCCTCTTCCATAGCGGACTTCCAACCACTATGAGATAAAGCTTCAGATACATTTTTAGGGGTGACAACAGTAGTACTACCACTACCCAAGACTTTGGAAGAAGATCCATCAGCAAGGGTAACAGTCGTAAACTTATTTGACGACTCATAAGTAGATAACATACTTGAATCTCCAGTCATATGGTCAGTAGCCCCTGAGTCAATTACCCAGTGCCTAGCCGAAGACAAAAGACATGTTATGGGTTTACCTGACTTGGCTAAAGTTGCTTTGGAAGAGGAGGAAGGCTGCTGAGACTGCTGAGACATCTGGTACTGTGAAAACCTGGCAAACTCCTCGTCATTCATAACAACATTATGAGTCTCCGGTTGACAAATTTGCTCGGATTTCTGCGAAACTGTATGAGCGAATCTGGACTGCTGTTTTTGCTGATACTCCATCTGTTGCTGAGTGAGAGGCTTAGGACACTGGTTTTTGAAATGACCTTGGTCTCCACAATTGTAACATACTCTAGGTCCTCCACGACCTCCGGACCCTCTACCACCACGAGTTCCACCTCGAAAACCACCACGGCCTCCATCTCTACCTCCACGATAGCCATTCCCTTGTGAAACCAATGCTGATTTTTCAGATACCTCCACATGTGATGACTCACCATTTCTCGTTGCAGTCAAAAGCCTATCAAAGGCATCAGACAAGGTACCCAAATCTTTATTTGACAATAACTGAGACCGAACCACATCATACTCTTTCTCCAGTCCTGATAACCAGCTAAACATCAACAGCTTTTCACGTTGAGCTTTCATCTCCTCAACATCATCAGAAATAGGCATAGCAGCAGTGAAATCCTCGCTCATACGCATGAAATCATAATAATAATCCATAAGACTCCGTCCTTTCTGACTAGGGCGATGAACTTCCTGTGACAGGTTATACAGCCTATTCAAGTTACTTGCTCCAGAGAACCATTTATGCAAGAGTGTCCACAGATCCTTAACTGTTTTGCAGTGTTGCATAGACAGTATAATTTTCCTACTGATACAATTCACAATTTTCGGAAACAACACTTTGTCATCATCTAACCACACCTTAGCCACCTTTGCATCAGTAGGACAATTGTTAGAAACAATTGTCATTATCGGTCCCGTAGACCCCGTAGACTGGTCGTCAGCCATAAAGAAAAGGAGAATTTCAAACTATTAAGCAAGTCTGAACAACAACAACAAAAAGAAATCAGACGAAGGCAGACAGTTCCAAGCCGGACTCTTCGTAATAGCCGGAATAACACAAGGCAGACTGTTCGACGTCAGAATCTTCACGTATTAGCCGGAATCACACCTATCAATCACCAGAATCATCAACTAACACTTTGAAACCTCCTGAGACACAAATCCGACACCTGCACAATCCTATTCCGATTGCTAGGGTTCCTATTCTGATCACACGCGCCACCACTCGCCGGCGCGTGACGTCGGAAAGTCAACAGGTCGGCTGACGAACTCCACAGATCTGGTCGCTCTCCTATTCCGAGTCAACCCCTGGTCTCGGAATATATCAACCAAGCTCTGATACCATGTAAACAAAAATAAAGAAGAAGGAGAAGAAGAGAGAAGTCGGCTGAATTGCTGCGCAGCCCAAATCTGTTCGCTCACTTTGATATTAACAATAGGCGACATATATATACAAAATACCCTACCATCTAATTTACTAAACTACCCTTAATGTCTAACAGAGGACAAGTCTGAGCATCTACTGTGCAGAGATGCCTATTTATTCCCTCTTTTGAGTCTGACGAGGATCTATCCTGGCTTGCTTAGTAAGATCTGTCTGATCTTAGGTCTTACCAACTTTTGGGCTTAACTGGGATCATTTTGCTTTCTCAGCAACCTGCATGTCAGTATAAGTCATGGCCTTTTTTTAAAAAACACTTCCCGCATGTCCTGTCTGCATGTCTCTGACAGTACCTGGAGTTTCATATCAGGAAGGAGCATTAACAAACACACGTAGTTTACATATTTCAATTTCCGAGTGTTCCACGTTTCACTTTTGATTGATATTTGAGTGCCTAGACCTCTTTTATATGTGGCTGTAGAAGGCTTGAGTGAAATGATTCTAAATGCTGTATGACTGTTATTTTTTTCTCCATGCGTGTGCCAGTTCTTTTTCATCTTCTTCGTGAGAGTAGTAACATGGAAGACAACTCCATAAACATAGGTAGCATGCCCATGCTGATTTTATTGGCCTTGCAGATGCCCTTCCGCTGTTAAAGTATCCAAGTCAAATAGGTATGAAGCAACCCCAGCAAAAACCTCACTTGCATCAGGAAAACAAAGTCCTCCGCAAGTGGATACTCCTGCCGAACCTCAACCAGATGTAGACTTGGTATGCTTAAATTAAACATTGATGTTTTCCTTTTGTTGGTTAAATTCTGTTTCTTCGGATGCCTGTTACTCAAAACTAATACTATGATTATTACATTTTCTTTTCTTTTCTTGGATCCATTTTCTGTTATGCAGAATCTCTCAGCAAAGTTATATTCTTCTTTACGAATGCTTCGAACTGTTCTTGTTAAGGAAGCAGCAGAAGGGGTCATGGCATACCACATATTCCAGTAAGCTCTTATACTCTTCCAACTTTAGAAGAGTTCTCTTTCTGTTTCAGAAGAAAAGGCGGAATATTTCATTTTAAATCCATCTGTTTCAAAGATGGTAGAGGGAGCAATTTTTGCAATTTCAGGAAAATCCAGTTGAAATTTTTTGTGTGTGTGGAGGATTTTAGTACCGGCCGATTTGTTTTATTATCGTTGTTTTTCTATTAAAAGTGAAAACACCCTCATTAGCTGTTCCTTTTGATTTAGCAATGCGGTACTGCAACGAATTAGCAAGCGGATCCCAAGAACAAAGGAAGAGCTTCTTGAAGTTGACGGCGTGAGCAAGTAAGTCATTTATCTGGAGGAAAACGAAAAAGAAAAGAGTATGATTTCAACTCTATGGTAAGTCATGATTATTTAACACTATTTAATAACATGCATGGTTATGTTTAGGGCAAAAGCGACCAAGTATGGAGATAGAGTGTTGGAAACCATTGAGGCTACCATAAAAGAATACTACGCAACAGAGAAAAACAACAGCACAAGTAATGAGAGCACTGATTCTGCCAAGAGAAGAAGAGAGAGCGTTTTGAATTCAAATAGAGGTACAAACTATGATGAAGACTTCATCGCTAGCACAGGCCGATCAAAGAAAAGGGCACTGAAGGACAAAAGTGCCGATGCTATTCATGATAAGGAGTCAGATTATTATGGCCAATTACTTGAAGATGACTTAGATTTCGATGATGCCATCTATGAAGTTGAACTCAATGGCTCAAGCTCAAACGTAGACCAAAATGGTGCAAGAGTGCTACCTTCATGGATGAAACCGGGAAATAGGGTTCAAAATCAAAATCCAAACATGTTCATGCGTTAGATAACTTATCATCGGACCTGTTTTTCGTATTTCACGAGGACAAAGTAATTAATGAAGTTATTCAGTGTTGGATCAATTTTGTTGTGTCAATAGATGTAACAGCCAGATTAGCGCCTTTCGTTGTATATATAGCTTCATGTATATATAACTTTAGGAAAGAGTATTCAGCGTTTGAGTTTTTTCGACTCAATAAAAAATGAAGTATTTTTTTCAAAAAAATGAAATGGATTATTTTTTAAATGTTCGAGTACTCTTATGTCCCTCTCCATAATTATATATATTTATATACATGCATACTATTTTATTTAACAAATAAATTATTTAGAAATATAAATGAAGCTTGTGAACACTACTTATAAATTATAATTTTAATAAATATTTACTCCGTTCTAAAATTAGTGTCTGTTATATTATTTAGGATTGTCCCAAACATTATCCATACTAGTTATTTAGTCCGTGTTTTGTATGAGTATAATATAATGTGAGATATATATATATATATATATATATATATTTGTAATAATAATATAACTTTTGAACATTATAATTAGATTGTTAATCTTTTCCATGATTATAATATTTTTTATATTGTTACTAATATTAAACGGTTTTTTTTACCTAAATACTTTTAAAATTAACATAAATTTCTAACTAACGTGAGATACATATTTTATATTAAGTAATAATAATAATTTTTTTGATATAAAGACTTTTAAAATTAACACTAATTTGATAATAATATTAGAAGTCTTTTTGTTAAAAACTTTTAAAATCATAATTTATTTTTAAACAATGTGAGATACTTATTTTCTATTTTTATTGATAATGAAAGTTTAAATCTTTTATCTAAAGCCTTTTAAAAACAACACCACAGTCTAATCACGTGGTATACATATTTTCTATTAGTAATAATAGTAGTAGATAAAAGACTTTTAATCAACATTTATTTCTAAACAATGTGAGATGCATATTTTCTATTAATAATAACATAAAAATGACTTTATCTAATGACTTTTATGACCAATACTCATTTCTAAATAATGTGAGATACATTTTTTTGTAACCAATGTGAGATTCATCATCTAAATTTTTTTAAAACTAATATCACTTTTCTAACCAATGTAAAATACTTCTATTCTATTGTTAATAATAATAAACTTTTAGAATTAGCATAACTCTCTAACTAATGTAAGATACATATTCTCATTTGGTAGTAATAGTAGAAATATTTTATCTTAAAAAATATATAACCAACATCTATTTATAAATAGTGTGAGATATATCTCTTATATTATATTGATGATAAAACTAAAAGTCATTTATCTAAAGCTTTTTAAACCAAACATCATTTTTTAACCAATGTAGAATATCTTTTCTAATAGTAATAATAGTAAAAGTCTTTTATTTTTAATCTAAAATGGTAATAAAAGTTTAAGACTTTTATCTAAAGACTTTTAGAGCAAACACTCTTTTTAACCATGTGGTATACATCTTTTCTATTAGTAAAAATAATATTTTTTTAAACCAACACTAATTTATAACAAATATGTGATACATTACTATTGGTAATAATAATATTTTTTTAAACCAACACTAATTTCTAACAAATATGTGATACATTATTTTATAATAATAACAATAGTCTTTTATATAAAAACTTTTGAAATCAACTTCTCTTTCTAAAAAATGTGGGATACATCTCTTTTATTTGTTATAACTTAAAAATAATAATAATGGTAGTATTTTATCTAAAGAGTTAATATCTTTTTAAACAATGTGTGATACATCTCTTGTATTGATTATAACATAAAAATTATTTTATTTAAAGACTTTTATAACCAATATATGTTTCTAAATAATGTGGATCTCTTTGTAACCAATGTGAGATACATTATCTAAAAACATTTTAAACCAATATCACTTTCCTAACCAGTGTGAAATACATGTTTCTTCTATTAGTATTAAGCCTATTATAAAAAGATTTTTAATACATACATTACTCTCTAACCAATGTGGAATACATCTCATCATTTGGTAATAGAAGTATAAGTTTTTTTATCTAAAAAAATTAAAACCAACATCTCTTTCTTTATAATGAGATACATCTCTTCTCTTTTCTTTTATTGATGATAAAAGTAGAAATCTTTTTATTTAAAGACTTTTAAAATAAACATCACTTTTTTAACCAATGTAAGATTTATCTCTTTTATTAGTAATAATGGTAATTTAAAACCAACATCATATATATATATTGTTGCTAATAATAGTAAAAGTTTTTCATATAATCTAAAATAATTTAAAATCAACATCATTTTTTAACCAATGTGAGATATACATTCTTCTAGTGGTAATAATGATAGAAGTCTTTTATCAAAAGACTTTGAAAACATACATTACTTTTTAACAAATGTGATATACATCTCTTGTAAAAGTGAAAAACTTTAGTCTAAAAACTTTAAAATCTTACATTTTTTAAAACAATGTATCACTGCTATATATCACTCTTATTGGTAATAATATAAAATAATTTAAAATCAACATAATTTTATAACTAATGTGATATACATCTTCTATTGGTAATAATAGTTGAAGTCTTTTATCAAATGACTTTGAAAATCAACATCATTTTCAACCAATATATGATACATCTCGTTTATTGGTACTTAAAAATATTATTTTTAAAACCAACATCAATTTCTAACCAATGTGAGATACATCTCTTCTATTGTTGAAAAATTAATGTTTTTTGTGAAATAAATTATACAACTTGAGGCACGAATTTCTTACGTGTCATTTATTTGTTAGCAAAGATAATTGTGTAAATGTGTTCTATTCGGTGAGAGTATCGAAATGATATATTTATTTGTCAAAATCGAGTTTTGGATAAATAAGATATCAAGACTTAAAGTATAATACTTATTAAAAAAATTAGTGTTTTTAGTGAAAGAAATTGTTCAACTTGATGCACGAATTTCTTTATGTATCATTTGTTTGTTGGCAAAAGTAATTGTGCAAATGTGTTCTGCTCGGCAAGAGCATCGAAATGATATATTTATTTGTCCAAATCAAGTTTTTCATAATAAGATATGAAGACTTAAAGTATGGTGTTAGAAGTGAGTCATTAGAAGTAATATCTCACCTTGAAGAGTTTTATCCCACATTGGTTAGAAGTAATGTTAGTTATAAGTGTTTTTAAATATAAGCCTTCTATTATTGACAATAGAAGAAGTTATATATATTATTACTAATACCCATTATCATATTGATTATTATTATGTAATATTATTAGTTAATGACTAGAAAACCAAAAGTTTTTAAAGTCTCCACATAGATACTTTACAAGGAAAATTTATCAAAAGGTGGTGAGGTGGCACAATCTCCACATATATATATCATTAATCCCTGAACTTTGGCCAAGCTCATCATTAGTCCCTCAACTTCAAAAAGTTTCATCACTGACCCAAGTAGACCTTTTTTGCTCATCGGAGGTCCCTAGCCCTAACGCCGTTTGTTTATTTCCGTTAAGTGAACATGTGTCACTCACATGCATAAAATAAGAAGATTATGTATAATATCATCAAAATAAGGGGGCAAAGTGAAAGGTCTCTCTTTCTTCCCAGATATGGCAGAAGTTCTTGCCCTTGCATATTCATACGAGAATTTGATTTTTTTAAATTATGTTACTAATTACTTTCGTTCTGTTCTATAGAAACAAGATTCGTATTGCAAAATTTGGGGATATACCGATGCTAGTAAACCTCATCCAATGCCAAAACCAATCGTTGGTCGACCTAGCAATAACAGCCCTCTTGATCCTTTCTTCTTGTGCAACAAACAAATTGGCAATCGCAACTTTTGGGGCTATTCCACTCCTAATTGAAGCACTAGGTGAAAACGACAACACTTAAGTAAAGCTTGATATCATAATCACGCTCCAAAATCTCTCAACTTGCGATCAAATTGTTCCATCGATAGTTTTGTCAGGCACAGTTTTTCGTTGCTCCAACTAATTGATGGGTGGGAAAAATCTTGTGAGTTGGTTGAGAAGGCAACGACATTGCTCAAAAGGATTGTTTCTTCCTCAGAGATAACATTAACGAGACTGCTAACACTAGTGCGATTTTGGAATTGCACTTGTCTTAGATTTTGGAATTGCCTATGTCTCAACACGCACTTGCAGCGGCCTTGAGACTTGGCTGGAGGTCGGAAGAGTATTTCCAATTTTCCAGTATGAGCTCGTCCAGCAGGTTCAAGCCACTGGCAATAAGCATTGTACCTTGCTCACTATGTTCTATAAATATACGCGGGTGGAAGGGTGTGCGCTGAAACAAAGCAAAAACAATTCAAAATTTTAGACGAGTGCTGATGCAAGAACAAGATATTAAAGAAGCTGCCTCCAATCTACACCCTCTCCAATTAATGGCTCTAACCGTGCTTTAGTCAATTTCCTGCTCCCAGTCCCCAATTTTCTATCCCAAAAATTACCCATTACCATTAGCTAGGTTAAGTTCAAGAATTTTCACATTGCCCCATTATTTTGATGATGTTATACATAACCCCCTTATTTTGTGCATGTGAGTGACACATGTTCACTTAACGGAAATAAACAAACGACGTTAGGGCTATGGACCTCCGATGAGCAAAAAAGTCCTACTTGGGTCAGTGGTGAAACTTTTTAAAGTTGGGAGACTAATGATGGGTTTGGCCAAAGTTCAGGGACTAATGTTATACTTAACCCATATATATATATATATTCATATTTTTTTAATATCAATTATAATTTTTTTTATTTGTATTTGTGAGATTGAAAAAAGATAGATATTATTGATTTGACACTATTAATGATAAATTGAGAGTTACTAAAGGAAAGTTACTTACAGTTCAATAATATTTTATATACAATATAAGCAGTAATATTATAATATGTTTTTTAAATTTATTCATATATTGTTTTCTGCAATATTTTCTATGTATTTACCAATTGCCAAATACTCAAAAATATTTTTCTGCACCAAACACCTAAAAATGAACAACATTGCTAGCCTTACAACTATTTCTACAACTTTTTCTACAACTAAGCTTTGAAGAATAGTAAAGTTGTCTTTGTTCAAAATATTTTTTTCAATTCAAGACTTAGTTGTAAGGAAAGTTATAGGATTATTGGTAAGGATAACATTTTCCAAAAATGAAACTATTTGGGATGTAACCTTTTCAGTTACAAACTTACAAGCGAAGCATGGTGGGGATAGTGGAAAATGATGTTAAAGTGGAGATGGAATCAAGTGATTTAATGGTATCGGGAATCGGTTTTGCAAATCAAAACAAAATTGCACATGATCAGTTGTTAACACGTATGGGGATTGGTGAGAGCGGAGAGATCATGTTTTCGCGGTAATCAGCTTGGGTCTCATCGCATTCGCATGGAATGGATTGGTCCCTCTACCCACCTTTTAAATGCAAACATCTCGCATTCCCATCTGATATGTCAAGACACAAAAAGCTTCTTCCCTTTTCTCTCTCTCTCACTCTCACTCCTTCAACCTTCCAAAATCACGCATATACCCATTGGGATGGGAGGGAGAGGGAATAAAATAAATCTATTTTATTGAGGGAGAAAAATAAATGCCGTCAAATAAAATAGAGAGAAAGAAAATCAAGAAACAGAGAGAAATTAAACCAAGAAATTCAAAACAAAGAGAAACGCACACACGCAAATGGAAAGCGCGAATACCATGTTGTTTGTTGGAGGCGAGAGAAACGAGGGTGGTGGCGAGAGAGAAAACCACCACCATGAGAAGGAGGAGGAGGAGGAGGAGGATAGGGAATTATCGGTTGTTTACGAGTGGAAAAGAGATGGGGATTCCCCACCTCACGACGATTGCTGCCCGATTTGCTTTGGCAATTTCACCTTTGCCTGCAAGACTAATTGTGCCCACTGGTTTTGTGGTAATCCTTTCCTTCCTTAATAATTTTTCATTCCTTTCTTGTTTACCTGTCTATACTTGTGTTTAGTTGTTGGGAACGTACCAAAATTTCCTTAATTTATCGTCTTCATTCAAAAGTGGGATATATAAAAAAGCATTCTTTTTATATTTGTTTCAATGATTGATAAATTCGTTATCTGGAAATTATTTATTTTGTGATAACCATGTTTGTTTTGTACAGCCAACTGCATTTTGCAGTTGTGGAACTACAGACAAGCTCTTCAGAAATGCAAGTGTCCGATTTGCTCTGCCCTCATTTGTAAGTTGACACCAGAGGCATCTTTACTGAATCACCAAGAACAGGAAGTCGTTGAGATCCTCAAAAGTGTTCGCAAATATAATCGTCTCTTTCAGGGTGGTCTCTTTGGTTTCATGGGGGTCTGTATATATGTTCTTCACATATCCGTTCATATATATTTTCTTCCGGAGATATATGGTGTTGTATGTATGTGTTTGAAACACTTCATAGAATTAATGATAAGCGTGTGTGTGTTATTTTGGAGTTCTCATATACTCGATTACTTTTTCCGGATTTTGTGGACAGAAAATACTTGCATCTCCTGTCATCATCAAAAGACTGATCTGGGCACTCATGAATCCTGATAATTTTGGAGCTAACTATTATGCCCTGCGTGTGGTTGGAGTAAGTTCATTACATGGTTACCTAAACTACATATTCTACTGACCTTTTTCTGTGTTTCGGTATATTATCTGTTACACTAATACAAAATGTTCTTTAGACAAGCACCATTACTTTGTTTGTTGTTCATTTATGATTTTACACATGAAAGCTGCTCTTGCTCGTAGCAGTAATTGTTCAAGTACTCGAACAAGCATATATATATATATATATATATATGCATATAGAGAATGCTGTTTTTTTGTAAACTTGTAATCTTTGTTCCTGACGTTGGGTATTGTGTGCTGTTCAAATGTATCAATGTGTTGGTTTGTTTGGGCTAATTTACACATAATTAATCACCAGGGCTCGATTTCTGTCAGAAAGTTGTGAGTAGCCAAACACAAACAACTGTTTTTTATTCTTGGTTCTGCTCTTTTCTAAAGCCTAGCAATTAATATAACAGGTTATACACATTTGAGATCTTGGTTTCCTTTTAAGCATCAGTTTATGGCCTCTTCATCTAGGCTAATCATGACCATCTTTGTTATTTGCAGATGGTGTTGAGTTGTATCTACAATCTCTGTCACCTCGACTTCACTGCAGCAGGTACTTATTTTTCGTTACAACTCTGCTTGAGTTCCAACTTCACTGTTCTCCTTGCATGCATTATCCATCTTGTCAATCTTTTTTGTTTAATCAAGCGATATGCTGACAGTTACGATTCATTCGACAGGGTATGAGGGCACCAGAAGAGTGGCCGATCTTGTTGCCATCATTCTTGTGGTTGGCCTATGTTTGGTGGGCTTGTTACGTCGACTAATTCTCAGACGTCGTGTGAGGCGCTTGGCTGCTGCCCGAGCCCATGTATAACTTGTTCTGCATAGCAACACAGATTGGAGGTGACATTACACTTTCTGCCTGCTCTAAGACAATTTGTTAATCGGGTTTACATGCTAAGATACATAACATGCATGACGAGACACTGACATAGTTTCTCTTACAGCGCTGATTGGTAGATCAATCTGTAGTAAATAGTTCAATCTCTATTGACTGCTGTAGTGTACATAATATGACAATGTAAATCACTTCACACTCCTCTTTTCATTAGTTTAGACATACTAAGGTTTTACAATAACTTCTAGAATTAAATTTACATTCATCGCGGTTGCGGTGTAGAACCTTTTTTACGCAGGTGACCTTTGGTACATGACACGTAGCCAACCAAAATCTAAAAAAAATCAATACAAATATCGTGATTGACACATGTTCCAAGCGCCACTTGTGTAAAAAGGATTCTACACCGCCAATGGATGAAAAGTTTACTCTAATAGACAAGGAAAGCTGAAAATTCTTCACATGGTATCACGACCCGTACGGCTCCACTCCAGATTACGCCATTTTAGCCCAACGATTTCTGTCCAAGGATCACATCTAGAAACTGTACGACTTAATCCTAACAAACTTCTTCATTCAAATCAGCATTATCATCTTCACACATTTTTTGTGTTCATTTAGTTCTTCATTTCTCGGTTATTGTAATATAACAATTACGGCTGAATTTTAACACCTCAACAATTCTTCTTTTTTTTTTTTTTTTTTCACTTTTGAGTAAATATTTTGTAAAGTAAGGTAACCAAACTGTTAAAAACTAGGTTGCACGGACACTCCTTTAACCTAGTGTATCCGGCCGTATCCGTGACACAGATACTTCTGGATACTCTAGGTTGAAGGCGTGTCCGTGCAACCTAGGTTAAAAATGATAGTAGAGCGAACTTTGCGGACTTTTCGTGATAGAAGAGCGACCAAATTAAGTATTAAGCCTATACAATACTTAAAGTAAATTTACAGTCTACAAATAAAATAAAGAAAAATAACTTTTTAGGAACGACGTCAACAACGTTCCAAACAACCACTTTATACATTGGGTCACACTCACACAATCATTTGACTATACTTAATAATATTATGTTATATTATATAAACATGAATAAAGTTGTATATATAAATTTGGAGCGCATCAAAATTGAGGGTCTATAGACATCGCCCTTCCACCATCCTTCATGGGCGTTTACGGACATCACCCTTCCAGCCACCCCTTCGAGCCGGTCACCAGTAATGTGGTGTGGGATACATGTAACGACCCGGACCCAAACACGGAATCCTAAGCTTGTGTCGCAAAAGAGGCTAAACAACGGACATTACCTCCTAAGCAATATGACACAAGTCAAACGGTCGAGCTACACGAGCTCTAGCAAGAAAGTGAAGCTGTAACGGCGCTACAAGACAACATTTTTTTTTAAACCGTGGAAGCAACAACAGTAGTGTGCCTGAGCTACCAAGCTCTAAGCTAAACACAACCCAAGAGATAGTAAATCTCTCGACCAAAAAAATTCGAACCACGTGACGCAACATTTCGCACGGGCAACAAACCTTTGACAACTCAAGGCCAAAACAACAAGGACCCAACTTGTAACAACAACCTTAATGGCTAAACGTGTTGGAGACAACAACTAAATACTGAATGCCCCGAGGCTACTGCGTGCCCAGAAGACAACTGAAATAAATACTAATACAATGTACAACGGCTCAACACAACACATCGACCCAAGGAAGAAATACAACCAACAATAATGTCCAATAGTCTACCCGACCGTAAAGTTTACATAACTTTACACAGTCGTCCTTAGAAGAATAGTAACAACAACTAACCAAGTAATAACACGATAATAAAATGGGACTTCGCGAGATACAACTCGAAAGAATAAGCTGCTACTAGCACGAACCACGCGATCTCAACTCGAACTACCGATTAATTGTGTACTGCTACTGTCACGATCTACACAATCTCTAAGCGGCTATATCAAACAACTGCACACTAAGAAACAATGTACGAAGTAAGTCATAATGAACCAGTACACTACTACAAATAATACGTAACATGATACTACGCACAATTATAAATAATTATGATATCATGTTAATACAATCAAATCTGAGAACATGTATAGTATAATCTTTAATACTTCACTAAAATAACCTTTTCTTTCCTTTTTCCAAAACTTTCATACATCACATTAATTTTCATATAAATGCATATAAACAAACCATATGAACTAGGGTGTACTCGTCTGATCACAACAAACCAAATGAATCAGGATGTGCATCTCTGATCCGCTTCCGTCGCTCCTGCAATTCACGTGCAAAACCAACATGTGTCCTCGATACCGATTCCCTGGTATCGACGTCCCCGAGACATCTCCGCTCGAGTTCCATAGCTTCAAAGGTCATGCTTATTATTATAACAATGGAGAGTTACATCCCCACTGCGGCCAACGGTGGAGGGGTGTGTGCAACAACCAGTCTCCGATACGGCGACCCATAGCGATCACGAACCCCATAATTCATGAAGGCGATGCGTTGTCCCATCATCAACCAAAGCTCGACAAGGCTCCAATCTCCGGTTACCTTGTCCAAACCAAGTAGGTCAATGATCGTACTTAAACTTAACACATTACTGTACACATAAAGGAAGGTAATCAACATATCGTATATGCAGATATTTGCAAGTATTCCATATCAAGCAAGACTACATATTTAGTCTCTTTTCCCCAACACACATTGAGTTCATAATGATTCTCAATACACAAACATCTCAAATAAGGATTGAGTTCTCAGTCAATCCATGTCAAATAGGTTTTACACTCTACTAAGTACATCACAATCATGCATATCCATGTCATGAAATAATACTCACACAACACACATGAGTCACAATAACCAAGCAATGGGGTACAATGATCCCCGAGTATCAACATATCGAGGTGATTACTTAGTTCTAACCTCAATCACAAAATGAGACTTATCATTAGTCTAACAACAATCACTCATTGAGGTCCTCATGGATCCCCAATACAAAACCCGCCAAGACTACTGAGCTAGTCCAACGTGTAACCCAAAACAAAACTATACCCTTAGTCACCAAGCTACCTTCATGATAGACTTCTATTAGTCTCATCTCATAGTGTATACATCAATACACTCAAATCCACGCTTAAAGTGTGATGTGACTATTTCATAGTCTAACCCTCTTAAATGCCCAATAAGTACGCTTAGCCAAATCTTGACTGGAATGATTATCCATTTGTTGCACCGTACTCATATCATGTCATAGAGACTCTAAAGTAGTTTTCTAATAATCTATGCCCTAACGTGCACACACAATATTAATTCTCGTTAGTTATGCATTCTAAATTTCTTGAACTCTCGTAGTTCGAATAACCGGCTTACCAAATTAGTTAAGCTCCCAAAACACAACCATGATTGAAGACTATAAAGTCTAGGTGTCACTTTGACACACACACAACATGACCACACAGGTTAACAACCAAGACCAAACTCGTCTCAAATCCCGTAGGATTCAAACATGTCTCTCGCTAATGTTTAACGAATTCTTAATCGACTCTAGAGAGTCTCAACTCAATAGTTCATACTCGGGTCGTCTTCGACCTAAGTCCCCAAATTCCTTTTATAACAAATAAGATGATATCCATTGTCCAACCGTCACAACTCAATTAATTTAAGCCTATATCATTATTGGCATTTACTATGATTTGAGACTAATGATTAGTCTTAATTCACTAAGTGTCAAAGGGGTACACTCCCATCAAGCCCAAAGGAATGGCCATCTAATCTACATTCCCAAATTTCTCATAAAAATTGAAGAATCGTACCCCAGTCCTCAAATAAGTTATAAGTCAATGCATTATAGTGCATGAACCATGACTCTAACGAGTCAACATTCTCTCATAACTACCCAAACATGCTAAATATGATAACTAGCAATAAATTCATGTTAAAGTCATCCAAGGACTTCAATTGGAGTCCTAAACCATTAACTTGTACAAAATTGCGCCTCACCCGACCAAATCTCGAGATCTCACGTTTGAGACCCAACGAACACGAAAAGTCTTAGGAATTAATCTTAGGGCTCAAAATAACATTTTAAATACATAATCGACTCCGTTGAGTCAAACCTTTAACCTTTAATTTCTAGGTCAAAGTAGAATTTCGGGATTAAACATTTTTCTGGGTTTCTAACCCCAAAACAAGTAATTTCAATTACTAACTACTTCAATAAACCCAACAAATCCTCATAAATCCAACCCCATATGTTCACATACCAAAACCTATAATAAACATATCATAACAATTCATGAGGAACAAGTCTCTAACAACCTAGCATCAATTTAAGTTAGATTAGAAAGTAGGAGGTTTAGTAACATACCTATTTCGGCCCACAAACAAAAATGAAAATGAAAACAAACCAAGGGGAAATTTTTCCTCGTCGAGGGCTTCACGATGGTCGTCTCGTCTCGTCGATTGGTTGGTCGGAGCTCCGGGAATCGCCAAAACACATACTAATCTCAGTCACACACACAGTCTTCTCTCTCTCTCTCACAGTTGATGGAGGAAATGAAGAGACGGGAGGGAGATTCAGATCTAAACGGGGGGATAGAGGACCAAATTGCCCGTCAAGGCAGTGTACATGGGTGAAGGAGGGGGTATTTTAAGGGTATGATAGGAATTTCTAACCAAAAAACAAAATATGCACAATCCTGATCGAAGGCAGCTGCGGTCGTATCTCCCTATGGATGCGAGCGCATCCCTCATCTCAGCCGAAACCCAAGACTTCCAGTACTACATGCGGTCGCATCCCCCAGACCCAATGCAGCCCCATTGGCCCGTGGACCAAAAACTCTCCAAATGAAGTCCCGAAATACCCCTAAAGGTTATCATAACAATCGGTGATGATCCCACGATCAAAACGAAGCCGAAAGGGACCCAAACGGTTGCCGACACAACCCAAACGAAGATGGACAACGACAACGAGCGTCGAACATAAACCGAGCGAGGTCAAACTATGAACCGAACTACTAAACATCGATCTAAGACATGCTAAACATGTCTAGCTAATTTGGGAGGTAACTCACCAAGGTTACACATAAAACTAAACGAACAATACTCGATCAAGTCGAGTAATAGACGACATCAAATCAAGCAGTTGCACTCTAACACACTAACGAGCGCAAAGCAAACAACCCAAGGGTATCGGCCCTATATTAGCCTACCCAAACACATGACGTCTTACACGGTGAGTCCATCGTGCATGCAAGGTGGCACATAAATTTCTCGGGTATTACAATACATTTCTTCTATTGGTAGTAATAATAAAAAAATTATCTAAAACTTTTAAAATCAACATCAGTTTTGAGATATATCTCACATTGTTTAAAATTGATGTTAGTTTGAAAAGTCATTAGATTAAAGTACTCGTGTACTATATTACCAATAGAAAAGTTGTATCCCACATTGGTTAGAAAATGTTATTGGTTGCAAAAGTCTTTCCATATAAGATTTATAATATTAACACTAGAGGAGATTAATAGTAGAGATTAATATCTCATATCATGCATATTAAAATATTGTTAATGATAATTTTTAATTAATGACTTGAAAATGAAAAGAACCAAAAAACCAAAAGTCATGTTGAGTTGAAAGCTTGAGGATTCAAATTCAACCAAAATAGGATGATGTGTCACTTTAGGAGTTGTCTTCACCAATTTTAATATACTTATATTATATTATACACCTTTCGTTCTGCATAAAAAGTCCCCGTTTAAAAGTCAAATTTTTTTTAAAATGACACTTTTAGTAATCCATTAGTAATAAAATGACATATTTATTCCTTAATTTTTGAAAGTGGACACTTTATGTGAAACATCTCAAAATGAAATAGTGGATTCTTTACCCAGAACGGAGGGAGTATAATTTTTTTCTTTTATGCCATTATCTCAAATTTCTCTTTCTATTTTAACTCGAGAGCGTTAACTCTATTCAATATCACTTACCCAAGTACCTGCACACCACATGTGAAATTTTCTTTAAAAGTTAAATAAATAATGCTTTAGCATGAAGAGTATGTCTCATGTGAGTGAGACGAGCTATCCACGTTAAATTGGTTAAAGATTCAAAATTATAGCGCCACCCCTCAATTTTTGAAAATTACAGTGTCACGAGTTGATTATCATTTGTATTTTAGATTTACATTTGCTCATACATTACATTAGGTTCTATACTTAATGGTTAAATGAGTTGCGTACCCGTTAGCGTGACAACCGTGTATTAAACTTTGCCTTTAGAACTGTTAAAAAGGACTTCACAGCTTTCGAGTCCAGCTCAACACTTTAAAAAAGGATTATTAAATCAAATATCTTAGAATATCTGTTTCAAAGATATCTTTCATAGTTGACTTCTGGATTTAAAGAAAGTCATCCCGGTTTTTCTGGATATGGTTGGACTTTCCCCTTCAATGATCACTGAACAAAGGACATAGCAGATACACAATTTAACACAACACTCTCTGACTGTACTAACTCTTGCAGCTCTACAAACGTCTATCTTCTACCACCTGCTCTTTCCTACTACATGTTCCACGTCTCCCTCCTAGATCTGTCCTCAATGAAGAGAAGTCAACACATCCACTCTTCGCATTTATTGCCTCCAACCTAATCGAGTCGTTGCTCTCTTCATCTTCCCCAGCGGTATCAAGAATGCACTTATATATACCGCCATTAAAGACTGAAGAAGACAATGCTCTAAAATCACTCAACAACTTTCAAGTTATTATTCTCAGTGCAGTCAAGAGATCATAAATTGATCAAAGAAGTCGTCAACAACAAGAAGAAGACTGCTCATCATTGTTGTTTATTATCCTTTTATTTGTTGTTTTCATTAATTGTTCTTTAGCATAGTTAATATTCTGTTTCCCAGATATTCACTACCAACCACCAAACACCAGTCAAATACTTTGTACACGATCCATTATAGATTTCTGTAAAAAAAAACTAGTGGAAAACATAATTCACTTTCAAATCCAAGGTTGACTGCTTTGATGGTGGACGTAGTACTCTTTATAGTACGAACAATCTCAAAATCATTGTGTTCCTACTTCACTTTTATTTTCTATCTGCTTTCATTAATCTGTTCTTTATCTAAATTCCTTCAAACATCAAACTTCGAAGATCAGCCAAGTCTAGTAGTAGTGCTTACCTTTAGACTTAATCTGTATTCCTTGCAAATCTTCCATTGCTTCTACCTTTCATAGGTTGTTAGCATTTGCTAAAGGGAACCTTCTCGAATTTTTTTTAAGTGTAACTAGGCTATTCAACCCCCCTTTCTAGCCTAGTATTGTGCCATTTGGGACTAATGAAAGTGTGTTACTTTTGCCTTTAAATGTGTTATTTTTAGTCCATCAATGTGTAAGTTAATATGCATAAAAGTGTGTTACTTTTTGGCTTTAAATGTGTTACTTTTGCCATTAAATGTGCTACTTTTGCCTTTAAATGTGTCACTTTTAGACCCTCAATGTATAAGTCATCCAAGTCCGTCAAGCCCTATTGAGTGTTGTAAAGAAAATTGAGCTAACGGAGATGAACAGAGGCTGACCTAGGACTAAATCGCAAAGCCTTTGTGCACATGGACTACACTTACATTTTAAAAAAGTATTAGGGGCTCTGAAGCAATTAAATAAACATTCAATTTCATTAATATGATGCCACGCTCACAGTGTGCCACGTCACACGCCCGCTCCCAGCCAAGGTTCGCGTGATTTGAAATGATTCGGGGTTCAGGCAATCCGTTTCACCCTGTTCCATCCCACTTTCTACTCTCATTTTGACCCATTTTCTAGATTGGTAACCCGTAGTTTTTGCAAATGGGTTGCTCATGCCCAAACGAAACTTAACTCCATTTTTGCAAGTGTTTACTTTCTAATTTTTCCTTTTTGGAAGTTAACTTTACTATTTTACCCTTGTTTTTTATTTTTGCTTTTAAATACCGTTTATGATTGATTTTGATTTTTTGAACAATGATCGTTTCTACAACGATATCGAACCCGAGACCTATGGTTAAGATTTAATGACCTGTTGATGTACGTGGTTGTTAATGCTTGATAGGTATTTTATAATGATATTAATTACGGTAATAAATACTCCATCGATTTTAAAATTATTGTCTTGTTTGACTCGACACATGGATTAAGAAAAAATAGTTGGCTTGATTATTAATATTGATATAGTTTGTAGTTTGTAGTTTCCTTTAAAATTTATGTGTACGTGAACTAGTAAATGATTACTAATATTGATATGGTTTTTAGTTCCCTTTAAAATCTATGCGAGATAAGTGGTGCGGGGATGTAGAGCTGCAACGAGCTTTTCTATCGCTGTTTCAGCTAGCTGTGGATAAGGAGGAACTTGTTAGCTCAGTAGTGTTATTTGATGGTGGTACAGTTACGTGAAACCCTTCTTTTAGGAGAAACATGCAGGACTGGGAGGTGGATATTCTTGAGGCAATTTTTTAAGCTGTTGTATAAGTAGAAGATGGACAAAAATTGAGAATGATACAGTTGTGTGGAGTGGTAAGAAAGACAAGAACTTTTCGTTAAGTCCATGTACCATCTCCTAGTGATGTGTGACATGGCCTTTCCGTGGAAGAGCGTGTGGAAGTTAAGGATTCCAACCAAAGTGGGGGTTTTTTATGTGGGAAGCTGCTCTTGAAGCCATTTTAACAAGAGACAACTTGAGGAGACGCAAGAAAATCTATACCGACCGGTGCTTTATGTGTAAAAGGGGTGAAGAAAGTGTGAATCATCTCTTGGTCCATTGCCTTTCACAGGGGAGATTTGGAGCTATGTGCTTAGTTTATTCAAGGTTACTTGGGTGATGCCAAGTTCAATTAAATAGCTCCTCTTGTGTCGGACGTTGTATAAGCGTAGAAGGAAAAATAGTTTTTGGGATGCTGTCCCGATGGCTTTGTGTTGAACTATTTGGAAGGAAAGGAACCTTAGAGTTTTCGAGAACAAATAAAATACCACAGAATAAATTACAACTACTCCGTTTATGAAAATAATGTTTTAAAATAGTTTTTCAAACGTATTTATAAGAAAAATATTATATTTTGAAAATACCGCACCAAATAACGTCTTACTTATTAAATTAAAAAAAATAAAAATCTATGTATACTGATAAATTATAATTAAAGTTTAAAAAAAAAGTAAAATAATAAACGTGTCGTTATAAATAAGAAAGTTAAAAGATAATTTACTGTTTGGACCCGAGAAAAATGAGAGCGAGTAAAACAAGAAGACGGAACGAGTCAAACTGACAGCAGACAGTGTGATGGTGGTGGTGTCTTCGTCTGCTGAAATCACACTGATAAACTCTGCAATTTTTGAGAGAGAGAGTAGAAATGAAGTTTCTGAGTCGTATTCGTTTGAGAAGGAGACGAATTCAAATCCCTAATTCCTCCGCAATCGATGAGCCAAATGTAGAAACCGACGCTCATGCTGAGCTCACCGGAAACCGAAACCGCCACATGGAAGATGATCAGGTGGCTGAGGAATCTTCTTCATCGCGACAGAACGACCCACTAATCGACGAGATAAACAGCGATTGCGTGAACCAAACATCTACAACTTCAACAACAGCGGCAGCCAGCGGTGTAATTGTCAGAGAGAGAAACAGTACCGTGGACGGCCCTCCGATGGACGATTGCTGTCCTATCTGTTTCGGCAACTTCGTCGCTCCTTGCCGAGCTCCTTGCGGCCACTGGTACTGCGGTATGTTTATTTTCTTTCCAATTCTACCTCTTATTCGTGTTGAATTTTGACTCAACGTTTTTATTATTGATGAATTTTCCGATTATTTCCGTAATCTCCCGTCATTTATCATGATGATAGGCAATTAGTGTATGTCATTGGATCACAATGCTTTACTTGCTTTATTAGTTGCTTGAAATGAAAAATATTCCCATTGCTTTCTTTATTAGTTTCTTGAAATGAAATATATTCCCCAAAAAACATTTTAGGTCCGGAGCCGAAATTTCTCCATTTCTAGGTTCCAGGCAGTCGGAAATAGAAGCAGGAGAATTTGTGTAACAATATTCTGTAGGAGGTGAAGTACTTAGCGAGTAATTTTGTTACAGTAGTTTGTGTAAACTAAAACCTAATTGTAGTGACCAATTTCTTAAACTTACCTTGAGTAACAGTCTTGGAGGCGTTAATCTGTAAAAGTGATATCACTTAGCATGAAATTAAACGAGAAGGTGTATAAGCTGAGGTTGGAAGTAATAGTTGGTAATTCAACAAAATGATGAGAGAGATCAATGGGCGGTAGAATGTTGGACAGTTGAAGTGTCCTCCTTTAACTATTTGAAGTGGTTGATAGATGTTGGTGAGCTAGTTATACATAGATGACATGATTAACATTCACTGAGTGATAAATTTGGTCTATAATTTTTTCCCACACAGCTTTTGATCTATCTTTATAAAAGCTATGGCAGAGACTGGCTTTAGATGTGTTGGCATTCATGGGGATAGCTTCAAGATTTGAAGTTAGTTTTTAGTGGCCAAGGAAACTATAAACTAAAAATGCCTCTTGAAGCATGAGACTGAAGATTAATGTTTGAATTTTGTACTGTCCAGGATTCCAAACCTCATATCGGGATCTACATTTTGGAAATGTATCCGTTGGACAACAGCAACTACTTCTGATATCCAAACATAAATGTCCCTTTCAATATTGGGAAAGCAACTAGAAATTAGAATACTGTAGCCAAACATCAACTGAATGCATAGCCAAAATAAAAATAGAAAGAAAAAAACAAGGTTGTATTGGAATTTTTTTTGGCTGAACAAGGCTGGTTTTACCATTGACAACACTTAACTACTAAGTTACCTGCATTCTCCTTTATTAGCTCATTCTATTTAAATCCTCATTTTATACAGTCTCCTGAATATATATATATATATATATATATATATATATATATTTTTTGATAGGTAAGTGACCCCTTGTTGGTATGAGGATATGAGGATTGGAACCAAGGACCTCACGGTCTTTGCCTGAGTGCCCTTGCCATCTCTCCCACCCCTTGGGGTCAAAGTCTCCCGAATATTCTTTCCTTTGATTAAGAGCATGTCTTGACACAATTGAAAGGTTTTTTCATTGAAACCTGCGAGCCTTTTTTCCTAAAAAAAATAAAAAATAAAAAGCCCAGGGGTTAAGGCTGTATAGGTAGAACCATCCTAGTAGTAGAGCTAGTGGTGGTAGAAGCCTTGAGCAGTGAAATGTCCTCTTAGTTCACCCTACCCTTGCATGAAATTTACCTTTCTCATCATATACCATACTTAAGACTGCATAGGTAGAACCATCCTACTATCCTACTTGTAGAGTTAGTGGTGGCAGAAGCCTCGAGCAGTAAAGTGTCCACTTAGTTCTCCCTACTCTTGCATGAAATTTACCTTTCCCATCATATACAATGCTTTTCCATAATTGTTGACCTTTTGATACTTCAGCTTTGTCAATTGAGAGAATTGGCATTTAAGGGTCAAGAGTAGTCATTAGAAAGTTGGCGCGACATTGAGTGAAGCTAACTAACATTCCTAGGATTATTTATCTCTGCCAAGTTTTCTTTGTCCGGATGCTCGAGTGTTCGTGCTGTTAGCAGTTTAGGTGTCGGAATGGAGCTATCATAAATTCTGGACAGGTCCTTATTGGCAAGGGTTTGGAGTGCAAAAGTTGGGAATGGAGGAAGGAGATATGGCTCTACTTAAACTTGGCATCCCCCCCAAAACTCATATAAACGATTCTGCGTGCTATGCTGCGAAAGTGATGCCCTGGTCACCGGAGTTGATGCAGGTGCTTATTAACTTTAGCATACTGAGAAAATGGTACGATTTAACTAGGACACAGCCCTCTCAGTTGATTCGAGTGAAAGGAAATGAGTCTTGTTTCAGGGACTATTTCCTGTTCTACCTGCATAATTATTTCTGGGCCCAGCACTTATTGTTGGATCACATTCTTTGGTTGATGTAATTGTTGTCTCCATCATCGTCATGGTTCAAAGTAATTTGTTCTGAAACTTTTCTTTGTATAGGTGGTTGCATTATAGAGTACTGGAACCATGTTGCAGCTTTTCAGCCTTGCAAGTGCCCGATGTGCGCTCGACAGATTACTAAGTTGACGCCTGAGCCATCACTATATCAACAGGAGAATCTGGAAGTTAGTGAGGTTCTCAAGAATGTTCAACAATATAATAGCCTTTTTGTCGGGGGCATATATGGTTTTGTCCTGGTGAGTTAACATGTCTAGGGGTTTCTGTATTTATGTGCTATGTTAGCTGGCCTTTCTTTCTGTTTATTAATACTTACCATTCACAGCTCACTCTTTCTTCCCCGTCCATAAGAAAATTGCATTTCTTTATTTTTACATGATCACCTTCTAACATTTGTAGCTTTCATCCAAATAATCTGTAGTTATTACTTTAAGGTGCTATTTATAGAATTACAGAATCTATGGCATAAACTTTTATCAACTCAAACTTCTATATCTTTCATTTGAGCCTCTTTTACTACGCAGTATGTATGCTTTCATTGCCAAGTAATTTTGTATTTTAAAAATATATCTTTTTGTCATGAATTTTTATTGGCACTTTAGTATGTTGTAAATCGTAATCATCCCAGAACCTTTTGCCTTCTTTGGAGCCAACATGCTGTTCATACTGATTCTTCTCCACTAGCCAACAGTTCTTATACACTACTACTCCCTCCATTTGTAAAAAGAATACATTTTTCTTTTTTAGGCTGTTAAAAAAAGTCTACTTTCTAATGTTTCCTTCTTGGGATGTTACTTTTTCCATTTTACCCTTGATTCTCTTGCTACTTTAAATTGGTTTTACTCTTAAATGGCATCATTGGAAAATCCAACACATGTGCATGTTTACTGGGCACAGATTTATTATGATGCAAGGGGTCCCTGAATTGTCAAAAAATTCCAGTTTTAATCCATTTAAATTTGAGAGAGAAAAAACGTTTTATGAACGGTGAACCCCCGCTTGATTTTGGAGGGAAAAGATAAAACAGATTATTAGGCCACTACTTATGAACAAATCAAACAACCTGCCAATATAGAAAACTATTAAAGTGAAAGGGGAAATATGTAACTTTACTACCTATAAAGAAAATTCTTGGTTTACTTGTGAGTTTATTGTTTTTATATTTCTGTAGTAGAGATGTGGCCATGTTCACCTGAACTGGTGTGCCATGTAAAAATCTATATCTATTTATATATATAATGGCAATTGAGTCTAAATATAATAGTAATTTCCTGCCAAAAACATCTTGCCAAAAATGGGAACTCTTATTTATACAATATAATCACATCAAAGTGTATGTTGGTTCACTTAAATCAATTAGAAATCTATCTTTTTGGCAAAAACTTAGGTAAGACGGTCTTATGGTTTCTCTCAAGCCATGGATAATTTTAATGATTTCATTAATGAGATGAATTTGGTGGATTTGCCTTTAGAAGGGAATGATTTCACCTGGTTTAGAGGTGGGGAAAGTCAGCAACGTTCGAGAATTGACAGGTTCCTTCTATCTCCGGAATGGGTAGATCAGATGGGTGACTTTTCCCAACGTACTCTTCTGAAGTTAGCCTCTGATCATGTCCCTATTCTGCTGGAAAGTGATGGGTTCCATAGGAGGAAATCCCTGTTTAGATTTGAAAATATGTGGCTTGAAGAGCCTGGATTTATGGAGTGGGTGAAACTAAAATGGGACTCGTACGAGGTTGAAGGGAAACCGTGTTTCAGAATTGCCAGAAAATTGAAGTTGCTTAAGGTGGATCTCAGAGTGTGGAACAGGGAGATTTTTGGGAAGATTGAATCTAGAATAAAATCGGTTATGGATGAAATCAGCAGATTAGATCTTTTGGAGAGTGAGGGTAGGTTGGGGGATGATGAAGATAGAAGCAGAGTAGAGTTAAATCTGGAAATTAAGATACTTTTGTTTAGCGAAGAAATCAGTTGGAGGCAGAAATCGAGAACCCTATGGCTGCGGGAAGGGGACAAGAATACCAGATTTTTCCACTGGATGGCTAAGATTCACAACAGTTTCAATAAAATAAAAAGATTAAGTGTTAATGGTACTGTGACGGAAGACCACAACCTTATAAAGACGGGCTGTAGAGTTTTGTCAGAAGCTTTATTCGAAGAGAGAAGGATGGAAGCCAAAGCTGGATGGAGTTGCTTTTAAATCTCTCCCGACTGAGGATAAAGAGCAGCTGGAGCAGGATTTCAGTGAGGAAGAGGTAGTATCAGCTTTGAGAGGTTTAAAAGGGGACAAAGCCCCAGGTCCCGACGGCTTCTCATTAGCTTTCTTCCAGCGTTGTTGGGAGGTGGTTAAGGTAGACATTATGGAGGTGTTTCATTACTTTTTCATCGAGGAAAGCTTCGAAAAAAGCCTAAATGCCTCTTTTATAGCCCTCATCCCCAAGAAGAAAGGAGCGGAAGATCTTAAAGACTTTAGACCGATCAGTCTTATCGGAGGTATTTACAAGCTGATTGCAAAGGTTTTATCGAATCGTCTTAGGAGAGCTATTGGAGAGGTGGTTTCAGATTCCTAGCATGCGTTCGTGGGGAATAGACAAATCTTAGATGCTGCCGTGATAGCAAATGAGGTTGTTGATACTAGAAGGAGGACTGGAGTTCCTAGTGTGCTCTGTAAATTGGACATTGAGAAGGCCTATGACCATGTAGATTGGGACTTCTTGCTGTATCTCCTTTCTAGAATGGGTTTTGGGCATAAATGGGCAAGATGGGTGTATCTTTGCATTTCAACGGTGAGATTTTCAGTTATGGTTAATGGGGAATCAGCAGGTTTCTTCCCAAGCTCTAGAGGACTCCGTCAAGGGGATCCACTTTCCCCCCTTCTGTTCATTGTAGTGATGGAAGCTCTGAGCCGTCTGCTTGACAAGGCAGTGGATGGAGGTTTTATTCAGGGGTTCAAGGCGGGAAGAGAGAGTGTGCCAAATCCTTCGGTGACTCATTTACTGTTTGCAGTGTTTTGTGAACCGGAAAGATCTCAACTAGGCTACTTGCGGTTGGTTCTTTTATTTTTTCAAGCAGTGTTGGGATTGAAAACTAACGTTTCAAAGTGTGAAATTATCCCTGTCGGTGCGGTGGACAACTTGGGAGATCTTTCCTCTTTCTTTGGTTGCAAAGCAGGAAGCCTTCCAACCACATACCTGGGTCAGTAGGTCTTCTTCTCGGTGCTGGTTTTAAGAATGCAGATATGTGGAGTCCAGTCATTGAGCGCTTTGAAAAAAAGGTTAGCAGGGTGGAAGAGACTCTATTTGTCAAAGGGTGGCAGGATGGCTTTAATTAAAAGCACTCTTTCAAACCTCCCTTCTATTTCATGTCTCTTTTTGTGATTCCTGCTTCAGTGGCCAAGAGAATTGAAAAATTGGAGAGGGACTTCTTATGGGAGGGAGGCAGCGAGGAGAGAAAATATCACCTTGTTGATTGGACCTCCGTTTGTTCAAGTATTCAAAGTGGAGGTTTGGGCATAAAAGTTTTAAGGAAGTTCAATAGTGCCCTGATGGGTAAATGGTTGTGGAGATACATAACGGAAAGAGAGGCTTTGTGGAGGTTGATAGTGACCGGTAAATTTGGGCAAGGAAGTCTGGTTCCCTTCGGTCATTAGATGCTCTTATGGATCTAGTGTGGACAGGGATCTCTAAAGGTTGGAAGGACTTCCATCGCGGCATTCTCTTCGAAGTAGGGAATGGGGATACTGTTAGGTTCTTAGGTTCTGGAAGGATAAATGGTGTGGCGATACTTCCCTCCAACAGGAGTTTCCTAGGCTTTATAATCTTGCGATTAACCGAGAGGCTATGGCGAGCGAGATGTTCGAGAATCTTGATGGTAGAGATATATGGACCCCTACATTTAGAAGAAATTTACAAGATTGGGAGGTAGGTGATGTGGCAAGATTTCTTGAGAAGCTCTATGCCATAAAGAGACAAGGGCCTAATGAAGATAGGGTGGTTTGGGTGAGATCGAAGATCAGGAGGTTCACTGTTAAGTCCTTTTATTCAGCTTTATGTGATCTAAACAGAATTTCCTTCCCTTGGAAAGTCATTTGGAAGTCAAAAGCTCCCAGCAGAGTGGCTTTTTTTTGCATGGGAGGCTGCAAAGGAGGCCATCCTTACGGGGGGATAATCTGAGAGCTAGAAGTAGGGTTTACGTCAACCGGTGCTACATGTGTAAAGAAGATGAGGAGACGACTAATCACCTTTTGCTGCATTGCTTTGTAGCAAGAGAGGTATGGAGTCATTTCTTCCTCTTAGTAGGCATAGGCATTTCTTGGGTTATGCCAAGATGAGTAGTTGAGCTCCTCCGTGGTTGGTCGCCGTATAAGTGAAGGAGGAGGAATGTGGCATGGGATATGTTGGTAATCTGGTGGAGCATTTGGAAGGAGAGGAACCAAAGAGCTTTCGATAATGTTGAAGCTGGTTAGATAAGTTTAAGAAGAATGTCTTTCAGCTCCTCCGTTTTTGGTGCTCGGAGACCTCTTTGCATGAATGGAACCTTTTTGTGGATATGGAGGATAGTGCAATATTACAATCCAATTGTAATTTTGTTTAGTATACTTCCCGTGTACGGGGTTTCGCCTCCCTTTTTGGCGCCGTAATTAATACAAACTTTACTTATAAAAAAAGACCGTCTTATGAATATTTTTTATGAGACGGATCCTCATTACCTGACCCACCGTGTATTGGTGGGTTGAGATGTGAGAGAATAGGGTTCCATCAAACGAATTACGATCTGTAAGACCATCGTACAAGAGACCTACTCGATCCTTTTTTGGTTTTAAATTTAAATAATGGTCATGCTTTCTTTTTATTCGTTTTAAAAAATTATTAGTTTCTAAACTTTTTTGTTTTAGAAAATTCTTTTATCAGTTTACCTTTACTTTTTCTTCCTACTTTAATTATGGCCACATGCTTTAAGGGCATCAATGAAAACTAAGAGAATGAAATTAAATATAAGTAGTTTTCTCCAACATTATTTTTTCTCTATTCTTATATTTTTTTATTCTTGCAAGAGACCTACTCAATCCTTTTTTGGTTTTAAATAATGGTTATGCTTTCTTTTTATTCGTTTAAAAAATTGTCAGTTTCTAAACTTTTCTGTTTTAGAAAATTCTTTTATCAGTTTACCCTTATTTTTCTTCCTACTTTAATTATGGTCACATGCTTTAAGGGCATCAATGAAAACTAAGAGAATGAAATTATATATAAGTAGTTTTCTCAACATTATTTTTTTCTCTATTCTTATATTTTTTTATTCTTCATCATTTTGTTTGATTTTAATTTAATTAAAAAAGATATATGTCCGTGCGTTTAACGCACGGGTGTAAACTAGTATAATATATATATATATATATATATATACAGCACACTTACTCTTTAAGATGCAGCCAGAGATACTGGATTATTTATTTATGAAGGGTATATTACAATGGGGATGGTGTTCAACACATGAACCAAAACCTATTACAATCTGCTGAGAGATGAAAAGAGAAATAAGGGACACCCTCAAGAACACATTCAAAGTGTTGTATTATAAAAATTTTGCATCCCCATCAATGGAGTATGCTTGACCCTTCAAAACCTAAGACCTTGAAGATTAATAAAGCAGTAGAATATAACTACTGGGATTATATTCAAGCATGGTTTTATGCTTTCTATTATCAAAACCCTGTGCGTAAGCATACTTTGTTATTTGTGATCAACCCAAAAATCCATGAGCATTATGGATTCCACACCTGGTTCTTTAGATGGTGGGATAGATTTGGTCCTACTTTGGAAGTACTTCCAAAAGAAATTTCAGAACAATTCATTCCGTGGTATCATTACCACCCTAAGTTAAAAGGCAAGACTACGGTTGACCCGCCAATAGGTAGAAACACCTTATGGTTTTTCACAGAATTACAGATCACTTGAATGGGACTTAGAAGTTTCCTTTGATGAATTTAAACAGTTCTGTACAGAACATTTCATTTTAAATGGTGGGAAGGTTTTAATACTGAGGAAACTGTTACTAAATTAAAAGAAACAGTTTTAAATTATGTCACAACTTTTGAAGAAGCCACTAAAAAATTCAATCATTTCGGCTGAGATTCAAAACGTATTCACCTATATGATGAATATGATTAAAAAAGAACATCCAGGACTAACTCCTATTGAGTGTCAACTCAAGGTATTAGAATCCATGAAGGAGCAATTTATTGCCTCTCAACCAGAGTTAACACCAATTTCTCCACCAGAAACACGATCAAATTTTGTTATCTTGGCCGGAGAATCACAATTACCAGAAGAAGAAGACGAGTCTCCATCTCTAGAAGGCTACATGGATGCCATGGTAGGCATCACTCAAGCTAAAGTACAACAATCCAAGAGAAAAGATAGGATGGAAGAATAAACCATTGCTAGCACATACCTTTGTCGGCCATTGGAGAATAAAACAAAAGCAGCTGTCAAGACAGCCAGCAGAAAAAGCAAAGAAATTATGAAGAATATTTCTTTACGAGTCACGGGACAAAGCAATTATGAAGAATATTTCTTTCCGAGTCACGGGACTAGGTCGGCCAACTTTTGCAAAAGCAGTCCACTATATTTTGAGTGCTTTTCTTAGTGCTCTGCCCCACAATCTATCATGGCCCTGCTCGACTCCACTTTATCATGGACGACATGTTGTCCAGAAAAAATCATCGCCTTATATCCCTTATTTCTCTCTTCATCTCTCAGCAGATTGTAATAGGTTTTGGTTCATGTGTTGAACACCATCCCCATTGTAATATACCCTTCATAAATAAATAATCCAGTATCTCTGGCTGCATCTTAAAGAGTAAGTGTGCTGTTATTCTTATTGTTATTTCCTGCAATTACTTGTTTGACACCCTCAAGAACACATTCAAAGTGTTATATTATAAAAATTTTGCATCCCCATGAATGGAGTATGCTTGACCCATCAAAACCTAAAAGACACCCTCAAGAACACATTCAAATAAATTTCTATCAGTTAGAGATAGACTTAAATTTGGGAAAACATTAAAATATACTGGTCCATGACATAGACTAGTCTGAACAATTCCCATTAAAGAAGGAAGAAAGTCGGACACCTGGCCAAAGATTTTTAGAAAGAAAGTTTAAAATTTCAATATAAAAGGGAGGACATGTTGTCCAGAAAAAATCATCGCCTTATATCCCTTATTTCTCTCTTCATCTCTCAGCAGATTGTAATAGGTTTTGGTTCATGTGTTGAACACCATCCCCATTGTAATGTACCCTTCATAAATAAATAATCCAGTATCTCTGGGTGCATCTTAAAGAGTAAGTGTGCTGTTATTCTTATTGTTATTTCCTGCAATTACTTGTTGGTATCAGAGCCATGATTGGCTAATAGATTTTATATCTCATAAGTTTTGAGGGGAGAATAGATGTAATAGTTTTCATAAAATATTTATAATTATGTATATCAAAATATTATGAAAGATAAATTTTAAATATGCTTCGTAAAGCTTCTTAGATCAGAGTTAGGTTTTCGTCCATAAATCCCAGGTGAGGTAGGATTACACCTGTAATCCGTCTTTGTGTAGGAGTCAAAGCATATTTATTATTTATGTGAATTAATATTCTGATATATGTAATTCATTTATATTTTTAAACAAAACTATTATGACTATATTCATCCTTTAAATCTTATGAGATATATTCTTGAAAAATGGAAATTTTCAGAAAAAGTAATACTAAAGCTATTAAAATAAAAAATGCTGAGACCAGTGAGTTGTCTCAAAATCAGATTTTAAATCAATGGACTATTCCGTCTATTGAACCAAAAAAGATTTATTCAATCGGCACTTTTGACTTTTTATGCGGAAAAAATATTAAAACTCTTGAACAATCTATTTGCATAGATGGTAACAGCTTAAAATTACCTCTTTTAAATCCTCAAGATATTTCTGCATATCAGGATAAGTATAACTATTTGCATATTGGTTGTATCCAAATTGCTTTCAAACCTTTAACTTTATCTGGGTTAAATGCTTCTATTCTTGCATGTATTAGAGACGGTAGGTGTCTAGACTTTCTTCCTTCTTTAATGGGAATTGCTCGGACTAGTCTATGTCATGGACCAGTATATTTTAATGTTTTCCCAAATTTAAGTCTATCTCTAACTGATAGAAATTTATTTGAATCTGTTTTACTTAATATCCAAACTTCAGGCTATAATTTTATGCCTGGAACTGAGACTATTAATGTTATATATAGATTACATTATAAAGTTATGAATACTATGTGTCCTAATGCCATACTTAGGAGTAATCCGGGTAAAACTACGGTTATAGAAAGCAATAGTATAACTACTAATATTGCTACATCAAAACAAATAACTTGGAATGAAATTAATCTTCCAACCCACTGGAACTTAAAAGAAATTGTTCCACCAAAACTAATACTAGATGATAGTATTGATCAAATAATACAGAATGATGATGGGGACGTTGAAATCCTGTTTAATTCTAGTAATAAAAGTAGGTTATCCAGGTCAATGTCATCCCGACAAAGTTCTGTTATTAAATCCAATACCAGTAGACCTAGTACATCATCCACTAATATCGAAGAAATTTAGGGCATTAGAATGTCTGATTACCAAATTCCCTAAGGAATTTATACTACCAAACCAGTAGAGGAAAACTCTACAAATGATATGTGGGTTTAAATGGATTTCACACCCAAATCACCTTTAAGAATCAGTATTAATTCAGAATTCCAAAATCAAATTTATGAAGATTTTAGGAATTGGTTCTTCGAAGCTTTTAATACAGAAGAACACTCTTGCTAACTTACCGACTTATTTCTTATCGCTATTTGTGATTCCGGTCTCAATAAGGCAAAGATTAGAAAAATTTGGAAAGGATTTCTTGAGGGAAGCGGAGCATGAGGGGCATAAGTTTCATACGGTGAAGTGGGAAAAGGTGTGTGCTAGGGTCCAAGAAGAAGGGGCTTGAATGTTAGAAGACTAAAATTATTTAACGAGGCGTTGTTGGGAAAATGGTTGTGGAGGTACCTCACAAATAAGGAAGCTTTTGGAGACAAGTGGTGGTGCGTAAGTATGGAGAAGGGGCTCATTGTTGGTTCCCTAACGAGGTCAATTCTCCATATGGGGTGGGAGTCTGGCGTGGCATAAGGAAAGGGTGGAACTCTTTTGAAAGACTTATTGCTTTTGAGGTTGGTAATGGGAACTCGGTAAGATTATGGGAAGATAGGTGGTGTGGGGAAAATTGTTTGAAGGAAGAGTTCCAGATCTTATACGAGCTATCCATGGATAAGGGTTGTAGAGTTAGTTCTATTTACTCTTTGGTCGAAGGCAAACATACACGGAACCCCACCTTCGAAGAAATTTTCGGGATTGGGAAGTTGAGTCCGTTGTGCAGTTTTGGGAGGCTTCAAAGAGAGCGAAGATGGATAGGTGGAGGACCAAGTGGTTTGGAAAGGAAAAGGGGGCCCTCTTTTTCAAGAACTCGTATTACCTCAAGCTTCTCAATTGTGGTAGAACTTCTTTCCCATGGAGAGCGATCTGAAGTCCAAGGCCCCTAAGCGAGTGGCTTTTTCATGTGGGAAGCGACTCTTGAAGCTATCTTAACCGTGGACAATTTGCGTAAACGTAATATGGTTCTTGTCAACAGGTGTTATTTGTGTAAGGATAGTGAGGAGAATGTTAGTCATTTGCTTCGCATTGCCAAGTGGCTTTAGAGCTCGAATTTTGTGCCGGGAATGTTCAGATGACTTGGGTCATGTCGAGATCGATGATTGATCACGTTAGAAGCTGGTTTGCGGGTTATAAAAGAGTAGGAGTCGTATGTGGGGGACAGCTCTTTTGGGAGTGTGTTGGATTCGTGGAAGGAAAGAAATCGTAGGGCTTTCGAGAATGTGGAAATGGCAGTCCCGAATTGAAGAATTTTTGTTACGCACTCTTTATGTTTGGTGTTTCGAGACCCGACCAATCTTTTCCTAGATCCAACACTGATTTTGTAGATCTTGTAAATAGATTAGACACTGATTAATGATTGGTTTGGTATACCTCTAGTGTACAAAGGACGCATCACCTCTTTTGATGCTTTTTATATAATACTTACTTATCAAAAAAAAAATACAGAAGAACAACAAATTATTAAAAAAATCTATTACGAGACTTTAGAACAAGCCCAAAAAGTTACCTACTTTGTTCAGTGGTTCCATGAGTGGTACCCTATTCAACAAAATATCCAAGTACTCAGTTCTTATCACAAGAATTGGACTAATAAGAAAGGAGAAATCAAAATTGAAGTTCATCCTCCTGCTGAAGATCTCTTAATTACTAGAAAAGATCAGAAATTAGAAGCTGAACCTTATGTTGTGGCTTCCCCATTAATTAAAAATGAGATCCAGCCTATTATTAAACAGAATAATTGGGCTAATTTATGTCTTAACTCCATTAGTAAACAATTCAATTGAATTGAAGACAATTTAAGTCTTCCTAAAACTACTACAGAAGCTAGTACCTCAGGTACTAATCCTATTTATGCTGTTAATATAAAACCTCCTATTCCTGTAAAAGACTTTCATATGAATTTAGGAGACGAGTTTTTAGATAATTTAACGGCCCGTATTAAAGGCCTTAGTATTCAGGTTCTTAATAAAGACAAACAAATTGAAGAAGACGACTGCCAAAGTACTTCTTCTGACATTAGTGTCTTTGATGCACAATGTGATAAATTAATTTATTAACCTCCTGGACCAGGATTAAAATTTTATTACCAAAGACCAACTCCACCAAATCTTCTTTATGAAGGAGTATTCCAAAATCAAAATTCTTATAATGCTAGAACCATTTATGAATGGAATTTAGATGGTTATTCTGAATATCAGATATATGAACATATACACAGAATGCTTATGTATGCCACAGTCTGTAAGACTGCATCCAATAAAGATTCTGAAACAGCAAAAATGATTGCTGCCGGTTTTGTCGGTACAATAAAAGGTTGGTGGGATAATATTATCACACTTGAACAAAAATTAGAAATTTTTAATACAGTCAAAACAGAGGGGGTAGAAGTTCATGAAGATGCGGTTTACACCCTGATTCAAACTATAATTCACCATTTTGTGGGAGTTGTCCCCCAAAGAAATGAAAATGACAGGGAGATCCTTCAAAATTTAAGATGTCCCTCTCTCACCCATTTTAGGTGGTATAAGGATGTTTTTATTGCCAAAGTAATGCAGAGATCAGATGCCAATGCTCAGCATTGGAAAGCAAAATTTATAGATGGTTTATCTCTTTTATTTTCTGAAAAAGTTAGACAGAAATTAAAGGATCAATACCATAGTGAAACCATCCCATACAATTATATTACCTATGGTAATATTATTTCTACATGTACTCAAGTAGGAATAGAAATTTGTAATGACATGAAATTACAATATCAGTTAAAAAAGCAAAATATAACTGGTAAAAATGAAATTGGGGAATTCTGTCATCAATTTGCTTATGATACAAAAATTGATTACCCCAAAAGAAAACATAAAAAATACATAAGAGATTTTAAAAGAAATAAATACAAATCTCGTGAGGATTCCAAATATTATAAAACTTCTAAGAAACATTATAGAAGAAAAAATTATAAAAACTCTAAAACAAAACAAGGATCTAAATCAGGTCCTAAAACTTGTTTTAAATGTGGTAAAATAGGACATTTTGCAAATAAATGCTCTACACAGAAAAAATTAAATAACTTAGATCTAGATGAAGGTCTTAAGATTCAATTAAATAAATTACTACTTAATTCCAGTAGTAATAGTGAAAGTTTCTCTCAGGATTATAGTTCCACAGAGGATGAAGAGATTAATAATATAAATAGTTCGTCCTCATCTAATGAATTAATTGATAATTGTAAAGGACAATGTTCTACAGGGCAATGTTCCAAAAATAATGATTATTGGAAAGCTATAGTCAAAATGAATGGCTTAAGTAATCAAAAATCCTTAATCTTATTGATAATTTAACAGATCAAGATTTAAAAGAAAAGATTATAAAATCTCTAATCACGAAGGATAATAATCCAGAAGACTTATTATCTGTTTAAAATATTAACGAAATGAAGGGAATAAAAGATTTTTATTCCATCCAAGAAGTCTTTAAAAGAATTGAGAAAAAAGACCAACAACCTATCAATGTTAATGATCTTAAAAAAGAAATCAATCTTCTCAAAAAAGAGATTAGTGAGCTCAAACAATTAGTAAAATTTCAAGGTAGGCAAATAGACTATCTTACAATAAATTCTTTTCAAAAGGAAAAAGAGGTTGAATCAGAGGAGTCAACTGATAATAATAAAGAAAAAATCTCATAAGATTTTCTTCAAATTATTAATCAAGTGACTAATCTGAAATTTTAAACTTTCTTTCTAAAAATATTTGGCCAGGTGTCCATGATAAAGTGGAGTCGAGCAGGGCCATGATAGATTGTGGGGCAAAGCACTAAGAAAAGCACTCAAAATATAGTGGACTGCTTTTGCAAAAGTTGGCCGACCTAGTCCTGTGACTCGGAAAGAAATATTCTTCATAATTGCTTTGTCCCGTGACTCGTAAAAAAATATTCTTCATAATTTCTTTGCTTTTTCTGCTGGCTGTCTTGACAGCTGCTTTTGTTTTATTCTCCAATGGCCGACAAAGGTATGTGCTGGCAATGGTTTATTCTTCCATCCTATCTTTTCTCTTGGATTGTTGTACTTTAGCTTGAGTGATGCCTACCATGTGGCATCCATGTAGTCTTCTAGAGATGGAGACTCGTCTTCTTCTTCTGGTAATTGTGGGGATGGAGACTCGTCTTCTTCTTCTGGTAATTGTGATTCTCCGGTCAGGATAGCAAAATTTGATCCTGTTTCTGATGGAGAAATTGGTGTTAACTCTGGTTAAGAGGCAATGAATTGCTCCTTCATGGATTCTAATACCTTGAGTTGACACTCAATAGGAGTTAGTCCTGGATGTTCTTTTTTAATCATATTCATCATATAGGTGAATACGTTTTGAATCTCAGGCTGAGCTGATTGAATCTTTTTAGTGGCTTCTTCAAAAGCTGTGACATAATTTAAAACTGTTTCTTTTAATTTAGTAACAGTTTCCTCAGTATTAAAACCTTCCCACCATTTAAAATGAAATGTTCTGTACAGAACTGTTTAAATTCATCAAAGGAAACTTCTAAGTCCCATTTCCAGATCCAAGTGATCTGTAATTCTGTGAAAAACCATAAGGTGTTTCTACCTATTGGCGGGTCAACCGTAGTCTTGCCTTTTAACTTAGGGTGGTAATGATACCACGGAATGAATTGTTCTGAAATTTCTTTTGGAAGTACTTCCAAAGTAGGACCAAATCTATCCCATCATCTAAAGAACCAGGTGGGGAATCCATAATGCTCATGGATTTTTGGGTTGATCACAAATAACCAAGTATGCTTACGCACAGGGTTTTGGTAATAGAAAGCATAAAACCATGCTTGAATATAATCCCAGTAGTTATATTCTACTGCTTTATTAATCTTCAAGGTCTTAGGTTTTGAAGGGTCAAGCATACTCCATTGATGGGGATGCAAAATTTTTATAATATAACACTTTGAATGTGTTCTTGAGGGTGTCTTCCCCCCAGAATCTGCTTTATGGAGGAAATGCTCCATTTGGACAGATTCAGTATCTTCTAAAATAGCTTCGTATATATATTCATATCATTTTCTTTTAAGTTGATTAGGTTGATGGACAATTTTTATTGATCTCCACACCTGCATGCTTGAGTTCCTCTATAGATTATTAAATTGATTAGGTATGAGCCAGGGTACGTTATTTCTCAATAATGCTGATATAGCTCTAATTCCATCCATGATTGTAGTTTTGCTTGCCTCTTTCATTGTGCAAAATCAATTCTAGACGTGTACGCAGTAGCAGTCAAACGATCAGTATGAGTTATTGTGTAACTTGTAGCTAAATAACACTTCTCTTATAGTGTATATCTTTAATCTTTGTTTGGCATGTATATGTTTGGTTGTGATCTCTAGGTTTAAGTTGAGCAGCTTATAGTTTTCTATGAGTCTTTTTTTTTTTTTTTGGATCGAAAAAGATGAATATGTAAGGAAGAAAGATTACAAACATGATGGATGAAGAATTCATTGAAAGAAAAGAAAAGGAAGAGAAAATACTATGATACTATCTACAAATCAAAACAATAGAACCTTTGGGTCCTGCTGAATAACAGAAATGGGCATACCAGGTGAGGCAACCTGAGTACTCGCCCAAAGACGAAGCAAGAATAACCACTCCATCCAACAGGAGAGCTTTGGCCAAATGCTTATCCTCAAATATATGAGAATTTATCCCAGTCCAAATGCATCATGGCATACATACCACACTGCCATAAGGTCACCTCATCCTTTCGTCTACCAAAACCTCTAAAACGAATCAAAAGGTACAAACTCACACTAGGGCTATCCCAACCCCCCCCCCCTCCGCAAACGAAAAGGACCTACCGTATAGATAACGAGCAATGGAACAATAGAGATACAGATGTGATGAGACTCTGAATTAGTACTCATCACACGTTAACCTGGTGACAATTTCTTGTAGGACCTGCGATACTGCAAAGGTCATTAGTATTAAACTTGTTAAGCACTCCACATAAAGGCTTGAACATTTTTTACTTTAAAAAAAAAAAACTCCACATAAAGGCTTGAACCTTGAAAGGAGCTCACGCCTTCCACAAAGAAGAAGCAAGAGGAAAATCTAGAGGGGCTGGAGAATGGACCATCTGGACGAAGAAGGATTTACAAGAAAAGGCACCAGAGGATTCTAACATCCAAGACCAACTATCAAGAGACTGAGAAGAACACCCACAAAAGCAAACAACCCCACAGCCTCTTTTTTTTTTCTTTTTTTCTTTTTTTTGATATGGAAGTGTGACCCTGTTGGTATGGGGATTGGAACCAAGGACCTCAAGGTCTTTGCGTGGTGTCCTTGCCATCTCTCCCACAGCCTCTTTATCATTCAGATGAATCAGATTTCTGATAAAATAAGAATTTACCACAAGTTCCCCCTCTCCATAGAAATTGGAAATTATGACTATCATGAACTTAGATAGCCTGAAAAGACGAGGGAAAGAATTCTGAGTGGAATATCTCCCAACCAAGCATCCTTCGAAAAACAAATTTGAAGCCTATTCCGAACCTTAAATCTGAGCAGCGGTAGAAAGTTAATGTTGCTGAATTACTTTTAATAACCAACCATAACATTGTGCCAAAGGGAGTGGGCACGAGGGAAGCTTCACAATTATGTCCCAACCACCAACTTAGGAGATATTGCATTTAACCAAATTCCCAATGCCTAACCCGCCTTCCTCCTGGGATTTACACACCCTATCCCACGGCACCCAGTGGTGGTCTTTTTCTGTTTAGTCCCTTGGCCAAGCTTGTTGCTAGCTTACTGATATAATTACTATTTACTCTACATGAGTTTGAAAATTGTTACAATTTATTACTTTTTGGACAATGAATGCGGATGCTTGTGGTAATTCACTCCAACATGCGTGATGATAATTCACTTGGTTAGTTGGTTGTTCATATTTAGTGTTCTCCTGTTTTATTGTGCATTTTAGATCAGTATCATTCCTGATTTACTTATCAAAAAAAAAAAGTATCAGTCCTGATTTTCCAGTTCTTTAATTTTGAATTGGTAGTGGTAGAGTGGTAAGCATCCCTCAAAGTCTCCAACCTAGCACAGCAAAAGAGTCAAAATGAAAGTTCTAACCGTGGCTCCAACAACGTGCCCAAGATAGTTTCCTATCATTGTTTGCATCTATCTTAGTAGTTAGCAGAAAAACGTCAACTACATCTAATTGGCTCTGGAAAGCCATAATTCAAAGACAACAGTTCTGGTATTAAAGCTTCTAGAAAAGTATTATTTCTCCTTAACTTGCAATCACTAGATTCTCCGTTTAGATGTTTGTTTCGGCTTAATGCTTCTTTTACTTGTCATTTCCATTGTACTGTTGAATCATATTTAACGTGCAATATGCAAGAAGATGCACTGCTTAGGTGTTTTCTCTGAATTTCCTCGTAACAGAAAGTGTTCCAGTTCCCATTGCTTATGAAGAAAATACTTCACGCTATGATGGATCCTGACAGACCAGCTGCTTACCTTGGCAGATTGCGTTTGTTTGCAGTTAAGTTATCTAACTCTGTAATGGTACTTAAATCCTTGTGGATTTTGCTCTACTTTTTTGAATTGAGAGAAGGAATGTCGAATTTATGAGAGACAAGTAGCAGCCCTAGAATATTTTTACTTTAATAATTAATACCAAATAATATTTCATAAAGTACAATTACGTAATGTATTCATATATCCGAAAACACATGTTTAAGTTGTAGACACAATGATGATCTTCTCGGTCTCGAGATGAAAATTCATTGACAGTGTTTGAAGCAGCCATACAAGTACAGACGCTGTACTTGTAAATGCTCTATGCTTTCTTCTATGCCCATGGTCAAAGAATATACTAGTAAGCTTGTATGCCATTAAGTTTGTTGTCTTAAGTATGCCAAATATTATGAGATTCAGTGGGTAGATCCAAAAAAATATAAAAAATTATAAGTGAGCTGGTGCCAAATTATTTATTCAATTGTGAATGATGGAGATTGCGAGGCATTTATGTTTCAACATACAATCATACATGTACTGAAGAACCTTTTCTTTTTTTTTTCTAGCTTATTTCAGTTGTAGGCTGAATTAATGGAGGGTACACAGTTTAGACTGTCTAAATAGAGTGCTACTAACAAGTGCCCTTGAGGCATTAGGGACATTTTCCATTGTTTCTAATCTATTGGTTAATGTTTCAACAACATAAGATTTCTGGTGTACATTAGCTTGAAGTATATTAGTCTAATCCAAAAAGTTCCATTGTAAAAATTAAAATAATTTCTGACACTATATTTTCACAAGTGATTATAACTAAAGGCATCACGTCCAAACCTGGTTTTCTGAATATATAACCTCAAACTTGGAATCCCCAGGAAGACTTAGGCTTAGTAGAATGTAGGCTATTTGACTTGCTAACAATAAAAGTAATAATGGTAATAGAATGAAATGTCAGCAAACATGAAGGATGTTCTCCATCAAGCCTAGTTTCAAACAAATAGGGGCAGATGACCTACTTCCTTCAAAAGTACTCCCTTTATCCTAAGCTTTAGTGAAACACAATTCCATACCTTGGGCTATCAAACGGACCATCTATTACACAACTTTTATCCTAAGCTTTAGTGAAACACAATTCCATACCTTGGGCTATCAATCGGACCATCTATTACACAACTTTTTCCAAAATTCAGACCCGCATCTTTATCTTGAAAGCAAGCTCCTTGATCTTGTTACGTAATAGTTGGCCTTTATTTTCCCAATTCTTGTTCATTGCATTTAATGGAGAAATGATGGCCCCTTGCATGAGAAAGGTCAATTCTACCCTTGAAAGGCTACTTCCTTAATGCAAACCAATGTGTTTATGACTGTCTGTGACATTGTGATTGTTACTTGTACAGCCTCCTCTAATAATATTAGTCCTTATTGCCTTTTGCCTGCTGGTAATATCCATCTTCCTCAACCTAACCTATGTTAGCTTCTGGAATGTTATCATTTAAAATACTTACTATCCATTTGTTTGCAGCTGTTTCTGGGTACCCTTTACACCCTTAGCCCCTTTGACTTCCTTCCAACAGGTACCCCAGTTCTTCAGTTTAATTTCTTTTATTTGTTTTAGTTATCTATCTATCTATCTCTCTCTCTCATAATGCAACAGTTCTTTAAAAAGGCACATGGCATCTTTCTGTACAGATCCTGTAAGGTAGCAATAAACATCTTCACTTTGACCCTGTCAGTCACTAAATTTAGAAGAAACAGAAAAACTCATGAAAACAAGTGGAGAATTCTAGTTGCAAGCCCTAATCGATTTTGAGATGTTCCACTTGAAGAGTTCTTTTTCAAAAATTATGCCATCAATCTCCATAATCTTTTAATTTTCCCCATCACATGCGTTATAACCATATTCACGTGTGCTATAATCATCTTGACTATGCTGTAGCATTTTTGTAATTATAGCCAACTCCAACGCTATTATCATTTCCCTTAATAATTAGACATTTCAAACGCGATGCGAACTCCTTGGTTGGAACAAAGGGAGTAATTTTTTAGAGATGGGCAAAGTTGGCTTGAACCTTCCTCCTGCCATGATTGATGACGAACATTTACTTTTCCCTATTCTTCAAAACTTGTGTACAGTGTGTGAATGCTATAGATTTGTTCAGTTACTCTGACAATCACTCTTGTCAGTCGTTTCTTCTCTTGTGGGGCAATAGCTGCAACAGCACCAAATACCCTATTATGTAAACTTGCCTGTTTTGCAGGAGGACGGCGTGTGGATGCCATCGACTTGTTTGATTACTCCGCCATCGCTCTCTCATTCACTTTGTATCTTGTTGGCCTGTATCTGCGAAGAAGACGCCTTCAGAACGTGAGGCAGTTGGCTGCAATACAGAATTGACATCTTTGGACTAGTTCTCCAAGACCCCTTTTGATTGCATAGAGTTCTCCCTTTGAATTTGAAACTCCGTGAACCTCAGAAAAAGGCATCCTGTATATATTATGGCTTTGTTGTTTGTTGCTGTTTATTTATGTGCATAAAGAGTTGCAATTAGGAGTGTTTATTTTCTCGGTACAAATCTGTGTATAAATTTTTGTTCCTAAAGCCATGTTGTATAAAACAGGGATTTTGATTGCTGAATTACGTAGACAAGACGGTGTTGAAACAAGAGCACAAGCTTGGGTTGAAGGTTTATTAATGCATTCATTCTTCTTAGGACAAACTAGCTCGAATTCACAAACCTAAATTCGACCCAATTTTCTGTTCTGTTCTTTCCTAAGCCACGATGCATATTTGTCCATGCTCATTTTCATTTTTCCATAGATTCGCCACAAAAACATGGGTGGAGTTCTCTTCTGTAAGTGTTGGATTGGATAACTAGACTGTTTATGTATTTTAGTGTTGGTGTTAGTGTAGGTAATACAAAGGGCCAAATCCCCGCACAATGCTTAATGGCGTGCCATGGTGCAAAGGTGGAAGTATCGGCACTATGTCTCACAAAGGTGGATGCAATGGTGCTGCATCTAGAGATGTTAATAGGGCCGAGAACCGCAGGTCTGAACCTATTAAACCGGGTTTTTTTAGGGTTAGGTTTGCAATTTTACAAAGCGGGCTTAAACCGCAAATTAGGGACCGAAACCCCGCACAACTTGCATACTTACGGGATGAGTATAATACCCAAACCGTTAGGGTTGGACCGATTAACAACTTTAATATAGTTAGTATAATATATGGTGCAAAGGTGGAAGTATCGGCACTATCTCTCACAAAGGTGGATGCAATGGTGCTGCATCTGACAAGTATTTGGAAATGAGGTGCAAAGGTGGACGCAACGGCCCTACGCCTAAGGTGGACTTAACAGTGCTCTGCATCTGACAAGTTTTTGCTCGGGTTTTCAGCGATAATTTTTTTGAACTTCACGAGAAAAAAAAACAACAAAACAAACAAACTAATGAACAGAAATGTATCAGAACATAAAAAAGGGCTTTATTTCAACCAGTGTCGGAGGTACCACGTTTATACATTCTTTTTCCACCATTTACTTGCTCTACAATCAATCACCCACGCTCTATGCACAATCTGCCCACTTAAATTTTAATAACAAAGGCCCCATCATATTATTTACAAGAGAGTGCCCTCCTCTATCCAATACCCAAAGACTTCACATGTTTGCTGTTAACTGTGCATACCACAACTCATGTACACGGCCAGTCACAGTTGCTACCACCACCAATACTTTGGCAGCTTCAACCACTCTATCGGTTAGAGCTGCAGCCCCAACCTGTCGGAGTGCCATGTCCACCAACTCTCTTGCACGTCCGCCCGTCCCCCCAAGTACAACCCCTCTTGCAGCCACATAGATTGCACGAGACACCCGAGTAAATATAGGGTCTCCAGCTTGCACGCTTTTTGTCAACATTCTGGCTATAACATCCTTCCTCGACTCAGTTTTTCTGATATCTCCGGACTTGTCACACTCATCTGCAATTCTGCTGATGGTTTCAACCACTTCTTTGATACCTGCATCTTCAACAGTGTCAAGGAGTTTGGAGAGTTGTTCAACACACCTAGCCCCTATACTTTCCATCTCTTCAGCACTTCCTACCATCTGCTCAATCAAGAGTGTTTGCCGCAGAACAAGAACACTGCACAGATATATCATAAATATGATATTTAAATTAGCACCTTCACGGTGACAATATTTGATAGGAACAGGGAGATATATGCACATATTTATTTCATCTAAAATGTGTACCTGGTAGCAATTACAGTGATCTTCTGAAGTTGAGCCTGAACTGCCCGCAGCCTAACAAAGTTGAGACTCAGAGTTTCAGGCAGCTCCTCAGGTGCCAGACCAGACACCTCACTAACCAACTTTAACAGACCAAGCCTCACCGCCAAGTCCACCATTTCTCCCATGCATCCTGGAAGTTGCTTCTCTGCTCACAGATAACCCAAAATAAATAAATAATCAATCGAGTGATTTTAAGAGGCCTTTCAAACATAAACGGAGTAACTTAATACCTTTAGTATCTGTAGCAGTTGCACTTGACATTTTGACAGAGAAGTTTCCACCAGTTCTAAGAGTGGTGGAAGGAAGATGCCTCTGGGTCAACTCTGAGAGAGCCCTGGTGTGTTCACCCCATTCCTGATCTTTGTTAGGCCACACTGATGACAGCCATTGAACTGTCAATGGAAGAGACACCGAGGCATCAGATGGAGGACCATGATGTTTGGCAAAAGCTTTCCCAAGGTACTCCAAACCAGCAGGCCCCTTTAGTAATGGTTCCATAATCCTTATTCGCGCTTTGCTGATTTCTTGCTTTAGAGCCTGCAAGAATAGATGTTTGCTCATGAATAAGTCATGCTAATGTAATGAGGTGTGTATTCTCATGCGATAATGCTCGTTGACAAAACAACTACCTTTATCTGCTCCAGTACAAAGCGCAAACCCTGGATCAATGCTATAACATGAGAATGATTTGACCCATCTCCTGTGAGACATATCTCAGCTAGTTCACGCAAAACTTTCTGATGAGCTTCTTTCAGTTTATTTTCATTAGCTGCAGCAGAGAGCCTTTGCAAACTGACCAATGCAAACTCCATAATCTTCCCTAGATAATCCATATCCAGTTTACCTGAATTCAGCAACTGAGGGCAAAAGATAAATTCACTTAGTAACCACAAGAACAAGAACAAGAAAAAGTAAAAAGTAAAGTATAGACCTAACCAAGTAGTAATACAAGTAGCTACCTGAGAAAGGATTTCCAGGTCAATAGCTTCAGTAATATCTTGTCTCCAGCTCTCAGGAGCCATCTTACAGAGTTCATCCCTCACTTCCCTCATTAACTCAACTACTCGACCACACTCAGGTTTGTCCTTCCTTATGGACTCTGTTACGCCATCCCAAAAAGCTTTCTCCATTGTTTCTCGTACCTGTCCCCAGCAATAGAGAACCAGAGGTTTCAGCCCAGCTCAGGAAGCTACAAGTCTATGACTGATCCTGCCCACTACTGAGGCCAGCTTTTGGGTGCAAGAATATTATTAAAGATTTTAATATAAGATGATGCATTTACCTTGATAGTATTTTTGTCTTCATCGGTGCTGAGACGGTCGGCAAGCGAGTGCTGCTGCCCATGAACAAACTCATTAACAATTAACTCATTCTCCATACCCAACATCTCACCAGGATTATCAAACTGACTGTCCAAACGGTTACCAGGAGGAGAGAAACCAACAACTCTGAGAGGTGGAGAGGAAGCCCCATCCTTGAATAAGGAACGGACTATATGGCTTGGTCCTTCAGTACCCTCAGCCACATATCTTCTCTTCTGCGAGTCAGCAACAGCAGAAGAGGCAGGTGGAGAGGAAGGCGAGCTTGGAGAGAAAATATGTGCAACTGGTGAACCGACTGGGCTACCATTCTCTTTTGCTTGGAAGTATTTGGACCGCGTGTCAGAAAGGGCATTCTGCATACGCTCTATCCCAGCATCGCCACTGAGGTGCATCACCTTCTCCCTTAAGAGTTTCTGATCTTCTGTAACCTGCAAGTATATGAGTTTCAATATCAATAAATACACATAATTTTGAAGCTCACCACTGGCTGGTCAACTACTGAATTCTTTTTTGGCATGCACATTTATGATTATTTTATTTTAAACACCATAAAAACCCTGACCTGCTTCTGTATTGCTTTCATGTCATAAGTAAGATCACCAGCATCACCTTCTGGAGTCAGCTTGCATTTCTGCATCATAGAAAATTCAAGCTGGCAAGCGGCTCTCACCAAATCCTCCTCTAACGATTCAGCATCCTTAACCTTCCACACCACAAAACTATTCAGGTAGGAGCACCATGCTGCATCAAACACGGCAAGCTGAGACCTGAAGGTCCTACGTCTATGCAATGAAGGATCAGACTCTTCATCAGAACTCTGTACAGGTCCATCTAGAATTATTTTAACCAACAATTCAAACTCGTGAACAAATTTTCCTGCGGAGTTGGCTAGAGCACTCTCACGCTCCCCTTGACCACTGAAGACTGCATCAGGATGACCCAAAATCATGTAGGCACAGAGCACAACTCTAACTTGATACCTTGACAATTTAACAGTAGAGTTGGCTGCTTCTATTGCAGAGGCAGACTTCTTAGTGTCCCTGCTCCGAAAAGTTATTCTAGGTGAGGCCCTTTTATTGGGTGAAACAACTCGTTTAAGAAGGTGATTGATGTCGTCTTGACCATGGGAGCTGGTGGCAGAAGCAACGGTAAGCGACAGTTTATAGCGGCTCTCAAGCCGGTCAAGTAAAGCTTTTGTAGTCTGAAGAGTAGAGGCTGATTCAATCAGAAGTGCAAGCTGCTCAAATGGAATTGACTTCACACGCCTCATGTTGATACTCAGAGCACTGTAAGCTTTTGCCAAATCGAAGGTTGTCCTTTCTTAAGGAACTTCCTCCAGCACCTACAAAGAACTGAAGTTTGTCACTGGAGGGCAGCAGTCAGAAATAAAGAATAAAACAAAATTATGATATGTACCTTGCTAATTTTCTGGAAAGAAGTTCAGCCTGCTTCTGCATCTTCTTATTCCAATTAGCACCAACAGAATTATGCAGCCTCGCTCTTTGCATCAAATATTCGGCTCTTTGCCTCTTTGCCTATATAAATGTGCATCTCACAGTATGTAAATATACCTATATTATAGAAGTACACCCGATAGAAAAAATGTCAAGTAAAATCTGCCAGTCAAATTACACACGCATACCCTTTGTAGTTTGTCTTCCAAACTTTCTCTTAATCTCCTCCTCTCAATCTCTCGCTGTTGAAAGACAGACTTGGCTGCTTTCCTTATTTGCAGAAGCCTAGCATGGGCTCTCTTCTTATCTGCCTCCAGTAAACCCAATCGCTTCTTCTCCGCAGCCGCACGCTTTTGGCTAATTGCAGCATGCACACGCTCCTTGTACTTGCTCTCTCGAGCGATTCTTCTTAATAGTGATTGGGATGTCCTCTCCTTTAATGTGGCCCTTCTCTGTCTATAAGCCTTCAGAATGCGCATCCTGTTACTCTCTGCCTGCTGAACCCGTGATTGGACCTTTGTGCCCAGCTCTGCACATTCCTTCTTGACGCGCACTTCCACCCCAGTTCTAGCTGCTTGCCGCAACTCATCCAACTTAGCAAGGCGCAACTGAGCTTTTGCCAGAATGCTCAACCTAATCGTTCGAATAACAACGGCATAAGAAACACAGCAGATCATAAATATAATAAGGTCACATATTCATCCAGGTACACATCCAAAGTCACACATCTCATAACTTAATGGACAGCATGCCAAGCATATGTTATTCTCCAGGAAAGAAAATTAACCCTGCTAACTATCAGGAAGAACTTGAACCACAGTTTCATGCTAGATAACATCATGGATTTCCCTAATATAGACAGACAACATCAGAGAACAAATACCAAGTTCAGCTAATTATCTGAACAATGTGCATTTGAACAGGTACATCAGTTGATCATATCAGATTTTATAAGTGAAACAAAGAGAAGCACAAACACTCATGAGTATCGGTAATAACAGTATTATGAGTTATGCCAGACTACATCAAAGAAGTGTGAACCTGAAAAAGTGAGGAGTTGAAATTTGATAGAAAACACAAACAGATCGAAATAGGCCGTACAGGAAATCAAGTTGCTAACAAGGATGGGAAACACACTACCAAAAGGTCACCTTTATGAGTTATGCCAGACTACATTAAAGAAGAGTGAACCTGAAAAAGTGAAGAGTTGAAATTTGATAGAAAACACAAACACAACGAAAAGGCGTACAGGAAATCAAGTTGTTAACAAGGATGGGAAACACACTACCCAAAGGTCATCTTTCCTCTCTTTTTTTTCTTTTTTTTTTTCGGCATGTTAATCAAAAGCTTAAACCAATGACAAAAATGCCTCGAACCAAAAAGGAAGTAATGAATGACAAGTTGGCAAAGAGTTTACAAAGAAGGAAAGAAGATTTTAGCAATAAAGTTTGATAAATGATAAGATTAAAACATAGTTATACCAGACAAAAGGTGTCAAATTGAGACCTAATATTTGGAATACAGCTTTGATAATGATGTCAAATTGACCTAATATTTGGAATACAGCTTTGATAGTGATGTCCTTGTCACATGAAACCCCTTTTCAGAAACCAAACAAGGAACTACCTAATTTGTCAAAGAACCTAACTCTCCATGGCAAGGCCCTCATCAGACCTTAACCAACACAGGTACTACAAACCATACCTAATTAAAGCTTCTCACTTTCTTAGTATAACAAATTGAATCATCCAGGGAAGCTAAACAGTAACAATTTTATTTTAATGCCATGAAAAATGAACCTTTTCTGCTCAGCAGCCTGGAGCTTCGCCTCGAGACGATGACCAAGGTCTTCCTCATGGGAAGACTGTTGTGGGCTCCTGGGCTTTGGCCGGGCCTTACTTGACAAACTCTCATAAAATTTCTGCAGTGAAACAAAAAAGATATAGAAGATAAAACATGAGATCATGTCAAGGTCTAATAGCTTAATTACAGGGTGAAATAGACATACAACAACCTATCCTCAGGAACACCAAAAAACCAATTGTCTCAGACATAAATATTCATATTAAAAAATATATAAAAGTAAAATAAAGATTCATCCATACAAAAGCATCAGATGGTATGCAAGGATGAAACGTAGCCATGAATTAATAGGTTGACATCGTATTACTAGCTATTTAGTTTCGTAGAGACCTCCCTCCTAACAAAATAGAACACAATATCATCCAACTACTGCCTGTAGAAAATATTCCGAAAAGTGGGGGGATGATTTTGAAGGGGAAAAAAGAATAAAAGGAACTTGAACAACGCACGGAACCAAGTTCAAACAAAAGACCCAACCCCACCTAACTCAGGAAACAATCTTCAACCAAGAAAAAAAACACACACACACAAGCCTCTCTCTCAAAAAAAAAGAAAAAAGAAAAAAAAAAGTATCCAATATAGAGAAAAGACACAGTTAAACCATATGCTTAAATTTTAATTACTTACTAAACCCGGAAAGTAACCTTAAATCCTACTCGGTTTAAAACAAGAAAACAAAAAAAAGGTAGTTTAAAAGAATAATTATAGTAATAACTTAAACCTTTAAGGTTGAGTCATTTCTTACTTTACCCTTTTCCTTACCAATTCCGCAACTTTCTCTCAAACCCAAAATCAAGAAAGAAAAAAAAGAAAAAGGAATTAATAGTTATGGGAAATAGGTGATTGGATAAAAGACCTGTCTACGAAGATCGGCGTTGCGTAGCTTAGCTTCAATTTCCTCAACACTAGCAGGAGAAGACGCCTTTGCTTCGGAAAGCCGTCGACGAAGCCTAAGCGGTACCCTAGGCGGTGATGCCAATAACACACCATCGATCGCCGGGAACTCCATGGCGATTCCGACGACCTTGTCTATCTCCGGTGAATTAACTCCGACCTCCATCATGTAAATCAAGTCCGATCAACGCACAAAGGGATCAACTATTCCAATCAATTAAAAACAACAGTTGTAGTTCTCGGAACTCCAATTTAATACAGACACCGGTAAGCACAATTTACGATTTGAACCTAATTATATAAAAACATAGGTTTACACACGTCTATGCTTATATATATATATATATATATATATATATATATATATAAGAGAGAGTTGAAATGAAGAAGAAAGGGTGTGCCGATTCTGCAATTCGGGGGGGAGAGAGAGAGAGAGAGAGAGAGAGAGAGAGAGAGAGGTTTTGTACGCTGAAATGAAATGAGTTCTTTTGAAACTTAAAGGCGTGTTTGGGTAAGTGATGAATGGATGCGTGTGATTCAAATACCTTACAGAGTTTGGCTTGGCCACGTCATCGTAACGGTACTCTCACTTTCTAGTTTCTACTTTCTACTGCCTTCTACGTTCAACTTTCCAGTTTTCACACCTCCGCTAGACGAGTCGAGATCTCCTGCACTATTTGGATGTATTATTAGTGTATCATTTTTTATTTCAATCATTAATTAAGATGTAATGATTAAAATGCAATGATAAAAATAAAAAATAGATACATTAATAATACACATAAGTAGTACAGGAGATCTGAACTCCCACTAGACCATTTTCCTTCTCTCTCTCTCTCTTTTTTACGAGGAGAAATAAAGCTTATAGATGATTTCAACTAGTTCAACATTATTTTAGGTCTTGATTGTTATACAGAAATGAAATTAATTGATAACGTTTTGTGTTAATAAAATGATATTTTTAATATAAACGAATTACTGAAATCTTGAATTAATTACTAAAATTTTAGGAATTACAATAGTTTTAAGTATGACAATTGGATGGATTGAGTCGGTATGGTTGGAACAGATAATGAGTCAGAACCTATTATGACCCAAATATCAAACGGGTCAAAATAAATCATGTTTAAATATGTAACGGGTTAAAATGTGTTGACCCGTCTTGACCTTGATTTTTCGCCCAAAATTTTTACATTTATAGAGTAAAAACTATCAGGTTAAAATAAGTAACAAGTTCGACATGTTTTAACCCGACTCGATCTGTTAAAATACTGGGTAATCCGTTTCGACTCAAAAATGTTAACATATTGGGTTAGTCGAGTAATTTTTCAAGTCGATTAGATGGATTATCGAGATTTGAGTTGTAATTGTTAAACCTAGTTGGAATCCATGTAAAATGATAATTATATTTTCTATTTAAGTTTAAGTATATGTGTTGCATAAAATAATAAAATTATTATTATTTTAGCTAAGTAGTAACACATACTATTTTTCTTGAATTGTTTCAAATGTTTAAAGCTAATTTTATTTAAATTAGTTTCATAATAACATTAGCTTGTTTTTTTATTTAATGAATTTTTCTTGCTTTATTGATGTTGGACAATATAATTTTTTCCCAAAAAAAATGAATAACTTGTTATTTTGTATAGCAATAATAATAAAAGTCTAGTTTATCATGAAAGTCATCTTAGTTTTGTAACTTTTTTTTTAATTAAATTTATTTCATTATCGTACATCTTAGTTTTGTAACTGTATTACACATTACACGTTATATAAATATCATTGTTGTTCACCTTATAATATTGCGAGTACATGATTATATGTAAAAATAAATTTAATAACTTAATTACAAAACTAACACTTATTTTAAATATATTTTTTAAACAAATAAACACTTATTTTATGTGTAAGTGGAGTATAAAATTGTGTTTGGACGTTAACAGTTTTCTAAAATCGGACGGAACCGAATCACCACAAATTTTGTAAACAGAAAATGGTTTAAGAATTTTCAAAAAAGACCCTACACTATTTGTTTTCTTAATAATCTCTCGTTGGGGCCTGGGGGCTGGGGCTGGGGGCAGACCTAATCACCTAACCCCCACATGCCCCCCTTGTAACTTGTACCTCGCCAGTCGCCGCTGGGGTTGGTTAGGTTAGTTGATGTGAGATGAATATTTCACTCACCTACGCAATTTAAGAGGGTCAATTTTCTATTTTTAATATTAAATGCACTTTATAATAAATGAAACAGGAATATATATATATATATATATATATATATATATATATATATATATATATATATAAAATATATATATATTTTATATATATAGTAGTATTTAATAGAAGTAGTCATCAATTGAAAATTTGTAAATACAAATCTTTTTTGATGCATACTTAATTTAATGATTAATTAAAATGAGTAAATAACATCGGAATAAAAACAAATATGCTATAAAAAAACATGTTCATTGAATACACATGATTATAAAATAAAATATAATCACAATTAATTACAAAAAACATGTTATGGAAATCTTCATTCATGACTTGTTTGTATTTGAAACTTTTTTTATCTTTTTCATCGTATCCGAAATTATAATATCAAAACAAAATTTATTTTTGTAAATAACCACAATTAATTATAAATTATTGGTAAATCATAGGAATGTATACGATTAAATCATAGTAGTAGATATCAACTACAAATTATAAATATTTAATAAATCTATATGTAATATAGAGAAGAATATATATATGAATTGCTATTTATACTACTTAAGATCCTAAATTTTAAATTAAAAAAATATCAATTATTAAACTCTAGAAAATTATGAACGAAAAAATGATTTAAATAATTTATAAAATAATGGATTAAATGATATCAATTATATCGATATATGTCATTCGTTTCGGGTAAAAAGTCCACTATTTTATTTTGGAATGTTTCACTTAAATGGTCTACTTTCAAAAATTAAGGCTGATGCGTCCAAAAAAGCATCATACCGGGGGTGCCGAAAGTAGCGATGGATGTGGGTTGTCGGAGTTACCGTCCGACAATCATGTTGTTGTCGTTGGTGGATTTCGCTTATAATTATTAATCATGGCATTAATTATTTAGCGTAATGCGGAATAACTATGGTCATATTATGCCCGTAGTCATGTTGTATTTGATGAGGAATGTGACATATTAATCAAGCTAATTTAGTTCTTTGTCCGAATATTTAGTTCTATGAACTCTCTATGCGGCTCCTGTCTTGCTCACATATAGCCCATAAATTAATTGTTTATGATATTATCGCGGGTCAAAATTTTTAGTCCCGGTAAAATATATATTATGATAATACACAATTGATTATTATAATTATGGTTGAAAGATATATACAATTGATTATATAATTTTGTGATTATTGCTCATGACATTTATTATTTGGCATAAAGTAACTTAAATGTGATTAAATCACCAATTATGACATGCAATATATGATATTATGAGGAGCATTCATATCATATATAAATTGCATTAAATACATCCAATATACCTTGAATTATTGACTTAATTGACATTGTGTACGAGATAACATGATTTATTTGCTTATGAATCAAAATAATGATATTACGTCATTTTTTTGTCGTGTTGTGTAGAAACTTGATTACTTTTTTGCTCGACTAAATAAAATGCATGAAACTTGTTACAATTATATTTCATGGGAGAATATATTTGATTCATTAATGATGCTCCTAATGTGTGTTAGGAATAAAATATATGTCAACAGAACCTAGGCTTTCCCCAACCGCTTCTACTGTGCTCGAACACACTACGAGACCAAACAGTGTTTACCAGTGATACTTCTCGAAAAGTAGGGGGCTACACCAAGGAAGGGAAAGCATGATATGCTCATTCCCGAGAGCCACACTATATTTTGTGCCGAAGCACGTTATTATTGTTCCCGAGCCACATTTTTATCAGATTTTGTTCTACGCATACATGCACTCTCTGCTCAACAAACTCACGAACAAATGATCAGCGCCTACATGTGCTTATACTCCCCGCTCGAGTTTACTCGCGGCTGAGCTTCATATTGTCCTCCCGCTCGAGTTTACTCGCGGTAGAGTTGTACCTAGCGCCTACATGCGCTCATGCTCCCCGCTCGATGTTACTCGCGGCTGAGCTTTACATTGTCCTCCCGCTCGAGTTTACTCACGGTAGAGTTGTACATCGCCTACATTGTCCTCCCGCTCGAGTTTACTCGCGGTAGAGTTGTACATCGCGCCTAACTGCGCTCATGCTCCCCACTCGAGTTTACTCGCGGCTGAGCTCTACATTGTCCTCCCGCTCGAGTTTATTCGCGGTAGAGTTGTACATCGCGCCTACATGCGCTCATGCTCCCCGCACGAGTTTACTCGCAGCTGAGCTCTACATTGTCCTCCCGCTCGAGTTTACTCTCGGTAGAGTTGTACATCGCGCACACATGCGCTCATGCTCCCCGCTCGAGTTTACTCGCGGTAGAGTTGTACATCGCGCCTGCTTGCACTTATGCTCCCCGCTCGAGTTTACTCGCGGCTGAGCTTCATATTGTCCTCACGCTCGAGTTTACTCGCGATAGAGTTGTATACAGCGCCTGCATACGCTTATGCTCCCCGCTCTAGTTTACTCGCGGTTGAGCTTCATATTGTCCTCCCGCTCGAGTTTACTCGCGGTAGAGTTGTACATAACGCCTGTCTGCGCTTTTGTTCCTCGCTCGAGTTTACTCACGGCTGAGCTTCATATTGTCCTCCCGCTCGAGTTTACTCCCGGTACAGTTATACACAGCGTCTGCCTGCGCTTATGCTCCCTACTCGAGTTTACTCGCAACTGAGCTTCATATTGTCCTCCCGCTCGAGTTTACTCCCGGTAGAGTTATACACAGCGTCTGCCTGCGCTTATGCTCCCCGTTTGAGTTTACTCACGACTGAGCTTCATATTGTCCTCCCGTTCGAGTTTATTCACGGTAGAGTTATATATAGCACATGCTTGCGCTTATGCTCCCCGCTCGAGTTTACTCACGGCTGAGTTTCATGTTATCCTCCCGCTAGGTTTTTATGACTTGTGAAATAAATGACATTGTTCAATCTTCATTGATAACTCATCTTGTAAAGTCAGCTGTTATCTCAATTATTCTTTTTTTCACGAGTAAGATGTATCTCTGCTCGTGAAAAATGGTTGATGTTCGAGTATGTTATCTCGATTATTCTCTTTTTTACGCGTAAGAGGTATATCTGCTCGTGAAAAAGGATTGGTGTTCGAGCCTGTTATCTTGATTATTCTCTTTTTCACGAGTAAGAGGTATCTTTGCTCGTGAAAATGGGTTGGTGTTCGAGTATGTTATCTCAATTATTCTATTTTTCACGAGTAAGAGGTATATATGCTCATGAAAAAAGGGTTGGTGTTCGAGCATGTTATCTCGATTATTATCTTTTTCATGAGTAAGAGGTATTTCTGCTCGTGAAAAAGGGTTAGTGTTCGAGTCTGTTATCTCGATTATTCTTTTTTTCACGAGTAAGAGGTATCTCTGCTCGTGAAAAAGGGTTGGTGTTCGAGTGGTTCTTATAATATACCTAAGACCAAGTGTTCACCTTTCTTACGAGTATGATATATCTCTGCTCGCCAAGAGGCTCCCGCTCGAGTTTACTCGTGGTCAAGTGGCGTTCTGCTCGTTAGCTTTTCAAAGGTAGTCTTGCTCGCAAAGTCGAGTATTGGGACTTGACTTTGGCTTAAGTGGCGTTCTGCTCTCTAACTTTTCGAAGGTAGTCCTGCTCGCAAAGTCGAGTACTGGGACTTAACCTTGGCCCAAGTGGCGTTTTGCTTGTTAGCTTATCAAAGGTAGTCCTGCTCGCATAGTCGAGTACTGAGACTTGACCTTGGGCCAAGTGGAGTTCTGCTCTCTAGCTTTTCGAAGGTAGTCCTGCTCGCAAAGTCGAGTACTGGGACTTGACCTTAGCCCAAATGGCGTTTTCCTCGCTAGCTTATCAAAAGTAGTCCTGCTCGCATAGTCGAGTACTGGGACTTGACCTTGGCCCAAGTGGCGTTCTGCTCTCTAGCTTTTCGAAGGTAGTCCTGCTCGCAAAGTCGAGTACTGGGACTTAACCTTGCCCCAAATGGCGTTATGTTCGCTAGCTTTTAAGGGTAGTCCCGCTCGCGAAGTTAAGTAGTAGGACTTGACCTTGGCCTAAGTAGCGCCATGCTTGCAATAGAAAGACTTATACAATCAAGTTCTAAGGCGTAATGGTTAATTAAAATGTATAATGGTGGTCAAAAGTGACTAAATCTATGACTCATCCCAGCACTTTTGTTATCTTTTCTGCCAAGATGAAAGTGATTAAGCCTTGGCCATCCTGAGAAATTAAAGAAGATTACGAGCGAATAGTACTCCTTACTCTCGAGATAAATTTCGAATAATAATGAGTAGGGGGCTACTGATGTGCATATTTTGGACCCATCTCAATAGGGTTTGGGCATCGCTTAATGGCCCACTGTATTTTGCATGATGTTCAAAGGATTGGGCTGGGCCCATGCGCAACGAGCTAAATCCATTCCCTCATGATTGAGAATCACACACGCACTTAGGGGCTACGCGCCCTCTCTTTCATACTCAGTGTACTGATAAACACGTCGGAGGGTTTTTGGCAGGGGCCCTCCCCGTCGACTCACAATGTTTATTTTACAGATAATATGTCAGATATCCACCACCGACGACAACATGGCCGCCGGACGACAACTCCGACGACCCACGTCCACCATTACATTCGGCACCCCCGGTATGATGCTTTTTTGGATACATCAAAGGCATAAATGTTTCATTATATTACTAATGAGCTACTAAAAATATCATTTTCTTAAAAAAATTGACTTTCAAACGGAGAACTCTTTGCTTGGAACGGAGGGAGTAATTTGCTCCCATCATCATGTGTTTTCTTTATTTTTTAACTTTTTTTATAATTTTCATTTTATTTGAATATAATTTAATTAAAAGAGATATATGCACATATATTTAATGCATGAGTGTAAAATTAGTTAGTGAAATAAATATAGGTAGCTCAAATCTCCTAAAAATTTTGCACCGTCAGATCAAATGTGTTATTTTTTAAGTAATAACATGAACATTTCAAATTATCACTAACTTAATTATTTAACAACTCTAACATTAATACTCGTAATATCATTTGCCTTTAGTGTTGATTAATTCTTGTTTGATGATAACTAATGCGAAAATGGTCATTGAATTGAGATTTTGTATGATTGTGTATCTCCAAAATAATATTTTTTTTCTAATTTTAAGTTGATATGAAAAGGTTTATGCGGTCCTGTTTGTTTAGTTGAATTTTATATCAAATGAATATGGTCAAAATTGATCATAGATCTCGAGCTTGATTGGTTGAGCGATAGAATTAGGGTACGTTAGGATGCCTAATTCCATAGCTTGAAAACCAATTTTGTGAATATAATTAAAATTTAGAATTAGAATTGAGTTTGATTTCTAAATCTTCTTAATTCTATAAAATTAATTCTATATTAAATCTTAATAATTTAAATTCTAAATTTTGGTTCATTACTTTATACAATAACAACTCACATTTTTTTACCAATACCGTCATAACTTTCGACCACTACCGTCGTTAAGTAACCACCACTACTATATGCTATCTATTTTTAAAATGTAATTTTTTTTATAATTTTGTTGTTAGCAAGGTTTGAACATTTATGATTCATAATAACTAACAATCACTAAATACTTAACATATTATTGAAATCTTAATTTAAATATAATGTAGAATTACAATTGAATTCAATACATTATTCAAACCATGAAATTACTATGATTTTAAAAGCAAATTCCATGTTATTTAAATTTTATAGAATTTGAATATTTATTGAATTCAAAATCAATAAATTCAAACGGACCCTAATATTTAAAAAAAATAGTATGATGTCTTATATATTTTCTTTGCAAACCTTTTCTCGTTCAATGGTCCAGAAAAGGTCTTTATCAAAATTAATTATTAATTAAAAATAAAATAAAGATCAACAATGCTAAAGAATCAATTTTAAGCTCATTATGAGGAATGAAATTGAACATACAATTTTTTTTTTTTTTAAAAAACATATAATCAAGCATAATGAATTAGATTTTCACTATCCTTTATTTCTTCCACTCCAAATTTAGCTATATTTGCTAGCAATGCTATTTTTCAATACTTAACAACTTTGAGCTTTAGGCACATATGCACTAAAATGATTTTATAATCTTTGATCAAAAAAAGAAGGAAAACAATTGGATTGTATGATCCTTAATTAATGGGTTGTCTAATCAAAAAGCAACTCCTTTAAGAAAGCAAATATACTAAAGGCACTATATGACCCAACTCTAATAAGTGTAGGCCGCATTATAATTGACAAACTATAATTCCTTGTTCCTTGTTTAGTGCTACTTTTAATCATTCATGGTTGATTTCCACAAATGGTGCCACGATTATTTCAAGATTTATATTTACCCACATTACAATTAGCAAAAAACTTAGATAAAATGGTTGTATAATTTTTTTTAGTAACACTAAATACAACATAAAAAATACTAAATATAACACTCATTTAAAGGTCTTTTTACTAATTTATCATCTTATAAAAAAAATTACAATTAACTCTTAACCCTAAATACTAATTTATCCTCTTATAAAAAAAAGTTACAATTCAAACAATTTCTCAATGAATTCCAATATGAATAACAACGTTCATATGAATTCTCAATTTACAGTAAGTTCTTATATGTTGTACTTCATTTATGTTATATATTTATTTTTTTATATTAAAAACCAATTTTTTAAGCTAAAATTAATCAAAGACAATTTCTAAACCCTTAACGATTTTGCAAAAAAATCAAAAAAGGATTAGTCGTCGGCAATTAGCGACTCTTTTTTATAAATTTTACAAAATATAGCGACTAAAAATAGTTTTTTTTTAAAAGGTGGTGACTCTTTTATTCTTATGAAGTTAATTATAAGTTGTTTGTTTTTATTGTAAAGGTTTAAATCTCAATTTGGTCACCCTTTCTCAATATTCATTAAGCTCACTCTCACTTCTATTTTTTTTTCCTCAATTTAATCACTTTACTTGGCTTCGGCATTCATTAAGGTCACTTGAGTCATTTTTGTCCATTATGTTGGATGGAAATCATTGAAAAGACCAAAATACCCTTTTTAAGTTGAAGGGTATTACTCTCAATGTTAAAAGTTGAGGGTTCAAACTAAAAAATAAAAACTAAACCCAAACAAAAAATATTAGTAATGGTCCTTCATCTCCAAACCGTGTTTTTTCTGTCCAATTCGCCGGCCTCGACATATTTTCCATCGACGGCGCCCCTGGCTTCACTCCTCATCGCCGCCGCCTTCAAATACCCCATGGCCGCCATCCTGCCGGGTTCCATTCCTCCATTTCTCCACCGCAATCATCCAACATAACACACCCGCCTCGTAACACCACCTCACCTAGAGTTGACCCATCCCGAGTCACTGCTGTCTATCTTTCAACCTAGCTCTCCGTCGCCGACAACCGGTTCCACGCTGGCTTCCACGCACACACATCGCCACCACTAATCCACTGCTTTCCGTCAAACCGCACTGTGACTAATTATAAACCCCAACAACTCCATCCGAAATGAAGGCAGCCGTAGGCGGTGGAGCACCGGCGGTCATAAGATGAACCGGCCTTTCCAATGGACATATGTCTTGGGAATCAGATAACAAGTTGAGCACAACAGTGCGGCGCAGCATACGTGGGTGACACCATTTCGCCTTTATCGCGTCAGTATATCGCGGACACGTCGACTCTACTTGAGGCATACGTTGGTCCCGCCAATCGGCAGCCATTCCCAGTCAAACTCCACCCGTTTGCGTGAAACATTGGTAGGGTCCACAAAATCATCGGTTGTTTCGATGCGCTCCACTCGAGGAGAGTATCAACGGTCACAATGAACGCCTTCCCGGTGGATCGTGAACCACTCCTTCGGAGATGACGCCGTTGTCTTAGGAAGCGACAGTGGTCAACGAAGAGAAGTTTTGATTCGTTTGTGACGAGTACGAGTACGAGCAGTGCGGGCGTCAATCGAGGATTGATAGTGTTGAGCAGCGGCCATTGGGCAAGTGGAGCTCATACATGGCGCTAAGCGGAGCTAAAGCGAGCGACATGACATTTCTTGATGCCGAGATGGGAGATGGATGAGGCGAGTTGGAGGCATCGGTGGTGGGTCTCTGACCAGGTGTAGGACCTGTCGTTGTAGATGATGGAGGGACAGTCGTCGTAGACGATGACAGATCTTTCAAGGAATCCAAGTGGAGTTAGAGAGAGAAGGACGCGAGAAGAGAGAAAGAGAAGAGATGATTTTGAAAATTAAAAATTGAAAATTATATTAAAAATATTAGTAAGGGTAGTTTTGGATTTTCATAAATTTTTTAAAGTTTTCAACAAAAAAATTGGACGGAGTGATGAACTTGATATTTATGTCCAAGTAGGATGATTAAATCGAGGAAAAAAAAAGTTGAGTGAGCTTAATGAATATTTGCCAAAAATATGATGACCAAATTGATATTTAAACCTATTGTAAATTAATGAGCATGCCAGTAAATCTTTACATCCAACTATCCAAGTTTTGATTGTCTATGACTGTCCATCCCTATGCCATTGCAAACTTCGGCTCACGTGTCATGTATTTTATTAAAGTGTGGCTTGTTATTTCAATTTTTTTTTTAATTGAAATGACGCCAGATATTTCACTTCTATTTTTAGAGCGTCACCAGTAATTTCAAGACATGAGTCGCGATTTGTTATTAAAAAAGATAAATATTTTGGCAAAAAAGCTATTTTACAATTTAGAAAGATTTTTAGTAAATCTTTTTAAAAAGCTTTTTTCTTTTAAAATGGAAGGAGAGCATTTTGGTAATTTAACCTCTTAAGTGGTGTAGTATTTAATGTTTTTAGGTGTTACATTTAGGAGTTCTGTTTTTTTGTAAGATGAATCCTTCATACTCGACCCACCGTTGTTTTGGTGGGTTAAATTATGAAAGAGTGAAGTTACATCTTACAAATTAAGACTTTCTTACAAGAGATTTACTCATTACTCATACAACTTATGGTTTCATTGAAATTTTTGATGACATAGTTATTTCAATATTTACTTACAATATATATTCTCTACTCATTTAGGTGTCGTTTAGTAGTCAGGATTAAGGCTAGTTAGGATTAATAATCCGAGTTGTCTGATGTTTGATACGCAATAGGTGGTCGGGACTAATAGCACGAGTTATCCGGATAAAGTCATTATCTCCTCACTATTAATACTAAGGGGAAGGGTGGTATTATTAATGCCCTCACTAAAAAAAATTGGGATTAACATTTGTAATGTCAAAACTACCCTCGATATACAAGTGAGGATTAATAGCGAGTGCACTAATAGTACTGGAATTAATAATATTGCTTATTCTTGTCCGACTACCAAACAAGCCCTTAGGAAATGTTTTTCCAAATCACCCCCCCCCCCCCCCCCCTCCAAAACAAAAAAAAAAAAAGGGAATTTTAAAAAAGGTAATAATAGGAACACTATGGTAAACTTTAGTTTTCCCCCAACAACTCTCACTCAAATTACCTTGAAGAGGCGACATGTGAAGATGATGATTCTTCGCAGTGTGGGCTACACGACTTCTGCCGAACGGGAATCCACGTCATTCATCTCAACTAAGTCAAACCACTACAAATAGGCCCCACTCCTCAGCATTAATGAAGCAATCGTCGAATGCGATTCTTTTTTATCATTAGTTATTAACACCCATAATTATATATGATAACAATTTTTTTTGTAAGGATGTAGCTCACATGGCAAAGCACAGTGGCGGATTCAAAAATAAATCTTAGCGGTGTCACTAATATTAATTATTACTTAAAAATAAAATTAAAATTAAAATAATATCATTTTATAATGTATAAATTAAAAAAAAAAAACTTCAACGGGACAATTACACCCCAAGTGATAGACATAGATCCGCCACTGCCCACTGGCAAGGCAACAATATGCAAGCAATTAGAAAATATAGCTCAAATGATGTTTGTATTTGCGTGTTTATTTTTTGATTTTTTTTTTATCTAAACCACACCGTTTTCATGACAAAACACACGTAACCTTTCCCTTCTTTCTCTTTGAAAAGCATTGTGCTTCGGAGAAAAATTTCTGGATTCGTCATTGATTATGTGACACTGTCATACGTATTTTAATTAGTAAAACGAAGTTTCATTTGCTTACATCTTAACCCACTAACACATAATAATTCAAGTAAGAAAGAGTCGTTTTATAGTAAATATCCGTAAGACCGTTTTTCTTAAATTTTTATCTAATTATTAAAATCAATTTGTATGTAAAATAAAATAAAATCATATTTCAAGAAGGGATTAATTTTACATGCCCACTTTTTCTCGAAGCAGCTAGAATCGTAGGACCACATTAAACAAACATGTTCTAAGACCAGGTATAACGGTGTGTCAAGAGGGGGTTTAAATGGGATTTATGTTTAACAACGAGTATCACAAGTTAAATCAAAAGGAAATCATAATTGATTTCGTCCGCTTTCGTCTCTTCAGCAGCAACCGGCTTTTTCGAAAGAAATCAACATTTTGCTAGCTGTCCACGTCCCTTCTCTCCTCCAAGCATATTTCTCTTTTTCCAAATAAGGATGGGTCCCATTATTTTTATTCTTTTTCTTTAATTTTTGGCTTTTTGGAAATTCTAAAAAAAATATTTTTAAAAAGTACACATTTTTATCTATAAATAGACTTGATTTGATTTATTTGGATAACAAATAATTTTTTCTAAAATTTGAAGTTATTAAAGATAAAAATATTGGGGTATGAAAGATTATTAGAATTTGTATCAAACTGTTATATAAGTTTTTTTAAATAATTTATAAATATTAAATAAATTTTTATACTCCCTCCGTCTCTAAATTATTGTCCTGGTTGACCCGGCGTACAGATTAAGAAAAAACAATTGACTTCATTATTTATATTGGTTTAATGTGTAGTTTCCTTTAAAGCCTGTGTATGTGGCTCATAATTAAAGTAAGGTGAAAAAGTAAGGGTAAAGTGATAAAAATGATGTTCTAAAAAGGTAAGTTTCAAAATGAACAATTATTTTGAAACGGACGAAAAATGAAAAGGAGGATGATAATTTAGGGACGAATGAAGTATTTATTTTTAATAAATTAGATACATACGAGAATTTAATGAGATCCATTGTTGTCCTTTTTCTAAGACCAGAAATTTCCTTGGCAGCATGAAAGATGTCGTGGCTACGAATAGTAGCAGGAGCTATTTGAGCACGTGTCCGTATAAAGCGGATGAGAAATTACAACCATTAAAAGTAATGTCAAACAATGGGACCCACATTGTTTCATTAAAGGATAACTTGGGAGAATACTCCATGGAGGAAGGTCCACCTGAAAAACCTAGAAATGCACCCAAAACGTATAGAGCCATATATTCGGTGTATGAGGATGTATACTGATAAGAAGCATGGAATAAGAGTTGCTGCTACTTTTATCATGCACAATAAAAACATAAAATTTGTGTCAACATCTATGTTATGTGCTTTCTTTTTATTATTTTTCCTTTGGTCCTACCAGCCTAATTTCAAGCCTAGCATCTTGGGCCAATTTCAACCTTTTGTCCTCTCCCTCCCTCTCTCTCTCTCTCTATATATATATAAGGGTAATTTGGTCATTTAATTTTTAAGTGAATATAACGTTTAATGTTTTTAAGGTGCGACGTTCAGACGTTTAGGATGTTTGTATATATATTGTTGTTGTTGTTATTAGCCAAAGCTATTGTCTAATTTTAATTATTACATCTTATATTGTACTATAACAATTTACGTTAGTAGATTCTAATGGTTAAAAGGTATAATAAAACTAGCTATATTATTGTTATTACTAAAGGTGACAATTTTTGTCCGCGTTCATTTGTTCGTTCAGGCCGCCCAATAAATAATGGGTATGGACACACCCAAAATTTTAAATGAGCACAAATGAGCATGTTCACTTGGACACATTAATTATGATGGGCTAAATGAGCGCCCATATTAAAACTCATTCACTTTCTCTTCTACTTTTGTTTTATCAGTTACATACATAATTATAAAATACTTAAGATTAATAATGACGTTTAACATAATTAATATATTTATATTGTACACCCACTCTTCCAACCATCCCCACACACACACACACACACACACACACACACACATATATATATAGTACATCCATCCTTTCAACCGCCACTGCCACCTCAAAATCGCAAAGCAAAGCATGAAATGTTATTCTATGACTCTGTACCCTTAAATGAAACACAACATCACTCCCAAATTGTTCAATTTTTATAACTATGTAAATATCCGTCCCTGTTACACTATAAATGGATTCATAGTGGTTTTGTGAGCAGTGTACAACATGCGACATTCTTATTTGCTCGAACCTTCTCATATAGATTTGTACATGTGGCTTAGTTAGCTTGTTTAGTTTTTTGTCAGGTTTCCACTCATGTGTTTGCCTATTGGGTTTCAGCGAAATTAAAAATCTAACCACAAAATAGAAGATTGAATTGCAACAACAAAAATATATTTTTACATACTAATGCATAAAACTATTAGTAAAAATTAAAATGCAATTTCGAAGAAAAGTTATTTTCTTCACAAACTATTACTTCCGTTCTTAGTTCATTTGTCACATTTTATTAGATCCATATCATTTTCCTTTTATTAGTGTCATATGTGTTCAAGAGAAGAGAACATAGAACTTTGATACTAACTGCTCCATCTGTTCTACCTAAACGTTCACGTTTGAAAAGTTTAATTAATAATAAGATATATTAATATCATTAGAGTTAGTCTTAATTACAAAAATATACTTTAGCACAAGCAATATGTCGGCTTTTTCCAATTATTGTGGTTGTAATCATATATATATATATATATGGTTAGTTGTAACTTTTGATAATTTTTTGTAAAAAAATTATTTTTTTGTAATTTGTATATTTATTTGATAAGTGCATGTTAATGAGTAAATGGGCGCCCATAGGCGCTCATGCTCATTTAGTGCCCGCCCATATATACACATACTATTAAATGGGCACTTACTTGCCCGCCCATTTGAGCCCGCCACCCATTTACGCCCGCCCATTTGCCACCTCTAGTTATTACTATGAAATTTAGTTATGTAGATTTAAGAAATTCCATTGAAGAGAGAAATTATCACAAACGATAGGGCTTAAAAAGTATTAAGTATGCATTTTTTGGGGACAAAATAATTTGATACATATCAAGCTACTTCATAACTCACTTTATTTTTTGTCTAGTAAATTAGTAAAAAAAACACAATGAACTAATTTATGATGTATGATTAAAGATTTACAATCATAATACCATAGTTGAGCCACCCTAGCTAGCATTAGTTGCTATGATTGCATAACTTGAGTAACATACTACTACTGCATTCCTTAAATCAATTTTATTTATGTTTGGTACTCTTAGTGGGAACATAGATCAAAATTTACTTATGTACATAACCAAACGGGCTTGGACCAATTGAATTGACCCTAATTGTCCAAGCCCTGAATTGTACGGGCTCTAACTAATTAAACATGGACTTGGACAAAATTGATGGCCGAGTACTTTTTGAAATAATTACAAGTCGATATATATTTTAAAAACATGTTTTTAAATCACTTTAGCCATTTTTTAGATATATTTTTTAGATATAATTTTATGGTGAAAATACATCACTGTCCCTTAATTAACATATCGATCGTCTTCCCCCAATTAACATACCGAGTGTTTATATTTCATTCATCTAACTCGAAAGGCACCCCCTAACAGCAGGATCCAGTGAAGGAGGTACCTTTACAAGTTCGAATCGATGGTGCTGCCAGATGTAATCGGTTTAAAGAGGAGTTGGATGCACTGAGCGAAAGGCTCCAGGCATGGAAGGAGGTAATAGTTGAGCGCCACAAGGCAAAGAGGATGGCATGGCGTGAAAGTCAAAGGGCAAAATTAGATGTCTGGATCGCAACTCAGAGGGCAGAGCTACCTGGAGACCTAGATTGCAAAGCTAAGCTCTTGTATGAAGAGTATCTTGAAGAACATCTAGGGGAGGCATCCTTGCCCACAGCTCTCTTGGACTATGAATCTGATTCATACCAACTTGTCAGATTCGCATAACGTCGACCACTGGCTCCTCATTGAACTACAACGAACCAGCCATCGGAGACTTTTAAGGAATAGACTTGATATTTTCTTGAGTTTTGCCTCTTTTCTTTTCTTGAGTTTTTGACTTTTTTCTTTTATTATGCACCCAAACTTGGGAGGACTCGTTGCCTGTCGGATCTGAAGGAGGCGATTGGAGCACAGGCTGTGAAGGAGGAACAACTGTTAGAGCCGTCAAAATGGGCCAAACCCGTTGGGTTGGTCCGCCCGCAAAAAAGGCAAATTATAGGCTGAGGCGGGCAACGGGTCACGAGGCGCGGGGGCGGGTAACCCGCCAAAATTGAAAATATACCATTAATCTAAAATATATATATTACTGAAAGTGAAAAGTTAGAAAAGAAAGTTTACGAAATGTAGTGTGTATTAGTGTATTCACATTACAGTTCACTAACCCAAAAACATTACAACTTCCAAGACTCCCAAAAGTCCAAAACCACTCATTCACTCAAGAGTCTCAAAAGTCAAACTTCAAACCCAAATTAATATCTCAAATCAATTAAATTCGACTTCGAATTCACAATCACATTTCTCATTTGCTCTCTCTCTGTCTCCTTCAAGAAGTTCTCCACTTCTCCTCGCTCCACTTTCTCTCGTGACCGACGGTGAGTCTCAGAGATAAGCCACGGCCATTGGCTTTTAGTTCGCCGTCCGCCACCACTACATCTTAGTCTCACCACCATCGATCCGCCGACCATCGATCACTTGTCTTCACCGCCATCGATCTCTCTCCTCCGAAATCCTCCAACCCGTTTTTTCACAACCTCCGGTTGTCCCACGCCGACTCACACCACAATCACGATTCAACACAATCGAAACCCAAGGTGGGTTGGGTTGGACCAATGAAGTTCTCCGCACCAATTGGCTGGTCCGCCGGGTTGGTCCGCCCCGTTGGTCCGTTTTGACGGCTCTAACAACTCTAGGCATCAGCAACCTGAGCCTAGTTGAAAAAATTCTGCGTGAATGAGGAACAATAGGCATCGGCACATCAACCCGATGCCCGGTTGAAAAATTGTGATTTTTGAATTATTTTTCACCTCATGCCAAGCCTTGGCATCAGTTTTTTTGAATTTTTTTTTGCTTGAATAAACTGTGAAAACAATGCTGATGCCAAATATTGGCATCAGTTTTTTTGAATTTTTTTAGGCCAGATTAGATATGTCTCAATTAATGCCATTTTTGTCATTTGACAACCAATTTGTAGTTACATAAAATGTCTAAAAAATTAATGATCCTATATGAAAACATATTTATAAAATTGTACCCACTTGAAATTTGTCCCTACTTTTTTGGGTGATAATCGGGTCGGTCCCCAGTAATGATGTTATAGGAACAATTGCGGTCGGTCCACTTTCCAAAGTTTTTATTCATTCAAACATTGTGTTTTTTTTTTCAAATCGGATTTTGGGGACAAAAAACCTACGATACTCTTAATGAATATGAGACGTGTTACAAAAATGAATCGTGGTGCATTGATTATTGAAATGCGATGTATCAATTTTATTGCATTAATTTTTACACCTACGATTCATCAGTTTAATTGCCTAGTCTATTTTTGCACCGACGATACATCAATATTTGAACCGCGATTCATCATTTTAATTGAGTGCATTGATTATTAAACCACGATGCATCAATTTTATTGCATTAATTTTACATCATGATTCATCAGTTTAATTGTATAGTTTATTTTTGCACTGGGATACATCAATGTTTGAACCATGATTCATCATTTAAATTGTCTAGTCTATTTTTGTACCGCAATACATCAATGTTTGGACCGCGATATATAAATGTTTACAACGTGATACATTAATTCAATATTTTGCATTGCAATATAAAATCATAAAGAACCAGACCACGTCCTCTCGCCTTCTTCTTCCATCTCCTCTGTCGTAAGTTTTCTTCTTCTTCCTCCTCTTCCCTCGTTTCTACTAAAAAATCCCAACCCAGCACAGTTCCATTATAGTTTTCGTAAAAAAATGTTTACCTTTCGTTACGCAACAATTGTGATTTTCGAATCCAATGTATTTATCGGAGCTGTTAAAAGAGACGATGACATTTACGGAACAATATTTTGAAAAATGGTCTTTTGCGGTTAAAAAAAAAACATTGGACTTTTTCGGTTAGAAACTTTGAAGAAGGGACCAGCCATAATTTTACCCGATATTATAACAGAAAAATCCCCTATATTTGTCTTCAATCGCTAAAGTACATATTTGATGATAAAATAACGAAGATACATTTAATGAACTGTTGATTCTTGTTAAATTTATATCTCGACAAGACATTACATTAGTTTTTACTTCGCTGGCTAATCGTCACAGATCGATTAGCGTGGCAACCGTGTATAGAACTTTGCCTTGTATAGTTTTTTTGTAGACTTTTTCGTGTTCAAGAAGACTTCAACCTAAGACTTAAAGCTTAAGATCAGACCTCGTGTTCAACGATTGCTTCTACGTGTCCTCTCCAAATAGAAGCTAGCCGATTAATTCAAACTTATTTCCATATATTATTTGAATTAATCCAAGTCATTCCCGACATGTCAAAGCCGAAGCAACTTCTTGAATACTTTTTCGTAGCGCATCGCCCCTACTTTCTCGCTTCATCTCGATTCGACACCAAATCGCCCACCTTTTAAAGATCTCGTAAATGATTACTAGATAATCGGGAAGACGAAAATCCTTGATCGATACCATGCATTTAATGCATTTATGAATGAGTGTTGAAGTCTTCGCCTTCTCGGATTCTTTTGCATCTTTAAATACGTTAGAAAATGACAACATCAATCGAACACTTAAAGAATTGCTCAATCTACACAACTCCAAGTCTTTCGCCTGCATTCAATAGATCCTTACTATCTAGAAGTCCTCGCAACAACAAGAAGGCCATCAACATTTATTGCTTTATTCTTCTTGTTGTTAACTTCCATTAAACTATACTTCGCATCTAATTAAATATCTTGTATTTACGATATTTAATTCCCTAGACCCAAACACAAGTCAATATTTTGTACACGATCCATTAGGGATATTCTTTGTAATTGATCTAAGTGGAAAACATAGTGCACAATTTAAATCCGTTGATCGTTTGGTGGACGTAGCACTCATTATAGCGAACCATCCCAAAATACTTGTGTTATTTCCTTGCTTGTCTATTATTTGAACTACTTAGTTTCATTGTTTATATTATCCATTTACTTAAGTAATAGGTCTACGGTAGTCCTTATCTGCACTGAACAATTTTCAAGGTCTTCCGCTACTTGATTCTTTTCATAGATTGCAAGTAACTTTCAAGGAACTTACTTAAAAGTTTTTAAAGTGTTAATAAGCTATTCAACCCCCCCTTCTAGCTTATTATTGTGCTCATTGGGACCCACATGAACAACAAACACACGCACAGAGCACGCACAAATCCACTACTCACATTTGGGAATCATAATTAAAACATTGGGCATCGAAATACATGATTGAAATTTGTCAAAATTTGGGCGTCGAAATTCAAAAATTCACTGCCCAATCTGGGCATCGGAATGAAAACATTGGGCATCAAAATGCACAATTGAAATCTGTCAAAATTTGAGCATCGAAATTCAAAAAGTCACTGCCCAATTTGGGCATCAGAATGAAAACATTGGGCATCGCAATACACAATTGAAAATTTGTTAAAATTTGAGCGTCGAAATTCAAAAAGCGATTGCCCAATTTTGGAATCATAATAAAAATATTGGGTATCGAAATGCACAATTGAAATATGTCAAAATTTGGGCGTCGAAATTCAAAAGGCTACTACCCAATTTGGGCATCGAATGAAAACATTGACATCGCAATTTACAATTGAACACTGCCACCAAATATCAATATAGTTGGGCAACGTAATGGACAAAGTTGGCGTGAATAAATTAAACACTATCACCAAATATCAACAAGGTTAGATATCAAAATTTACAAAATTAAACACTGCCACCAAATATCAACAAAATTGAGCATCAAAATAGACAAAATTGAATACTACCACCAAATATCAATATAGTTTGACATCGTAATTGACAAAATTAACGTCAGAATGAATAATTAAATATTGCCACCAAATATCAACAAAGGTAGGCATCAAAATGGATAAATTTGACGTCAAAATTAATAAATTGAACATTGTCCCTAAATCTGTGTGTAAAAAATGAGCATTGAAAAACTTTTGAAACCCAAGACAGTGCTTAAACATCGTTTTTTGGCCCAAAACAGTGCTTAAACATCAGAAAACTTTCGAGAGTTTCGATTTGATATGTGATGAGTCCTGTTGTTTATTTGGGATCAAAAGTTATAGAGAAAATGATCGGAAAAGATGAAAAGAGGTCAACAATAAATAAAAGATAGATAAAGATGGGGCTAGAGGAAGAAGGGAAATAGAGTGTGAAAGAGAGAATGTAAAGAAGTAGCAAGAAGAAAAGAAGAAGTAGCTTTATCTGCATACCTTTCCTACATTAATGATATTTTCCTCATTTCTCCTAAAAAAAAATATTGTACCGATTAAAAAAAACTTGTTTTTTTAACACGTGCGTTAAACGAACGTTAACTAAAATCCTTCATAAACAAAATAAAGAGGATACAAAATCTTAAAGGATAAAATATGAAGAATCAGTTTATTAACAATTACACATAAGTATGTCACTAATCATTATAGATTCTAAAAAATTTCCTTATACACAACATTTGTTGTCATATTATTTGGTTTTTCATATTTACTGCATATCAATATCTTCAAACCAAAATAATTTGTTACTATAAAAACTACAACATATAACTATACATGACTAAATATCGAGTTTTTTTCCAAAACGATACCTACATACAATTATTGACTTTGACACTTGTTAATTGTGATTGCATACGATACCAGTAATAAAAATTGTCTTATATGGAATTTGAAAGACAGTCTTACATCGGATGAAGTTAATAACAATTTTGGGATAAAAACTTTTTCTCTAATATTGCTTCATTTCAAAATTTTTGTTTCAATAATGTGATCCCCAAAATTTATGATGATTATTTTTGTTCTATTGCACATTTCTGCAGCATAGTCAATGTTTCTCAATAGCAATACTGGAACACCAATTTTGGAGTGTCAATTTATGGACTGACAACTGGTCCGAACACTTTATACTATTCAAAAACTCTGTAAAATGAATGCATTCGAACAAACTTGATTTTTCCCCGCCTTGCAAATAGAATTTGAACTCAAATAGGTTCTTCCTTTTGAATGATTACTTTTATTAATCTATATTTGTATTTTATGAATAAATAAATTTTTGATAAAAAAATAAACTAAAATCAAAATAACGAAATTATTTTTACTGTTAACTATTATTTTTGTTTCGTAAATTATTTTAATTTTACTAACTTCCATTATATATTTTTTTGTTTTATTGACTTCGTAACTATTATTTTTGTTTTATTTTTAAGAATTAGTTTTGCGGAAAACTTTTGTACGGTAAATAATTTTTATTATTTTGCTAACCTTAGTTTAAATTGTTTTGTTTTATTGACTCTGTAACTATTATTTTTGCGTCATCAAATATTTTTATTTTACTAACGTATTTTTGTTTTACATAACTAATTTTAAGAATTTGTTTTAAACTTTTGTTCCGTAAATTATTTTTAAAATTTTACTAACCTCAGTTTGATTTTTTTTTTGTTTTATTGACTCCGTAACTTTTATTTTTGTTCCATCAAATATTTTTATTTTACTAATGTATTTTTGTTTTACATAGCTATTTTTATGAATTTGTTTTAAACTTTTGTTCCGTAATTTTTTCAGTAACCTCAGTTTAAATTAATTTTGTTTTATCGACTCCGCAACTATTATTTTTGTTTTTATTTTACTAACGTATTTTTGGTTTACATATATATTTTTAATAATTTGTTTTAAACTTTTGTTCCGTAAATTAGTTTATTTTACTAACCTCCGCATTAAATAATTTTTGTTTTATTGATTATGTAACTTTTATTTTTATAGTAGTGATGTGCGTATTTTGGATCCGCTTCAATGACGTGTGGGCCTTCTCTAATGGCCCATTATATTTTACATAATGTCAGAAGGCTTGGGCCGGGCAGATAGTTCATAAGCTAGACCCATTCCATCCAGGTATAAATAACCCCACTAGTCCATAGTGAACGGAGCTCTCTTTCTCTTTCTGATTTATGATTTATAATCACACAAGCACCTAGGGGATATGCGTTCTCTATTTCATACTCAGTGTACTGATAAATACACCAGATGATTTTTGGCGAGGGTCATCCCCGCCGACTCACGAAGTTTATTTTACATATAATATAGTCAGATGTCCACCACCGACAACGGCACAGCTGCCGGACGGCAATTCCGACGACCCACGTCCGCCACTACCTTTGACACCCACGGTATGATGTTTTTTTAGATACATCAAGTCGTTTGTTCCATAAATTATTTTTATTTTATGAACCTTTTATATTTTTGTTTTCTTGACTCCAGAACTATTATTTTTGTTTTAGTTATTATTTTTTATGTTTAAAGAGAGAAAAATATTTAAATATAAGTAAAAGAAAGGTGATGGTGGTGATAAGAGAAAAAATAGAGATGAGATGGGAGAAAGAAAGATAAATACAACAAAATAAAAAGGAAAAAAAAATAGTAAAATGATATCTTAAAAATTAATAATTCAAAAATGAGATTTTAAAGATTTTAGTGAACTTTTGGGTCATATTTCTTCTACGGGGACCGTTCGGTTATCTCTCTGCTATCAACTCACGATTAAATTGGGCATTTCAGTTTCTGCCCAGCTAACCAAAATGCCACGTAACAACTCGAACTATTAAATCAGTTACCTTTCACCGTAAACAATGCAAGTGGACCCAAATATCTTAAATTCTTAATTGTAGGCATTAAAGTTTAAACTCACCGCAGCAGATTCCATCCCTTTGGTTCCACGAACACAATACGGGTTTAGCTCTGGCGACAATTAACCCGTCCAGATTCATCCCCCCGCTCGAATCTAACGTCCTCCTCAAACCAACGCATAATAACCCCGTCGCCCTTCACCCCTCACCCCCTGCCCAGTCTCCTCCTCTCTCTTTCCGGCAATCATTCGCCACTCTCTCTCTCTACGTAAACTCCACACAGGTGTATAATATATACTTACACACACAATCTGTATCTACAGTTTCTCTGGCTGCGTGTTTTTCCAGCTTGCATTTGGTTAGAATTTATCGATTGAATCTCTCGCATGGAAGCGTCGAACTCTCGCTCAATATCTCGCCGATCGATACTCAAATACTTTCACTGTAACTGTTTTTGCAGCCGCTGTCATTGTTACTGTTGCTGTTGTTGTTGTCCCGAGTCTTAGATTTGTTCTAAACTCTCTCTCCTAGGGTTAGGGTTTCATTTCTGTGTGCGTTTTGAGCTTGGTTATGGATATGACACACCACCAATCGAGTCTGTCTCTAGGGTTTTTATCTCACCGTACGCAGATTGCTGACGATTCGATCTCGTTCCAGATCGATTCCAACTTCCTCGACCCTTCCCATCCCGTCCCAGCCATTCCTCTCCAATTGATGGAGAAACAGACGGAGAATTGCAGCGAGCTCGAGGAGAGAAAAAGTGGTGAGGCCGGTGGCGAAGATAGGGAGGTTGAGGAGTTTAGGATTTTGGGGCATTCCATGTGTTTGAAGAGGCGGAGGGACAATAATAGCGAGTCTTCGTCTTCTTCTTCCTCTTGTAAGCGTGCTTTGGTTGACCAACAACAGCAAGTTCAAGGTGCGGAGTCGCGGAGGCAGGCGGTTCGAGCTTGGGGAAATCAAACCCTTCATGTTGCGGACGCTGATGTGTTTGAGATTATGGAGAAAGAGAAGCAAAGACAGTACCGAGGGATTGAATTGATAGCTTCTGAGAATTTCGTTTGTCGGGCTGTAATGGAAGCTTTGGGCAGCCATTTGACTAATAAGTATTCTGAAGGAATGCCTGGTGCCCGGTATTATGGGGGTAATGAGTACATTGATGAGATTGAAAACCTTTGTTGCCAACGCGCATTAACTGCTTTCGGTCTCGATTCAGAGACCTGGGGTGTAAATGTTCAACCGTATTCTTGTACATCTGCAAATTTCGCGGTTTACACGGGTTTACTATTACCTGGTGATCGAATTATGGGATTGGATACCCCTTCGGGTGGAAACACTAGTCATGGTTACTATACTCCTAATGGAAGGAAAGTTTCAGGTGCGTCAATTTTCTTTGAAAGTCTTCCGTATAAGGTGAATCCACAAACTGGATATATTGATTATGATAGGCTTGAGGAGAGGGCCCTTGATTTTCGTCCCAAGATACTTATCTGTGGTGGGAGCTCATATCCTCGGGAGTTGGACTATGGGAAGTTTAGGCAGATTGCTGATAAGTGTGGTGCAGTGTTGATGTGTGACATGGCACAAATCAGTGGTCTTGTTGCTGCAAAGGTAAATATTTCGCTCTTCGATATTTTTTTTAAAGAATGATTCAGTGTGTAATTGCTAATGCTTGTTATGCCTTAATTGAATTACTGCACAAGTGTTTCAAATTGTTCTATGTGCTTTCTTGGCTTTTCAGATTTCCTAGTGTATAGTAAGCAGCTTGTTTTGGGCTTCAGCCTCCAGAATACATCAGATATGTATACTCCTTAGTTTAGTATTTTTTGTTGAAACTTGATGGGTTATCTAACTGTATGGTAATCCTTGTTGTGCTTGATGGTTAAAAATTTCATATGCTTTACTGGAAGGCAAGAGTTCTCTTTTTCTTTCCTCAAGCTCGCCTGAATCTTCCACTTGGTCGGGTTTACATGTACTAGATTTTCCCCATTCAAAACATTTTTCAAATTATCTCTCTACTTATGTGTATCTTCTTGGTTTCTCCCTTTTCTATTCTTTAGGCTGTATAGTGATTGATCCGCAAATCTATTGGTGGGCGTGTTTCTCATTTTTGGCTTTCAGGAATGGGACCGTTTCTTTTTGCAAACCTCATGTCATGTAAATATGTGATATCATGTGTATATCTCATGTTTCCCTTCGTACTATTTCCCACGGAATCAATGAATAGGAAGAATTGAAAGCTTTGTGTTTCAATGACAGTGTGATTGCCTGTAGTTTATTGAACGGGTATTTCTTATTTGGAAGATTAATTTGTGAACATAGTCAACATACTCATCTTTCGTGTGCGTGTTTTTTCTGAGGATTTTTTGCCGGGATCATTTGTGCAACTGGGAAGAAGTAGTTTGGGTGTTAAGTAAACCGTTGCCATTGATAATTGCCTAGATGAATATCTTGAAACTTGAGCTGAAAGCCTGGAACTCGGCTTGACGGATGACGCTGCACCCTTTTGGTATAGTTCGTGATGCAGTTAAAGTTAGAATTTGATGCATTACCATGCCTTTGCAATTTTTTTGGGTGAAACAAAATCCAAAATCAGATTCCTCTCTCGGGTAGTGGGAACAATTGTGTACCAGAGGATTTATCTGTATTACATGAAAATTGAATTTTTTACCGGGATTATTTGTGCAACTGGGAAGAAGTTGTTTGGGTGTTTAAGTAAACAATTGCCATTGACAATTGCCTAGATGAATATCTTGAAGCTTGAGCTGAAAGCCTGGAACTTGGCTTGTCGGATGACGCTGCACCCTTTTGGTATAGTTCGTGATGCAGTTAAAGTTAGAATTTGATGTATTACCATGTCTTTCTAGTTTTTTTATGTGAAACAAAATCCAGAATCAGATTCTTCTCTTGGGTAGGGGGAACAATTGTGCACCAGAGGCTTTATCTGTATTACATGAATATTGGATTTTTTTCCGGGATCATTTCTGCTACTGGGAAGAAGTTGTTTGGGTGTTAAGTAAACAGTTGCCATTGACAATTGCCTAGATGAATATCTTGAAGCTTGAGCTGAAAGCCTGGAACTTGGCTTGACGGATGACGCTGCACCCTTTTGGTATAGTTTGTGATGCAGTTAAAGTTAGAATTTGATCCATTACCTTATCTTTGCGATTGTTTCGGGTGAAACAAAATCCAAAATCAGATTCCTCTCTTGGGTAGGGGGAACAATTGTGTACCAGAGGCTTTATCTGTATTACATGAATATCGCCTTTAAGCCATGTTATTTTATTGATTTCTATATAAGTACCCAAATTAGTAAATTTCTTACTGTACTCAAGAGTTATATATCAAGTCTAGTGTTAGAAATTGCAATGTTACCTGTTCGTGCTGAATTCTATAGTGCAAAGACATCTGCTATTTGCCATGAATTTTCCTGGCCACTCATATTATTGGAGTCAAAAGATCTCTGTTCTGATGGTTGGTAATCTGAGTTACCCTGTCTGGGTTTCCTCTACTTGTTCTTCTTTGATTAAGCTTTCATGCCAAGAAGGTCTAATGGTCTTGAATTCTATATTTTCTAGATGTTTCCCTTCCTGGGACAAATTTTTTGTTGTAGCAAGTATTTTTGGTGTTTTTTTAAATGTTGGTTTTTGATGCTTGCTTGGTTGTCATTTCACAGGAATGTGCGAGCCCTTTTGAATTCTGTGACATTGTCACCTCAACAACTCATAAAAGTCTTCGAGGTCCTCGTGGGGGTATCATCTTTTATAGGAAGGGTTCTAAACCAAGGAAGAGAGGGATGCTTTTGAATCAAGGTGATGGAAGTGACAGATATGACTTTGAGGAGAAGATTAACTTTGCCGTTTTTCCTTCTCTTCAAGGCGGGCCACACAATAATCATATTGCTGCTCTTGCAATAGCATTGAAACAAGTTGCTACTCCTGAGTACAAAGCATATATGCAACAGGTGAAGAAAAATGCTCAGGCTTTTGCCTCTGCTTTGTTGAGGAGAAATTGCAGGCTGGTAACGGGTGGCACTGACAATCATTTGTTACTTTGGGATCTTAGGAACCTTGGTTTGACAGGTATATGTTCCATCTACGCTGTTGGCACCTTTCCCTTATGGGACTCTTTTTTTAGACAATAGAGCCAACCCCTACCGTGCTTGAATGTCACACATGGCGTGCATGGATTTGTTTCTTCAACTCTGTTTGAATTTTTTTTATCACCACTAACTCGGTCAACAGAGTAAATACTAAATAGTAAGAAAACTAAAATTACATGGCACATGAAAACCGTGTGATACAGCCTTTTAAGTAAATATTTAGGTTATGAGCACTTGTGTATGTTCTCCTGGTGTGGATGTCTTATCTGTTGTCCATTGTGGTGATTTAAGGTCTTGATAGATGTACCCAGATTGATTGAAAGTGGCAGCGGCTGTCAACCTTTTTTGGTTGTTTTCTCCTTCCATCCCTGCTTTGGACGTCTGACTATGTGCTCATTCATCTGCTGATTCAAGCTTTTTAGAAAATGTTCTAAACATAAACTAGAAATATCATGTCATGACCTGAGTGCTGTTGGTATAATTTCGTCATTGGGTGAGGCTCTTCTGTTTTTGTTTTTGCTTACTGGCGATAAGTAGCTAACGTGGGAGGGGATTGTGGTGTTTGTGTATGTTGGAGGAAGGGGGGGGGGATTTGCATTGCTATCTTAGAAATTGGAGTATGTCTTTCGTGGTTTCATAGCTTTGAATTTTAATTGACTCTGCTTGTTTTATATAATCTATCTTTTTTCCAGTAGATCGATAGGTTGGGTTATCTTGTTGGGAGGCATCGGTTCTAATTGGGTACCTATGTGCCACCAACTGTTCTTATTTTGTAGGAGAACCGCTATTGCCCTTAATGATTTGCTTCTGTTGGGTATAATTATGCGTTCTTAAGCTATATCCCATTGGGTTGAAATAGGCTTGACGCGAACGCCTTTAGATGGTATATATATATATATATATATATATATATCTGATGGTATTTGAAGCTCCAAACATATTATACCTGAGCCTTTTAATACTAAAAAAATAGTTCTAATCTGCTTGATTCTGTGGGGTGCCCTAATTAAATGGTTTAAGTTAAATGATATGGCCAAGATTGTTTAAATTGTGTAGCATCTAATTCTTCTAGCTGCTGCTTGGTTATGGATGATTCTTATGTTTTTCTGTTATTTCCTTCTGTAGGTAAAAACTTTGAGAAAGTGTGCGAGACGAGTCACATTACTCTTAATAAAATTGCTATTTTTGATGATAATGGCACTATTACTCCTGGAGGTGTAAGGATTGGTAAGTGAAGTTCCTCGTACTTGTCAACTTGGGACAATACAGTTGGCTGATTGTGTACTTATGAAGAATGTTCATATTTATGCCCCCACAGGAACTCCTGCTATGACATCAAGAGGTTGCCTAGAGTCTGATTTTGAGACAATGGCTGATTTTCTTCTCAGAGCTGCACAGATCACAAATTCAGTGCAGAGGGAACATGGAAAACAGCAAAAGGGTTTTTTGAAAGGTCTTCAGAATAACAAAGATATTCTTGAACTTCGAGCACGGGTTGAAAATTTTGCCACTCAGTTTGCAATGCCTGGGCAAGATGTATAAAACATGTTCCCGGTTGCAAGAGAGGAGAGCATACAAATGGAATTCATGTTTGATTTTCCTTATAGACTTGGCTCAATCCATGTTAATTTTTGCTAAAACCAGTGTGCTGCTTGACAAGTTTTGTGTCTTTCCAAGAGGAAGTGCATTTATGTCGGGTAATGAAATGGTTTGCAAAGATGTGAATACAATTGATATCGGCAGGATGGAAAGCCCTGCATCTTCTGGTGCTGTTTGATTTTTGTGGGGATCTGGATTGGTTATCATCGTGGTTCACTGGTATACTATATTTTTTTTTGTATTTCCTATCATCCTTAGATACTTGTTCAGACTTGGGTCAATATCTTTTGGTTTTGTTGGTATACTGTTCTATTTTATTTATGTACTTGCTTGATCTAATAATGATATACTGTACAGCGAGTTAATTCACTCTTGTTTTCTTTGTCCCTCGTGGTTTTGTTCTAATGAAGGGTCTCAATTTCGATCTGGTGCTTCAAATGTGTAGTATGAATGGCTAACACGACACATTAGTCTTTTTGTGGAGAAGTGAGTGTGTGCATATAGTTTGTAGATAACTTGCTGCTTTGTTTGTTGTTGGTCCCATGTTGTGAACTTGGTCTTCTATCCCCCAACTTGGTCTTCTCCTGTCAATATGCCTTTCGGTTTGACTTTACATGTTTTGTTTGCCTCACCAATTTGTTAAGAGGGACTCTGAGTGGCTTAAGCCGAAAGGAGAAAGGAGTTATAACGAGATTAAGAAAAGCTAAAGCTTTTGAATAGCTTATTCTTGATTTGCCTTGCTTTTATGGGATATATATTGTTTTTATGTTGTAATGGCGGGTGGGGCATTTGATGAGATTATAGGGTTGACCTGGAGGGTTATTTTGGTACTGGCACATGTCCTTGGTTGTTCTTTTCTTCCTCTTGCTGTTCATATCCAAATTTATCGCAGAAAATAAATAAATGAATAACCATAAAGCCGGGGTTGTGTGGAACAAGACCTGTGGTATCCCCACATAAGAAAGACAAACATGAATTGGGCAATTGTAGCACAAGACCTGTGGTATCCACATATATAAGAAAGACAAACATGAATTGGGCAATTATAGCTGGCTACTGGCATTACCCTATTACTAAAAGTTGGTTCAAGGGTAAGTTTGGTTTTAAAATATGGAAGAAGCTTGGGAATATTGGCATGTAGGCTTAGTCTATCAAGCTTTGTTGGTGGGTCCAAAATATAAAAAAGTGGATTATTTTTTGCGGCATAGGTTGATTATTGACATAGCTTGGTAGTAGAAAAGAAGGTAGATAAGTAAGTTGAGAATTTTCTCTCAAGTGAACATCATTAGAATTGATTATTGAAGAAGTGAAGTGTAGCAGCTAGTTGTAAAGAAGTGAAAAGACATCATGAGGAAAGGAAAAGAAAAGAAGTTGTAAGAGGAGGCCGAGGATATACATACAAAATAGACTTATGAGGGGAAGGAAATAAAGGAAGGTACCTTACAAGTTACAACAATACAAACACTACTCGACTCCTTTCATTTCCATCAGACAAATCAAAGGCTTCTTTCTGCCCACAGCCCACATAGAAAAGAAAATTTGACTTTTTTTTTTTTTTTTTTAAATTTTTTTGGAGAAAGAGGGATGCCCAGCCCAGCCCAGCCCAGCCCTGGAATCTCTCTCTCTCTCTGTGACTCTGACTCTGACTCTGTGCATACTGTCATATGCCCACTTTTGGATGATTGTTTCACCTCTGAAATGATTAGGCATTTACTATAACAACTTAGGAGAATCTTGTGTAGAAAATGCATTAAAAATAGTTAGTTGGGAGGGAGGGTTATCCTCCACTAATTTAAAGTCTCTTCTCAATGGTACTTACTAGAAAGAAATAACCAGACGGAGACGGGGGGATGCCCACTCCCTTTTTTCATATTTTTTTTCTTTCTTTCTTTATCTCTCTCTCTCATTTCTATTTTTAACTGTTCCGTACATCTTCTTGGTTGAACCAGTTTATAAATCTTTATTGTCTCTTAATTGAAATGAAATTATAGATGGTCATGTAAAAAGCAGGAATGGAACCCTGATATCTCTGCCTAAATAAAATTTAATGTGAACCAGACGACTATATGCCTGCCTTTAATTCTTAGCTTTTGATAGCCTCTCCCTTGATTTTCTTACATTATTTTTTAGATTGTCATCAAGGCAGGAGGCATAATCCCTCCGTTACTTTTTCTTTTTTGGGTAATGGGTAAATCACACCATCTTTTCATTTTGATAGGATTAGCATCTTTTGTTAATGTTGCAGGTCACATCTTGACCTTATTTGCATCTCATACATTTGTACACGTCTTCTTGTTAACCATTCTCACCATGTATTCTCAGGGTTTTAGGTTTACAACTTATGTAGCCCACGATCAAGTTTGAGTCGTGACATAGGTCGAGTTTGATACATGGAGAGGGAGTGTTATTTTTGTCCCTAGAATCTGGTCCTTCGTAGCATAGGCTAAAAATTAATATGTAAATAGGATATGCATAAAGCAACTTCCTGGACATACAAAAACAGATGAAAACTTTATCAGTCATGTCCCATGTCCTCCTACTCTCTACTCTCTGTACACATCTCATTGCAGTTCAACCTTAGTTATAGCCCAGTTTACAATATAATAAGGGAAACAAGTGGTTTCGAAATATGACAGAATGCTAAACATATATACATCTGATGATAATTCTATATGTTATAATCATTTTACTCCTACTTACAACTTGTTATCATCGATTAGTATGCATAAAATTACCGTATGTTTTTACCATTCCGTATGGTACGCACAAAAGTACATGTGGCCATTCCGTATGGTACGCACAAAAGTACATGTCCACACGCACCTGCACCACAGTCTTCTCCTGTCACATATCTTAGTATGTTACGGGAAGAATGAATTGTTTTACATTGCTTTGATCATGAGAAGAATCTGTCTTTTTTGGGTGGGAAAATATTTTAATTAACATTGAAGCCACATCTTTGATCTTCATCCTTTGATCATAAGGAGAATCTGTCCCTTTTTGATAGGAAAATTTTACTTTCTGTTTGATTGATTCTTTTTGTTTCTTCCCTTCATATAGTAATATTTGCTTTTCTTAACTGGAAAGAATCAAATTCTCTTTTCCTCCGTATTTTCTTGATCCTTATACCTTCTGCCTTCTGATAACAACTCCACGAAGCCTCACCACTATACTATATATTAGCTCCAAACCATACTGCTTTCGAGACAACGTATCAAAATCCACACATGGAAAAGAAGAAATGGTTGAAGCTTTAAAAGTCAAAATTAAACATCTTACATTACAAGTTCTATTCTTCTCGACTAGAACTAGACTTAACAGGGACTGTCTTGCTATTTAATGATGTTTCTTGTAGGGTTCTTGTTCCAAGAAAAAAGGAAACAAATTTAAAAACTTCTTCCTTGATGAGTTCTGGTGCGGTCACCGGTCACCTTCCCTGTCTGCCTATGGCTGCACAATATGTCTAAAGTCTCTTTGTATATCTTTCTTCTACCTTTGAGTGCACATGTCCAAAAGCTTCTTCCTGCCTTCAACTATTTCATCAAACAAGTCATCAAGCTGTACAATTATATTCTCAGCCCCACATTGCAAATACCCAAAGCAAGTTTTCATGTTCTCAACCTTGTCATGCACATCAACTTCTGATTCAAACCCTCTGATCCTCTCCAATTCTGCTTTCAGCTCTTCCATGGCACATCTCGCACTTTGAAACTCGTAGAGAAGAATTCCCGGTTGCCTACCTTGTATCTGCTTTACAGCAGACCCCACACATTCGTGCAATCTGGTTGCTGATACCATGAAAGCTGAGCCAAAAACCCTTTGCCCATCGTAACTACCACTCCCCTCACGAAAGCTTGCTTCTGGCCAGTAGTAGACGAGGCCACTTAGCAAGATCATTAGAAGCAACGTGCTTGTATTCCTCAATGCATAGAGAACTCCTCGAAAACCATTGAACCCATTGAACTTTGATTCGGTCATGACACTCTCGTCGAATTTCAGTAGTAGTGGCTGAATTCTTGTCTCGATTAAGCTGCGGTTCTCTTCCTCGAACCCCACTCTCTCCCTTTGGCAACCATTGATTGCTCTAATAGCCTGTTAAAGTTTACCAAAATAAACATATATAATAATCTTGGAAAAATGTGTTAATTTTAAAATATTTGCTAGAAAATTTCGTTGAGGGAATTTTACCTGGCGGAGGTGGAAGGGAGTTAGAAAGTGGTGATTACCAACAGAAGAAGCTATGTTTACTCCGGAAGAATAGAAGTTTTCCATGCCAGAAACTCCGGATTTGAGCACATGACAGACATCCCATAGCCTAGAGCTTTCGTCCATGTACTCATCGAGCCATTTCTCTCCGAGGGGCAAGTGTAGCTTTTGAACCACAAGGGTTAATTGGGAGTGAAAGGATTGGAGGGAGGAGAGAACATGTTGGAGGAACTGAATAGACATGAAGTTATTGGAGAGAAAAGAGTGGTGGAGATCATCGAGGCCCTGAGTGAGGAAGTTGTAGAATCCATTGACAGAGGAAGTGGATGAAGAATGATTCATCATGGGAGACTAAAGAAGAAGAAGAAGAAGAATAAAAAGGTTAGGGGGGAGGGGGTTGGTGTAGGGAATTGAAAAGGTGATGGAGATTGATAGATATTTAAATTGAAAGACAGGGCAGCAAGTGAACAGAACAACTTAGGAAGGAGCTCAGGTTTCCATATGGTGAAAAGGATTGGTGGTTGGGTGCAATTATGGGTGTTTCTCATAGAGTGGAAGGGATGATTGGGAATCTGCCATTTATATTGTATATTGAGGGCAGACTTGTACAGGGCATAAAGTTTAGAGAGAGAGAGAGAGAAACAGGGGAGGGGTTGAAAAGAAAAAAACATGAGAACTTCATGAGTTTACTTTACATTTCTTTACTTTTATGTTAGGGAATTTTGCTATTCTTAACAAGTGTCGTAAGGGCAGTGTTAAATGATTCGTTCCGCTTTACAATTCTTTACTTTTATGTTATTGAATTATGTTGTTGTTAGTTAACTTAGTTTCGTAAGGATACTTTTATGTTGGGGAATGTGTTTTATTAAAAATAAAATAAAATAAAATTCGTAACAAGTTCGCGAAGACGCACTTATCGGAGTAGAGAGGAAATTATGAAAAACTTACCGCTCTTTATTCTATGTGTGTGTGTGTGGGTGTATGAGTTTGAAAATATTGAGTGAGATTCTTCTTCTCATTCTTCCATTTTGATTTGGTTCCCCTTTAGAATTGATTGCTCCTTGGCTTCATCAAATTTTTACACTCCTTTTTCCATTGGATTTCATTTTATAAAGGGAGCTTTTAGGTATGTAAATGTTTTTAATATTTGTTTGCTTATATAAAGGAAATGAATGATGAGGTTCCTGCCATAGTGATTATATCTGTCTAGAGTTAAGATTCCTCTTTCTTTTTGGGTTTGCCAGTCTTCTCTTTTGGGGAATCAAACTTAAAAACTTATTCTTTTTTTGGGTTCCTCAAAGCCTGAAATTATGTTAGATGGTTAATTCCAAAGTTTTACTACTGAGTGCTATGCATTTGGTCACTTCTAAGCTCTTAACCTATTGTAACTTTTGAGATTCGTATAGCATTTTCATTTGGTAGAATGAATGAATGATCTCTGTGTTTTTTACCAAGTACATTTCATTCCTTAATCTTGGATTTGTTTTCTTAACATCTTCTTTACTCATAGGTGGTTTATGCGGAACCGCGTGATTAGAGTCTAAATATTCACGATCTCAGAATAGCCTTCGTCGTGTTAATCGCTCCCATTCCTCTCATTAGATTGACCAACACCAATTAGTTGATTCACACAACTAAGCATGGTTTTAGGGTATTAATTTCCTCATGGTTTTAGGTTTCAACCATGGCCATCTAAATGTCGTTTTAATCTCTGCCATTCCTCTCTCATTACACTAACACCACCAATTAGTCGACAGACAACTGAGCTGGGTTTTAGTCTTAATTGCGAGAGCGAGTTATAAGATTTTTTAAGTACATTATAGAATGCAGTACTCAGCTGTGATAGTTGAGCATATCTAAGGATTTTGATACACATGAAATGAAAATTAAAGAAAAATGATAAAAAAACTTAGGAAATATTGTCTTGCGTGTATTTATGTATCACGTATCTCCTTGACCCGATTCACCGCGTATTGATGAGCTAAGTAAGAGAGTGGGCTCAGTCTTCCAAATTAAGATCCGTCACAGGTATCTACTCAAGAATAATATGGAGATTGAAATAAGTCATTACATGCCCTCAACCTCAACCCTACCCTGCCATCTAAATGAATTGCTAAGTCCTCTTGTTCAATGATGGTTAATAAGCACACTGACTACTCACTCGATCACAAAGTGCATCTTCTCATACTGCATGATGGCATCTACACATCCATACATACATATTCCTCCTCCTCCTAAGTTTATAGCTTCTGAGTGGGTCATCATAGCTTAGTTGAAGTCCCCCACATGCCTAAAGATTTTCTCTCAACTCTCAAGTTCCCATGTCAGTTTCCAAGTTTTTCTACTTGTCCCCACACATCCATCCTTTTTGGAATCTCAAGCAAACAAAGTGTCCTAGTCACAATCACAAAATTAGGGTAGCTTTCAAATCAACAATTCAGTTGGATCTATTATCATGGGAAGGAAGGAAGGAGGGAGGGAGGGAACTGGCAATAGTAATCCAAGCCATGATCTACAATGAAGAACATAAACGAGATGGGGGGAAAGAACTATATATTATATATGTCATAAATCAAGTATGGTTGAGACTTGAGAGTTGAGACTTTGGTTTGAGGTGATTGATTGGACTCCAAAAGGGAACTGAACTAGCTTAGCTAGGCCTATTAACCAAAGAAAATGGGTTAATGAGGGAAATGTACCAGGACAATTGCTTACTAAGAATCAAATATCAAGATCTTCAAAATATGGTTTCACCATTTTCTCATAATGCACTACACCTCCTTCAATTATAACTCAAGTTGACTTCATGGATGGGGGATCAGAGGATTCTCCTCCATCACATCAAGGACTCTCTCTCTCTCTCTCTCTCCCCATTTGTCTTTATATGGAGTTACCTCTTTGGTTTCTCAAGGAAAATGATAAAATTTGAAGTTCAATGTAACAAGGTTAAATTTGGTAACTAAACTAACTCAAACATTAAGTAAGCTGAAGTATTGAAACAAAACTCTTCAAGTCAAATATCCGAAAATTAAAAATACGACTCTTTGAGCAGACAGGAGTAACACGGTAAGTACGTTGCCCACGCTTGGCTCATCTTGATAAGATGTATTTACATCATTGATCAAGAAGATGGTATGTAAGTAGTTTAATCGAGTGTAACATTCTTCTTTTACTTTCCTTCATTCTAACCATTTATATGCCACTAGTATTTTTCTAGTGTGTGGGTTTCCATTGTATTCTAGGCTTACTTCGGGGAAATACAGATTGAAGTGATCAGTATTCAGTAGGATCTTTGAACTTAGGATGCACATTGCAGAGCAGCTGCAAATAATAAATATTGAGAGAGAGAGAGAGAGAGAGAGAGAGGTTAATTACGCTTAAACCCAATCGAAAAAAACTAACTAATTGCCTAAAGATACTTTCCACCTACTGTATATGGTCACTGGTTCGAGTTTGATTCAGGAGTGGAGAGATGAGACAATGTCCACAACATTTAGTGTAAGCATGACCCTTTGTTTGAGTCCTTAGAGATCTTATATTTCATCAAGAAATCAAATTGGGTTTTCGCCAATGAAAATCTTATCATTATCTCTAATTACATCAATGCAATCTATTTCTGCACCTTCTTGATCTGTTACTATTGCATTTCTAGCATCAAATCCAAACTTTTCACCTGCCAAAAGAAAGATACCCGAATGTCAGAAAGATGAATTCTAATTTTGAAACTTGTTTAGTAGTGAAGTCTGATTGCGAAATGTACCAGCTATGTTCTTGAGCTCCACCAGTGAGCCTGGCAACCTAATAAGCCTCCCGGCTTCTGTGCAACATTTCTCTTTCCTGACCAACGGATGTCCTCTATATATACTAACCCTTGGAACAAACGCCCCTCTCGATCTTCCTAAACTGTCCTCTGTTCCTTCATCTCTCCTATATGATACTTCCTCCACCGAGTCATCAGGTACTGTTATCCGATACCCCACCTCTCTTTTTTGCAACATTTCGTTCAAATTTATTGAGGAGAGCTTGCGTTTAATGGTGTGGTCATTCACATCAGCACCGTTCATCACTAGAAGCTTTATCATGTCTATGTGATTTTCTGCTACAGCGACTTGGGTAGCTGTAAATCCATGGCAATCTTTCGAGTCCACGAATAACCCGTGTTTTAAGAGTTCTTTCATCACCGTTAAATCGTTTCTCTTGGCTGCAGTGCACAAAAGGTCACCGGAAGTGAAGGGATCAGAGATGGAAGCCCAGTGGTACAAGATTCGGAATATCGAATGGTGCTTTGCTGATATAGCATCCCACAGTGCTGTGTTTCCATCCATGTCTGCCATGCATTATTTTTGAAGAGTTAGATGATTTTTCAAGAAATTCATAAAGACATACTTGAAAACATTGTTTTTGTAATTAACCTTTAAGGTGTATGTTGCATGCATGCTTGAGGAGGACCAACACACATTCTTCATGCCCTTTTGATGCTGCAATGTGCTGATGCAGAAAACATAAGACATTCTTAAGATAAAGCCTCACAGACCCTAACGATTTCAAGTTTGTCGATCAAATTAATTAAATTTGGGTAGAACACGATTGTAAAGGCGATAAAAGAATCTAAGAAGCATACCAAAGGGGTTCTTCCTTTGGAGTCTCCAATGTCAGGGTCCAGCCTTGCCTTGAGAAGCTCATCAAGGAAAGCAGCATTGCCTGTACTTGCAACTGTGAGTAAGTTTATCGACATGTTTGGATCACCATCTTCTTCTCCACCATCAAGCAACAAATCCCCAATGTTCAGATCCTTCAGCCTTTTGTGATGCTGCAAATTACCCTCAAATGGTAAGAACTCTATCGAGATTTGTGTGTGTGTGTGTGGGAAAGAGAGAGAGAGAGAGAGAGAGAGAGAGAGAGTCTCCTTCTCTACTTGATATTCACCTACCTGAAGGAAATTCTTAAGCATGGCAACATTATCAGGTTGTTTGGTTTGCATTGCCTGAATAAGAGCACTGGTTTTGAGCCGCAAGAGCTGTGATAGAGTCTTGGTTCTGTAAGTATAACTTTGAGCCCTGCAACAAAGCACACCAATTTCTCCAAACATGTCGCCTGATCGTAAAGCCCCAACCACCTGCTCTTTCTCCATCTCACAATCAATCATTTCCACCTCTCCCGATACAATTATGTAGACGTCATCCGGCGTTTCGTTCTGTATTATCACATCCTCTCTAGGAGGTATGTATTCAGCCTTCATTTCTGCAACCTAATATAGAAAATCTGTTATAAGGCCAGCCTTGTTCCAGAAAATCATAAACAAATACTAGAACTTTTGGTTGCTTCGTAAATTAACCAGATGGCACCATACCAGGAGTAAAAGAATATCTTTGGAGATCCCTTTGAAAAGATAGACGTTCTCAACTGTGGGCAAAAACAAATGCTGTCTGATGCTTGTGCATATTGTTTTAGGAAGCTGTTCTATTAACTGATGTTGGTTTAAACTCTCTGCCTTGAATCTCAAGCACATGTATGCCAGTATCTGCTCTTTCAACCTCGGAGGCAACCGGTTCCGCCCCACGAAATTCGATGCAGCCTCGATGCTATTTCGCTACAAACATTATTGAACCTAATGTTAGTAATTTCTATTCTAGTATCTGTTTCTTCGTTAGAAAACATAACAACTTCCGGAGAACATTTTTTCTTTTCATTTTCTCTAAAACAAATGAACGAACGAACTAGAGTTAGAGGACTTACGAATTCCATGGTTCGACGAGTGCCTTCAACAACTAAATTGGTCATGTTGCCAATAATGTAAGCAGTTAAGCCAAGGTTGAAGAGCATATAGAAGATTATAAACACCATTTCAACGGTATTCACTGCATGGAGATCACCATATCCAACAGTGGTCATGGTGGTGATAGACCAATAAATTGCTGAAATATATCGAATCCAAAGCCCCGTTTCTCGGAAATTCGGGTTGGAAGCCCCGATCCATGTTCTTCCTTCGTGTGGATATATAATCGCTAGCCAGTAGTAGAGGCACCCGGCACAATGTACTAACAGTAATGTTACCTGCACCCCAAAAAAACACACACATATATTATATGCAAACTTGATTAATTGGTTGAATTTTTTTTCTGTCTATCCTTCGTTTTTATTTTATATTTCATCATGAACAAAAAAGACTGGTTTTTTGGAACCACGAGTAAGTCTCCAATAAGACGATCTTATGGATCTTTATTCGTAAGACGGAGTCTCACTCTCTTACGATGGGTCTGGTAAAAGGATCGTCTTACCTAAATTTTTACCTTTTATATTTCACTTGCTAGTGTTATTAATAAATAGTAGCCAAGATTAATTTACTTACACAGAGAAGTCTGGCACATCTAACCCAAAAATAGTTGAATCTTATGTCCTTCTCAAGCCTGCCAAAATATGTCAAAAAAGCAAATTAGATGCACTACTTTTTTCTCTTAAGCCTTGGTAAGTGGTACCTCTAGCAACTTAGTTGTCACCAGAGTGGTAATCCTGGTGGCAGCTCTAGCAATCTTGTAACCAAAATAAGTGAAAGGAGGAAAAATGGAGGACCTGGTGAAGAATTGCTTTACACGACGGAGACGCCAAAATCGAAGCATTCCGAGGATAGTGTAAGATAGACCGAGTTGATGTTTGCCGGTGAAGGCATAGGCTAACAACTCGAATGGAATCGTCGATGCCACATCCATCAGAAACCATGTTGATAGATACCTATATATACATCACAAATTCAAATGGTATCCAAATTTTGTTAGTTAATTAGCTTCATTTTAATACGTACATTTGTAAGACTGATAAATGAGGGGAGACGATGCCTTAACATACATATTTCGTGTTAATTTTGTAACATACCACTTCACAACATAACAAAACCTAACGTTGCATCACTCACAAACAAAATAGTTTTGAATTCAACAATCAACAAAATCTAAAAATCAAAATTAAAAACAACTTGATTTATTTATTTTTTCTTTAAACTCTTGGTAATATGATGGATTGTGGCATAAAGGTAACTTTAAGACCATCCAAATAGGTCTGTATGGATACAGATATGTATTGGATATAGGCCGTATAGCCTATAGGGACACCCGAACCCGATCTGATAAACCGACATATCAATTCATATCTAAATTCATTACCAATTAACATATCCGATGCGATCCAAAATAAAGATTTATGGATAAAAAACAATGAAAATATGAAAGGAAGGAAGATCAAAAGACAAAATCCATGCATAATTGTGCATACTATGTATATGTATAACAATAAATATGTTATTTTTGGATCAGATCGGGTTCTTAACGAACTGGATATAGGTAAATCTATATTCGATCCACTAATAAACATATTTTCGGATTCGAGTTATTGTAAAATAAGTGTCCTTTTTCAAAACTTTCTATTTTAGAAAAACATTTTTACAATTTTATCCTTACTTTTTCTATCTACTTTAATTATGGTCACATGTTTAAGAACATTAACGGAAACCACATATTTAACCATTATTTATTATAAAATCAATTACTTTTTCGAAAACGATGTATCAAATAAAAAAAGACAAAATAATTATTTATATTCATGTAAAGCTAAATTGGCGCTTGCCATTTAGCAACAATGAGAGAGAGGGAGAGAGAAAGTGGTCCCAATGACTCTTTGTTTTTTTTTTTGGGGAGGGGAGGTTACTAGAAGTAGAAGGCAGTTGTATGTTATCATCACAAATCTTATGTTGGATTTTGGGCACATGGTGGTGGGTGAGTGGGTGCATAGTTATTATTAGTATTATTTTATTTATTTGGGGGTAAAGTGGGGACATATATAGTTAGAGGACTTAGAGCATTCTCATTGTGAAAATTATTCCCATAATTTTGTAGTTGGATGTCATTGACACATTTTTCTGTTTTTACTCATTTAAAAATATATCTTTTTATTGTATATTTTTATTAATATATTCTTAGCTGGATCCTACTGTCACTTCATTAATTTTAAACTTCATTCTTATTTTTATATTTTCAATAAATAAATTTATTTCACGTTATTTAATATATTTCCTATTTAAATATTATGTATAAATAATTAATTTATAAATTAAGACATAAATTAATTTAAAAATAATAATTAAATTATTATTTTTAAGTTTTATAATTTATAATTAAATTAATAAATTATCTATAAAACACATATTATAAAGAAAATGCTTTAAAAAATAAAGAAAATGGTTGGAATTATTAAAGGTTTGTAAAATGTTTAAAAAATAAAGAAAATGATTGGTTTTTTCAAAATTGGGCCCCACTTCTTGGCTGTTGGGCATCTTCCTAAATTAGAAGAAAAATTTCCCTCTTCCCTACATGGAATGGATAAGAAGACTTCCACCATTGTATATTTTGTCTTTTTAATAAAAAGTGGGAAATTTATAACAATGGTGGTGCTCTTGGGAGGATATGAACTGAGTTTCCATATTGAGATATTTCCCATTCCTTTTTACCTCAACAAAAGTTAGAATGAGAGAGTGAGTGTAGGGTGTACCTGATGGCGATTTTTCGTTGGTTTCGAACTAAAAGATGAGTTCTTGGATCAATGTAGGCAACAAAGAATGTCAATACTATATCAACCGCGAAAAATAGATCAACAACGTCGTCTGCAATGTACAGTCCTCTTTCCGGTGACGATTTCAGGAATGCTACCTCAAATGGATATACCCATGCCGAATATGCTACTAACAACACCATTAATGTCTCCCAACACCTGCATTCATTTATTCATTCCCACATCAATATTCTATCATTATAATTACTTTCACTAACACGCCGTAAAACCCTAACTCAACCCATCCCATGCACACATGCACGCGTCAACACATCAGTAACCCTCCAACTGCATATTTTACTTTAGATTCCGCAGTAACTATGAAATTCTTCACTTTTCTTGCATATATATATATACACACACACATCCAAATATACATAGATACAAACAGAAAGCATATAGAGTAAATTAACAATACGTACGTATACAAATCAATACATATACATATACATATAGGCACAAGTAGATGCATTGTTTATACATATGTAATTTTTATTGGCCAAGTCTTCCGTTAGATCGTCTTATAGATCTTTATTTATAAAACGGAACATGACTCTCTCAAAACATGATGAGTCGGGGAAAGGATGATTCGTTTTACAAAAAATATTCGTCAAACCATCTTACCAAAATTGTCTTTTTTTATTTTGGTAAACGCATATAAATATAAATAAATATGTATGGGCATGGATCAATAATTATGAAAAACACATGCAGTTGTACGATGAAGTACTAAAACGACCCCAACTAATTAGTACTACAACAGTACTAACAGAGTGCAACTGGATCTCGGAATTGAACATGTATCAATTTTGTCACTTGTTTTTGTTATAATCACGTCACGTCATTTAATGAATTAAGTGAGCAAGAAATGAGAAAGACGAGACGAGTGTTACGGACCTGTATCTGGAATCGAAGGGGCAGATGATGCGGCCTTTGCTCTCAATCTGAGTTTGATTAATGTTAGCCGAAGCCCCGAGAGGTGGGATAATAAACTTTGACATGTTGCTCAGATTGAGTTCCACGTTCATACTACTAGTACTACTACTTATACCATCTTCTTCATCGTGTAATTGCCCCTTTCCGGGATGTTTGTTTTTGTCGGTATGGCTAATTTTCTTGCTAGAAGCGCCTGTACTGCTGTATGCTTGTGTCTTTGCCTTCATTTTTGCTACTCTGTTGTGTGTGTGTTTGTGTTTAAATGTGTGTATCAGAGAGAGAGAGAGAGAGAGAGAGAGAGAATATATGGAAGGTTGTGGAGGTTCCTGGGTTTAAGTAGTTGTAGCAGCAACCGGATTTGGAATGTAAAATAAGAGGTGAGCTTTGCAGGAGGGGATTATTTGCAAAACACACACACACACAACTACACCAACATTGATTGATGTCCTTTGTGATAAGGTCTCCCTATTTGCATTTTGCTAATGGTTGGAGAGTGTCCATTATTTTGGCCTTCTTTTCTTGTCCAACTCCTTGTCACACACTAGGCCCATCTCTCTCTCTCTCTCTCTCTCTCTCTCTCTCTCTCCCTCACACACACACACACACACACACACACACACACACACACACACAAGTCACAACACGTACGCTCTATCTCCCTCTCACTTGACGCGTATTTAGAAAGATGTTCAAGTAAATCAATAAAGATGAGATAAAAAGGAATAATGTTTTCCAATGATTCTCAAAGAGTAATATATAAATCTCTTTTGATTATCTTTTGTGTATTTAAATCTTAAGAGTGGATGCATTGCACTAGTATTGGTGCAGTAGACACAAGTAATTAAAATCAAACATTTTTTTAATTCCCTAAATCTAACCAAACCCCCCAAAGAGATTCGACAATGGAAAGAGGGGAGTGAACGCTCTAACCAATAGAGCAAACACTGAATCTTAAAAAAATCAAACGTTTTAAAAAACCCAAAACATAATTTTCGTCGAAAACAATTTTGTTTTTTGCTTTTCTCTCTCTCTCTCTCTTTCTCTAATGCAGGGTTAAATGCAACATAGAAATATTACTACAAGAGAGTTGATCGATCTTAAAGGAGTACTGGTCCAATAGTAAAGTTGTGGCTTTATAAAGTGTGAATTCTCGGTTTCGATTATTTCTCACGATCCTTTAAGATAAAAAAAAATAAAATTAACATTTACTTACTCGCTCGCGCACCCGAGATTAATTTTAATTATGATTTATGTCAAAATGCTTTTACATAAAGATAGATTCCCATGATTGGGCGGATGGAGTTGTCAAATGATGTTCCATTTTGTATGTACCTATCTATATATAGTACGAAATGAAATTCCTAAAGTTAATGTATCAAGGAAGACAACTATTGGCATATACAAACTAGTAACTTTTAGTTGTTTTGTATACTACTTCCTTTATTTCGGGTAAACCGTCTCGTTTAAAAGTTAATTTTTAAAAAAAATAATATTTTTAGTAATTTATTAGTAATAAAATAATATTTTTATATCATAATTTTAAAAAATTAACTCTTTAAATAAAACATTACAAAATTGAATAGTAGAATCTTTTTTCGAAATGGAAAAAGTACTTGGTAGCTTTCTAAAAGAAGAGAGATGTTTTCACTTTTTGAGTTAATTATAAAATTGATGATCGTTTCAAAATTAAATAATTAATCTTCCCTTCCTAAAACAAAGTTTATCTTATCTTTAAAAGACCAATTAATTTAGGATGAATATCCACTTTCTAATCGTTTTACCCTTGATTTTATTCTTACCTTAATTGATAAGTTTCACCCTCACACGAGTGTCGTTAGAAAATACACAGTATCATAATATTTATGATAGAGTTAATCGTAATTTATGTGTCGGGTTAAACAAAACACTATTTTAGAAACAAAGCGAGTAATAACTAAAAGACTATACTAAAAATATTACTCCATCCATTTCAAGTAAAAAATTGAGTATATGGAATGGAGAGAGTATAATATACGTATTTTACATTCTTTTGAAAATATATAACTGAATTTTTGTGTCAAAAACTAGTCAAATTAATGAAATGAACCTTTTTCTTTCTATAAAACTAGTCAAAACTAATATTTTAAAAGAGATATTCTCTCAATTCCTAAATAATCGTTGTGTTTGATTGGACATATAAATTAAAAAAATAATTAAATATATTAATAACTATTGAAATAATATGTAATTTCTTTTAAAACTATTAAAGTAGAAAGATACAGAAAAAATATTTTTCTAGATAGAAAAGTTTGAAAGAAATAAACAAAAAGAAAGGAGAACAACTGCTAAGGGAAAGGAAAGGGGTAGAAATGATTCCTTTGTGGTGGCGGTTGATTAATAATCTTGACTCTACTTTTGACCAAAATCAAGAGTGTCGACTTATGGTAGGACCTACCGATATTAAGAGTATGATTCAAATGATTTTGGGAAAACTCCCCAAATGGTCCCCCGTGTTTTTTGGGTTTCTCGAATTTTCTTCTTTGAATTAAAAATTTCAAATTTTTTCCTTCATGTACTAATTTTGTTTTCTCGAGATTAATCATTTCGTCTAATTCTATTAATTTTATACTGTTAAATCTAACCATGTGCATCTTACGTGATTTTTAGTAGGGACAAATTTATCATTTCAACTTATAATAGACTTAGCAAAAAAAAAATCTTATTTCAAGGACCTAATTGAGTAATTGTATATCATCTCCTTCCTCCTCATGACCCAACTCCCTCATTGCATTTTCCCATTTCCTTCGTCCTCTTCATCTCACCAATCACGAAGAAACCCGCACCAACCACCACCTCCTCCCTCACGATTCACCAACCACCTCCACCGTCCACCCTCTCTAAATCATTCTCCCTCACAATTCACAAGTGACTTTCGTTGGTGGCAACTAAGCCTCAAAACCTTCCAATCAGCCACTAAAACCAAGACAATCCAACCAATCCAATGCTCAAGGACTACCCGATTGAGCTCATCAAGTTTGAGAACACGGTCGAGTTGACCATAAGGGTCAGGCGTGCATATCGATAGGGGATCATGGCTTTATAATAACTAGGTTAATTTTAACCCTAAGGGGGTGGTCCAGTGATAGATATAGGGCTTCACAAAATGTTCGATTCCCTCCCATGGCCCCCTTAGGGTAAAAAAAAAAAAAAAAAACTAGGTTAATTTTAAAATGTTGAACAACTTTATCAATAAATATGACAGCAGAGTGCTTTATGGGTTCTAATCAATTCTTGGAACCCAAATCAGACACCAAACCCCATAAAATCTTGAATTCAACGTAACACATTCTTGATTTGAAATGGATATTCCTGGATTTTGTATACATTTGAATTAGGTTCAATTGTTAATTATTTGTTACATTGTCCCTATCAGGGTTTGGTTTTGCGGTACTGCGGGGTGAGAAAGACTGCACCTTTTCTAATTCTAGGGTTAGGGTTTGGGGTTTTGAGTGTAAAGGAATGGATTACATGCATAAAGATTGGGTAAAAAAATTATCAGGGAGAGGTCTGGAGGATGGGCTTAAGCAAATTAGGTTGGTGGTAATTTGGGTGGTGTGAGTTGCAGTGGTATTAAAAGTTTTTTAGGTGAGAGTTATAGATGCTACTAGTACAGTTTCCATGCTAGTTGGAGAATTGAGAAATGTGAAGATATCAGAATCAAAGAACGACTGAGACTTGAGAGGTGAAATATCATAAAGGGGCGTAGCGGATTTACTATTAGACATCAATCTGAGATCTCTCTTCCAAAAAGAAAAAGTAAAACCCATCTCATCTTTCTCTCTCTCTCGAAATTTTCTCTTTCAATCTCAATTGTCCTTGGATAATGGTGCTCTGTTTATGTTATATGCAGAGGAAGGAGAAAGAGAGAAAGGAGAAAAGAAGAAAAAGGAAGAAAATTATATGCCTCAATGGTCCCTGCATTTTTAAAGTGAACCGACAAATTTATCTCTGGTCAAAGTCACGTGACATGTACATAGAGAAACTTAAGTAACTGAATTGGATGGAAGAACCAATTTCGTGAAAAATTTCAGCTCGAGAACCAATCGTGAGTAATCAGGACCAAAACCGATAAATACAAAAAACACTGGGACCATTTGAGTAGTTTGCCCAATGATATTTAATACTGTACATTAATAAAATGTAAGTTTTAGTAAGATGGTTTTACGGACCTTTATTGGTAATATGGAGTTTCACTATCTCACAATTCAATTTACTAATACATAATGAATTAGGTAAAAATAATCTGTTTTACAAAAAAAATATTCGTTTACTTAATTTATACCTTAATAAAATGAAACTAAAAAAATATAAAGTCTTTTTATATACTTTTTCGAATGTGGTCATAAATTTGGTTCGATTGTATAAACTTAAAATAATAAATAAATATTTTTAATACGTGAGGATGTTTGAAAGTTTTTGGAATCTACCGAAAGGCGAAAGGTATATATCCCCTGATCGCCTCCCACCTTTCTGCGTCGGCGTATATATGTAATACGGAGTATGTCATATGTGCTTGACTCGTGCTTGAGTTTCATAAAATTAATTCATTAAAGTCCGAATGATGTTAGAGTATATTTTATTAGGCACGTGTTAATAGATGGTAGCTCCCACAAAAGAATATAACCCAAAATTTAAGAAAGATGATGATGTGGTTTATGTGTTATCTTATTTTTTATGATGGGCCCACTATAAATTAAAAAGTTATGTTAATAATATACATAAGATGTCACATCGGTTGATCTTCAAATTGAATCTTATTAGAGTGGTCCAAGATTACCCTAAAAGAATAGGTAATGTTAATAAGACTTTTAAATGTGACACTTATCTTAACATAATTTTAACTTATACAAAAACACATATCATTTAATAAGACAAATTTAAAAATTACTCCAAAATAATATAACCCAAAATTTAAGTGGAAAGATGGATAGGCTATTAACTCTTTCGTCTTTTATGATGGGTTTAAACTTTAAACGCTTTAATTGGCATTCTACCAGTGTATAATTATTGCTGGTTTAAAATTGAGTAAGGTATCGTTTGGTCGGGTGTTTTAAAATATACTCCCTCCGTCCCATATAAATATTCCTAGTGAGTAAAACACACGGATTAAGAAATGTAATTAATGATATGATGTAAAATATGTTGTGACAATAATACCCATCACACACCTTCTCTCTCTCATTAATTATACACATATTACACACTCTCTCTCTCTATAATGTGTAATAATTATAGTATTAAATGAAGGGATATATTAGGAAGATTGATAGAAAATTTGTACATCAAAAGTCATTAGGAACATTAGTTGGGACATCCCAAAATAGAAAGTAGGAATATTTATCTGGGACGGAGGGAGTAGTTTTTTAAAACGTAATATTTTTAAAATATATTTTTTTCTTATAAATATGTTTGAGAAATTATTTTAAAATGATATTTTCATAAACGTAACATATTTTTTAAATACTGTGTTTTAAAACGCTACATTAAAATATTTTTAAAAAGATAATGCTGCATTTTTCGCTAACGTTTTTGTCAAAACGCTCCACCAAACAAACAGTTAATTATAAACGTGGATGGTAGGTACGTAGTTCAAGCATCCTTTAATTTCATGTGGGATTTATTTCAGTAGATCCCTATATTTAGTATCATCAACAATAAAATTGAATTCTTGAAAACAATAAAGAAATTAGTTTGATGTTATTTTTAAAATTTCCTTTTTGGGAATTATGTATTACTATGTCAAAACAACGGTAGTAAACTCAAACTGATCACATAATGTGAGGTTTGAACCATGGGTAAATCCATGATTTTCGTATAGTGTGTGTTAAGTATTTCAAAAGAATTAAATTTTCATCCATCGGTATAAATTTTTTTTTTACATAAGCAGTCTTTAGATCATGATACATAATCAACTAAAATCTAAGACATATTGTGATTGACACGTGTCTTAATTCAATGACCGCTTTTGTGAAAAAGATTTTTCTCTATGAATTAATGAGTCTTATCCATTAAATACATAATTATAAATGGTTTAAAATTAATAATGACGTTTAACAAAAAAATATTACAAAATTTTGAACTACTTACTCATGGTTTGAACTAGTACCATCAGGGAGTAAATGTAAGGTGTTGAGTACCGTAAGATATTGAATTACTTGATATTTAGAGATTTAATATTTTATTTAAAGTGTGATGGATATAATTATCAAAACATATTTAAATCTCATCATTAATTACATTTATTAATTTATGTGCTTTGTCAACTATGAATATTTATTCGAAACATAACCATCCTAAAATCATCCATAAAGTAATACAAGTCAATCTATTTAGGCTTCATGGGTATTTTTGTGATTTAGTGACTTGATTTTCATATTCTCATGTTTTAAGTCACTAAATCATAAAAATACCCATAGCATTTACTTTAAATATCAAATGATTTAGATCATGACATATGTTAATCATAATTTTTGTCTTATTTTTTTTTTTTTTTAGATTTTGATTGATTATATGTCAATATCCAAAGGCCCCTTATATAAAAAAAATTACGCTCACCTATAATGAAAATTTAATTCAAATCATAGGTGCCGTTTGGTAGCCAGGGTTAAAGGCAGATAGGATTAATAAAGTTTTGAGTAATAGGTGGTCGACTAATAATAAGAGTTATCCGGATTAAGTCATTATTGCCTCACTATTAATACCAAAGAGGAGGGTGGTATTATTAGCGCCCTCACTAAAAAAAATTGGGATTAACATTTGTAATCTCAAAATTACCCCCGATATACAAGTGAGGATTAATAGCGACTAATAAGACTTGAGTAATAATACTATCCTTCTGACTACCAAATCATAAAGCCCAAATGAAGCCTGAAAATTTCAAAGTAGAAAACTTACATTGACCACGTATAGTGTGAACGTGGCAGCCAAAATTAACTGGCTTGTTCCTGACTTGGAATATGCAAAAAAATAAAGAATTAATCAACTTGAGAATACCAAAGGAATATTCATAGATAGATCCCACATGAGTATGACAAAAAATCAATTTTCCATGGATGAGAATGAGAGCATTATATAAATTAAGGTAGTCTTCAATTGTACTTGATTTGAACGTGATAATTAAGCTTTGTCCTTATTAATTTATCACTTCTTCCTTAAATTATTGTCTTATTTCTTTTTTTTTTTTTTTTTCCCAAAAACAATTATTGTTTATAAACTTCCTTTTTTAAAAAAATAAAAACATTTAAAATTTACATTTATTTTTTCTTATTACTTTAATAATGATCATACGTACACATAAACTTAAAAATAATTTACATATTATACGAATATTAATAATTGAATAAAGTATTTTTACTTAATCCATATACTACCTAGGAATCGAAACAATACTAGAGACCTAGCTAAGCCATCTTTAAATCATTCCAAGTAGAACAACTATAAGAATTGTAGACCTAGAGAGAGATCTAGAAACATCTAGAGAGCTAACCTCTTTTTTTTTTCTTTTTTTTTTAATTTTAAAGTTCTTTTTTTTTTTTTAAAAAAAATCAAGAGGAACAGGTTTTAGTGGGGTGTGGTTTGGGAGAAAGGAATTTTTTTAGGTATTTCGAGGGAGGGTGTTAGGTGTACGTAAATGGTTATTTATGGAAGGAAAGAGTTTTAATGGGATGGAGGGTAGTTAGGTATTTTCCTTTTTAATGTGGGGTCGGGCTTTCTTTTCTACACTAGGCCCATCTTTCTCTCCCCACCGAGATTATATTAATTTCCATGATTAAGCAAATCGACATTTAATTTGCGTAGTGATGTTTAACAAATTTTGACTCCTTCATATCAAACAATTTGTAGCTATTCAAAACAGGACTTTAAATTTGGAAAAATAAATTGCATACTTTTAGTTATATTTTTTCTATCAACCACTACTAACAAATTTAACTTAGTTTTTAATGACTAAAATAATATATTTTTGTTTGATATATTATCACATTGGCCACCCGTAGATACAATTTCTAGATTCGCCATTGAGTTTTTTGGTAATACGAAAGTTACTGATTATTTTTTTTTAACAAGTGATCGTTGGGGACGTGTAATTCAAATAAACCTTTAACATGGCTGACGGGGATATATAAGGACTCAATCAAAATCTTGATAATCCTCAATTTCAAAGTTGATTTCTGGGTTGCCAAACCGAAATAGCCCAAATAGTCGTCACATACCACGAGCGTGAGTCCGATATCACGTGAGAGACATATGCGCAAGGCACATGCTTGGTATGAAAACATGCTACCCGTCTCAGATGAGCAATAGGTAGAGGTATGTACTCGAGAATATATGCGAGCAGGATAAGCAGACAGTTCCCCCATTTTATTTGCTGGGGGCCAAGTACATAGCGAGTAGGACATACTTCCTTAAGTGAGCTCGTTGAACCTCCTCGACCACATTTGTAACGGTTGTCTGGACGTAAGAGGTTAATGGCGTAAAATCCTTCCCCCTACGTTCCATACGTGGCTTAGTTAATGCTTTGTAGTTATGGCTGATAGTTAATGTCCTTACTCGACAGTTAAGGTCGTGGGGTATACAAACCTCTCTCAAACATGTAGTGAAGGTATGTTGACAAATACATAGCCAAAACTTTGTCAAATTGTTTACTATATAGTGTGTTGTAGTAATTCTCACACCGGAGAGTCTTTGCCCCTACCTTAATCCGAAGTATTTCCGATTGTTTTGACAGGTTTGAGGCTTGGGTCATACAAAGCTCATATATCATATAACATTGAAAGCCCAACAGCTCTAGTGTATCATTTTTGGATATATCACTTTATGTAAAAACTCACATACCTTATATTTACTTAAAACCAACTAGTATAAATACTTTTCCAAAATCCTTAAAATCGGTTTTTAACTTAGACTTTATAACAAGTTTAAATCTATTTGCTGAACCATTCAGCAGATAAGATACCATATGTTGCTTATACAATAGATACTGTTTCACTTTGCTTGGCAGCCTACATTCTAGTTTCAATTCTATCTACCTAAAGCATAAATCATCAGCAGCTAGCAGCTGTTGATATACTATGTCAACACATGCTTATACTCTAAATTTCTACCTGTTGAAAACATTGTAGGCATTTGAAAAAGATCAGACCTTCATGCACTTAGTATAATATATTATTTTGGTATACTTTTTAAAACAAAAGAAAACTATTCACATGTCACTTCAATAGAACTTTCGTGCATGTTATAAATGTTCTTTGTATATCCATACTTAGCTAACCACGCTCCGTAATATTTCATGATAGAAAATGATCTTTGTCTTTATCGTCTTCCAGAATTTCTGGGACATTCAATGGAGCATCACTTCATCAAGAAATTCAAGATTCAACCTCGCTCTTTCAAACGACTACAATTCTAGATTTATCTATAAAATGTTTGAAGTAAGGATTGAAGAAGACACTTATTGCAATATCACGTGCTCACGCTTTCATAACTCAAAATCTATCTACAACACTCAAAAGAGATAATCTAGGCGAAACTCTCATTTAAACCAAAGAACTTCAAATATTTTCTTGAAGAGCTTCTTCTCCAAAATATACTAGACAGTTTCCTTCATAATTATTCTTTTCTAATTTCTGTTTTGAACAATATCTGATTCTTTGTTCCTTCATTCTTTCAAATCCTTAAAGGATCACAGATTGTTGTACGAGTTTGATTCTTGCTAAGATCAAACTTCTCAAACATTGGTTTTTGTTGTACACTGATCCATTAGTGATCACTTAACATATACATAATTTTAGTACACTTCAAAATCTAAGTTTGACAAACTTGGTAGTGGATGTAACAGTTTTAACAATGTGAACTATTCTAAATATCGTGTTGTGTCTACATGTTGTTTTTATCGTTTTATATCTACACTGATATAAGCAAGGTCTCTTCAAGGAATAGAATATTTAGCAGCTTCTATCTATTTAAGTGTTCAACAGTTACAGTCTCGAGTCTTTTACATAATCGATCTTATATATTGTTCTTCAATTTAGTCTTTATACTTAAGTGATCAAAAGAAAACCAAATCAAATTGTTTTAAGTTCAACAGCTGCTATCTGCTGATTTTACATCAGTTGGTGAAAAACTTATCTTTTCTGTTGCATCTTTTGAAGGTTTTCAAAACAACCCTCAAAGTTTTTAAAAGGCTATTCACTCCCCTCTTTAATCTTATTTCGTTGTCAATTGAACTTATACTTTTTTTTGTCCGTTTCAAGATAATTATTTTTTTCAAAATTTTATCTTTTTAAGAAAATATTTATCACTTTACCATTCTTTTTCTTACCTACTTTAATTATGTCATATGCATAAAGATATTAAATGAAACTACACATTATACTAATATTTATAATATAATCAATTATTTTTTTAAACGATGTGTCGTATAAAAGAGGACGAATATTTGAAAATGGAAAGGGATATATGATATGTATTTTCCAAAGTTTATATTTTTTAAAAGAAAATGGGAATAATCAGTTATTTACTGGGCCCCACATCCCAACCTTGTTGAAAGTGAAGATGCTACGTCAATCGATGACCATAATGTGAAATCATTTTATTTCAAAATCAAAGTAGAAGAGGAAATAGATTCTTTTTAGATTTAGCTTTGAAACCCTATATGTTGAACCAAAATCTAAAAAATAAAGATAAAATTGTGATTAATATGTGTCATGTTTTAAGGGTCGCTTATGTAAAAAAATATATATTACACGAAGAAATTTTTGTACTCTTGTTTGTATATATGATATTTTTTGTATTCTTTTCGTTTCGGACAAAAAGTCTTCGTTTGAAAGTTATTTTTTTAAAATGATATTTTTAGTTGTTCATTAATAATAAAATAACATTTTTATGTCTTAAGTTTTGAAAGTGAACTCTTTAAGTGAAACATCTCAAAATAGAATAGTGGACTCTTTATCTAGAACATAGGGAATAGGAAAATGTTATCCTTACCACTAATCCTAACTATATATATAGCCTTAAATTGAGAAAAAAAATGAGGTTGTACATCTCAAATTTTGCTCTTCATATCTTATTTCATATAATTTACAGCACAAAGTATAAAACCTTAATATAAAAAATAAGATATAAAAAATAAATTTATAAAAGTGATTTTAAGGCTAGCAATATGGTGTGAATAGTCCTACTCTCTACATCCTACTTTTTGGAGAAAGTAAACTTAGTGGTGCGGATATTTATTTGGGTAGGAGTCTTATTTTACTCGTAAGAGTCCTATTTTACTCCTACCCATATATGTATATGGTTCAAAGTTGGAGACTTGGAGTCAATTATTATAAACGTGGATACTACTATGCTAGTAGTTCATACGTCCATTTCAACCGACCATCTAATTAATGAACTCATGCATTTATAATATACAAAAATTCGTTGAAAACGATTTTACAGATATTTTTTGTAAGACGAAACATTCTTATTCGATTTAATTGTGTGTTGATGAGTTGAGCTGTAAGAGAGTGAAGCTTCGTCTTACGAATAAAAATCTGTGAGACGGTCTTACATAAGACTCACCCTTTATAATAATATAACTTATTCCCTCATTTAAAAATCAATTTTTTTTAAAAAATAATATTTTTAGTAACTCATTAGTAATAAAATGATACTATTACACCTTAATTTTTTTAAAATAAATTCTTTAAATAAAACATTTTAAAATAGAATAGTTGATACGGATTACTCCCATATTGTTTCTCTTTTTCTATTTTCAACTTCTTTCTCTCCTTTTTGTTTGAATAATTATGTATTGTTTTAAAATGAAAAATAGCTAATGTACTGAGATACTCATTCGGTTCTACTAAATAGTTCACATTTCAAAATTCAAATTATTAAGGAGATATATTAGATTTTTAGTATCACAGAAATTGGTTATAATTATACAAATATTTAAAATGTAAATAATGTGCTTACAACATAAGTGAATGGTAAAGATGAAATATTATAAAAATTGTAAGCATAATTTTTAAGAATTGATTCTTAATATGAAACATCTCAAATAATATGATGGACTATTTACCTGAAACAATTGAAGTACATCATTGAAATGGTCGTATCACGTCACTATAATTAATTTTACGTCAAGTGGGTTTTTCATAGTTAGTAAATATGCACGTACAAGTAATTGAAAAATTATTTCCGTTTTCCGTAAACCAAACTTAATTAAAATTATTCGTACCTTTGAGTTGAATCGTTTAATACATATAACAATTTAAACATATTATACTTCAGTCTTTAGGTATAAAACTTCGGTATTTACAAAATTTTGATATAATTACTATTTGAAGTATTAGAATTATGTTAATTTTAAAAAAAAGCCTTCACTCCACTTTATAGAAAGAATTTTGTATTTATAGTATTTTTGCCTCAAAATATCTCTCTTAATTAATTAAAATTTGAGCATTGAGTTACATAGTGGGCAATAGAATCATCTAGACTTGTATCAATTATCATGGCCTTAATTAAATCAGCTAATTTTGTCAATCTCAATTCTCAACCACAAGTAGTTCAAATAACCTTGGAGAGAGGGCATACTCTACTAATGAGTGGATAAATGAAAAGTATAATCATAAAACTGAATTTGGCCCACCATATATCTTTCTCAAAACCCCTGATATTTTCTTCTCCTTTTCTTTCCCATCTTTTTCAAAATCAATCAATTTTGTTCAGCGATGTCACAATTCATTTTAACTGTTACTAGTGACATATTCATGAATTTTTCTCCATAGTGGCGAATGCAAAGAAGGATGGATAATGAAAATTGTCTCGAAAATGGACAAAAACGTAAACGGGAAAAAAAAACATCAACAAATAATAGAAAAATATATTTCAATCTATAAAAAACTTAACAATATGTGTGAAACCAACTTAACCAAGACAACAATATATTCATGTGACAACGAAAATACTACATATGTCAATTTTGAATGATATCACACAGTAACGCCACGGACAACTCACGTGAATGTTGGAAAACTCGCGCGAGACAATAGTTTTAACAACTAACAATCTAGTCAAAGAAAAGAATTAAGAAAAGTTAATCCTGCATTTGTTTGATTGCTAGAAATATTAGTTTATAACTTTTCCACAATACAAAATCCCACAAGAAATGCAATACACGCAATATGCAAACAAAGAGGTTATAAATTTTTCTCATGCCATTCAAAACACACACACACACACACACTCGTCAAATATAAGAAACTAGCTCTAATTTTCTTTTTTCCATTTAGAAATCTTGTGTGCAAAATATATTGTAAAGCGAAGGAAAATGAAAGGATGTGTCACAGACTCTTCGATTGTGGTGTTCGGTAGCTGACCTAAACATAGAGAACTTTTTTTTGTAGATATAGTGAACAAGACTCTTACTTAGTAATTATTTTGTCTTGTATACTTCATGTTCCTGTGTATAAAGACGCGTAACCTGTTTTCACGTTGTGATTTATATACTTTTACTTTTCATAAAAAAAAAAAAAAGGAAAATGAAATAATTAGAATGTTATTTTTCTGCTTGTAATTGATTAACATGAAAGTTGCAAGAAAATCCGCTCTTAAACTTTTCCGCGGTACTCAATCTTAGGCTTGATTTTGGTGATTTCACATCTTCACTCTATTTCCTTCTTATTTTTTCTTCGATCATTATAAAAAACTAAATTTAAGATCAAGCTTTTAAATCACAAAGACAAACGCACTCAATAAAAGCGCAAGATGCATATTGACAGTTTTTTTTCTTGAAAAACAACGTTATTGACTTATTGCAATTTCTAAATTTCCCAACCTCAACAAAATGTACACAAAATTCATGAAAATGGTTAACTTTTTTTAACGGGTTGTTCATATGATGGATTGCAACCAAGACCTCAAGGTCTTTGCTTGAGTGTTGTTTATGCCTTGGGGCACCGGTGGACACACTTAGGGCTTTTTTTGTTAAAGAATTTTTTTTTCTAAATGATAATCTGTTATATTTTATAATTTGCCCCCACCTGAGTACTGAAGTTATATAATTTTTGTGAATCTGTGATAGATGGTATTATGATAATATTATTTTATTTCCTAAATTTTTGTATTCAATATCTTGGTATGAAATGTCTATTTATTTAATCTGAAATTATGGCATTTTAATTTGGGGGTTGAAGTAGTTGATTTATGAGTTTTGTTTTATTTGTGTAGATTTCCAAATTGTGGTTGATTTGAAAGAATTTGGTTTTAGTGATTATGAAGAAATTTTTAAACGGAAACTATCAGAGCGTTAAATGATTTTCAAGACGGATCTACGAAACCAAATTGTGATCAATTTTTAAATGATTATCTTGAATGTTTTATTGAAAAATATTTGCTTAAAAGTGTTACAAATGATGATGTAATTAAATGTTTTTAAAATATAAAAACACGTAGGAACAATTATGATTTGTTAAATTTATTGAATTTGTTCCCCCGTTGAGAAAAACTATCGAAAATGGTCAACTTTAATATACTCTACTTTCCGACATTGAAACGTAAGTTTAAGGTACTTGTTTGGCTTTGACAATTGACACCCCCTAAATAGGTTCTAGGAATATGCAATTAAACTAGCGTAGTTCCAACACATTGGTAATGTCAAATTCTCCGAATCTTTCATTCCCTACATTATATATATAATCTGGCAGCCAACTTACACTAATTTTGACTTTTAGGATTTGAAATGAAAAGAATCAATCACCTTTACTCGACACCAAATTTGCAACCCTAATTCCTAACACCACATGACACAGTTTTCATGCATTCCCATGATTCATGAAACACCTAATCTACTAAATTTGGCATGAAAATGAGCAGTCTAAGCGTACGTGTTTTAGGAATGTTTCAATTCCACTCGACCAGAAACTACCGACTTAGCTACCCTCTTAAGCGTTCCAATAAGAGCATGTAAAGACATGTGGACTACAGGTCCACAGTTGAAAACTCGAGTGCTCGTTTGGTTCACAACAATGGTCACTCGCGATATGATATCGTACCTATTTTGGGTCCATATTTCACATTCATGAAACTTCAAAAATTGCGGAATGACCGTTATGAGTAAAGATCATTTCGATTAGGAAACATATCAGATATATTTGAACCCATCTCTCAACTCCACCAACTTACATTAGAGAGGTCCCATTGCTCCAAATCTGGCTCTTAAAGACCCCCAAAGGGTACCAATCATCTCTCCCACAGTTAAGTAGACTCAGTAAACAACCTTCTTCGATCATATGACTAGGACACCATTTCTATAGAACAAATAAGGTAGGACCACTACTTCATAATAGCAACTTTAATCACCAATCACAGGATCATGAATTTTCTGGAGATTACTGTTATTGAAAACTTGAAGGAATAAGAGTCAACTTCCAGTTACAATTGATTATCAAGTCTCTACATTTGAGCAATATCTTTTCTATAACAAGACAATGAACCTATTCCAATCGTTGCCTACTTCCTCCATGCTAATCTCTCTTGCGTAGGGAACTTTCATTTCATACTAATAACTTCATCTGTTTTACATGGGGGCAAGAAAAAGAGAACACTACAATAACATCAAAATTGCATTATGTAGAAGGATTATATTCTTGAGGTATATTTCTTGATCAATGTGGTGGTTTCTGCAGTCACTGTGGTCGTGTTCAACTTGAAAATGTTTCTCTCACTATGTTTGGTTGTGAAGCAGCTAGGCCCAACTTGTTAAGTCCAAATGGTAGCAGAATAGTGACAATGGCAAATGGTTTAGAAGATTCAGAACCGTGAACACATGTATCACGTTCACAACTCTGCCTTCGATTCTGGGTCTTCTGGTGGAAGGTCACTGACAGGTTCTTGAGCTTTAGCAGGGGTTACCACCTGTTCTACACGATCAACATCCTCACTGACAGGTTCTTGAGCTTTAGCAGGGGTTACCACCTGTTCTACACGATCAACATCCTCACCTAATATTTTTGAAGTAAAGCGTCTTGCTTCCAAGTCGAGATCTGGCCACTCTGCAACTATTCTTCTTGCACCCTAGAAAAGCAAATAAAATTAAGTAAACAAACAGAAAATTCAAGTGATGGTTCCACAGGATGAGTGTTCACCTGAAGCTTGGGTTCCTTGGTCATTGGGTTGTTACAAAGATCAATGGTTTTGGCCTTGGACTTTGTGGAGTTACCGCACCACGACTCACACCACAGCCATTCTTGCGGAAGTGAAAAGATAGGCACTGTATGTTGAGCATAGTTTGGTAGATCCTGATCCAGGTTAGACAGACTGTTTGGATCTTTGCTGAGGGTTTCATAAAATACTCTCAAATTGTCTCCTGCGGCAGTTTCTCGGAATTTGACCAAGTCAACTACATACAAAGCACTGCAGGTTGGATGGCACATGTAAGGAATAAGATAATTGCTTCACCATTAGTTTAAATAAATAAAAAAACAACAATAACAAAAGAAACAAACGGATAATAGAGTGAGGAACCCTGGTCCTACCTAATATGATATGGTCTACCTCGTAAATGCTCCTTCCAGAAACCCTGTTAAAACGAAGTTCAAGAATCAGGCAGCAATGGTGCTTGATTAGTCAAAATAATATGCAAATCAAAGAAGCTTGCAACACAGATTCTAAACATGCAATCACAGAGAAAAGGCAAACATCAAAAATAAATAAAAATTATAATATAAGCATATATACTTGTCTCCAAAATCGGTAGCCATCCATATCCTTATTGTTGTCACAAAAAGGGGTATAAGCAAGAGGTCGCCCTTTCAAATCCATATCATAAAGTGCACCCATGTCGGCCCTGACAATCTGATCTGCATCGACAAATATAACCTGCAGACAGTAGATACTCTCTTACATTGCAATGAAAAATGAAGGATGAATGATCATGAACTGAACAGCAATAACTCAGATACCTTCTCTAGAGAAAGTGGGAAAATAACATCAAGGAACAGTATTTTGTATGCCCAAATAATTCTCTGCTTTTCTTTTTGCTTATGCAACCAACTAGGCCATTTGTAGGTGATCAGTTCGTACTCGAACCCATATTCTTGAGCCATGTACGGAATCACACCCTGCATAAACAGGCAGAAAAAGAAGATTTTGCATGATAGTGACCTAAGAAGTTTTGCATATAAATCTTGAAATATCAGATACAATACAGAAAGGAAAAATGTAATAGGAAAAAATAGTTACCTTGAACTGTGGGGAAAGATAATTCTTTATAAACCAGAACTTGACTGGTCGGTTTGTGTTTTTCAGTACAGTTAGAATCATGATTTTCAGGAAACGCTCGTACCTACAGAAAGCAAGCAAAGAACCTATGAAACAGTAAATCAAAGTAACAAATTATTGAAAACAGAAAGATATATGTGTATATATATATATATATATATATAGATATAACACAAGCACAGGAAGTACTAGTAGACACAGCATTGTTCAGAAGATCAATAAGTGAAACTCTAACGTGGTACCAAAATAACATAGTTTGAAGATAGATTGTAAACTTCTAGAGTTGTTTCACTTGGAGGAGGGAACAACAATTTGTTCACAACTCTTTCTCTTATGAAGGTTATTTTTTTAATAGTTCATTGACAGGCTTGGAGAATGCATGATGCTCATTTCACTTATACATTGTGAACTTGGTCTTTAAGTCGGTTCTTTTGCTAATAGATCAGCTGCTGTGTTGGCTTATTTATTTTTTGGATGGAGCTTTCATCTTTGATCAGGAGACCATGGTTCACTATATAAATAAGGATTAATATAATGTTTGGTCTCTGGACATGTCGAAAAAGAATGTTTTGGTCCCCGGACAAAAAAAGAATCGAAGGTGGTCCCTGGACATGTTTTTTTGGATCAATTTGCCCCCTCCCACTGTTAGCGTTAGTTTTGCCGTCTGTTTTTTTTAATTGACGAAAATGCCCCTTCTTCATTTCCCGACATATTGCAGAGCAGGAGAGATTTAACGAGACCATGGAGTTTTGGCGGCATATTACATATCGAGGTCGACTTTTTCTATTTATATCCCAGTGAGAGATTCCATCTGGTCATATTCCAAATCTAAGTTAAGTGAGGGAGATCGGCAATGAGAAGGAGCTGGCTGGAGATGTAGGTGTTCACCGACGATTGAGGATGGTGGCTGGGCGGCGGAGAGCCAATAACTGCCAGATCTGCTATTAACGCCAGATCTGGACTTGGGTTTGAGCGGGAAGAAGGCCGGCGGCTATAAAGAAGGAGACCTCTGAATTTGGAGCTTGAGAGATTGAGAGAGAGATGGCGTTCCAGCAGAAACAGGGAGAGAAATCGGAGCAGCGACTGTGACGGCCAATCGGGAGCCGGAGCAAACTGGCGAGAGAGACTGAGAGCGGAAGGAGAAGTCTGGCCAGAGATGAATATGTAGCAGTGCAGCAGCGACTGAAGATGAAGGGACCGACTGGGCTGCTAGGAGTTGTACGAAGCTTGGGGCTCGCAATGAGGAGCTTGCTAGATCGGTTAAGGGAGGGGAGATTGAAGTTCACTGGGGTTTGGGGCGGCGAAGATGGCGGCTGATGAGACCTTCCATAATCGGGTCTTCGATATGGGGGAAGGCAACTGGAGAGAGAGAGAGAGAGAGAGAGATGGGAGATGGATGTAGATGCGGGCAAATGGTGATGGCGATGAACGGAGGAGGCCGGCTGGACTGCTTGGGCAGAGGGAGACGGCGCTGGGCGTGATGGGCGAAGGCGGCGACTGTGGTGGGGACCTACCATAATTGGGTCTTCAATATGGGGGAAGGCAACTGGAGAGAGAGAGAGAGAGAGAGAGAGAGAGTGCGATGTAGATCGTAGAAGTTGGGGCAGGAAAAAGATCGTTGGAGATGGGACGATGGTGGAGGGAGGCAGTGAGATGTTGTGTATGGAGATGATGGGCATATCTATATAAATCTTTATAAATAAATCTCATCTTTCATCTGCTGTTAATATATATTAGTATACAGATCATGTGCTTGTTTAGACCAAGGGCATTCTCGTCAATTAAAAATAAAACAGACGGAAAAACTAACGTTAACGGTGGGAGGGGACAAATTGATCCAAAAAAACATATCCAGGGACCACCTTCGATTGTTTTTTGTCCAGGGACCAAAACATTCTTTTTCGACATGTCTAGGGACCAAATTATTATTTAATTCTATAAATACACATGATTCATATCACCATTTTTATTGCAAAGCTCTTAATTCGAGGTTTCCTTGTTAGTTACATTAGTTGAAAACACATGACACGCGAGCTTTCTCTTAATGTAGTCTTAACCCACCAGAACTACCAGATTCAGATCCTGGTTTTTACATTGGAAATTGAATTCATCAGACTACATGGGCAAATTGATTGCATGGCAATACATTGCCTTGTGTATGTGTTACAAATGTTACGAACTAAAATGATTATAATAGGAACATTATGATGCCATGCTACAATTTTTTTGCATACCGAGGGGCCTGTTGAAAATGTAACCCATTTTGGAAAATAGATAGCAACTCCATAGTCTCATAACAAAAATAAAGTTACTAGTTTTATAACAAGTTAATAAATGGAAGATCATGAAGTAAACGAATTTGGGAAAGAAGATCGAGGAATAAGTAAGAGACAAAAGACTTACAAGTGTCCAGAAGCAATAGAAAATATATTTATTGGTTTTCCTCTTCGTCCGCCTTTTTCATGTTCCTATGGAAAATGTGTACTTTTAGATAATGTCTTTGGAAAATTGAGTGTAGAGGTTTTAGCTAACCAAAATAAATATGGTAAAAGCATAATCACCACTTGAGTGATTTGACTACTCTTTGACTGCTCCTTGCCACCAATAAATCCAGAAGCCCATTTCAAAATATTAGAATTCCAAGTATTCTGAGTTTCCTGCAATGGAATTGAGCAAATAGATGAAGTCAAGAGAACTTTCTAAACTTAACTAGATTTTAATAAAGAAGGTAAAATATCAATAGATTGAGGAACCACCTTTTCTTTGAGTTATTCTCCTCATCAGAAGATAGAAGCAATTTTTCGTGTTCCTTTCCCTTTTTCTTTACCACACCAAGATGAACCGGTTTTCCTCGCAAATAATCTATAGTGATACGTTTTGTTGAAGACATTTCCTGACTTCCATCACCCTCTTCTTTCAAAACATAGAGCTCAGAACTTCTACCTGGCGCAAGCTGCAGGTACCAAACCCCAGGAAAAACTTTCATTTGCCAATAGCCCAAATTGGCCATCACAAGAGTGTCAACCAAGTGGGGATTCTTCTTAGTACCAAGGATCATCTGAAGTCCTCGGGGTGGTTCATGATCCTTCTCCGAACAGTGGCCTGGTTATAAGTTCATCAACCAGAATCACAACTTATATCTAAAAAAATTGGGAAAGAAGACACCTTTATCTTTCTTTTTTTGGGGTGTTTGGTGGGGCGGGTGGGGGAGTAGCAGTTCATCATCCAGCAGTAGAGTAAATGTAAACATCACTATTAAACTATACAATGTAACAGGACAGCACACCATACCAGTTAAAACAAGAGCTTCAAGTTCGAATATTGCTTGCAGTGTTCTAGTGTCGCCAAGATTTTCGAGCAATATATTATCAAGGTCATGGCTGAAACATTCACAATGTGAAGAAAACATAAACACTTAAAAGCTAGATGCTACATATTCAATAAAATAAAAGATGCGGAAATACTAAAAAATCCCTTAAAATGATGACAATCCAAGAAAATATTCATGTTCCGGCAAGTCGAAAGGTACAGTATAATTTCCATGCTAAAATTCCTAATTCATTCGTGACGATCTTAGCTATCAACAAATTCCTGAAAATGATAAGTATAGTTGTGCAAATATAGCAAACTTCTGCAAGTAAGGAAGTTACACTGCAACGACAGGCTCCACAAGCCATGGTTCAGGAACATCAAGATTCATGGTGAGGGTTTTGGATAGCGGCATATTTGCGAAAAAAGCTTTCGGACCATAAACTGTAGAGTCAGTGCTGCTGAAGTCATCCTGCATTGAAAGATAAATTTAGATGCAAATATATAAACTTTAAACCAAGGATTGACAAGAATCAGATATTTAAACGATACCATTGTTGGTAATACAAATCTGTAGTAATTCTTCAGAGGAAGATCAACAAGGGAACTCTGTGGGGAAACATAAAAACATTAGTTCCTTCAAGCACGTGAAAATTGAGTGATCGCAATCAGAGACGGAAGCATCAGCGAGAGCTAAATCACATATATAACCATTTAACTGATGTTGTATTGCAAAAATGTAACAAAGGGAGTGTTAAGTAGTTTCATAACAAAAATGGAAAGAGGTTTCAGATTTATTCTGGAGGGACAGATTGATAATCTGAATGCCCATGATGTTTTTGAAGTGTAGTTTCGAGTTTATCTGATTTTAATTTCTCAATACATGCAAATCAACCAAAATTCCACCAATTAGTTGCCAGTTATTGAGGGTAAAATAGTCGTTTCTGATGAGTGGACATGTGTGTTGACATGAGTCCACACGCAATTAGGGTTTTTAAAACTGCTGTAGAGTTTGCTTCATTGAACGCAAATTAATTCACCCTAGTCACTCAAGTTTTGGTTAATTTATGAGATATGTATAGAAAAGATCACATGAAAATTTGAAATTGGACTTTTTAGAAGTAATCATATTCATCAGTTCAGAAATTAAATAAATGGACATCTCCTTGTGTCTATTTCGACACTCATGCTCATGTCCAAGCATCATCGATTGCTAGTTGTTATCAAAATCAGCGTCTGATACAAAGTACGGAGAAAATCAACTCACCATCGGATTAAATACAAGCCTCATGCTTGGCTGACAGCACTTCGACAGTATTCGAAGAAGTGAAGCCAGCTTTTGACCCGAAGAACTCAGGGGGTCAATAACAGCATCTATATGAATGCTAGAATCTTCATTACCCAATACAACAGCACTGTAAACAACCACAAGAGCAAGCGGGGAAAATAGTTTCAGAAACGGATACTATTACAGAAAGGTAATTCAGAATATTAGATGATAGAAAACATGCAAACACATGAAAAACTCAAGAGGCGCAAGTAGGGTAAGAAGAAGAGCGGGTATAAGGAGCCCAATGAGAAGTGTGACAATAAAACATGATAATGCTGCCTGTGTGAACTGTGAAGTAATTTGCTGGTGGTGGCTTGCCAAAGGATTTTCATCTACATGCTAACATAATGGTTATACAGCCAACAACTTGAAATTATCCCCAGTACAATTTCAAATATATGTGCACGAACTTGGCTATTGGGTTTTGCAGATTCTTGACAAATGATACAAAAAAAAAACACATGGTATCTCAATGATACTGTACGACTAAAATGGGAGGGGAAAGCAGGGGCAACAAGATGATATTCACATGAAACTTAGTTTCTTGTGCCGGAAATGAATAGATAAATAATCACTGGCCCAGGGACTCAATATTTTAAATCATGTTTGACAAACCAAAGGTTTTCATGAAACAAGCAATGGCCCCTGTCAGATAGAACTAAATTTACATGACTAACAAAAAAAGGTTACATGCATCTAAGGGAGAATGAAGAGAGAGAGAGAGCGAGAGCGAGATTTCCAGCAGTGGTTCATATACCTGTAATCTGCACTTAATATTTCAAAGCGAGCACTTTCAGAACTTCGATCCCGTGTAGCAAGTGAAGATGAGATAGACATGATTACATCACTTATGAATTTGCTGCAAGAAGTATAAAGAAGAATAAAATTGAAAGCTCACATGCATCCGAATTTTTAATCACAAAATAAAATGTCGTCATCTTTCAAAAATACCACTAGAAACTGAAAGCACTACTTCTAACGAACAACTCCTCACATGATGCATCTGATCTAATTAGCCTCATGTTACAAACATTTATTGGTAATACATGATAATCTGAGAATGAACACAATGTTGTAGAACTCTCTTAAAAAAAATAGTGAGAGAAACGAATTCTACAGGTAAGACACAGAAAAGGAAAAGGGGGGTGGGGGGACAAGGCAAATATAGATAGCACTGCAGAAAAACTAATGCGATGTCTTGGAAAATGAAACATAGAGTTAATGTGTACACGAGGATGGGGGCACTGCAACGTAGAGAAATGATTACTTTGTTGGGACAAAGCTTAACAGAAACATGGGCGTCCACGGGTAGAAGATCATGACCGCTCACCGTGGAAAGCATGTCTTTCTGGAAGGAATTGATGGGGTTGAGCAGCAGCAGTATAGTCATACATCATGCACACTGTTATCTCAATAACCATTAAGACCAATCAAATGATGTTAGACCCAGCATTGGCTCAACCAAAATTCAGGACAATTTTATCATTCTGGGATTATAATCCACTCACTACTCAGCTATTGTTCTTCCTTTTTTTCCCACTTTTTTTTGGTTCACTCTCTTTCCTCTCACTAACCTACTCAATATCACTTCCCTTGTTTTCCTTTTCATCTTTTTATGTCCCTACAGTTTCACACCCCTGGAAGAAATTCAACTAAAATATATTTTTTTTATCCGAGAGATTTCTCTCTTCCCCCCCCCCCATCTTTTTGAGAAACACCAGCAGATGCGTTTGTGGTCTTTCATGTATATCTAAGACTAGCAGATATTATCTTACAAATCTTTTACAACATTTATTAATATAGGTAGCTATTAGAAGAACTTAGTAGGATGGTTTGAGGGTAGTTATTCTTGAAGGGGATTTCGGTAAATTAAAAAAGAGCACAATGCTTCAAAAAGGTCCTCCTATTTATGAAATATGGATGGATGGATAGAAATAAGGCAATAATCAACAACTGTGCTGGTGGATAATTGTATGACTTCTTGGACTTACCAGTTATATTAACATCTCCTAGGACCAGTATCTGCCTTGAGCAGAAGTCAGTACCAATTGCCTCCAAGTGCTTAGATGGCAGTTAAACTTTAGAAAATAGAATATGGAAAAAGGAAAGCATATCCGCAAAGCAAAGATTGCTGATGAGCAATCACGACCCGAAACCAGGTTTTGATTTTAGTGGATGCACTAGGTTACTACCCGTGCGATGCACGGTTTTAATAATTTATTTTTTCTGTGGATGATATTTATAATAAAAGGATTTTCTAAGCTCGTCACAAAAGTACTTTAACTAGAATATTTTGAGCAAAACTAAAATAATGTAAATATTTAAATTGATATATGAATAAGTAATTGAAAGATGTATATTGAAATTTGTTGTAGAAAAGAAGCTAAATAGTTATGCATTAAATGTGCTATCACGATGCAGTTCAAGAAGGTCATAAGTATTAGCGCTGCTTTATTTAGATTGTAATGTAATGTTGTTACATTTCTGGACTTTTTGAGGATCAAGGAGAGTGGCGGCCAAATCTTGATGGTGTCTCTTTTAAAATGTTAGCGTTGTAGGATAGTCGGCTTTTGGAGGATGGTTTCTCTGAAGAGGAAGTGGTGGCAGCCCTGAGCAGTTTGAGCGGGGACAAAGCCCCGGGCCCGGATGGATTCACAATGGTGTTAATATCTTGTTGCTGGGAGGTAACTAAATCAGAGGTTATGGAGGCTTTTCAGCATTTCTATGTTAATAAGGGTTTCGAGAAAAGCTTCAACGCTTCGTTCATTGCCCTGATTCAGAAGAAAAAAGGAGCGACTGATGTGTGCGACTTCAGGCCTATCAGCTTAGCAGGCAGCATTTAAAAATTGCTGGCCAAGGTTCTTGCTCTACGATTGAGGAAGGTGTTATTTAAAATTATATTGGAATCCCAACATGCATTTATAGGAGGGAGGCAGATTGTTGATGTTTCTTTCATTGCAAATGAAGCTCTTGATGCAAGACTCAAAAGTGGCTGCCCGGGGCTTTTGTGTAAGCTGGACATAGAGAAGGCTTATGATCATGTTAATTGGGATTTCCTTATGTACTTGATGGGTAAAATGGGTTTTGGGGAGAAGTGGAAAAAATGGATATACTTTTGCATCTCTACAGCTCGATTCTCAGTGTTGATAAATGGAGAACCTGCTGGATTCTTTGCCAGTTCGAGGGGATTACGCCAAGGAGACCCTCCATCTCCATTCCTGTTCATTATCGTTATGGAGGCTTTGAGCAGATTTATGGATAAGGCAGTTTCAGGGGGTTATATTCGAGGGTTTGAGGTGGGGAGGAGAGAAGATTAGGTGGTCTATGTATCCCATATTCTCTTTGCAGACGATACTTTGGTTCTATGTGATGCTAAGGATACTCAGTGAGGTTACCTTCGCCTCTTATTGGCGTTCTTCCAGATGGTGTCAGACCTTCGGGTTAATATAGCCAAGAGTGAAATTATTCCGGTTGGGGGTGTGGAGAATGTATATTTTTTAGCTTCTTGATTTGGATGCAAAACTGCTCAACTTCCTTCTTTTTACTTGGGCCTGCCTCTTGGAGCTCCTTTTAAAAACAAAAACACCAGGAATACAGTCTTGGAAAAATTTGAAAGACGTTTGGTAGGTTGGAAAAAGCAGTTGCTTTTGAAAGCGGGGTGGCTCACTCTAGTCAAAAGTACTCTGTCCAGCCTCCCTACATATTTCATGTCTCTCTTAGTGATGCCTTCTTCAGTTTGTGACAGACTTGAAAGATTGGAAAGGGACTTTTTGTGGGAAGGTTCGGGTGAGGAGCGCAAGTATCATCTTGTTAAATGGGGCAAGGTTCAGGCTAATTGGAGAGATGGTGGATTAGGGATCAAGAATCTAAGAGTCTTCAATTCTTCCTTGCTTGCTAAGTGGTTATGGAGGTACATGACTGATCGTGTAGGGTTGTGGAGGAAAGTGTTTCAGAAGCATATGGGGTGGGAGTTTGGAAAGGGATTCGTAAAGGTTGGGAAGCTTTTGTGAGACATCTCTTTTGAAATAGGGAATGGATCTACTATCTGTTTTTGGAAAGATAGATGGAGTGGGGAGGTGGAGTTATAGAGATTGTTTCCAGATCTGTTCAATTTGGCTACTGATAAGGACTGTTTGGTAAGCTCGATTCTTCAAGTTCAGGGGGATACCGTGGTCTGGAACCCTACGTTCCGTAGATGCTTACAGGATTGGGAAATGGACTCTTGTGTGGAATTCTTTGATATGGTATATAAGCAACACGTGGGAAGAAATGGTGAGGATGCAGTTAGGTGGGAGGGTAACAGAGGAAGAGTGTTCTCAGTTAAGTCCTTCTACTCCCGGTTGCTGTATGCAAGAAACAGCATTTTCCCTTGGAAGTTGCTGTGGAAGACTAGAGCTTCCAGTCGCGTAGGTTTCTTTGCTTGGGAGGCTTGTCATAGAGCCATCTTAACCGGGGATAATTTGAGGACACGGCACAAGATTTATGTTAATTGGTGTTATATGTGCAAAAGGAGCGATGAAAGTGTGGATCATTTGCTGATTCATTGCCCCATGGCGACGGAATTATGGGATTGGATTTTTGGCTTGTTCAGAATTGCCTGGGCTATGCCCGGATCAGTTTTGGATTTATTCTTGAGCTGGTCTCTATGCAAAAAAAACTAAGCCTTTAATCCAAGTAATTTTTTTTTTACCATTTCACCAGAAGGTGACACATGGAAGCATATAATTCTATTAGAGTTATTAGCAATTCACAGAAAGCCACCACGTGGCAACGGCGGCTTTTGTTTTAGTAATAGTTATAGATTGACCCTGTGGTCCTAGACAAACAGCATTAGAGGATTCAACAGAGCTACTAAGATATGAGTAAAATCTTTAGACTTCTCCTGGAAACACTCTACTCTGCCACCAGCAAAATGCTATTCAAAAAACTGAGTTTATCTCCTCTTGAAGATTCCTCCAATCCCAACCATCACGAAATTGAACAAGCATAAGTAGTAAGCGATAACAAACCTTGTCAGAATATCAGGATCTACATTTTCCCACTTCACTTCTTCAATGATTTCCTTTATGTGGTTTATTCTCTGCTTAAACTCCACAGATTCTAGAAGACTCAAATCTTGGCTTAAAAATGTATTACCATCAGTGATGCGGATGACCTATCAAAGCCAAATGTGACGTGAATACTAAGGGGAACTTGATAGAATCACACTTGTGCAGGTGCAGATTAACAATGATTTTGATGCCCAAACCGAAAACTGTCCACTGTAAACTCACCCTTCCATTAGTGATGACAGCATTAACATCAAATGCAAGCTCAAGTTGTCTATGTAAAAATTGACCCACCTGCACATAGTTTTGAACAATGTAAGTACCTAAATACTACTACATTTCAATTTCCCACACAATTAATCTGCAATTAAAAGCCAATGACAGAATGATAAGTCTAAGATGAGAATATGAAAAAATATGAAAATCTTCCCTCCCTCCGTCACCCTTGGATTCTGTGACACAAGCAGTCCACTAAAATAGTCCTCAGTTAATCCCATGAACCAGAAAATTGTTATATACATAGAACGGGACTACTTCTGGGCACTAATGTGTTAAACACTAGCCAGCACATGAAATGCTTAAAATCTTATACCTTCTTCAAATGACTTCTCAACTTGTCAACTGGAAATTCCGAGATAGCGGACTTAAATCCCTTTGATGGTAATCCATTTGCATCAGCAAGCTCAGAAATCTTATCGATCAGAGCTTGATTGCTTGGAGCATCTGGAGAAGATGCAAGTTCACGCTCATAAAATGAGCACAGTTGATCCAGAAAATCTAACACCCTCTTCTTATGACTGCAAGATGGAAAAGATAATACATAACTTAATAAAAATGTTGTTCTGAGTGAAATCTAGAAACAGTACGTCAAACACAAGCATGCAACAGACCTATAAGAGGATGCTGCGACTTCAAAAACTTTCACAAAGAAGAGACTATGTGAATCAGACTCCAGATTGGTGTTAAACAAGATCCCCAAACGCGCACTTTCAGAGCCTGCTATCTGCAAAACACAATCAGTTGATGGACCATTGAAAACAAAAAGGCTTAAATAGCAATTCGGTCACCCTACTTTCCAACTTTTTTCGTTAAGCTCACTCAACTTTTTTTCTCACTTTAATCACTCTACTTAAACATAAATAGCACGTTCATCATTCTATCAAGATTTTTGGATGAAAAGTTTAAGACATTTATGAAAATCCGAAAATACCCTTAGTATCATAAACCCAATTATACCCCCATAAACTCTTTTTTCTTTTTAAAAATTTAACAGACAGCAACTTCTCCGTCACCGCTCTCCATCTTCCCGGCATCAGTTCTCTGACAAACCCAATCTCCTTCAACTCACAAAAGAAGGCTTTTTCATGGAGAGAGGTCCCAGATACAAAGCCTAAAATGTAACCCTCCCTCCCAACCTCAACACATTCAACGACGGTCAAACACCGTCTTCTCTCTCTCTAGTTTTTGACGCTCATTAATGGCCGCCAAGAACCAGTTAAGTGCCAGCAACAAACAAATCCAGCAAAAATACAAAACCCACCATTCACTCAATCCATTTTATCTACAATCTTAATTACCCTTTCCCCAACTACCCAATTTTCTCAATTTGGGTGCTCTTCCCTTCATTTCGCCTTCTACACCATTTCAAGATCTGTTTTTTATCCTTGTATGTGTGTGTGTGTGAGAGAGAGAGAGAGAGTGAGGGATAAATAAGGTAGAAATGGAGTAGCAAGATTAAAGTGCTCGGATAAATAAGGTTTCTGTCCCTCCCTCTGGCCAATGACTGGAGCTTGGGTTCTGCTCGACCGGCATCTCCTCGCTTACGCCGCCATTGAAGAGTTCTTCGAAATTGTATCGGATTAGGGCGAAATTGGGATGTGTCTGCCAATGAGTTACCGCCGGCTGTTATGGTGGATGGAGGAGCTGGGTTCGTGCAGTGATGGCGGAGAGCTTAGGAACTGAGATTTGTCTGGATCTGGGGTAGTAGACGAAGAAGAGAGAGATGGGACAAGAATGAGAAACCGGCCGGAGACAATAGCAGATGATGAGGGGGGTCGGCAATGGAGCAGGGGCGGCTTTGGCCGGAGATGGAGCAGGAAGGAGGCCGCTGGGTGTGCGTGGAGATCGATGTTAGGGATTCTATATATATATATATATATATATATATATATATATAGAGAGAGAGAGAGAGAGATATTTTAGCAATATAAATTAAATATTGATTATTTGATCTTTTAAACTAGAATCAGGTAATAAAGGAGAGATACATAATTTCAGTTACAGGATGTACCAAATAGCGTATTCCTTCATGTAGCAACTTTAGCCCTTTCTTCGATGTGACATCAACAGCAAGTAGATGAGTAACGGGCTTCAGGTTATCAAAAGCTGGAACAGAAGTTAAAAGACGCTGCTTAGGACAAAATTTAGTGGTTTGATGAGATACAAGGTGGGACACTTGATTTAGCTCAACTAAAGCTTACTCTCAGAAGAATGCAAGTAACTGATGTCGTTTAGTAAAGATTCATCACCAATAACTGATGAAGTGAGAGAAATAAATTTTGGCTTGACCTTGCCATCAGCAACTATCTGCCAAATCAAATTACATGCAACGGTCAGCACAAGATCAATATCAGAATAAACAAACTTCAACAAGAACGAAATTACTAAAGTAGATCCAATTTGAAAGCATCAACAAATACTCTACCTGTGGGTTATAACGCTGAATACCACTTTCTGATAGAAATTTATCCAGAACATCAGTGCGAGAATTTATGTGTCCATAGTAAACTTGCTCTTGTATTCTGGGAAGCTCATCATTCATGGCATTCAGAAGTGCCTCCTGAGACAAGTAAATTAGAAAAACATCAAACCCCTGCTTGAACGAGTGAGTACATGCACAAATTTTGGCATAAACTTAACAAGGAAGCTAACATAGAGTAAACAAGAACGTGTGAGAACGAAGATAGCTAAAAGAAATAAATTAGTTTCAAACAAATAATAAATACCAAGTGAAAAGTAATAGCAAAGACTAGTACTAGTAGCATGTCTTTTTTTTTTTTTTGATAAGTATAAATATGCTAGCGTCAAAATAGGTGACACGTCCTCTGTACACAGGGAGTATACACTAAGGAAATTAATTACACGCTATGCTATCCACAAACTCTACAAAAGGGTTTGTACCAAAGAGAAACGACTCATGACACCAAAACGACAGAGTATGTAGAATTTATTTTTTTTGATAAGTAAGGAGTATATATAACAGGCGTCAAAACAGGTGACGCAGCCTTTGTACACTAGGAGTATACAAACTACTCAGCTCTAAAACTATTCACAAAATCCACAAAAGAATACCCGAGAGAATGATCTGTTGCTGAACACCACAAAAACAATGTGCACAAAAGACAGTCTCTCAATTGATCCAGCGAAACCTCACTACTATCGAAAATTCTCTTGTTCCTCTCTTTCCAAATAGTCCACCAAACACCCGGCGGAATAGCACCCCAAAGAATATTGCTTCTCCTACTATTGGAACGAGACCAACTCAAAAGCATCCCCCGAACCGAACTGGGCATTACCCACGAGATCCCAAAAAACCCCAGAACAGTATACCATAAAGAGCGAGCCACCGGACAATGCAGTAACAAGTGATTAACACTCTCTTCGTCGCCTTTGCACATGTAACACCGATTCACATAAACCATCCCCCTTTTGCGAAGGTTTTCTCCCGTAAGAATCGCCTCCTGACAAGCTTCCCAAACAAAAAATGCAACGCGACTGGGAGCAATACTCCTCCAAATACCTTTCCAAGGAAAGGGATCCCCCACTCTGCCCGACATAGCACAAAAATAAGATTTAACAGAGAACTTTTTGTAGAATAAGCTCCTTAATCTTCTCTAAGGTTCTCTCCACGTTCTCGAAAATTCTGGCATTTCTTTCCAACCAAATAATCCAGCATATCGCCAAAGGGGCAGCCTCCCAGAAGTGATTTCTCCGTTTCCGTTTATACAAGGACCACGATCTCATCAATTCCTTCACCGAATTGGGCATAACCCACTCCACTTTAAACAGATTGAACACAAAGTACGAACACCTAGCAAAATGGCAATGTAGTAGCAAATGGTTTACACTTTCCCCATCACATTTGCATAGGTAGAACCTATTGACAAAGACTTTACCCCGACGCTAGAGATTATCGCATGTTAACGGGCAGGACTACTTTCCTTGGGGTAGTGTTTGGAAGACTAAAGCTCCTTCTAGGGTGGGTTTTTTTTCTGTGGGAAGCCATGAATGAAGCCATCCTTACGGGAGACAATTTGAGGAGAAGGATGATATATGTAAATAGGTGTTTCATGTGCAAAAGGGAGGAGAAACTGTGAATCACCTTCTGCAACACTGCCCAATGGCAAAGGATATTTGGAATTTTGTTCTCTATTTATTCCAGGTGGCCTGGGTGAATCCTCTTTCTGTCAAAAGAGACGTTGATGAGCTGGGCTTTCTTCAAACGTAAGAAGAAACCTTGCAGTTTTTGAATGGCTGCGCCGGTAGCAAAATTGCTGGACTATTTAGAGAGAACGTAATTCCAGGGCGTTTGATAATATAGAGAGGAGCTGCGAGAATCTTAAAGAGCAAATCATCCAGCTTCTGTATTTTTGGTGCCACAATGTGGTCTCACACGGGCTAAGCTCCTTTGTAGAGCTTGTGGATAATAGTTATGTAGGGTTGTAGGAGCTCTTTTTCCCACTTTTGTAAATAGGACGCGTCACCTCTTTTGGCGCCCGTTCTTTATATATACTCTTAACTTATCAAAAAAAAAAGAGATTATCGCATGTTAACAAAGCTTCATTAACTGCTTCCCACATAAAAAAACCCACCTGTGAAGGGGCCTTTGTCCTCCATACATTTTTCCAAGGGAACAAACCATTACTACCCAAGATCTTTTGATAACATGATTTAACCGAGAATTCTCTGTTCTTTCCACTTTTCCACACAACAATATCTTCTCAATTTCTATCTACCTTTTGATTGTAAAGCAACTCGATGAGTCACCCGAGAGAGTCCAACTCCTAATCCTGCAGGTTCCTTCTAAAAGAGGGATTCCAAGTAACAGTATCTCCATTAAAATGCACAACAGAACTCACAGTTTCCTCCTAATTGTTGGCAAGGGTGTAAAGCAAAGGAAAGACCATCCGTAACTCCCTATCTCCACACCAAATGTCATTCCAAAACTTAACCAAATTTCCATTAACCGCAGAGGCTATGAATCTCTTCATGATATCCCACCTCTTTCTAATTCCTTTCCACACTCCCACCCCATAAGAAAAGTGTACCTCATTCGGCTCCCACAAGTGGTCTCCTTTGGCATATTTGCTCAACACCACCTTCTTCCAAAGGGTATCTTTGTCACATAAATATCTCCAAATCCACCTACCCAACAAAGCCACATTGAACAGTTTAAGCCTTTTAATCCCCAGACCACCGTCTCTCTTGCTTGAACAAACCGTCTCCCATCTAATCAAATGGTACTTCCTATCCACCGCTTGTCCCTCCCATAAGAAATCCCTTTCCAACTTTTCGAGTCTCTGCACCACCGAAACCAGCATAGCAAACAACAACATAAAATAAGTAGGCATACTGGAAAGAGTACTGTTTATGAGAGTTGATCTACCACCCTTTGAGAGATACTGTTTTTTCCACCCTACTAACCTACGCTCGAACCTTGCTAAAATTGGATTCCACAGATCCTTATTTCTAGGATTTGCACCCAATGGGAGCCCAAGATAAGTCGTTGGAAAACCACCCACTTTGCATCCAAAAAACGCAGCCAACTCATCCACCTCCTCGACCTCACCCACGGCCAGCAACTCACTCTTCAGAATATTCACCTTCAAACCTAAGGCTGCCTGGAAGAAAAGTAGGATCATCCTAAGATAGCCCAGCTGATCTGTCTTCGCTTCGCAAAACACAAGAGAGTCGTCCGCAAAAAGCAAATGTGAGACCAACACCTGAGATCCTTCCTTCCTACCAATAGAAAAGCCACAAAGCAGGCCCTTAGAAACAGCAGCCTCAATTATCCGACTAATGGCTTCCATAACGATGATAAACAAAAAAGGGGACAAGGGATCTCCTTGACGTAGACCTCTCAAACTGGCAAAAAACCCTGCTGGCTCACTATTCACTAGAACTGAATATTTCACCGAAGAGATACAAAACTTGATCCATTCCCTCCATTGTTCCCCAAAGCCCATCTTACCCAAGATATACAACAGAAAGTCCCAACCCACGTGATCCATTCCCCTGCTTCCCCACTGCGAATCCTCCCATCCACTAATTCATTCGCAATCAATGACAATCTGTAATTTGTCTACCACCCACAAATGCATGTTAAGAAGAAGAAATAATCTTTTCTAGCACTTTCTTCAATCGGCAAGCAAGGATCTTTGCAATTATCACGTCCTCCCCCCCTACAAAGCCCATCTTACCCAAGATATACCAGAGAAAGTCCCAACTCACGTGATCCATTCCCCTGCTTCCCCACTGTGAATCCTCCCGTCCACCAATTCATTCGCAATCAATGACGCATCTGTAATTTGTCTACCACCCACAAATGCATGTTAAGAAGAAGAAATAATCTTTTTTTTTTTGATAAGTAAAGAGTATATATAAAAACAGGCGTCAAAACAGGTGACGCAGCCTTTGTACACTAGGGGTATACAAACTACTCAGCTCTAAAACTATTCACAAAATCCACAAAAGAATGCCCAAGAGAATCATCTGTCGCTGAACACCACAAAAACAATGTGCGCAAAAGACAGTCTCTCAATTGGCAATTGGCAAGGATCCTTGCAATTATCACGTCCTCCCCCCATACAAGACTGATTGGCCTAAACTCTTTAATGTCCTCCGCCCCTATACGTTTAGGGATCAGGGCAATAAATGTAGAATTAAGACTTCTCTCAAATTTCTTAAACTCAAAGAAAGATTGCAACATATCCATCAGCTCCCCCTGCACTAAATCCCAACAATGCTGAAAATTTTCCATCTGAAAACCATCCGGACCCAGAGCCTTATCCCCCTTCAAACTGAATACTGCTGCTTTCACCTCATCAACAGTGAAAGGTAATTCCAGATTATCTCTATCCACTGGATCAAGGAGGCTGAAAGTAACACCCTCCAGTTTAGGATGCCAGCTATTTTCCTCCGAGAATAACCCCATGTAAAAATCTGCAATACCAACTTTTATTTCACCATCTTCTTCCAGTAACATACCATTAATCTGGATCTTTGATATCTGATCCACTTGCTTGTGGGCCTTTGCTACCTGATGGAAAAAGCTAGTGTTATTATCTCCCTCCTTTAACCACTTGATGCGAGCTTTTTGCCTCCAACAGATTTCCTCACTCCGAAGCAGCCTCTGAATTTCTATTTGAAGAAAATTCCATCTGGTCAGATCTTCATCACCCCAAATTCCAGTCTGGTAAGCATCTTCAACTTTTTAGCTAACCGAAAACCAGGATTTCCCTCCACATCATAAGCTTGCCATTTTTATTTAAACCAATCCATGAAACCTGCTTCTTCTAACCACATCAGTTCAAACTGAAAGGGAGACTTCCCTTTGTTCAAACCACTGCATTCCAAACGCAACGTAACATGGTCTGAAGTCACCTGGCAAAACAGATTGAGAAATACCCCCAAATTTTTCCATCCAACAAGTTGACACTAGAAACCGATCTATTCTCGAGCACTGGGACCCCTCACTGTTTCTGGTCCACGTGAACTCCTCACCTTCTAAAGGGAGATCCACAAAACTTGAATCATTAATAAACTCATCGAATTCCATCATAGCCTGTGTATATACTCTGGCCCCTTTACGCTCTGCGGGAAATCTGACAACGTTCTCTCCCAATACACCACGGAAGCTGCCATCTTGCAGATACTGCTCTAAGCTCATCCCATAAACTCTGACGAGCCAAATCTGCACAAGGACCATACACTCCTGTAAAAATCCATCTGAAGCCATTTCCAGACCCTCAAAAACGCAAGATACAGAATGAGATCCAAGCAAACAGTCCTTCCTGGACACCACCCTACCATCCCACATAACTAAAATACCTCCGGCAGACCCAATAGCAACTACATGTTCCCAATGCATCCACCTACTACCTCCGACGCTCATAACCAGCGTTCTGTTCATACTATCCCACTTTGGTTTCTTGTAAACAAATCACATGAGGATTCCATTTGTGAATCTCTGCACTTAACACTTGACGCCTCGACTCATCATTTATACCCCGCACATTCCATGATATAATTCTGACATGCATAATTAAACATTTAGATTTGACTCCTCCTCCTGCCCTCCTTTCCCCACAACAATGTCAAAATTAATGCTACATTGCAAATTTTTCAGTTCCCTTGTACTTCTTACCCGAGGCTTTTTGCTACTAATACTGCTATTCTTTCCCACTGACTTCCGGTATTTATCCATTTCCATCAGCAAGTTCAAAATTTGATCTTCAAATCATACACACGATACCCCTAGGACCTTCCCGAAACCCTTCACCCTCCTTTTAACCCACAATGAAATATCTTCCTTTTCTTTAGCATCCATCAGTAGCTCAAAGCCTTGAAAATCCTCAGGTCTGACCACTGACAAAGGCGAACACACTAAAGGTTCTTCTAAATCATTCGCACACTCCTCCCGAACTGACAACAAAACCTTCGTATTCTCACCCATAATCTGAACTGAGTCTGCTTCTAACAGGTTATTCTCCTTTAAACTGTATCCTGGCGACGAGCTCGAAGCAATGTTTGCCTGTTCTAACAGAGCCCAGAGGACTCTTCCGAGACAGATCCCTTCTCCCTACTGAGACTCTGACTCTCTTCCACAAATTCAACTTCATTTTCCGAGTTGACATCCGAAATCAAGCCATCAATGAGAGGAGTCAAAACAGTCTTCTTTTCAGACCCCCCTTACCTGAGAATTGTTCGCTACTTGCTCCTCCTCTCTACAGTGGTTTTGATTCACTTCTTCATTCTTGATTACGACTTCCAGGTCAACTTCCGTATCCACACCGTCAACAATGTAGCACGTATCTGTCTTTTTTATGGACTTCCAGTTTTGAGGAATTGGATCAGATTCTCCAAAGGCCCATCACACTGGGCTTCAAGTCCCTCCACTACCTCTGTAGGAAAAGGTCCACTAAATGAACCCAACTCCCCTTCTTGAGTGCTCCGTCCAATACACCAGTTTGGGCTGTCAACAGGCCCATCCTTAAGTCCACTACTTTCCCCCAAGTCTTGGCCCAACCTGTCCAAAGAAAATCTGTCTTCTACAGCGACGTTGTTTACCCCATCCGATTTGAATTTTGAATTTTTGACGACCCATGTGCTCCTCAGAGTCTCTTTGTCTTGTCTGCAGACCTGCGCCTTCCCTTTCCCCTTACCTATAACCTCCCTCACCGTCATGTGAGACTCACTCACCTTCACCACCCTAATCTTCCTCATTCCAGAGATAGCTTTACACATACTCCGTCGTTCCTCCTCCACGACCTACAAAAGGTCGAAGATTCAGCCCAGATTGGAACAACAAAAAGTCTATCACCCACTTTGATGGGCATTGTGCTCGGAAGGTTATCCTTGCACCGCACCAAAATTCTCGCCCACCTCAAATCCTTCCTCAAAATTGTCTTATCATCTACACTGATGTAACCGCCACAGGCCTTACCAATTGAGCCCGAACCCACACCAACTCATCTCGGTGACAGCCAAATTCAGGATTCCAGCAATCCAAAAGAAGATCCACCTGTCTAAACTTCCAAAAAATTTCTCTGCGAATCCGATTCGCCTCTGCTTTCAAAGGGAACTCGAAGAGGAAAAATTTGCCATGCATATCCACAACTTTCACTCCTCCAGGCTCCTCCATCTCTGGTCGACCCACTGTTGAAGCTCACTAGCTTCCGGTTTAGGATAATCCAAAGACCCTACACTCCCCACCAAACACCTTCCCAAGATATCCACAGTTCCTCTGCAAGAAGCTTCGTCCACTGAAAAGTCTGCTTCCACAGCCCCAACTCCACAGCTGCAAATCAAATCAGGCCAAGGAGAGATCTCTGCCACCTCCTTAAAAGATTTGGGACTATTGTGGCCCTCTACTGAACTGAAAGCAATAAATCTACGAAGTTTATCTGCCACCATAGCCCACCCCAAATTATCGGCATTTTCAGGGAAGCAAATCAAGCCTGACCTCCCAGAACCTCTCACAGAAATTTTAATGAACAGACCAGAGGCATTCTCCTCCTTTGCCACTACTATTTCTCGAGATTTAGCCTGTCTCTTCATCCAGCAAAGACCTTTGAAAGTTGAAAATCTCCCCAGTAAATCGTAAACCCATTCGAACTCTATAGAAGAGAAGAAAATCATGTGAGGTCTACCTCTATTTAACTCAATTTGAATTTAACTTCAAGTTGAACATATTAAATTAAGAAAATTAATTATTTTCCTCGTTTTTATGTGATTTACCAATTTAGCAATGGCACATAGTTAACAAAATACCAGCTATACATCATGACCAGTAGCGTAACGCAATAGGTTAAGTGTCCTACTCATCAGAGATTTATAGGCAACTATTATGAATGCCCACGCTGAGAGGGAATTCAATCAACATGTTAGCATAATCCAACCACACATACACCATATAGTTCTTAAATATCCAACAATAATGATAGCAAAATTGAATGTGCAACAGGAAAATAAGCATTACCTCATTCGAATCATGGACAAGCCCATTCATCAAGAGGCAACATTCCAACTTAGCCAAACCCAGCTTAAAAACAAACAAGGAACTCTCTTGAGACTGTTCATTGAAAGTTCGCTCCTTTACCAGTTTCAGTAAAGTCTCTTGAGGTGGAGTTTTTGCCTTGGGTCTACAGAAACCGAGAATTTGTGATGTAAGGATATGCAAGAACGCAAAAGAAGTCCACCTACTGATCATATCCTTCTCAATTGAACATGTAAAATCAAAAAAGTAATACCATCCTTCAGTCAGAAATGGAATAACTAAAAACACCATTGACATAAAGTACTTACAAAACTGTTTCTACAAATGCCCCTTCCACATGGTGCATTTCAGGAGCATCTTCTGAATCTGACTCAATCCGTAAGCTGTTCACCTGCATTTACATACAAGGTATGTTACCTGGACACGGCTATGAAGAGTGATGGTGCGGTGCAGATTCATCAAAATTGTAAGATGGCAGAATATGGTGTAAAACTGCCACATGCACACCCATGATGTGTCGTATCAACAGGGTTGAGGTAACATAGCATACAAGTGAACTTTCAAGCTCATCAAATATCAATCGGAGAAGATTTACATGTGAACATTAGGTAGAAAAGGAAGAGTGTTTTTCAAAAAAATAGCATAAACAAGTGTCTGAGCTCCAGCAGCAGTCAACTCACACATTGTTTTTGTTGAGTTTGATACACATTGCTTATGCTTTTAGATCAGTTGGTATCTTCACGTCGTATCACAGCTCTAGTTTGGCAAGGTTTCGGGTTTGGGTCATCCCGCTTGCATTTGTTACCCAAAACTATTGTGAGTGCATGTTGTCACTCTATTTGGTATGTGATTGGTCTGTGATGCACCGGTGAGGCATATCTGTCTCTCTTCACGTGTGGACGGGTCACACTTGAAGCGAAGTGTTGAGTTTTTTGTTGGGCCCCTATCTAATAGCTTAAGCTTTTAGATAAGTTGGTAACTTAGTAGTTTTTTGTGCTAGCAGGCCCAGCACACAATTCACAAATACAACCATCATCACATTCTCGAGATGCAAATGGCATGCATGCATATGACAGCGCAAATGGTTGAATGCTCGGCAAATGCCCACATACTCACAAGCAGCAACTCAAATGCCCTAATGAATCTCTTCCTGAATTCATAGAACACAGAACTAAACTTGTGAAATTTTTATGGGCAGGCACATGTATGACTATGAAGAAATGTAACAACTCATGCATATTAGTAGGCACCAAAACCTTTGACTCCGGGGTAAGAGTTAAGCTAAGTTGAGTTCATGAGTCACAAGTATCAGAAGCTGGTTGCAGTTTGGAAATCGTAAAGACATTAACAAGTGAGAAATAGTTGATCTTACAATCAGAAAGAGAATAAATTATAAGTCCAGTTGAGTCTACTATAAAACAGACATGCCCCTCCTTAAATACCATTTTCATGTCTTCCTACTCTTTTTGGCCATACACAAAGGTCAGGTTTCAAGATGGCCACAACAGGATCGGTTTTAGCCTAACATTTGATGTAAGAATAAAAAAACAGCCATAATTTAGTAAATCTCTCTGGTATTCCTTTTTCTATGTTCCTGTGAAGGTCCTCCGGTTCATGCTTGGACTCCATGAGTCCTCTAGTCTAATACATAAAATTAAGTCATTTTCTGATACATCTTGATTTATTCTACATAATAATATATACATAGCCACACACGCACACATGAGTACACCTACTACTACAATAACTGAGAAGCTTTTACACCCAAGAAGTAACAACATGTTTCATATATACATATATATTAGCAAATAGATAGCGATAAAAAAGTCATACATTGCTAAGAAACTGGAAAGCCATTTGGATCCCATGATTTTCCTTTATATAAGTGAAAAGTCGTATGACCTGCAAACAAGTGAGAATTTCAATCAGCATAACAAAATCATGCAGCACAAAAAAATAAATGCTAAAACACCTCCAGCTTTCTAGCCAGGTTGAATGAGTTTACTAAAGATGTCAACTTAGTGTTTACAAGAAAACAGAACAGTTCCAGAAGAGGTAGAACAGTCATTGTTAGAGGCAAAAGTGACCCTTTCTCCTGGGTAGGGCCATAAACAAGGAGCAGGCATGCAACTAATTGACTGCTGAAGCCAGTATGCAATTTTTCAGTTATAAGGTGAAGAATAAGCTTGGCCCTTATCTTTCACGGGTCAATCAAAAGATGAGTCATTTCTTTTTGTGACACGTAGATTGGGCGTTGAAAAATATATTAGATGTCAGACACAAAAGCTTCTGAGAACTCGTGAATTCAGAACACCGTGATCCGTGTTATATATATATATATATATATATATATAACTTCATTCAGCAGTTACCTATGGCGCTCTTGTATAATGTACATTTACAAGAAACTAATGCAGTTTCCGCTGGGATTTTGCAAGGCATAGTAGCACAGGGAAGCCAAAGAGAATGACAAAAAAGAAAAGGAAACCTGGAGTAAGTAAGGAACAGGCTAAGGCCCAGCTTTTTAGATGCTATTTGATGTAGAATGGTGGGGGGTAGCTTCATGTATATAATAATTTTAAAACATTCTTACACATACTTCTCCTGCAAAGCTTTTCTTTGGAAATTGTTGATTAGGTCTACATGTTTGTTACTATCTACAAAATAATGATTTACCTATACTTGTAAATTGAGCTTCCATAATTAGGCAATCTAATGGAAATTGATCCCAATGTAGAAAACAGGAAATGATTCAGGTCACTGAACTATGTGGTTCAAGAACCTAGGTCAACTATGTTATAGGTTCTCACCAAAATGCGATTTGCTAAATAACTATCGTTTTCTGATAACTCAGCTCTAAATGTTACTGAACGAGGTTTAGAGAAGTTGAGAACAGTACTTAATCCCACAAGTGACTAAGAGTAAGGATAGCAGCATGGCACTGATCACTGAAAGATATGAGTTATGCTCCATAAAAATACACCAGAGTCGGTAACACAATACCAAAACGCTGCACCGTATTGCCCCCCAGAGAAGTGCCTAAATTTTGTAACGTACAACCTCCCACATTTAGTATCCACCGGAGATAAGGGCTTGTTAGGTCCTCTTATTTTCAGCTAGTCAACGGTGTTAAATCTATTGAGGATGATCCATGCGAACATGGGTGTAAGATCTGACGCATCAAGGAGTAATCAGGATTCAGGACACTCCGGCTCATGATTTTCACTTTCAGTCATCCCCTTGAAATTTTTTAACATGCTATTATACTGTCACTATTCTTAAACAGAACACTCAAAGTTTCAATATATTCCACTAATTTCCATATGATATCCATCATATATAATATAAAAAAGTATACAGCCATAGGCTGTGACCAAGTACCCAAACCCTATTTTTCGGTCTTTTTGAGTCTAGTCCATGTATCCTAAAGTTCATGGTTTTGCCAGATCCGACTTCTGCACAAGTATCTGCACCCGAATCCTTCTAACATAAGACCTAGTAAAACCCTTGATATAGAGGAAACTTGGGTCCTAATGAAAGAATCCAAGGTTAATTTTGACCGTGTACAGAAACCAAAGGACTTACAAAAAGATAAACTCCAACTGTTCAAATCCTTTGTCACAGATGCAGAAAATTACAGGAGTCAAAAGTATCAATCAACATAAAGTCAACTCCTTCAAATGGAGCAAATCCAAACCCCTTGCCTGATCCTTACAACCTTATTTTTAGACGCAAGAAAAGAAATTGTATTTAAGGTGAGAGACAAAATATCCAACTAGTAATAAACATGTGTTCAATAATAATATTGAAGTCCACTTATCAAAAATAAAATAAAAAATTGAAGTCCAATTAAATTCAAAATAAGACAGATAGTTCAGACTCCCATCACCTCGGATAACAATCATGTTAACAACTAAGAAAACAAATTCAAGTATTGTGGCCAAAGCACATGAAAAAGAAAAATGGAAAAGATGAATCAAATACCAAACTGGATAAATCTTCCTCGATCTGATTGTCAGTTTTTCCGGGAGTAACTGGAAGCTCACCACCATTTGTCTCGAGCATGTGGATAAACTTGGTAGAGTACAGTACTACTCCAAACCTAATAGGATGATTATTCTCAAACAGAGATATAACTGTGTCAACTGTCTGCAAAGTTCGAAAGAGTTAACATTAGCAAGTAGCAAATTAATCAATTATACGGGCACATACATGACACCCAGACAGTTCCGTGGCAACAAAAGCCTTACCTCGAGTCCACATATGGATGCAGGATCCAGAACATAAACTGCATGAAACAGATTCTTACGGATGTAGCGTAGTTGTCCAGGGAAGACAGGCATCAAAATCTATGGGATAGAAAGAAAAAACTGTAACTCGAGTGTGTAGATCAAGGAAATCCAGGTTCGCTGCAAACAGGAACCATACCTCATTTATATTGCTCCGCCATTGTCTGTACATGGGATCCACCTCTAAGTTATTGAGGTAATGAACATGGGTTGAGCGGAAATCAACACGGAACATATTAGACTCGGGAGGAGGCAAAGTCGATAGAAGTTTTCGGATGGTCCTTGCAGGAATCTATAATGTTTAACAGCAATTAGAGGACAGCTTGAGATTGATGCATAAGTTCTCCCTCTGAAATCATAATCACCAGTATAGTTTTCCTTTTTATAGTTCCGAGGGTGCATATTACTTTAATAAAGTATCCAAAAATGAAAAATGAATAGCTTGTAGGAAATACATATATGTTAAGTGTAGATGATTTCAGAAGCCCAGACAATGCTGATCCTTAAGTACGAGCTTGAGCTACTTTGTACAATTTAAAGCATGGTATTTTGTCTCAGTTAGGTGTTGAATGCCTCAGATGACTGTTCTGTGATCATAGATACTGTAAAGTTCTCTTAAACATTATAAATAAAATATATTAAATAGGATTAAAATCAATGACAAGAGATTTAATTTAAAAAGTTAAAACATTTTCCATCCTACACGTGCTTTGTCAAAACTTATGTCAGGATTGAGTATTTTAGATACTTCCAAATCAAGTAAGTCTCAACCTACTGCTTCATAAATCGCCACCAGAATGTCTTTCAGGAGACATGTGCTTTATGATAAAGTTCACATGCTACCCATCTTTGTATCGTTCTAAATTATTGGATTTCCCCTAGGAACAAATTTATTAATTATTTTTGATAAGTCAAAATAATTGATCAATAAAAGAAAATCATTAACTAGTTAACTTTGCTGACAATAACATAATTTGTGGTAATAATGAGAAAATTGACCTTCATCAAGCTTCTAATATTTTCCAATCATACGCAGAAAGCACTAGAAGAGAACTAAATAGCAAGCCAAATCCATAACAGTCTATGTACATGAGCAAGAACTAAAAGGAAAATCAGTGCTCCCTTAACAATCCAAATAAAATGAAGTTTAAAAAAAAAAACACACAAAGCATAATGGTGGAGAGAAAGGAGCACCACTGATCCCTAACACTCCTGGCAGGGCATAACAAAATAAAAATATTAAACTCTCAACTTAAACCATCAACTAATTCGATAGACGAAAGTACGAGATGTATTCCACTTTTATCAACATCAACAACAAATATGTGTGTGTGTGTGTATATATATATATATATATATATTATGAGAAAACAAAGGAAACTTCATGGTGCCCTTTCAATCAATCACTAATTTCCACTGAAACTCATTGCGACCTTTGCTGAAATTTGATTTGAAGCTGTTGTTTATCAGAAAATTAGCGGTTCGAATTCAGGACAAACAGGAACTTGTCCAGAAGAACAATAAAAGGAACCAAGGAATCAAGAATGGCCAAAACAAAACCAACATCAAAATCAGATAGATGTAGATAGGGAGTGCTGCAGAAAAATTGGAACAGACAGTTGGATATATCACTGTAGTCAATGACACTATAGGCGAATCATCATTATCGCAAACGTGATAAAACAATCAAGTAAACATGAGTAAAAGTTAAGCATCTTTACCTTCAACTTTGCTAATTGATCAGCCAAAGATAACTCCTGATGGACCATGTCAAGTAACCTACGTGAGCACAAAACAATGTTACCACCAAAAGTTCATCAGAAGGACATTTCAGTAGTCACTAGTACAGCCGATAGATGAGAAGAATGGAAAACGAACTTCGGCAGCAGGTGTTATAGGGCTCCTTTGTCACGGGTGATGGTTGATTGCTTATTGTATGATGGCTATGACTGGTGGTTGATTGGCTTATGGTTGATTGACTGCGGCTTATGGTTTGTTGACGGCGGCTTATGGGTTGTTATGATTATTCGTTAAATAAGCTAGAAATGGTTGATTTAATACAAATTGACCATAGTACCCTAAATTTTCAAGTTAACTACTCCCTTCATTCAGGAAAGAAAAAAAAAGTCTCACCTCTCTCTTAAATAGTCAACATGGGACAACAGTAAATTAATACTTATTTTTCTTAATCCTATTTAAAACAAAAACCAAGTATGTAATGTGTAGTTTTCCATGTTTAGTTTTTTTTATTTTTCCTTTTCCAATTTTGAATGTGATTAGTCAAACATGTGGAGGTCGAAAATGCTTACTCCATAAAACATTTACAATTACACCAATGAATAGATTATTTATTGTACTCCTCGTCCCACAGTAAATGTTTATTTGAAAAAAAAAAACCTTGAAATTAGAGTTTCTCTTTTTATGTACATTTGAGAAAATGGTAATATGTGGAGCACTTTGATAAGGAGAATTTGTATTTTTTTTCTTTCTCTTCCGTTCAAATACTGTCAAGAAGGTTCTCTTGTCCTTGATATATGTACCCAATAGTATTTTATTTGCAATTAAGAGAAAGAGGAAATGGAAATGCATAATATGAAGGCATTTATTTTGGCAAACTACTCTTTTGTGTGTGTGGTGGACCATTTCGCTTGAAAGGAATAGAAGGGTTTTTGATACCAAGGAAAGGACCGGACACAGTGTTGCGAACCCTCCGGTCTTGGTGTTCAGTAGATGCTAAGACTTCCATTTCTCACCCTTATTCCTTTGTAGATTATGTTAATAGTCTCTCCTTACTCCTTAGATTAGTTTACTGTGTATACTCCTAGTGTACAAGGACCTTCTTTGATGCTTCTAATACATAATACTCTTACTTATCAAAAAAAAATGAAGGCAGATAAAGGAACAGCAAAAACTGAGTGAGCGAGAGCAACAGCATTACAGATAAAGATCAATATCTTCAATATCGGTTAAAGCACCATTCAGAGCCATTAAGGACTTGCCAGGCGGGATCATTCTCTGGTTTGCAATTATTTCATCTTTGATGGAATCATTAAGCTGCATAAGTTAACAAAAAACAGAATAGATCAGCTGGTAAAACGAAATACTCTTGCAGACAAGACTTTCTTCCCCCCCCCCCCCAAAAAAGGAAAAGTGAGACCATCCATCAATAGTCTTACTTGTTTTGTTTTTGATAAGTAGGTTAAAAGTAATACTTTAAAACACAGTAAGAGATTGAATAAATGCATCCAGATAGTTTACCTTCATACGGGACAGGGAAGAGACAACACTGGGGAAATTTTGATTTATTTCTTGCATTGACTGCAGTGGATCAGAAGCATGAACTATTCTCTGTGCAGTTTGATGTCCTAAATCTGTGCTAAAGAGAAACAAAATAGAAGTACAAGGGAGGTGACTCCTGTAGACCAATAAAATTCAAGGTTATTCACAAAGATAAAAATTGTTATTACCCTTTAATTCCCACACATTAAGTGTATCGGATATAGTTGCTGACAAAAGACTGTCTCTGAAAGCCATTACCTCAGATGTGAGCTCAGGTTTGCGTTCCTGGATGAAGCCACACAATATAGCCAACATTTGAGTAGAAAAAATACTTCCAAACAACTTAAGTTGACAAGAGAAGTTAGAAAATATGCTCATATATATATACTCCCTCCGTCCCCAAATTATTCTCAAACTTTCCTTTTTTTCTTTTTTTTCTTTTTTTTTCGTCCGTCCCAAAATAATTGTCTTGTTTGAAACTTTCCTTTTTAGGAAAACACTTTTACCACTTTACCCTTACTTTTTCATCCTACTTTAATTATGGGCCACATACACATGGGCTTTAAAGTAAACTACACATCAAACTAATATTAATAATGCAGTCAAATGTGTTTTCTTACACCGTGCGCCAAGTCCACCAAGACGATAATTTAGGGACGGAGGGAGTATTTATATATATACAGAATATGACTTCGAATGCAATTCCCTTCCCCCGCTCATATCCTTATCCTTGACAGAATGTTCCAATTATTTGAACTAGAAGTAAGATGAGACAAAATTTATTTACATATCAACTTAAAACAATGACAAGGTCTACTTCTCATGTCAGGATGGCTCAGAGTTGGATTTATTTGTCTATACTGTTTAACATATAGATGGGAAACTCAAGGCAGAGTGTTGGACTACAAAATCAAGTTACAACCAAGACTGAAATTCATTTCTAAAGAATGACCTTTTCAATACAATTCAATCCCTCATTCATCCCATCCACTTACCCAAGCCGACACATTCCTCGGGACAAAGAATGAAAAAGTGTGTTTATTCAGTCTTTTCTAAGGTATAGGTCATTTCTCAGATTTTATATCTACAAAAAACATATCCCATGCAAAGAAGAGGACACAACGGCCAGATGATGTCGCGAAAAGTAGAGAATTTCAGAAAATATTATTGATAGCAGTATACTGTATCTTTTTTGAAGTAGAAGAGTTGAAATACTTTCAAAATATCTAATAAGAAAAGGTATTGGGCTAACATGTGTCTTTAGTGCACAACGCACAATAGAAGTATAAATTTACAGAAAGTTATTGCATGGAGATTCACCCAAGCGAGATTGGAATTCATGACACTGACTAAACTTAAGAACTTTCTAAAAGAAGACTACAATGTGCAACATGCAATTTGTGAATGTACTGGCTTTTCCCTTGAAAAGATAATTGATTTCTAGATGTGAAGCAGTTCTAACAGTTGACTAGAAAGTGAACAATGTGGTAATATGGTACGGCAATGTCAGCAAAGTTAGTGGTGTTTCAGATATAGGCAGAAAAAGGATAAAAACAGACCAGAATTTTAGAGAATATGAACCCTCTAACTTCTTGGCTGAGGTCTTCAGTACGAGGATCTTCGAGAGTGACACCTGCATCCCAATGCAAAGCTTTTAGATACCATCAAATAAATTACTGAAAGGTTCTGCTAACAATTGCCCCAGGGGCATTTACGTATGATCCAAATTCAGAAATGTTTTGCGTTGGGAGCAGGCACCGATACGATGGTGACTTTCCCAATTGATTGTTAAGGAATGTAAAACATTTCTATAAATGGACTCTTGACGTCTTAGCCATGAATGAATAATAACAACAGAACATGAAATTTATTTAATTATTACTTATCAAAAAAAAAAAACAACAGAACATGAAATTTAACATATGAATAGCATGGTTAATTGTGCGTACTGAATCATCAGTTATTCTTTCACCTGGCTAGAATTGTAGCATCTTTCAACCACAAGATAGTACAGACTCTTTATGCCTTCTTTTCATAAATTACTGCTAACGCTGACTAAGTTATTCTTCATCAATGACTTACTTATTGGCCTACATTCTATACATTAAGACAATCTCAGCTCTTGGTTTCCAATTTTTCCCTTGTTTATCACATATCTTTAGATCCATAGACCATTCTTGTGTTATACCAATGGAGCCTTTGCAAAAGATAATGCGTCATATAGCAATTTTGTTTCAGCTTCACATGTTTGTACCCATCACACCTCCACTTGACGAATTTTTCCACTCAACCGAACAAGGATGATGTACTGACCAGCAGCATCCCAATCTCTTGTTTGTTATGGATAGTCATATATGAAATGGTCGTTCACTTTGATCTTGAAACTTCATTATCACCGTCGGTACACATGGCTGCTAATAAAATTAAATACCATGAAATCTTTTTTTTTTCTTGAAAAAACAGCAGCTATATCCATTCTATGTTTAGAACTGTAGGATAAAAGAACACACTTTAAAATAGTAAAACCCTCTTTACATTTAACAGAACAGATCACTGTATTACTTGGTGCCTAGGGACAATGGTACAGAGTTTAAGCTAAGACAGAGTTTCCAGTTCTAAGAATATAAATACAAATAGTTGTCAATACATTTGATCTTATCAAAGAGATTAAAAATTTCCACAGAGCATACAAGGCATAGTTCATAATATGGACAAGTTTCATGGCTTAAAAAAATCTAACCTTTTTTTATTTCACTGTCATCCATAGCCTTATATTCCATGTTCTTCAAAGCAAGTTCTACACCATAACCACCAAGATTTAAAGGGTCTCGTGTACCAATAGCTCCACAATTGCCGCTTTTCGATTCACAGCCAGATGGTAATACAGGTCTAACTACATATTTAACTTTTCCCTGGAGTTAATAAAAATGCATCAGAAGGTAGTCAAGTACACAAATTACACATAACAGAGTCTCTTAAACCACAGCACTGGCTAATACACCAGAACTAATCACGCAAGAGAAGAATGAAAAGGTGATTATGATTCCAACTGAATAGTTGAAGGTGCTCTCAACAAGTACCGAAATGTAGCATTAGCTTAATCTATTTTTTGATACGTAAGTGTGGCCCCTTGTTGGTATGGGGATTGGAACCAAGGACCTCAAGGTCTTTGCCTGAGTGCCCTTGCCATCTCTCCCAACCCTTGGGTCCGTAGCATTAGCTTAATCAACAGACAGTAGCACATCTTAGGGGAACACCACAGGAAAAAAGAAACTAACTAATAATGGTCTTATTTGATTATGTTACTTTTACTTTCATTCCTCGTGGTGTTCCATTTCTTACCATAGCAACTTTTAACTAATCAATAGTGATGCTTGAGCACGTCATTTTGTTTCTTTATTTTGTAAGAATTGGAAGCAAAAGTTAGAGAAAGATTGTTGGGACCTGAGTGACGAATGCCAAATTATGGTAAAGTGTCACAACTATTATGAAATGACATAATGGAACTGGAGCACCATGATTATCACTAAATGAGGAAATGAAGATGAAATTTTGCATGTCAATGATCCAAAAATGCATAGCTTCTTTGCAGGTGCCTTCAACATGACCCACTGCCATAATTTTCAGGTCAAGCTTACTTACTAGCTACTGTTGTTGTTCAGTAAATTTGTCCATATCATATATGAGTATGGCAAGTCATCCCGCAAACTGGTAGTAAGCATTTACATAGGACTGTGAGTTGTATTCTTAAAAGTAGTTCATTGCTTTACACAGACACCTATCGAAGGTTGCCTTCATCATGTCTCGCACCATTCCTTCCTACTGAATTTGATGACTATATATTACAGGAACAATATGACGTGACCATAATACTACATTTACATGTAGAGTATCATGTGCCTAAGATAATTACTATTTGAGGGAGTTCAACCTTTTTTCTTTTCTTTTTTTTTCCCGTATTCAGGAAAAGTAAAGATTGTGATATGAAAAAAGATCACAAGGGGAGGAGGCAGGCAACTACTTGAGAAAAAAAAAAGGATCAATAGTGGTTCCCCACTTGCCCCATGGTGACTAGAACCCACAACCTATTACGTGTAGATGAAGTGTCTTTACCATTAAGCTACGCATAGCTGTCGGCAGGCGGCTACCCATCTATACTAGTCACTAGATATAAACTGATTACATATTGACGGAGAAACATACCTACTGCTCTAACATAGTTTCTAAATTTTCTACTAAAATAATTAAGGTAGGGAACATATGGTTGGAATGCAGAAATCGGCACAATCGTGGCCTTTCATTCAAATCATATATGGACAAAGAGTATTGCCATTAGTCTTCGGAAAATATAAATATTAAACACATATCTACATGGAAAGAATTTGCATATTGAATCATTTACGCTAAGATCATTTAGTTTTTCAGGCCTTCTGACACAAGGATGCACAATGACAACCAAGAACACTCATGCAAATATGAGATGAGAATTCGACAGAGTGGTAACCTCTAGATCGATAATTCTTATTTGCTTTTTTCCCCTACTAGCAGTAATGGCAAAATTATTCTAGCCTTATCGTAAACACGGGTAATTTATTGTCCGTAGTAGAACACATTTTGCTAACAGGAGAGAGTAAGAGAACAAAAGAATAATATTAAGTAGCTTTCAGAAAGACCTCTTTGGCTGCTTCCACCAAGGTCATGTGGAATTCCTTAAAGCAGTCTGTCCCAAGAGCTCCATATAAAATAGCAACCGGACTTCCAATATTAGAATCAAAATGGACATGATCAAAGTCGAACAGTTCAGGCTGCTGAAATATATCTCCGTCTCTGACAACAAAGAATAAACACAGTCAAGAGAGGCAAACTGATTAGTTAATAAATGAAATAAATTGGAGAACACCAAACAGGACTTACTTATTAGGGCTATGAAACCACGATAACAACTCTGGGACATCAAAGAACAGTGCCCCACCAGTATCCACCCAACAACACTTGCCTCCAGGACTTTTTGGGTTCACACCTATAAGCAAGGGATCAGAATTTATGATTTCCTTGTTTTCATTTGGTTCAGAAATCCCATCATCAGGTGAACTAGCGTTAAAGTCATCAGCCAATGGAAAAGAAGAAAGAGATTCATCTGCTAATTGCTGATAAAGAACTAATCTTGGAGATGCTGAACGGAGAGTAAGAGAGAACTCAAAAACCGAAGCCAAGGGTTCACTCATAAGAGATTGCCCATATTTAACAATTTTCTTCAAGCAATCTTGGGCTGTATAAGGTTCTGAACTTTTATCCTCGGTATGAAGCCACAACTCAATGAACTCCCAGAAAAGGTCTTTCCATTCTTTGGATAGCAACTCCCTGTCAAATGATAACATCACCAAATCCGTAAATAGTGAAAATTGGTGTGAGCATATAAAATTAAAATGAACCAATTTTGCCATGTACACATGGGCATCCTTACACATAAAATTGAGATAAAACTACAATGTTGCATCAACTAATTTAAATGTTCCCAGTTTATGTATCATGGCGTAAAAATAAAAGCAGTGAGTCTATGAGTTAACCTTCAGCTGAATCGCCATGTATATATATCCCAAGCAGGCATCCTTCCACTTAAAATTGAGATAAAACTACAATACTGTATCAACTAATTAAAAATGTTCCTAGTTTATGTATCAAAAGTAACAGTAGCACATGCAAAATGTGTGCATATTTTATTTGTTATTTATTTTTGATAAGCAAAATGTTATTTAATATTTATTATAAATACATTTATTATTTGTTGATGTCTTGTAGATGCTATTTAAAAGTTCAACGAACTTTTTAATTTTGCATAGTTATAGAAGTTATAGATACTTTTTTTTTTGACAAGTAACAGAAGTTATAGATACATTAATAGAGAAGCAAATTTGGTTATGTTTGTAGAGTAGTTTTGTAAGACAAATAGTAGGAGAGAACGGGGACACCCAAGAGGAAAAAGTGTCCAGCGGACCAACTCCCCTTATATATAATGTAGATGAGCCTTCACACATATTTTGCAACATGGAATAAGAGCCTGTCTTAGAGGCTTTTCCAGTTTTTACTTACATATTAAATATTTTGATGATCAAGAGAATAAAGAATATACAAAGTGGACGGGAGACTACTAGGTAAATCCCTCTGAAGAAAGCCAAAAACTAAAGAAAAACAATTACAGTAGTAGGATCACACTCGTATCTCCACAAATGCTGCATCCCAATATTTGCTCTCAAAGCTAAAGCCCAAAAAGAAGCTAAATAAACAGTCATATCCATCAAAAGATGCAAAAAATCCTAGAATCTAGCAATTCTTGAGTTTGGCTTCCTCCAAAAATATCTTAGAGAAATACGGACTTTTGTTTACATTGCAGCTGGATGAAACAGTACTCATGATCATTATAAAAAGGATAATCATTGTGCAGAAAAAATTCAGTCAATGTAACTATGAGAAGTTAGTACTTTCTATTACTCAATCGAATTTCGTGTACATGGGATTCACCTCCTTTTGACAATATCTGGTGATATATCTTACAAAAAACAATAATAAATACTGTGGTTGGAAGGAAGGAGAGCCTAGTAAAGGTCATGACCCTCCCAAGTTTTGAAAAAGAATATCTTCTATTCTGGTGCAATCACATGTGAATTTATGGAAGGATACGTCATTGTTCATATACTCTTGCACACACCCTCATCTCCCTTCTCCCCCTGCCCCCACCCCCAAACACAGACACACAATAATATGCATAAAAGTGTGTGTGTGTGGAATTACATACAATGATACAACAAAGTTAGGACTCCACAAGATAGCTTATCATGTAAGAGTCGAAAGCAACTGATTAGTTGAAAAAATAAAGTAATAAATAAAAAAAATTAAAAATTGTTTAGAAAGATTTTGATATAGTCCAGCGAGTTTAGATGTAAGATTTTAAGTTCTTTTCTAAGTCAAATGAGTTCATCATATTGGTCACGAACACAATATGTTAATCATAGGTGGTCAGTTTAGCAAAACCTAGAAAAGCCACATTGAGCCCTATTCTTGACTTTTAGAGGTCCATCCTCTTTCTAATCTACAAGTCAAAAAACAAGAAAAGACAACTTTACAGAGAGATGATAATCAAAAGCTTATGAGGCTAACTTTTTAGGCAATCTAGTTCCAAAGAAATGGACTTGGTAATTGACATTGACAATTGGCTATAGTTAGCAAGATAGTAGGATTACAAATACATTTATAGTTACTTTTACTCGTAAGTTTAAATGTTCAGAAATGAGATGCATTCTTTTTATTCTTTTAATTTATGTATGAATTTACACATTTGAACCCTCGTCCAATCATATATTTCTCATATAATATAATACAGGATAATATTTTAAATGGACAACACTTCTACGCTATACTTTATATTCTTCTTCCACTCACAAGACTTCCATTTTGAGAAAATTGAAATGGTTTTCATGATCGAGATTATTCTGATATCTTCATCTCTACAAAATGTCATTTTTCCTGTTTCAATTTTGTCACTTATGGGATAAAGTGAATGATACAATGTTATTTACTAGGTTAAAATTGACTGAAATAACCATCCCAATTGAGGAGATACGTATGATTTTTCAGTCAATTTGACCAATGTTCAGGTTCATATTTGAAAATAAAATTGTAACCAGTCAAAACTACAAAAGTATGACATCTTATGTGTTATATAGTCTTTGAAAAATAAGTAAATCCTCATCAATTGCATCAGAAACAGTCATTTTGAGTTGCAAAGTTAAGCATACCTCTTCAATTGGGGCAGAGATTGTGCATGGTTTTTCCATATCTGACACTCATTTAGTGACAAAGGTATGACTGATGATATGCCATGGATAACTAAGTACTTATGATTATCTATGGATTAACAACACACGCTATAGACAAAGAACTCATTTTTTCTTCAAAATGAAGTCGTAGCACCAAAACTGAACTAATGATAAGTGTAATATACTCGGGGGGGGGGGACCTCAAGTAATTGACCACTAAAGCTACGCTCCAAGAATGCAAGCTTTTGTTTTTCTTTTTTTTCTTTTTTGATAAGTTAAGAGATATATATAAAATAAGAGCATCAAAAGAGGTGACGCGTCCTATTTACATAAGAAATATACAACCAACCCCCGCTAGCAAGCAAAAATATTATCCACAAACTCTACAAAGGGATTTGATCCCTGCGATACCGCCTCATAGCACCAAAAATACATAGTCTAAATAACCTGATTTTTTATCCCCTCCAAGCTCCTTTCCTCGTTCTCAAAAGCTCTAAGATTTCTTTCTTTCCAAATGGACCAACAAACCACCGACGGAGCAACATCCCAAAAACTATGGGATTACTAAACATGTACTCCTGCCGTCCCGAAATTGAGAGTCCTTTAAAAAAATGTCCCGAAATAATTGTCTTTTTTGTACGAAGTTATTAAATTCACATTTGCAAACACTGAGGACACTCGCATATATGTAATACCAAAATAGCCTAAAAATAAACCTCCCTAATTTTTGCAAAAATAAAAATAAAAAACTAAAAGGGACACTCATTTTGGGACAGAGGAAGTGATGCATAAGATTAATTGGCTTCCAACTTAAAATCACCTCCCTCAGAACTCTCTCGTTATGGAGTATTATTCCATAGTAAAGTTTACACCCACAAAAGACCATGTCTGATTCAGCCATAATCCACTTATATAACAAATTGAATTACTTGAAACAACACCAAATAAAAAATTACCAATACACGAAGAGTACCCATCACCAGTTCCAAAAAAAAAAAAACTAGTGATAAGAAAAAATTAAGACAACTAGCAAAAATCATGGACCTAGCAACTACTACCTTAGTCTCCAAAAAAAGAGCTTTATTTCAACTTTTCAAAATCAATTTGATCAAATTGATCATTGATATTTGAAAGATCTTTATTCAGTTTCAGTGAATAAAATTATAATCATCAAATTACAAAATAAGTACCATGAGGTCCATGATCCACAAACTTCATAATTTTGGATGAAGAAACAGAAAACAGTTAGGTTCATACTAAAGCTTGGTTCAGAAAAATAGTCCCCGACTTCGAAAACTCAAACCAACATTCTTTATACGAAACAGGGCCATTTATACATGATAAAAATAATGCATACAAGAAAAACGTCGGATAATTTAATGGGGAAAAAAGAAAAATTTAACATACCCAGCTTCTAAAACTAATGATGTACCGGACCATTTGGCTCGAAGAGCAACCTGAACATTCTTGGGTCGCCGGGTCTCAGCGGAAGCTGAATATCCGGAAAGGAATATGCAAACAGCTATGAGAATCAGTACCCAAAACCCAGATCTGATTCGGGTCTCCATTGCTCGAATTTGGTATTGACTAAAACAAATGTAAATTCGGGATTGATCACGGTTTAGCCATTGATCAATAAAGCAATTAAAGATTGAAACTTTGGTATGGGAACTGAACAGAGTGGCGCTTGTTTCTGTAGATAATTTGAAATTTGAGATCGGGGGGTTTGGATGAAGTGAAAGAGGGAGACTTCGGACTTCGTTGTTGGGCCAGTTGGGGTTTAGTCTTTGAGTCGACGACGAAGGTGTTTAAGCGCAGTGCTCTTGCAGGAGAGTGAGCAGTTTTAACTAGTTTGGAATATTACCAATTAGGCTTTGCCACGTGGGTGTATCTAGGGTTTATTACGTCGTTTAATTGTATTTTTTAGGGTAGTTACGTAATTTCGTTTAAGTTTGTCACATCCACGTATTAGTCTGACATGTCAGTGGCTCATTGGATTGACAAAAGGAGGGGGTACCCTCGAGGATGGGTACGTTTTTTGGCCGCATTTTGGAAAAAATAATGAGATGAATATCTAAAATAATACATTTAATGATGTGGATGATGAATAGTCATTGATGGATCATATTTTTTAATTTAATTACTAACTCAATGTTTAACTAACATTTGTTAAATTTTAATCCTAAAAGATTTTTTAAAAAAAGAAAAAAGAAAACGTAAAACACCTAGGGCTGTGAAATTGCGATTTCTATATCGTTCTCCGGCGTCGGCAACTAACTCGATGCATTTAAGCAGCTTGAAAACAGAGTTAATCCAATTTTACTTGAGGTATTCTTCTTTTCGTGGCATTGTAGTTAATCACCACATACATAAATAAAAAACATCTAATTTGAGTCATCACACTAATAGTAGCCTGCATGTTGATAATGAATCAGAACTAGTACTTTTATTCGTGACGATGGCACGGCGTCGGTTTGAGAATATATCAATAAATAACGGTGCCAGTATGAACGTGATTAATGTATGAACCGAGCATGATAAAAATAAATTAATAAATGCATATTTCAAAATATCTTTTGCGTATGATCGAATTTGGCTATGTCCAAAATGGGTAATGTCCAAAATGGGTAACCTTCCTATTAAATTAGGTCTGGTAATTACAATCCAAAATATGCTAACTCACCTAACGCAGTCTGAAAATTATTCGACTTAACCCGAGCCGTTACGTTTTTTGGCAAAATAAATTAACGGGTCGATTTGGGTCGGGTTAAAGTGTGTCGAACCCGTTATCCATTTTGACCCGTTATTTTTACACGGTGAAATAGGATCAATGAAATTACACGGTGAGATTGTGAATAGGAGACGGAGTAGAATAGGAGATGGAGGCACGATAGGTGTAGGAGATGGAGTAGGAATAGGAGTAGAATAATTAATTGGAATAGGAATAGATGAATAGGAAGAGAGAGAAAACTGTTGTGGAAAAAAAAACGTGAAAAAACGGTTGTAGATGAAATGGAATCCTGGCCGTTGATTGTGTTTCGTAAAAACAAATCTTGGCCGGCAAATAGCTTTTGATATGAGTTAATCATGGCCGGTAAATAGCTTTGTTAAAACTAAATCCTGACCGGTAAATAGCTTTGTTAACCGTCCTGATCTGTTTTATATAATAGATGGCATATGCCTAGTAATGGATTGATTGATTGTTGCATGTTGCCCTTTTTTTCTCTTAGTCTTAGCCTTGGTTACTAGTTACACTTTCCCCTTTTCTTCGTGTCTCTGCATCATGTTCCATGTGGCTTATATGGGTTTGGATGTGCGTTCTCTTATATTAGGGTTTTCTAAGTTTTTTTTTTTAAATAATTGATGCTGATGATGCCATCTCTTTTTAATTTTTGATCCATGCTTACTTATGTTTTAGTTACTACTGTAATGACAGATGTCATTTTATTCCTGTAAAATTGTTTGCAAATTTAACATTAGAAAGTGGTGGTAAAGTCTAAAATTGTTTGCAAATTTAACATTGGAAAGGTGGTGGTAAAGTCTTCGGTTCAACTATTACTTGAGCTTATAATGTCATCCATTTATGTTACTGCAGAATACATTCAAAGTAGAAAATCAATGGATCCATGTACTCCTAGAGGATTTAAATACAATCTGATGTTGGAGAAACTCTTTCCTAGTTCTTTGATGGAAACAAAGTATTTGTCTTCCCTGCATCCCAGTTGTAACTTCTCGGAATGCAGATCCGCTTCGTTAATGTTGTTGCATAAAGGCAAAGGTATATGTTTATCCAACAATAATGCATGGTTTTATCTCACTTCTTGCCTGAGCTTCGGCTTTCTTGCTGTAAGTAATGGATGAAGATCCTTTCTTCATATAAACAGAGTTGTGCCCATATAAACGATTTATACCTTTGCCCATATGATTTTTATTTTTATACAAACAGAGTTGGATCAACATTTATACCTAAGTTTTAGGGAAAGTTTTTGGCCACAGAGAATTTCTTCCATACATCTAAGGTTATATTGTTATCTATATTCTATATGGAATAAAAAGTAATAATCTCTTATATTTATAATGTGCTAATGATTGAGCTTTGTTTTAATTTTGTTTCTTGCAATTAGTTCTTTGGGCCCCAAAAATATTTATTTCTGAGATGATGGTGGCTAGACAACAATTATGCTAAGAGGATTGGTCAAAATTAAAGAAGAAATATTGGTCACTTGATAAGGATGATTTGCATCATTACTGCTTCTCTTCGTCACATATTGTTTCTCTTCTTCATGACAGCCTTGGGATTGAAAGGTACACTTATGTTGTGTATCCAAAGTAGAGTGTAAAGGTTTCTCAAAGCATTCCTCAAAACCATTCCTCAAGTTGGTTATCTATCTTACAATCTTGTCCTTCAATACAAGGATCCTGATTAATCACTTCGGTTCAATTTAGGCATCATCCTTAAATATCATTGCTTTGTTTCCAGGGCGCTGCAACTACATGTTATCTGGCACTAAATCGAAAGGCGGCTAGTGTTAGTGGTGAATATTTCTCCGACAGCAACATCGCCAAAAGGAACGAACAGGCTAAAGATCCATAATTAGCCAAAAAAACTATGGGATTTTAGTTTGACCTTGACCAATTCGAAGTGACTGGGTGGAGTTGTTAACTCCATTTAGCTCTCTCTCTATAGTTATGTAGAAATTTTGTCGAATGTGTTTTATTTTGTGTGCATAATATACGATACAAGTGTACGTACTCTTTTCATGTAGTGTGTTTAGTACAAGGATTAGTTGAATATATGAATTTTTTTGTAAGATACCTCTGTGACTAACAATGTGATTCTTGCACTTTCAAGTGTCATTAGGAGCTCAAACATGTTAGCAACCTAGAGACTGAAAAGGCGGATTTGGTGCCTATCACCTTTCCAATTTGTATCTTGTTATAATAGGTACAGGGAAAAACAACAATTAAAACAAATTACAAAATATAGAATTGAAAACAATAGAAGATGTTACTTCTGTAAGTCTACTGCTAGCAAGTCTTCTTAAGTTGCTTTGTATTCTAAGTCTGCAAGTAGACTTCAAGTCTGCTGGTGGACTTCAAGTCTGCTGGTGGACTTCAAGTCTGCTGGTGGACTTCAAGTCTACTGGTGACTTCAAGTCTGCCGGTGGACTAAAGTCTACTGGTGGACTGAAGTCTGCTAGTGAGCCTTGATAAAGTCTGCTGGTGGTTGAATAGGACTGCAGTGCAGAACGAAATTCACTGGTCTGAGGCCTGTGTCACACACAGTTTCCTTAAAACAGATTCATCTCTTCCCGTACGTACTTGGAAGCTCTAATGGACGTTTGTTTCCCAGGATACAACGGAGACACCGGAGAAACCTTTAGCACTAAGGATTCCGCGCGAACTGAATTTGTGTCTGACTCTATCACCAATAAGAAAACAGGAGGCCAAAAGAGTACGCTCAACAATTTGCAGAATATAGAGGAGAAATGGAGATTGTCCTTAATCGTGTTTTTATATTGTGGATGACATCTCCTTTTATAGGAGTAGACAAGAGACTAATTAAATAACAACATTGATAATGAAATAAATCCATCATCAATAGGTAAATAGTATCTCTTATTAAAGCTGGTAATAACAGCCCATAAAGTCTGTTATAAATGTTGGAGTTACAAAAATAAAATAATAATTAACAAAACATAGGTTGGTCTGAACAGACAAATTTGGTCCGACATTTGTGTCGCGGGGTATCCGGCTAAACTGGACCATGATTTGCAGGCGTGCGCAAGAGAGAGCTTCTATTCTATTCAAGGTTACCCTTACAACATAAGACACTTGTATATAAACCACTCAAGTTTTTGTTAATCTTCCAATGTGAGATAAACTCACTTCCAACAACCACACTTTAATTAATCATAACTTATTCATCCAAACACCAAATTGGACAAATACATATATGATTTCGATGTTCTCACGTAGTAGAACACGATTTCACAATTAACCTTGTCATTACACAAACGACATGTGAAGAAATTTGTGCCACAAAATTCCACAATTTAATTCGTTAAACACAATTTTTCCAACATATCTTAGCTCCCGAACTTTTTGAATCTAAGTTTTCTTACATTTTCTTTTATTTTAACACAATTATCGATCATAATGATTGTGTTTTAATGATCCAATGATAAGACTCGTCAACAGAGATATAGATTAAACTATTTTAATAGCTAAAAACATTTGAATATTCAAAAGGTGTGTTGCTCGAAAGAAATCTTATCTGTTGATGGTAGTTCTTATTCACAATCAATAGTTGGAAAGACATTATGGGTACCATAATACAATACGAGACAATTATAAATAATCCAATACTCAGACAATTATTTCTAGTCCAAAATCGTTAGTTCCTACATCTTGCTCACTCAATCTTCAGTCTTCAGCCCTACCATTACCTTGCCGACCCTGATAGTTCTGACAAAAAACAAAATCCTTTAGTTAGAGTAGAAAACATGTGACACGTACAATATTTACAACATTGTAAGTAATTAATTTAATGTAAGAAATTAATTTAAGACACATGTCCTTGATGGTGATCTTTCATTTGAGAAAAGCAATGCCATTGTTGAGTAAAATTGTATGGAACTTGTCCTCTTTGATGGTGTAAGAAGGATTGTCCAATGATATAGCTAGTAGGATGGAACCCATAATTAAAGGGTAATATAGGTGGATCCACAGTACTATTAAGAAGCTGAGTTGGGAACTCTCTGATACAGAGTACTAACCTAACTGCTAATCAAACTGTTTCTTTCGTTCTTTGTATATAATGTGGTTCGTTATATACCAATTTTTTCTCCTGGCATACTAGCTAGCAGGATGCTTGATATAGACAAAATGAAAATGAGACCATGCTAACACCACTTAAAAATTAACGACCATTCATTGCAAATTCACTCCGCATTCAATCAATCCTCATCACAAAGTGCCACCTTTATTGAACAACAACTTAAGAAGTGAGGAACGACAGTAAGGGGTTGATTAGTTCAATTACAGCTAGGCTACGACATTAAATTTGATCGACATGATTGAGTTTGTTAGCATAAAAGCCATATGTCAACAATTATAATAAGGTTTGTGTAGATGAGTCTGTGTATGATTAAAATGTGAATGCTAACAACTACCTGGGCACATTTGTTAGCAAGACATAATTATTATATGAAATGCTTTATTGCTAAAATGTGCCGAGATTGTGTTTATAGCTGATTCTTGTTGATTCTTCTACTCTTAATCAAAAAATTCCAGTAAAAATGAATTGAAGTAGCTTCAGATGGTTTCATAACCTGTTTTTTGGCATAAAATGAAAAAAAGAAATCAAGAACACAACCATAATAGAAGATAAAACACTTCAATTAAATTCATTTTTTATAGGTAGGTATGACCCCTGGGGATTGGAAACAAGTACCTCTAGATCTTTGTCATCTCTCTCACCCTTACGGGTCATATTGTAGCTTCAGATTAATATTCACCAGCTTTCGAGTTCAGGTACAAGAACAAAACAGTGCTGCTAAAAGAAAACATAGACGTTTCTAGACAGAGCTTTTGCAATTTTACAAGAAAAAACTGACTTGGGATGGATAATTGACTAGTATTAAATTGAGTTTAGTTAATTGGCTGTAAACACAAATTATAATCAAATAAACAAAGAAAAAGAACGTATAAATGCACAACTCATTAAAATAAATCTTAAGCACCAAAAGGTTAGAAAACCATAACATTGGAGAAGCAATCATATCTAAACTTTAAAGTAATTTTATTTCATACTGGATAATTGTGAAAAAAAAAATCAGAAAATCATAACATCCATTAAGTGCTTTGCGGATGATAAGAGTGGTATTGCGATGGAGGGAGGGAGAGAGAGATAGATAGAGACCTGGAGATATGCCAAAAGAGATGCCATTGTCGATTGCCGATGCTGGTGAAGAAGTAGAAAAACAGGATGTCATCGGGTCGGTTGCCGACACTGGAGAACGGCACAGAAATCGCAATTCGCAACCCTAGGGGAAAGTGTAACTAGTAACCAAGGCTAAGCGGGAAAAAAAAAGAGCAACATGCAACAATCAATCAATCCATTATTAGGCATATGCCATTCTGATCCACATGTAGACTACTATTAGTGTGATGACTCCAATTAGATGTTTATTTATTGATGTGGTGATTAACTACAATGCCACGAAAAGAAGAATACCTCAAGTAAAATTGGATTAACTATGTTCTCAAGCTACTCAAGCGCATCGTGTCAGTTGCTGACGCCGGAGAACGACATAGAAATCGCAATTCGCAGCCCTAGGTGTTTTACGTTTTCTTTTTTCTTTTTTAAAAAAATCTTTTAGGATTGAAATTTAGCCAATGTTAGTTAAACATTGAGTTAGTAATTAAGCAAAAAATGAGGTCCATCAATGCCACATCATCATCCACATCATTAGGTGTATTATTTTAGGTACTCATTAGGTACCCATATCATTACTCTTTTGAAAATCTATTTCTTGCCGAAATGTTTTGATAGTTTCGCGGATCACTTTTGAAATGTTTTATTGTAAAATATGTGTCTCCTTAAATCAAATTATTGTTGGTGTCTCATTGAACCAAATTATTGTCGTTAGCGTGTCGTAGACACATTGAATTATATTGAAATGTAACATCTTTAAGATTACTGTTTAATAAAAACATATTCAAAATTAGAATTGAAGATTACTGTTAAATGTTTGTATCCTTAAACCAAGTTATTGTTGTTAGCATCGTAAACACATAGAATTATATAGATGGTTTCTTCAAAATCAAATTATTTGATTTTTATTTATTAAGGGTAATACAGATATTTGTCTTTTTATTTAAATTAAGCGAACATTATTATAGTAAAACTAATGTTTGTACCCGTGCGTTAAACACACGACATATATGTTTTTCAACTAAACTACACATAAGCAAAATGATGAGCAAAAACAAAATTAAAAGAATAAATTATGATACACTGTTTAAATAAAACAATAGTGTTAGGTTTACCATTACTTCTACCACTATTATTACCACTAAACCTTAGTGAAGGGTAAAATTGTCTTTCACTAAAAACATTAGGTCTTCACCAAGGCTTAGTGGTAACAATAGTGATATAAATAATGATAAACCTAACATTTTTGTAAATAAAATATCTATATTACAATAGAGCTCATATTCGCACGCTCGCAATTGACTAAAGCTAATCAGGGGCTGAGATCAATTCATTTACTGAGATCCTGTGGTCCTAATTTCTTCCAGAGTTCACACGTGTGAACTACTGTTGAGCATCCCCTTCAATTCTACGGCTCTACGTGCATACCCTCTCCCCAATCCTTTTCTCTCTCTTCCTCTGCGCCCTCTCCCTTATTCTTACCTTGGAGAACTTGCCTTACCATCTCTATCCTCACCACGGCATAGTTAACCGCCGCCTTTTCAAGTCTCCTCCTAATCCCAATCCCGTTAACGGCTCCGGTGATGTCACCGTCGATCCTTCTAGAAACCTCTGGTTCCGTCTCAATTGACCGCCGATGATCGTCTCCCAGTCATCGTCTTCTTCCACGGATTCGTCTTCTTTACCGCTGGGGCTTCGGTTTATGATGTTGTTTGCCTCCGATTCACTCGCCAAAATCGAGTCCAGGGCAGTCATCTTTGATCGAGGTTGTTCCTGCCACCGCCGAAATCGAGCACTGCCAGATCGGATTTGTTATGCTTAGGGTTACAGTCATCCTGAGAAACTGGGTCGCGCACAACATCTATCTATCGCTCTATCCTTTCCGACTTGGTGAGTGATTGTTTTCTTCTCCAACTGTGTTTGATGCCAATGTGAATGTTGATGGGCAGACTGTCAATTTCAGTTTGTTAGTGTGCATGTGATTATTTTTGTGAAATCTGTATTTGGTTTGCTGCCTTTGAAATATGTATTTTGTGTCTGTTAATACGATTCCCTTACTCCTTGAATTGATTCTTAGAACTATTTTTGCAATTATATTTCACACAGCACTTTGATATCCCTACTATGATTATTCAGCACATTTTGTAGAAACAGTACTAAGACTGAATCATGTGAGAGATTGATTGACTTGGAAGACTGTTTGCAGCTTTTCTCTCCCCTTGCCGAAGCCCATTGCTGTCTGTGCGCCTCTCTCCCTCTTTCTCTCAGTCCAGGTACGATCTCTCTCTGCAACCCTTTTTCTTCTCCCTTTTTCTTTTATTTTCTTGGTGGAGTTGCTTCCCATGATCTATCTCGATATTTTTGCATTCTGGGTGTTTGTCAATATGACCGACTGACGAACCCGCAACCCTTTTTCTTCTCCCTTTTTTCTTTTATTTTCTTGGTGGAGTTGCTTCCCATTGTCTGTCTCGATATTTTTGCATTCTGGGTGTTTGTCAATATGACCGACTGATGGACCCAAGTCAGTGTTTCTTCCTCGATTAGTTTTGAAATTTACAAATTGCTATATGGGTTGTCTTTACTTTGTTCATATTTTGGTGTTTTGCTACATGAGTTTGGAAATTTTTTGCTGCCGTCTTCCCATGATATGTCTCGATATTTTTGCATTATGGGTGTTAGTATGATTTGTAAACTATCAGCTATGTATTTGCTACTGTTTCATTTGTTTCATATACTCTAATTCCACTATTCATATTTGACGATTTATTTGATTAATTATACTTCCCAGGCTGATTACGTAGTTGTTAAAATTTTGAACTTTCAAGTGGAGACTATTTGAGTGGAATAAGGGACTGATTATTTGTCTTGCAGTAGGTAAATGGATTAGTTTGTATAGGTTCATTTTTGAAGCTTCTTCAGATTTGGTTATCAATTTACAGTGTTGAGGCTTTTGTAAGGACTGATTATTTGTCTCGATATTTTTGCATTCTGGGTGTTAGTATGATTTGTTTTGAGATTTTCGTTGATCATGTAAACTATCAGCTCTGTATTTGCTATTGTTTCATTTGTTTAGTATACTCTGATTCCACGATTTATGTTTCGATTCATATTTGACGATTTATTTGATTAATTATACTTCCCATGCTGATTACGTAGTTGTTAAAATTTTGAGCTTTCAAGTGGAGACTATTTGAGTGGAATAAGGGACTATTATTTGTCTTGCAGTAGGTAAATGGATCAATTTGTATAAGTTCATTTTTGAAGCTTCTTCAGTTTTGGTTATCAATTTACATTGCTGAGGCTTGAATAAATGGTATCTTTTCCCATCCCAGAAAGAAGATAAATAGAGCCCCCACCCAATAAATAGATAAGAGACCCACCCAAGCAAGTAATGTTCACTATATATGCTGCATCCAAATCCTAAAATTAGAACACCTATCCCTGACTACTATGAACTTGAAGCATACCTTCTAGTTTGCTTTTTGTTTATGGCATTGAGTTGACTACGGACGTTGTTATATTCAGCAACACGGACCTGTAACAACCAGGTATTTTTATAAAAACAAAAAACATGCAAGTATGTGTCTATGAGACTATAAAGAAGCCCTGATTGAGACAATCATTTGTAAATTAGAAATACGTACAAACCCTTGGAAGATTGGGAAAAGCATTGGTTATTGAGCTACCAAAGGGTATCATAGAGAAGCCCAGGACTAACAACACAGATAGTGGATTAAGCAGAGTGCAAGAGGTTTAACACATAACAACATACACAAGAAATACTCGAAGGACCTATTGCATCACCATAGTGATCATGCTCATAACATAATGCCACAAACCAACCAAATTTTTTAAACACACTGGCATTTAAATGGACACTTTTTTAGCATTGGTAACTGTTGACGAATGGGAAAAAAAATTGCAGCAACTGAGTCTGACATTTAGTTAGCCAACACCATACTCATATGCATATTGGGTAGTAGCCAGCTAAGATGTAATTCGTTTGCATCAGATGCTGAGGAGTATGTGCCAAATATACATGATTTTCATATATATGTAGAAGGATGGATATGTACAGAGGATTGAGATGCAACCGTGATGACATAACAGCCTTCCACGACTCTAAGTCAGCCATTCCATTCTCCTGAAAATGATACAAACTATTTCATTAGATATGTAAGTTAAGCTCCTCAATTCTAGAACAGTTTAGAGGTCGTAATACACACCATAGTTTCATTCCATTCCAAAAGATCTTTGTTTTCTAATTTTGCTTTCTCCAAAAGCACTGAATATTTCAACAGCTCCTTATCAAGCTCCGGCAGAACATCACTTTGTCTTTTGCTGAGTTCTTTAATGTAGTCCTCGAGCAAAGATAAGTTCGTCTCGAGCGATCTCACTATGATACCAATTGTAAGCACATAGCAGTTGAACACTGCCGAAGGTATGTAACGTCAACCAGTTTGCTGATTTTTGTTTCTCAATCGCCTTTCTCCCACTCCTCAAATTCAATTCACGTAATCCCTAACAGTTGTTATCTTCTCTTTCGATCAAACAACTGACTTCTCGATTAGTCAAAAGTTATATATCATATTGACTTTTGGGATAGATTAGGTCAAACAGTTGGATCAGTCGATTGGGTTGTAGACTGAAATCTGGACGTTTTAGTGGTAAAATAAAATGTGACAGAGCTTCTCCACCGGCCATGTGTGGTGTGCCCACCGTTTTGACGCATAAACATAATCTGGGAAAGGGAGATTGGGTGCCTGTTTGGGAAGGGATTTTGGATGGGGATAAAAACTGAGCAAGCAATTCACCGTAATTAAGAGTGAGTTTGGTGTTGAATTTTGGAGGCTTATAAGTTATAATCACTTTTTGAGCAAAAATATTTTGATGGATGTTTGACACTAAGTAATTTTGTATTTAGGCCAAAAGTGATATTGTGTTTAAGTTGTCAACAAGTATAAATAAATTATTTTTAGTAATTTCAGTATATCACTTTCCCTCTTCATTGTAAGCACATAAGCAAAGAATCAAACACTTGGAGGGCTCTAAAAGTAGAGCTCCAACCTATCAAAAAATGGCATTGTGTTAATTCTGTCATTCACCCATATATATATATATGTTTAGATTTATTGATTTTGATTTTTGGTGGTTCCCAATCTGATGTTCTTATTATATATTTTTATTTAGTTTTGGTTCTTAACTTGGAATGGTAAACTAGCACTGTTTTCTCCTTCAGTTGTTAGTGATTCATAATTTGAATTTTTTTGTATTACCAAATAAAGAAAGTCTTGAGTTCTTTCTGTATTATCAAACAAAGAAGGTCCAAGTTCTTGACAACGAGTGTTTTGATGAACAGGTGGCACAAAATGTGTATTCTGTAGTGATGGTAAGATGAAGATAGAAACGGCCTCGGTTGAATGTAGGGTATGCAAGGGTGCAGGTACTTGATATATTTTCTTTTGACTGGTTGGGCTGAATTAGTAGAGCATGTAAGGACTAAGAAGCACAATTACAGAGATGAAACTCATATGTGATATGTTAATTAAGTAGGACATGCATACAATAAGGATACAACAATAGATTTTTTTTCATTTTTTTTCTGCATTTATGAAGCTGAAATATTAATATTATGTACTCCATGGCTAGATTTGTACTGAAAAGGTGACAATCAATCAATAATTACTGATTACATTGGACAGGGCACATCTATGAATTTACATATGCATATGCCATTTTGGGATTTTGAAGGAAAAATGAAGATTTTTTTCTTCTGACGAGCATAGGAACATATTAGTGTTAATTAGTCTCTTTTTTTTGTTTTATAGTTACTTATATTTTTGGTATTGATTTTTGGTGGTTCCCAATCTGTAAGTTTCCAGTCACTGCCTCAAGTTGCTCAAGTTTCCGAGGTGTTCTGTGATTTCGCAACTTTCACTATGTGCCGGTGAGTCCCAACTCTCCATCTTTCTCCATTTTGAAATATGTTTTGATTAGAGATTTTGTTGTGTGTTTATTCAATAGCTCATGGTTATGGTTTCGTAAAATCAGTCACAACATAGAGATGTACCGAAGGTCTGTAAAATCAGTCACAACATAGAGATGTATTTGTATTTGATTTTCGTTTAATTGTAGAATCAACTAGATATATGCCTTATTTATCCATGCAAGTATTTGACCTTTGATGTCATTCATGTAATCTAAGTTCTCAGAGCTTTGACAGAAAATTGGTTCTCATTTCCACAGTACTTTGAAGAAGCTTCAGAGTACTCCCTCAAAACTTTGATTTGAAACAGGTAATACATGGAAAAATGGTACATTTCTGTGTTTTTATTTTTTTGTTAGTGTTTAATTTCATTTAATGTCATCTTACTTTCTGATCTTCCAGTACTATAGCGAGTTCCTATGAGTATGGGTATGAAGATAACATAGAAGAGGAGTATGCGTACTAGATCAAGATCGCATAGAAGAGAATAAAAAACTGAAGGTAGAGGAGGTTGACTCATGCACAATTCGAATAGGACAAAAACGAAAAAAGGGAGTAAGAGTTAGAAATTGTGAAAGGGCACTTTTTTTATCATCTGTTTAGTTAATTTAGTTGTAGTATCTCCACTTCTAAATCTCATAGTTTCCTCTAAAACTTTTGGTTTGACCATTGTGCTTACATTATCAGAAAAAAGAGGAAATTAAATATGTTTTTTCTTCAGTTTTTGGGTTTTGTCATCTTTTTGTTGTGTAGTGTACATTTATCTAACTCTACAAAATCTCAAGCATATAGTGATTCATTCTCATATAGTTCGCTCAATATATTGATCAAATCCCATATTGGCACCGTGCCATAGGCACGGGCACAAAATCTAGTATAACTATAAGATTAATCATTATATATTCTGAAGAAAATAAATTCTTAAACACAACATTTATTGTTTTATTTGTTGGCTTATCATCTTCATTGTATATCAATATCTTCAGACCAAAACTATTTGTTACTTTTAAAACTGCTACGTACAACTGTCCATGGATGAACACTCACTTATTCAAAAAGAGTCTCACATGTGATAGTAATTGACCTTAACTCTTATTAATTGTCATTGCATATGATACCATCAATAGAAATTGTCTTCTTTAAAACATGAAAGGAAATCTCACATCTGATAGAGTCAATGACATTTTTGATATAAAAACTTTTTATCCAACATTGATTCCATTTAAAAATTTAGCTTCAATAACGTGATGCACAAGCTTTGTAATGACTAGTCTTGATCGATTGCACAACCCTGTAGTAGGGGTGAGCAAAAAACCAAAGAAAAAAAACCTGAAAAATCGAAACCGTGCAACTGAGCTACTAACCAGTTTTCTTTTTTTACAAAACCGAGGATTTCGACTTCGGTTTCGGTGTCCATTTATCGTGCCTGAAATTACAACCGAACCGAAAATCTTCTAGGTCTAAGCTCTAAAGACTAAACATTTCAGACTATCACACTCCCCAGTCCCCACGCCGTCTCAAGGCTTTACCATCTCTCCCCAACCCTAAGTCCCTAACGATCTTCTCCAATCTCCGCCATCATTCTCCCCTTCGAGTCATTGACGAGTCTCCACTTCGACCGACGAGTCTTCTCTTCGACGGCGACGAACCTTTCTCTCTCCCTAGAAGCGGTAAGAGCCATAAATCTCGTTTCTCTTTTCCATTCAATTCATTGATTATAGCTCAAATCTCTCAGTTTAATTTCTTTCATATATGATATCTGCATTTTCAAATATCGCTTAATTAAACTCGATTTTATCATATACAATTTATACAAGTTTAATTTGATTAAAACTCGTCAATTTCCATCTCTTTTCATTTTCCTACTATTTAATTCATACAAATTATATACGGGACAATTTTATGCTATTTGTTCTTCCATTAATCTATATTTATTAATCATTAATTAATAATCTATTATTTATCTATTAACAATTATTAAAACATAAATCGCAGCTGCCACATGACGACTTTCTGTTGAATGTTTAAAGTTTTAAAATATTTATATGCTTTGACGTGACACCTTCTTGTGAAGATGTAATTTTTTTTTTGATGCCGAAAATTAAAACTAGATAGATTTTAAAATCGGTACGTCCTTTATATATGGTAAAAGTTTTTTTAATTATTTTTTGCTGCCAAAATCAGTTAGTACGAGATAGATTTTATCACATTTGATTTATACGCGTTTTACTTGATCATGACTACAGATTTTCATGGTAAAAGTGTTTTTTTGCGGATAGATATTATTAATTCTCATAAATTTTAATATTTCAATTACATATTCATATGATCAATTTTGAATATTTACCTTATTTTTCGTTTCTTTCAAATTATTCTAATTAAAAATTTAAATTATTTATTACAAGTTTAGAAAATCATCTCATTATAAACAACTTTGCACAAAAAAAATATTAAAACTGTGCATAGGTACTATATATATAAAGGAGACACCACTTTTAAGGAGACACCAGTTTTAAAATCTATCCGATTTTAATTTTTGGCAGGAGAAAATATTATTTATATATATAATTTTTTCTCCTGTCAAAAATTAAAACCTGATAGATTTTAAAACTGGTGTTTCCTTTATACATGGTAAATTATTTATTTATTTTTTACCATTTATTACTGTCAAAATCAGTTAATATATGATATATTTTATCACATTTGATTTAAACGAGTTTAACCTGATTAGTACTCCAAATTTTTATGTTAAAAGTTTTTTTGGCGGATAGATTTTATCAATTCTCAAAGGTTTTAATCTTTCAATTACATATTCGTATTATCAATTTTGAATATTTACCATATTTTCTTTTTTTTCAAATTATTCTAATTAAAATTTTTAATTATTTGTTACAAGTTTAGAAAATCATCTTATTATTATAAACAACTTTTGCAAAAATAAAACTATTAAAATTGTGCATACGGCGTGTATGTACACACACACACACACACACACACACACACACACACACATATATATATATATATATATATATATATATATATATATATATATATATATATATATATATATATATATATTCTTTTTCTTGTTACCAAAAATCAAAACTTGATAGATTTTGAAACATGTGTCTTCTTTATGCATGGTAAACGTTATTTTTTAAATACCATTTTTTGTTGTTAAAATCAGTTAATATCAGATAGATTTTATCACATTTGATTTAAACGTGTTTCATTTGATTAGGACTCCAAAAATTTTGTGGTAAAAGTTTTTTTGCGGATAGATTTTATCACATTTGATTTAGATGTGTTTCAATTGATTAAAACTCTCCAATTCTCATGGTAATTTGTTTTTTTTACCATTTTTTGCCGCCAAAATCGGTTTTTACTGGATATATTTTATCATATTTGATTTAGACAAGTTTCATTTAATTAGGACTCCTCAATTGTCATGGTAGAAGTTTTTTAATTTTTATCATTTTACCAAAACTCGGTCAATTTAAAATAGATTTTATCTAATTTGATTAAACGTGTTCCAACAAAACCACAAACAACCACTGCGAAATACTTCTCATCCATCAAACACCTTCTTTACGAGTCTGTCTTCATGGTACTTCCCCTCCCCTCCCCTCCCTAAGAATATTTGTTCAATTGTATAATTTACATGAATTTTCAGTTTGATGATTCGGTGTGAACATTTTGTGAACATTTATTAATTATTAATTATGTGAACATTTTGTTGTTGTTGGTTAATTCAAATAGCTTGCATATTTTATCTACAAAACTAATTTTTAGAAACAACACTAAATCAACCGTGCATCGCACGAGTAATAACCCAGTTATTAATACAATGACATTTTTATGCCTTAATTTTTGAAAGTGGACTCTTTAAGTGAAACATTCGAAAATTGAATAGTAGACTCCTTGCCCAGAACAGATGGAGTAATTTGCAAAATTTTTATTATTGTATTATAACTAATCAAACACATCATCATCAAGTAACATTATTAAACAAATAATAGAGATTTGTAGACATTATTACCTTTTCATCTCACCAATTTCAGGCACCATTGAATCTACAATTATTTTAGCAGTGTAGAAGGTATGTAAGAGAGTTATTTGTCCTGTAGTGTAGATTATTCTAAAGTTGTCAAAATTAATGATATTATATCTCCTATTCTTACTAAATGATTTGAGGAAATCTGCTACTTGAAATGTTTTTTTGGCTTGCATAAGTGAATCAACACCACCGGTGGATCATTGGTTAATGTTTCAATATGTGTCAAAAAAAATTCAGCATAGAATCCCTACAGTGTGCATTTCAGCATGTTATTCTTGCAATCAAATAGTTAAGATTGTTAGCAATAATAACACAACTAAAAAGTTGATGGATATACTTTAGGTCCTTTAGCTCAATGTCAATATATATTTTGCATTTGACTCGCCACGACTGTTCGTTTGTGATAAGCTTGTAATTTTCGTCTCATTTTCATTATTTTTCGGAATTTTTATTGATGATTTTGAGCTTTGGTTGATGATTGATTGCATTTGAGATATCATTTTTATGTATTTTGTGCTTCATGTAGGTATCTCAAAAATATTCAAGGTTTTATGGCTCAATATATGCAAATTGAGGAAATTCCAGGCTTCAATGTTAAGTTTGGACACTTGTCGTTAGGGTCCGTTAAGAGTTTCAATGCACAGCAAGCTAACAAAAGCTAACTAAGGACTAAATCGCGATGTCTGAGAGCAGAGGGTCTTCGGCAGCCACATTGAAGGATCCAGGGGCACCGGAGCAATTTCAGAAAGATGGAGGGCAGCGCTGACAACCGGCTTAATCCTTCATTAATACGCTGTCGCCTTCTCCCTGTGCCACGTCACCCGCCTCCTTTGTGGCTGACCCGCGGTTTCCTCTTCCGGATCCGGATCCAACCCGCGCCATTGCCCGCTTTCAAGCCCACCTCCTCTCACAACTTCGGCCCGTTTCCCCATGGTTCAGCCCGTTGTCCCTTGCCTGGTTGCCCCGCCCCCAAGCCGTGACCCAACTCTCATTTCTCTTCTAGTTTTGCCCCCAAATCTCCATTGAACTTCCAAAATTGCCCCCCTTTTTTGGCTTGTGCCCTAGCAGCCTTTGAATTAATGGAGCACCATTTTTCGGACAGAAGGGGCTGGAAGGCTAGAACAGGAAGGAAGGGAAAACTGGGAGCACAAAAAGCAGCAGCCACATTTCAATTTTCCATCTCCATTTTTCTTCTTCTCTCCATTGTTCTTCCATTGTTGCTCAAGCCAAGGCTAGGATTTTATCACTTCCTCAAGTGAAAAGTATTGTACACTTTACTCTCTATTTTTATTTAATGTCAATATTTTTCAATGAAGATTTGATTTATTTCCTTAGCATTATGAACTAATTAATTGCCTAGGGTTTTGATATATATTGGCTTGGATGTTGTGATTTAAATTTGAGGTTTTGTTATTAATTTCTATTCACTTATTTTTGGGTATTATGTTGTGTTCTTAATGCTTGTATTGATTTGATCACTCATTACATGATTTTTTAAATTACTTAATGCATGAAACCCTCTCATTGAAATCAACCTCATTTTAATATTACTTTATTTAATTTCTTGTTTTAACTTTAGTAATTAGTTAATTCACGTAAAAATCGATCGTCTAAATATAATTAAAATTGCATCGTGCTTGGTATTCATCAAAAACAACAAAATTGCTTCCTCATGGGTTCGACACTCTACTTATTCACTTTATTACTTGTTTGACCGGGTAATCTTGCCCGTGTTGCGTTTTCGCACCAACAAGTTTTTGGCGTCATTGCCGAGGAAGCACGGTGTTGTTTTAAGATATCAAAATAGTTGCTTTTGAGGTTGTAATTTAGACATTTTTATTTTCTTGTTTTTAATTATTATTGTTACTTGGGCTATTGTGCTTGATCTTTTTGGTGTAGTTCTTTGAGCTTGTGTGTAGGTGTATGCGACACACCCGATCGACAAAAGTTTCATTGTTGCCGATTGATCCGGAAATTGAAAGAACTATCCGACTTCGCCGTAGAGTGCAAAGAACTATGGCGGAAGCTGGTGCCGAATATATTCACCGAGAAGAAGTCCAAGAGGCTAATGAAAGGGTGAATAGAAAAGAAGCCCAAGGGGCTAATGAAAGGAGGAATAAAGAGAATCATATTGAGGAAGAGAGGCCACTCCATGACTTCACTATTCCCTACATGAACGATTATCTACCGGGAATTGTGAGACCTCCCGTGGCCGCCAATAACTTTGAGATCAAGTCATCTCTCATCTCTCTAATCCAAGGGAACGTCCAATTTGGGGGATTAGTGACTGAGGACGCCCACGATCATATCATGAACTTCATGGAGATTTGTGACACTTTCAAGATGAATGGAGTGTCGAGTGAAGCCATACGCCTTCGCTTGTTTCCTTTCTCTCTTAGGGATAAAGCGAAAGTGTGATTGAACTCGTTGACTCCGGGGTCTATCACAAATTGGGGAGAGTTTAGGCAAGCTTTCTTAGAGAAATACTACCCTCCGACAAAGACAGTCCAATTGAGGAATGCCATCACTTCTTTTCTTCAACTTGATGGTGAGACCTTGTATGAAGCTTGGGAGAGATACAAAGACATTTTGAGGAAGTGCTCGCATTACCGATTGCCCCAGTGGTTGATAGTGCAAACATTTTATAATGGTTTGCCTCCATCAACAAGAACCACAATTGATGTGGCCGCGGGTGGAGCATTTTTGACAAAGAATGTTGATGATGGGTATGCTTTGTTGGAGAAGATGGCTTCAAACAATCACTTTTGGGGGAATGAAAGAGGAGCTCAAAGGAGTGTTGCCATGGTTCGTGAATCCTCAACCGAAGTTGCTAGCTTGACCGCTCAAGTAGCGGAGCCTACCAAGGTTTTACAAGCTACTCTTCTTCCACAAAAAGTGGCATGTGAGCTTTGTAGAGGCCCTCACACATCGGATGTTTGCCATTTGAAAATGGAATCAATCCAATTTGTGTTCAACTTCAACCGAAGCCAAAACAACCCATATTCAAACACATACAATCCGGGTTGGCGAAACCACCCTAATTTTTCTTGGAGTAACAATCAAAACCAACCCTCCTCCTCAACCCAAAATCGCAATTCCAATAACCCTCCCGGATTCTCTAACCAACCTCACCAACACCAACCACAATACCAAACCCAACCACCTTACCAAAATCAAAATCCACCTCAACCTCCACCTCCACCAAAGAAAGAAATACCCATTGAGGACCTTCTAAAAATCATCCAAGATCAACAAGCCATAATCCTTAGCACCCAATCTTCCGTGAGAAACCTTGAAATTCAAATGGGTCAAATGACATCTTCCATGAATTCTAGAACTCAAGGAAACCTTCCAAGTGATACCGAAACCAACCCGAAGGGGAAGGAGCAATACAAAGCGGTTACTCTTAGAAGCGGGAGAGAGTTGCAAGTTGAAAAAGGTGAAGAGAAGGTGGGTGAGAAAAATTGTGAAGAAGTGCAAGAACAATCCAAAGAGATGATTGAGCCAATTCCCCCACCTCCGGTCAAAGAGAGAGTGTATCCTCCACCTCCATTTCCGCAAGGCTCCAAAAGGCAAAGGATGACAACCAATTTCTTAAGTTCCTTGAAATCTTCAAGAAGCTTCACATCAACATTCCTTTTGCCGATGCTTTGGAACAAATGCCTTCTTATGCCCGATTTGTGAAAGATATCCTCTCCAAGAAAAGAAGACTTGGGGATTATGAAACTATATCTTTGACGGAGGAATGTAGTGTCGTGCTACAACAAAAGCCTCCTCCAAAATTGAAAGATCCGGGTAGCTTTGTAATTCCATGCACTATTGGGGAGAATTTTACGGGCAAGGCATTGTGTGATTTGGGGGCAAGCATTAATCTCATGCCATCGTCGGTTTATAGGAAGCTTCGATTGGGTGAAGTTATGCCTACTTCTGTTACTCTTCAATTGGCGGATAGGTCTCTAGCTTATCCCAAGGGTGTTATTGAGAATGTTCTTGTGAAAGTTGATAAGCTCATCCTTCCGGCGGATTTCTTAGTGCTTGACATGGAAGAAGATTGTGAGGTGCCAATTATTCTTGGCAACCGGGAGAACCTTAATTGATGTGGCAAAAGGAGAACTCACTACGAGGGTGCATGATCAAGAAGTCACCTTCAATGTCTTTAAGGCCATGAAATATCCCGGGGAAGTGGAAGAATGTTCAAGGGTTGATGTGATATTGACAAATGTGTGGATGAAGTCTTCTAAGACATTCATCCCAAATATCCTTTTGATAAAAATCTTCATTGTTATTCCAATTCTTTGCATGATTCTACACTTGCACACAACAATGAAATAACTTGTGATGAAAATGTGAATTTTTTATCTTGTGACAAGTTTTTTCCTTGCAAGGTAGATATGTGAAAGCTCCAAAGGAATCTCTTGATCTATCAAAGGAGACATGCAATCAATTGAAGCCTTCAATTATCGAGCCTCCTCTTCTTGAATTGAAGCCTCTCCCACCACACATGAAATATGTATTCTTGGGCAAGAATGAGACACTTCCGGTGATTATTTCTTCTAATCTCTCTCATCTCCAAGAAGAAAAATTGGTGAGGGTTTTGAAAGACAATATGGGAGCTATCGGATGGTCTCTTGGAGATATCAAGGGGATAAGCCCTTCTATTTGCATGCACAAGATTCACCTCGAGAATAAGGCCAAACCTTCAATTGAAGCTCAAAGACGTCTTTACCCTCAACTCAAGGAGGTGGTTAAGAAAAAGATTATCAAGTGGCTTGATGCCGGCATTATTTATCTGATTTCCGATAGTCCTTGGGTGAGTCCTATCCAATGTGTGCCAAAAAGGGGTGGGATAATTGTGACTCCAAATGAAGATGATGAGCTTATTCCTACAAGACAAGTGGTGGGATGGAAAGTATGTATGGATTTTCGAAGGCTCAACAAAGCAACAAGGAAAAGCTCATTTTCCTCTTCCCTTTCTTGATCAAATGTTGGATAGATTGGCGGCACATGATTTCTATTGTTTTCTCGATGGGTTCTCGGGCTATCTCCAAATTTCTATAGCTCCCGAAGATCAAGAAAAAACTACATTCACTTGCCCGTATGTTACTTTTGCTTTCCGACGGATGCCATTTGGTTTGTGCAATGCTCCCGCAACTTTCCAACGATGCATGATGGCCATTTTTTCGGACATGGTGGAAAAGGAGATTGAGATTTTCATGGATGACTTTTCGGTATTTGGGGATAATTTTGATAGTTGCTTGCGGAATCTCACCAAGGTGCTTGAAAGGTGCAAGGAGGTGAATCTTGTCTTAAATTGGGAAAAATGTCATTTCATGGTGAATGAAGGTATTATTCTTGGGCATAAAATTTTCTCCAAGGGTATAGAGGTGGATCTTGCCAAGATTGAAGTTATTGAAAAACTCCATCATCCAACAAATGTGAAAGGTATTCGAAGCTTTCTTGGGCATGCGGGATTCTATCGCCGGTTTATCAAAGACTTCTCCAAAATTGCTAAGCCTTTATGCAATCTTTTGGACAAGGATGCTACTTTTGAGTTTGATGAAGATTGTTTGAAAGCTTTTGAAGCATTAAAGCAAAGATTGGTGTCGACTTCAATTATCATGTCTCCCGATTGGTCCTTGCCATTTGAGTTGATGTGTGATGCTAGTGACTATGCCATTGGGGCGGTTTTGGGTCAACGACGAGACAAGATCTTTCATGTGGTGTATTATGCAAGCAAGACTCTCAATGATGCTCAACTTAATTATGTAACAACGGAGAAAGAGTTTCTTGCCATTGTCTTTGCGTTTGACAAGTTTCGGGCATATCTCATTGGTTCGAGGGTTATTGTGTACACCGATCATTCGGCGATTAAGTATCTCTTCGCCAAGAAGGATGCTAAGCCCCGATTGATTCGGTGGGTGCTTCTACTCCAATAATTTGACATTGAAATTCGTGACAAGAAGGGAACCGAGAATGTGGTAGCGGATCATTTATCTAGACTTGAGCAAGACGGAATCTTTTCTCCATCTCCTATCAAATAAGACTTTCCGGATGAAAGCTTATTTTCTATCTCTTATACCACGGTTCCATGGTAAGCGGATTATGTCAATTACATTGTGAGCAACATTATCCCTCCGGATTTCTCTTCATCTCAAAGGAAGAAATTTCTCCATGATGTCAGCAATATATTTGGGAGGAGCCCTATTTATTCAAATTGGGGAAAGATCAAGTACTTCGAATTATGATCTATGAATTATGATATGTGAATTTTGATCTATGAACTATGATTTATGAATTGCTTATGTGATCATGGAATTAATAAGAACCTTGGATATAGTTAATTATTGAAATGGAATTTCGTTACTTTCTATTTATTTATTTTTTAAAAAAATAATAATCTATTTTTATTATGATTATGATAGTGCACATGATTGATTGGAGTGACCTTGCGAGTTAGCAGTTCACTCAAGATAGACTGACTCTTTATATCGTTTAGTAAGTCACATTTTAAGGTTTTGATTTCATTAAATATAGTATTATTGATCGCTCTAATATAAACTAGATGGCACGTGGAGGTCGCACTGGAACTCGTGGACGTGGAAAGGGTACTAGAGCTGGTAGAGTCATGGAAAACTCCACTTTTGGAATTGTAGGGGAAAATGGTGTGCCCCCACCAAATGTGAACGTCAATGGCAATGCACCTGAAGTGGTCCAACCGAATACAAACGTTAATAGACCTGTACCTGCAGCGCCAGTAGACTCTACCCTCCTGACCTTGCTTCAAACTATAGCACAAGCCCTTGTGGGAAATAGGAACCAAGAAAATGCAACACCAACTCAGCTTGTAGCCCCAGCTCAACCTACAGGTAAGACCCGCTAAAAAGTTTTCAGAAGCGCAACCCAAAATCGTTTGCAGGAACACCTGGCACGGATAAATCTGAGGAGTGGTTGAATCACATGAGGAAAATCCTTGAGACGATGACATGCACTAGTGAACAACAAATGAAGCTTGCAACCTTTATGCTTCAGGGAGAAACTAGTCAGTGGTGGGATTCCGAGAAGACTACATTAGAGTCTCGGGGTGTTGAAGTGATCACTTGGGACATATTTGTAGAGGCATTCAACAAGAAGCATTTTCCCACCAAGTATGAAGGACAGAAAGCTAGTGGAGTTTCTTAACCTCAAACAAGGGAAAATGACGGTTGACAAGTACAATGCAAAATTCATCGAGTTGTCAAAATTTGCTCCTGCTCTTTTTGCTAATGAAGGTCAGAAAGCTAGGAAGTTTGAGAAAGGTCTAAATAGTCGATTAACTATAAGATGACTCCTCTTCAATTACCCACCTATGCTGATGTGCTGGACAGAGCTCGTGTGATAGAGCTGGAGTCTGCCAAGTATCAAAGGAAGAAGGATGAGAAAAGAGGGGTCCTGAAGATAGTTATGACAAGAATCATGGTAAGCAGCAGGAGGGGAATGACTATGGAAATAAAAGAAGTAATATAGAGAACAATGATAACAGAGGGACCAACCAGCCAAGTCGGCATTATAATCATGGCCATCAGCATAATCAGTGGCGGAATCAGAACCAAGGTCATCAGCAGAACCAGTGGCGTAATCAGAACCAGGGACGAAATCAAAATCAATGGCATAATCAAGACAAATGTGCATATTCTGAATACCAATCAGACTTGCGGTAGGTGTGGCAAGAACCACAAGATTGAAGCATGTTTTTGGACAAAGGGAGCTTGTTTCAATTGCAACAAGGTGGGACATAAGGCCAGGGACTGCCCAGAACCATAAAAGGGTGGTGCTAATCAAGGAGAACGGGGGGAAGATAAGACCAAACCAAGAGGACATGGAAGGATATTTACAATGACAGCTAGGGATGCAAGGGCTACAAATGACGTGGTGGCAGGTACCGTCCAGTTTTACTCTCGTGACGTATATGCATTGATTGATCCTGGTGCCACACACTCAATTATATGTACCACACTCGCACATCGTATGAAATTGTCTTCCCAAAGTCTGGAAGTAGATCTAGTGATAGACACGCCTACTAAAGAATCCATCCCCATAACCATAGTGTATAAGTCGTGTTCTTTGAAATTGGATGATAGAGAAATGCCTATTGATTTGCTACCTTTAGATATTCAAGACTTCGATCTAATACTAGGCATGGATTGGCTAGCAGCGTTTCACGCTAAGGTAGACTGTTTTAAGAAGGAAGTCGTATTTAGCATACCGGGTGAGGCAGAATTTCGCTTTAAAGGGTCTAAACCAGTAGTTCCATCTTGTATTATTTCTTCCTTGAAGGCGAGAAGATTGTTAAGGAAGGGTTGCCGAGGATATTTAGCCCTCCATTATCGATAATTGAAAGGAAGAGGTTAAGTTGGAGTCCCTATCCGTGGTTAAGGAGTTTGTGGATGTATTTCCGGAGGATTTGTCTGGTCTTCCACCTGAACGGGAGGTAGAGTTTGGAATCGATCTAGCACCGGGGACGACACCTATTTCTAAAGCACCATATAAAATGGCACCAGCAGAACTTAAGGAGTTAAAAGAACAATTACAGGAATTGTTGGAGAAAGATTTGATTAGACCAAGTGTTTCACCTTGGGGCGCTCCGGTATTATTCGTGAAAAAGAAGGATGGGAGTATGAGAATGTGCATTGATTACCGTGAACTCAATCGGGTTACAATAAGGAATAAGTACCCATTGCCTAGGATTGACGATTTGTTTGATCAATTAAAAGGGGCATGTTACTTTTCAAAAATTGATCTCCGCTCGGGTTACCACCAGTTGAGAGTTAAGAAGGAGGATATTTTGAAGATCGCTTTTCGAACTCGCTACGGGCATTATGAGTTTTTGGTGATGCCGTTTGGACTTACAAATGCTCCAGCTGCCTTCATGGATCTCATGAATAGGGTTTTCCAGAAGTTCCTCGACCGGTGTGTGATCGTATTTATTGACGACATATTGATCTATTCGAAGACCCGAGAAGAGTACGAACAACACTTGAGGTCAGTACTACAAATATTAAGAGATGAGAAATTGTATGCCAAGTTTAAGAAATGTGAATTTTGGATGGAGAAAGTAGCCTTCTTGGGACATGTTGTGTCCAAGGATGGAATTTCAGTCGACCCAGCCAAGATTGAAGCTACTGTGAGTTGGGAAAGGCCGACGACTACGACAAAAGTGCAAAGTTTCTTGGGTTTAGCAGGATATTACCGTCACTTTGTTGAAGGATTCTCGAAGATTGCGACACCTTTGACTAAGTTGACTCAAAAGAACATGATATTTGTGTGGACAGAGGACTGTGAGTCCAACTTTCAAGAATTAAAGAAAAGATTGGTTTTAATACCAATTCTTACTTTACCGTCGGGCACGGACGGGTTTGTGATCTATAGCGACGCTTCTTTGAAGGTTCTGGGATGCGTTCTGATGCAAGGTGGGAAGGTGATTGCCTATGCATCACGACAATTGAAGAACTTTGAGAAGAATTACCTAACCCATGATTTAGATTTGGCCGCAGTGGTGTTTGCATTGAAGATTTGAAGACACTACTTATATGGGGTGACATGCGAGATTTACACAGATCATAAGAGCCTGAAGTACATTTTTACCCAGAAGGAATTGAACATGAGACAGAAAAGGTGGTTAGAGTTGTTAAAGGATTACGACTGCACCATTTTATACCACCCAGGCAAGGCCAATGTAATGGTTGATGCTTTGAGCCGCAAGAGTAGGGGAACATTGGCAATGATGCTGACAAAAGAGAAGAGACTTCTCGAAGAGATCAAGAATTTGGGTCTAGAAGTGCGGGTAAGAGGAGGAAAAGGTTATTTGGCTCGTTTGAGCCTTCAATCGTCATTACTAGAAAGGATAAAAACGGCTCAGAGAGTTGATCCAGAGTTAATGAAAATTTGGGAAGGTGTAGAGATGAGAGCTCAAATAAATTTTTGACTTGAAGGGGATGGTATTCTACGTTTTGGAAGAAGGATTTGTATACTATCGGATCCGGAGTTAAAAAGGGAAGTGTTAGAAGAGGCTCACAATTCAAGGTTTGCGGTACATCCTGGGAGTACAAAAATGTACCGAGACATGAAGGAGACGTTTTGGTGGGAAAATATGAAACGAGAAATTACAGAATTTGTCTCTAAGTGCTTAGTGTGCCAACAGGTTAAGAGTGAACATCAACGACCTGGTGGAATGTTACGGTCACTACCGATTCCCGAATGGAAGTGGGAACACATTACTATGGACTTCGTGGTAGGGTTACCTAGAACGCTTAAGGGGCACAATGCTATTTAGGTCATTGTAGATCGATTGACCAAGTCAGCCCATTTTCTTACTTTCAAGATTAATGACTCTTTGGAGAAGCTAGCGAAGTTGTACATTGACGAGATTGTCAGACTACATGTGGTTCCGGTCTCTATAGTTTTAGACCGCGATGCCCGTTTCACTTCGAAGTTTTGGGGTAGTTACAAAAGGCTTTAGGCACAAATTTGAGCATGAGTATGGCTTTCCATCCACAGACAGATGGCCAGTCAGAACGAACCATACAAACGTTGGAGGATATGCTGAGGGCTTGTACTTTGGATTTACAAGGGAATTGGGATGACCATCCGCCGTTGGTTGAGTTTACGTATAACAATTGCTTTCATGTGAGTATTGGTATGGCACCGTACGAAGCATTGTATGGAAAGAGATGTAGATCACCTACGTGTTGGGATGAAGTAGGCGAAAGGCAACTGTTGGGATCAGAACTTGTGCAAATGACATCGGATAAGGTACAGTTGATCAAACAGAGACTCCTTACGGCCCAGAGTAGACAAAAATCGTATGCCGATAAGCGTCGTCGCGAACTTGGGTTTGAAGTGGGAGATCATGTGTTTCTCAAAGTTTTACCGACATGGGGAGTTATGAGATTTGGCATTAAGGGGAAACTCAGTCCGAGATTTGTAGGTCCTTTTGAAATATTGGATCGGGTGGGGGAAGTCACGTATAGGATTGCATTACCACCTATGCTTTCGGGAGTCCACAATGTGTTCCATGTGTCAATGTTGAGAAAGTACATCCCAGATCCAAGTCACGTAATTGCTTTCGAACCCTTACCATTGCGGGAAGATTTGTGCTACGAGGAACAACCAGTTCGTATAGTGGACCAGAAGGATCAAGTATTGAGAAGATGTACAATTCCGTACGTGAAGGTACAGTGGACTAATCACACCGAGAGAGAGGCTACTTGGGAATTAGAGGAGTATATGCGAGAAAGATATTCAAGCCTCTTCGACTGATTAGGTACGTTAAGTTTAGGGACTAAACTTCTTTTAAGGGGGTGAGAGTATAATACCCAGATAATTTTAGCTAAAATATTAATTTTCGTTAAATAATATTTCAATCATTTTGAATCTATATAATTAATTTTATAATTATTGGTGTTGATTTAATGCTTTGAACCTATTTAGTAACTAATTAATTCGGGTTGGGCTTGGCCCACTTGTGTCTAGAGTTAATTACAATCAATACATATATAAAAGGAGAGATGCGATTTTTGGAAAGTTCCAGCCAAAATGCACTTTCCAAAAATAACAACACTTCTACATTGTATATGTGTCATTAATGTATTGGGAAATGAAACGAATTTGTAATCAAAATTAATTAGATAAATAAATCAGAAACTTTTGATATTCTTTATTTGACTTGTGACAATTGACAACCATATATACCAAACTATTTCAACCTCATTCATATCCGACAATATAAAAAATAGTTATGATTTTTTTTAACTATATTGAAATTTCAATGAGCTAATAAATAATTATTTATTTCAATTGTTGAATTTAATAATCACTTATCAATTGAATGATAAATGAATAAATTATCAAAACAATTACATGAATTATCATTGAAGATTAATTTTTTCGGCTGTAATTGAACGCTTAAAGGAGTTATACAGTTCCTTAGCTTTTTTCTTCTCGAGCAATTTTCAAAGATAAAACCACTATAAATTTGTTACAATTTTGTTTGTTGAACATCATTGCTAAAAACAACTGAGGATAACACACCAATATAGAAGAAAACTATATAAAATGCCTCCCTCTCTCATTTTGCTTAAAGATATCAGCCTGACCAAGGGTAAGCCTAGATAACTCAATGGTTTTTCGTGCAAAATGTATATTTTATAATGTAAATGTATCTTTCTAACCTGTAATACTTATTGTATTCTTTTTATTTCGATTGCTTAGGATCTCATGTATTTGGTCCTCCCTTTTTTTCTAGAGATCATGGAGCTACAATAAACTGAAAACCGTTATATATATGAAATTATTAAATTCTCAGGGTACCTTTGTAATCAATAAATAACTTAAACATATGCAATGTCTATGATTAAAGATATAGGAAATAAATTACGATAATTTAATAAACATCATGTTAAAGTGTATGTGCTAAATTTAATACAATTTAATGATCTTCAAACTGATACATATTTATTGGTAACCAATATATATTTATATTTATTTATTAATATGCACTGTGACTACAAATTTCTCAATTTTGGTTTTATCAAATCAGAATAATGAACATTTATAAATAAAATCTAATTAAATCAAAGGAATTTGAAATGTAGAGACGAAAAACAAATAAATTAGTGACTACAAAGAGTTCAATAATTTGAAATGAACAACTACATTAGATACAAGTGATTTAAAATAGATGTATTTTAATTATAAAAAAAATGTTAAAAATAGATCTTCAAAATACAAATCTAAAAATTCGAAATATATATTTTTTTCTATACTAAAAATATAAAAAATTCGGGTATAACGTTAAATACTGAAAATATAAAAAAGTTTCGACTTATTTAAACCGTATTTTAAAAAATAATTAGGTAAAGAAGCATAAATACTTGGATCTTATTATAAGCCATTTTTTTCAGTTGACTAAGTAAAATTAAGCTTTAAGATTTTAAAAAAATCGAAATACAAAGTTGAATACTTTATACAAAAAAAATCTAACGCACCTTGCTACAAAATGGTTTGATTTAATTCTATTTTGGTTGGGGAAAGTCGGTGGATGAATTTTTGAAACGAAGGCTTTGAAGAGATGAAGAGTCATTGTCTCATGTTCATCGGGGAAATTTCCTAGGTTTAATGCTATAAAAATAAGAAAGGTGACCTTTTAGACGACTTAATTGATTAAGAGTGAGAGTGAGGCGATGTGTACACTAGTTAGAGTGAGTGGGGGTGGGAGTTTTAGGTTAGAGAGTGAGAAGCTCTTTATCTATATGACAAGTGCTTAAGATTTTTTTGGGTCAGATTGGTTTTAGTTGGGGTTGTAGAAACTGATAAAAGTTTAGGAATAATGGCATAGCCTTTCCATTGATTTAATCACCTATTTATAGGGAGATTTACAATTAGGGTTACACTTGGAGTAAGGAACAAGAAACCTATACAAGAAAGGAAATATAATAAGGAAAGAACTCTACAAGGTAATTACCACTAATTACTAATTACAAATCAATAAGAATAAAGAAAAGATATTATATTATTTTCTAACATGCCCCCGCAAGATGGACGTCTGAGAGGAGAGACCAATCTTGTGTAGTAATAGATGAAACCGTTGGCGAGCAAGAGGCTTGGTCAAGGCATCGGCCGAGGAGACATGACAAACGCGCAGAAGCCCATCCTGAACCTATTGCCGAATAAAATTAAAGTCCAGGGCCACATGCTTCATGCGAGTATGAAAAACCGGGTTAGAGCAGAGACTCGTGGCGCCCACATTGTCACAGTAGATGACAGGTTGGGTTGAGGAGGTGAGACCGATTTCGCCAAGAAGAGAGACAATCCATCTGACCTCAGCCACAGTGACAGCCATTGCCCGGTATTCAGCTTCAGTCGAGGAGCGAGCTACAGTCCGCTGTTTCTTGGAGCTCCAAGAGATCAGGTTGCTTCCAAGATAAACAATGTAGGCACTCGTGGATGTGTAGTCATCCTTGTTGCCAGCCCAGTCGGCATCAGTAAATGCATGGAGAGCAGGAGGAGACTGGCGATGAAGAAGGATGCCTGTATTGATAGAGCCACAGAGATACCGAAAAACTCTCTTGACCACAATCCAGTGCTCAGTGGTCGGCCTGTGCATGAACTGAGAGAGTTTGTTGACAGCGAAGGCAACATCAGGCCGAGTGAGAGACAAATATTGAAGACTCCCGACCATTGCTCGAAATTCTGTCGGATCTGAGAGAGCAGTGCCAATGTGAAGAGTCAAGGTGCGAGCAAGGAGATCATCTATGTACCCACGTTGGGAAAGCAGAAGACCACTTGGGCGTTTAACAACTTCAACCCCAAGAAAGTAGTGAAGATCACCAAGGTCCTTGAGAAAGAAGTGATTGACGAGAAGAGAGATGAAAGTCTGAACTGCAGCAGGCTGGTTCCCAGTGACAATGATGTCATCCACATATACAAGGAGATAGATGATAGTGCCCGCAGTATGAAGGACGAACAGTGAAGTGTCAGCCACCGAGTTGGTGAATCCGGAGTCTAGAAGAAACTGACGAAGCTCGTTATACCATGCTCGGGGAGTCTGCTTGAGACCATAGATAGCCTTGTGAAGCCGACACACATCATGAGGTTTGTCCTTGTCCGTGAACCCAGGTGGTTGAGCCATGAAAACCTCCTCAGACAAATTGCCTTGAAAAAAGGCATTGTTCACATCCAATTGGCGAATATCCCATCTTTAACAAATAGCCAGTGAGAGAACAAGACGAACAGTTGTCGGTTTGACTACCGGGCTGAAGGTTTCATGATAGTCAACCCCTGGTCGCTGGTGAAATCCCTTGGCCACAAGGCGAGCTTTGTAGCAATCAATGGTGCCATCAGCATGGCGTTTGATGCGGTAGATCCATTTACAGCCAACAATATTGCGAGCATCTGCCGAAGGGACAAGTTCCCAAGTACCATTGCGAGCTAGCGCATTAAACTCCTCAGACATGGCTTTGACGCCACTTCTCATCTTTCGAGCTGAGTGACACATGTTGGTTCATTTGTCATTGCCAGTGGCCGAAAGACTCGGTTCTTGATGGGTTTGAAGATGTTGTTCTTGGAGCGAGTAACTATGGTTGAAGGACCAGATGCAGCGGCGGGCACATGGACAGGATCAGCAGACACGAGCACGGGACGGACCGGAGTTCGGGGCACAAAACGATGGCGGCGGGCACGGAACGATGTCGGCGGGCACGGTGCAAGTGGGGAAAGGGCCATCCTTGGGTAGCTGGATCTTGAGAGAGTGGGAGCGGCTGGGTTAAGGGCGGCCGAGATCAACCACATTCGATTAGTGTGAGGAGGGGAGGCACCGGAGCGAAGCAGTGTATGAGTGAAGGCTTCATGAGGGGGAGCCAAGAGACACTATCATAGGTATCTGCGTGAGCAGGGTTGGTGGCTGGGGTGGACATGGGAAAGGTAGACTCGACAAAGCGAACATGACGCGATATGTACAGCTTGGTGGTGCTCGGATCATAGCAGAGATAGGCACTCTGAGTGAGCGAGTAACCAAAGAAGACACACGGAGTGGAGCGAGCAGCGAGTTTGTGGGTGGAGTAAGGACGGAGCCAAGGGTAGCAGAGACAACCAAAAGCACGAAGCTTGGCGTAGTTGGGCAGAGAGCCAAAAAGTTTATGGTAGGGAGACTGGTAAGCAAGGGTGGGTGTAGGGAGCCGATTTATGAGATAGGTCGCGGTTTGGAAAGCAAGCGACCGTAAAGGCGGAAGAGAAGCACGAGAGAAGGGGAGACCAGTCTCGACAATGTGGCGATGGCGACATTCCGAGAACCCATTGTGTTCCGGGGTGTGAGGGGGCGAGGTAAGGGGTGAGATGCCACGGGCGAACAGGTAAGTGGCCAAGCTAGAATCTCGAGCAAGCCCCATACACTCGCCGCCATTATCCGAGTAAAGGGTGACAATGGTGGTTTTAAAATAATTCTCCACTAAGGCTTTAAACTTGGGAAAGATGGAGGCGACCTCAGATTTGAGTCTGAGCGGGTAAAGCCAAATGTAATGTGTATAGTGAGCAACAAAGATCACATAGTATTTGAACCCATCAATAGAGGGAAGGGGGAGGTCGAAACACCAGTATAAATAGTTTGAAGAGGGAGAGTAGACACAATAGTATTTTGATGAAAAGGAATTTTATGACTTTTATTAGAAAGGCAGTCATTACAATGAATAGGAGTGCGAGAAGTGTTTAATGCTAAACCTAGGCTAGATAGTATCTGACGTTGGATGGGGTCAGACGGATGGCCAAGACGATGATGCCAGTCCTGATGAGAGACTTTGGAGCTGACATAAGCAGAGGGGTGGGGCGGGGTGGCTGTGGTCGGCCATTCATACACACCGTCCTTAGATTGTCCGGTCACTTGTATTCTCCCTGTCAGCAGATCCTCTACATGAAAAGAAGTTGGTAAGAACTCAATAGAGGTTTTATTAGAGATGCAAAATTGAGATATGGATATAATATTCTTTTTCATGTCAGGAACAAATAGAACATTATGAAGGGAAAAGGTGTGTGAGGGTGTATGAAGGGAGGAGAAACCAGTTTTGGAGATAGTTAACCCAGTACCATCACCAATGACCATGTCATCCATGCCCGTGTAGTTGGAGTGTAGCGAGAGATTGCCAAGGTCGCTAGTGACATGATGAGAGGCACCACTATCGAGTAGCCAGCTCGGTGTCCCCGTGTCTGCCGTGGTGGTAAGGTGAGCCCGTGGTTGCCACTTGGAGCCACTTGCCGAGTTGGGAGTAGCGGGCAGAGATGTTGTGGCGATCAGTTGAAAGCTGGGGCAACGAGTAACCGAGTGGCCTTGTTGGCGGCATGCTCGACGCTTACCGCATCGAGGCGAATGCTTGGAGGGTTGGGAAGGTGGCCGAGGTTGCGAGGGCGGCTGATACCGAGCTTGCGAGGAGGATTGCCGAGCTATCGAGCTATTGCTCCTTGTTGCAGTAGGGTTGGCCGAAATAGGGTGCGAGAAGGATGAAGGCTGAGACTGCTTCAAAAGTAGCTCGCGATTGATGAGTTTTTCATGAAGCTAATCAAACGATATGGGAGTATCCCGTCCTTCAACCACATCCACGATGTGGCGATAGTCATCATCCAAACCACCGAGGATGGTCTCAATGAGATCCTCGTGGTCAAGAGGTTTGCCCAAAGCAGTGAGTTCATCAGCCCGACTTTTGACAGACTGCATGTAGTCGGTGATCGACTGAGTTCCCTTGGTTGCTCGCTTGAGGTAATCTTTGATCTGTTTAATGTGACCGCGAGTTGGGCGAGCATAGGTATGAGCCAGATGTCCTGTGCTTCACGAGCAAGGGCGACTGTTGGATCGGAGGAACTGGGGAGCGAGCAGAAGCCAACAAGAGCCCCAAAAAGGAGTTTGTCTTGGCGAATACAAGGCTGGTAGTGAGGGTTTGGGGTGGGGACGCCTTGGATGTTTGGGCATCCTTGGTGAGGACAGTGGGAGGCGGGCATGGGTGTGAACCGTCTACAAACTTGTAGAGGTCATAGCCAATGAGGGTGGCCTCAACTTGGAGTTTCCAAGCTATGTAATTGGTAGAGGTGAGTTTGGTGATGTTGTGGTGGGAGATATTGATGAGGTCGAAGGTTTGAGTAGGATCAAGAGGGTTTTTGACGGTGAGAAAGTGATTTCCGTTAGCCATTGTAGAGGGTGGTTAGGGCGGCGGCTAGAGGAAGAGGAAGAAGGTTTTAGGAGCAAAGCTCTGATACCATGTAGAAACTGATAAAAGTTTAGGAATAATGGCATAGCCTTTCCATTGATTTAATCACCTATTTATAGGGAGATTTACAATTAGGGTTACACTTGGAGTAAGGAACAAGAAACCTATACAAGAAAGGAAACATAATAAGGAAAAAACTCTACAAGGTAATTACCACTAATTACTAATTACAAATCAACAAGAATAAGAAAAAGATATTATATTATTCTCTAACAGGGGTAATATTTGTTGTTCATTAAAGTAATAATAATTTGGATGAAATCAATTGAGAAATTTGGGTAACGTGAAATTTTGAGTATTTTGAGTATTTTTTGTTGTTGTTTGTTTTAGGGAGAAATTTTGGTCCGTTCACTATGTAAAATTTTCAACCGTTATAGTTTTTTATGCTTTTTTTTAGACTAAAAATGACACTTTTAGAGCGAAAAGACTACGACTCTTAGTGAACCGAAAGCGCGCTACAGATCATTTAATCAATTCATCAATTTAAATCACATAATCTAATTTATGCATCGCGCCTTAAATCATAATGTACTAAACCTTCATCTCTCTTCTTTCATGTACACAATCAACATATGATTCAAAATTAATGCATCTTACCAACATCCCACATCTAAGTTGATGCATCACAATTTACAAATTAATGATACATTGTGATTCAAAATTGATGCATCGAGTTTCAAAAAGGGTATTTAAAAACGAACAAATTTCTATTTAGATCTTTCATCAAACAGTATATGCACAGTAATACAAACACAAAAGTAAATTTATTTTGAATCACACGCACAAACACAAAATGAAGACGAAGAAGAACGAGGTATGAATAAGAAAGAGAATGTGAGGACATAAAATGTATTTTTATGTGTTTATATTTTCAATAACCAACATTTTTTTATAGCTACTACGTTAGTACGAAATATCGAAAACTATTATATCTATCAAATTTTGGTCATTTAGAGGCATATGTCTATTATCAATTGTTGACTTAACGAATTACAAAGATGGTTGAATTCCATCAAATCCTTCATTTTTTAATAAGGAAATACATCTAAATAAATTTATAATTACTTTTTTTTAAATTTATGTAATCTATCTTTAATTTTACGTTTTATTAATTTTTTTACTTTTTCATATTAAACTTTTTAATTATATATTTTTCAACTTTAATTAAGTATAGAATTTTATACTAATGTACAAACCGTGCAACGCACGGGAGGATCACTAGTTCCCTACTAATATTACCTAATTAAAATTTGGTCTTGGTCCATTTAATTTTAGGGTTAGGAAACCTAATAGGGCTTTTATATAAATAGGGTTGAGAGGGAAAGAAAAGAGAAGAGTAAAAAAAAAAAAAAGGCAGATAGAGAGAGCCGCCGCCGGCAGCAGTAGAGGTATAGAATTTGTTTCTTTCTTCCTTCTCAATTTGATTGATTTGCGTTGTATATGAATGTATAGACATAATATATATGTAATATATATCAATATATAAATGCATAGTAGCAACAGTGTGTGTGTGTTATTCCGTGTGTGTGTGTTCTGGATTGTGGGCAGTGTGTGTGCAGGAAGCCCATGATTACATGTATTGTAGTATATACAAAGATAAACAAGTGAATAGTCTTAAAATGCATGTGTGTGTACTGTGCGTGTGTGTGTGGTTTGAATAATAATAATAATAACAATAATAATAATAATAATAATAATAATAATAATAATAATACTAATAAATTATTTAATAAACTATCACTTTAATTAGTATTATAGAAATCAATAGGATTAGTTGGTACAATTGTGGTTTAGTGAATATTGTATATTTTAAACTTAGATTTGGGCAAGGAAGGTTAGGACGAACGTACGTGTTGCGGATATTTCTTTCGCTAAGCATTTCGAGGTAAGAGATTATACCTCTTTTAGGTCTTTGATCTTTTATGTATCGTTCGTTAGGTTTACATGACTCCTTTGACATCGATGTTTCTTGAAACGTACGCTGACTTTAAGTCGGTAATTGAATTTGAACTCCGTCGCTTACACTTCCTTCGAACTCATGATTTGATTATCTGTTTATTCTCACATAATTATTGAATTTCATGTGAGATACCTTTTATATGAAAAGTATGATTTTTGGCAATGCCTGATTTTGTAAAAAATATTGATTAGTTGAAATTCTACCATGATCGCTAAGTTGAGTTTGTGACACTATGAATTATAAAACTATGAATTATGATCCTTGTGAACGCCACTTGGCCCGTGGTGTGGTTATCCGGATATACCTATGATCTTCGAATTATGATCTATGAATTTTGATCTATGAATTATGATTTATGAATTGCTTATGTGATCATGGAATTTTGTGAGTAATCTGTTGTCATCAACTGGTATGAGACTGTTGATGACAATTGGTTACTCGAGTTTACTTGTTGCATTATTATCTTTCACTTGGAATCCTGAGTATATATCTGTGAGTAGTTCGTTGTCTTCAACGGGTATGGGACGGTTGATGGCAGTGGGCTACTCGAGTCAATCGTTAAGTATTTATCTTTCTTTGGAATTCCGATCTCTGTTTGACATTTGAAAAACTGCTTCCGCTTATCATTTTTTTTAAATAATGAATTTTGACTATTCTAAAAATATTCATCTATGATTTATCTCTGGTCAACTCCTCCTTAGTAACCGGAGGGGTTGTATATGAACTTTCTGAGCATTGTTCGCTCACCCCTTCATACTCTTATTCTCATGTAATGAATAAGATTAATAGAGGATTTCAGTTCGGGTAGACCAAGATGACAACTTTCGAGAATTTTAGATTTAGTCATTTCTTATAAAATTACTTAATAGTATTTTAAACAAATTATGGACTCATGTTAAGTATTAGATAGATTTTGTATTTAATTATTTTGACTTTGGTCAAGGATATTTAAGATTTAATTATTATGAGATTAGAACATTTATGATTTAAGTTATAATTGTTGGTGACGTGGCCAAATTGTGGGACCGCGGCGTCGGTGCCGAGTTTGGGGCGTTACATTACAGCAAGGATAAAAACAAAATAAAAAACAAAGATAAAATAAATTGTTTTGAAAATGATCTCGTCAATGAGGCTTATAATGAAGAGTTCATTGAAGACTTTATTGAGATATCTAAGCAACGGAATTAAAAAAAACAAAATAGTGAATAATGAAATTAAACACAAGAGATAACCTTTGATCAATAAGCAAACATACTTATTCATCGTGCCTTATGGCAAAAAATATTATATTAGTAAAATATATGTTTAAGCTCATTATATTTGAAAAAGTAACAAAGTGGAATTTATTAAAAGCTCTCAAGATAACATGTATGACTTTGAATAATAATAACATCTCAGACTACCAAGACTATTATATGCTAACAAAACTTTTAACATAACAGTAGCAGATGTAAATAAAAAACAGTGCTCGTAACAGGATGAATGAAGATTTTGATGTAGCTTTATTCAACAAATCATTCAGAATAGGAGCAGCAACATTTTTCAATATCTCCCTCTCCCTCTTATAATTATGTGTATGATTTATACTCAGTAAACGTCTTAAGCTTTCTAGGCTACGTCATCTTCTATATATACTTGCATCATTGACATAAAAACCTTGTAGAATAAGAAAATCACTTACCATAAAAGATTAGTAGGTTAGTGCAATAAAGAAAGACAAGATCTTATCAAATATAGACTTACCAAATAAGAAGGATTCCTTGCCAAATATATTTAGGTCACTTGTGTCTCGTTGAGCAAGACAAACGGCTCACACAAATCATGTTAACAAAGAACATACAATCCTAATAAATTAATAATTTATATAAACCCTAAAATCTAATTAAAGCATAATCTCCAAAATAATATTTATACAAAAGGTGTAATAATAATAATTAATCAAAGTAAATATCAAGAAAGACAAAACAAGTAATTAGTTAAAATAAAACGATTAGAAAACTCAATAACTCAAATAATTAATATCCAACAATCTTAAATTGAAATCAAATGGTTTTTTCAGATCTAGGAATATATATATTGAAGTTTCAGATATTTAATGATACTTCAGTTTAACAAATGAAATGGTAAGGAGAAATATACCTAGTAATCCAACATCATTCAAATTTTGAATACCCGTGATTTTTGGAAATTTTTATAATTTGGAATAGAGTATTTGGAAAGTTTTTGTCCCCTATAGTGAACACGTCAATTGTGGACATGAAGTCCAAATTGTACTTGTTTGTTAATATTTGATATTTGTTATTATTTTCAACAACATAAACATTTGAAATATAGTACAAATAGTTCTCATGGAATTATGATTCATACTTCTTAACAAATAATTTATTAATTGAAGTGTGAAATTGACAGCCGTGTAATATACAACAATAAGAAATAATGTTCATTATTATACTTATATGGTTGATATGTAATTTTACAAAATAAAGTAATGAGAAAGTTATTTCATTGTTACCTCTGTATAAATGACAATTAATTCCATACTTGGCTTGAGATTTAGATGATTGTTTGCTTGAATTATCCACTCCCTTCTCAATCGAACCTTTATAATCAGTTTGCTCTACCTTTGTGAAGGTCTTTTAACAGAGAATGAGTAAAATAATCCATGGTACCATAATTTTTGTGTGAAGTAAAATGCTCAAAGCCAAACCATTTTATGTTGGGGAAAAGAATCCATCGGCCAGTCCTTATTTAGCATGTACAATGGTGAGAATTTTTAAATTTGAATGATGCTCACAGTAAGCATGCTGTTTTGCATAAGTATCGAAAAATATAAAAGACATTTATATGGATTAGTGTCAACTGAAGGTGTAATTTTTGAGAATTCAATGATACACTAGTTTTTTTTTTTCAGATAGCATGCATGCAAAAAGTTGTACATATTTCAAGAAATGGAAATATTTTATATAGAATCAGCTTCTTTTACTACAGTTGTAGGAGTTTTTATTTTTGAAATTATAGTTTTGGCGAGAATTTTCTTTTTTAGATACACATGTCGTTATATATAGATTCCTCGAAAAAAGTGCTATGTTTAGCACTTGTGTATAATTACACAAAATCACCTAGTAAGCTTGTAGTTTTGAAGAAAGAAAAAACAATGACCCTTTGGTAAGGACATCCACAATTATCTATACTATAAAACAGCTAGCAAAACACTCTCACAATTGACTAGAGCTAATTATAGGCTGAAATTCACTCTTTAATTGAGATCCTACGGCTGTAATTAATTTGAAAATCCAAGTGTGCGAACATCGGCTACACACCTCCCTCTATCGCCTTCCACCTTTTTTCCTCATGCGCGTGATTCTGCCTATTCTCCCTCTTCCTTCTTCGTTACCCATTTTGAATGAGTTTTCTTATACGGTTTGGAGCGGATTCCCCCCTTTTATTCTCAAAGCCCTTTTCGGTTTCGTTCCGCTCTCTCTCTCTCTCTCTCTCTCTCTCCAATCCTTCAATTCTCTATACCCAATTTCTTCGTCTCTTTCTTCTTCCAAGGGTTTTCGAAGCTCCCCGTCCTCTCCGCTAGAAACTATAAGTATGTCTATCTTCGTCCATTTTGAGTTTGAAAATCATTAGTTGTTTGGTTTGAAAATTCATATATGTGTATGTTCAAGCTTTCCCCCCCTTTTGTGGCTTTCTCCTCATCAACTTCGTCGGAAGCTCATGTCACCTCCCCTTTCAATCTGTAAGTATGTCTATCATAGTCACTTTTAAGTTTGGAATCATTAGTTATTTGGTTACAGTTCACAATTTACAAAATCCTAAGTAAATATTAATTTATTCTCACATTGTCTGCTCCATATATTGATCAAGTTTCAAATTGGTGTTATGCCATAGGCACGAGCTCAAAATCTAGTAAACCTTTCAAAAGGTTTATATACTATGCCGCATTCTAAGCTTATAAACATTTTCTCAATAAACATATTTTCCACTGTACATAAACCCATAAAAAGTTTATAATATGGACTTGCTACTAAATATTTTATTCTTTGACAATATACATTTAAAAGTAATAAATTTAATTAAAAAAACCTTTTTAAAGCATAAAAAATATAGAAAAAATATATTATGTCCAACAAATAATTTATACATTTTTTACTTTTTAAATTTTTTTCTTTCAAAAAATATTTTTTATTCATAAATATTTATTAATAATTCAAAATACCGATACAACATAATATTCAAAAGTTGAAGAGTTCAATAATTTGTAAAAAAATGTTATTCATAACAAACGAAGTAAAATGAAGAATCCGTGTAGTCTAATGAGAAATTGAGAACATGGCCGACCCTGGGCCTAGACCCACTAGGTAGCCGCCTAGGATCCCCAAAATTTCAGCCGAAAATGGGCCCCCTTAAATATTAATCTCACTTTGTATATACTACAAAGATAAAGGACCTTTTTTGAAAATTGAAATGTAATTGCCTTGCTATGAAACATACAGATTTGGTTGCCTCTCCGACTTTTAGTTTTAGAGGCAACAATTAAAAGTAATGAAGGCGGCCCAATTGTTAGAAAAGGAAAGGAGGCCCTAATTGCAGCAAAGGAATGGAGTTGGAATCAAAAAATCAAATTGAAGTCCATGAGAAGAAAAGGAAGGGTGGGGGGAATCAAGATGTTTATTTAAGTAATTATAATTATTAAGGTTTAATTATTTAAGTTTTGCATGTTATATTTGCAAATTTGTAATGTATGATTATATTATTTATTAATCAACTGGTTAATTTTTAGATTTTATTTACTGTTTATTTGTAATGATTTTGTGATTAAATATTTATTTATTAGTGTATCTATGTACATTATAAAGCGCTATTGTCTATTGATTTAAATTTTTTCTAGATGCTTGTTTTAATGACTTATAAACAAACTTATAAACCTAGATTTGAAAAAACAAAAAAGGTGAATAATTGATTATTATAGATTTACAAACGATGTTCGATGAAGTTTGATTAGTTTTAAATTGTTACCACTTCTTGTGTAGATATTTTTTACATGTATATGTTGGGGCTCCATTTTTTATGTTCGTCTAAGGCCCTTAGAATCTCAGGGATTACACTGAATGATGATGAAAAAAATATAAAAGTAATATATGTTTGAAATTATGTTATTAGAAAAAAAAAAAAAAAAGATATCAAGAATGGACCGTCACCGGTCCATAGGCTTGAAGCAATTGATCAAATGGAGCGGTGAGCCGGACTCTTGCAACGGCGACAAAGCTTTATCAATCATCAATCAGTGATAAAAGCTTTGGAAAGTGGGCATTCTAGTTACTCTAAGTGGTAACCTATTATTGGAGGTTGCTTTACATTTTTAAACCTTTTTCAACCGCATTTATTACTATTTTAAGAAAGTTAGTGTATGTTGTCGTCTATAAATATTTTGGTGTTAGTAAAAAATAATTAGTTATTAATCTAATCTTCAATTTTAAAACTAATTAATTTGGTGGTAATAATTATACCTAAAAATCATTAATTTATTCATATTTATAAATGGAAATATTAAAAGGTAAGCAACTTACATGTCATTTATCCTGTTAACAAACTGATAAGAAACCTTGGCTGACTTATTCTAGGAGGCCACGTCAGAAATAAGTTTATTTATTTTTCAGTATTTTTATTTCTTAGTTATTTTTCTAGTAAGTGATTTGAGTTAATTTAGGAGCAAGCTGAGTCAAATAAGGTTTTCACTACTTTGTTAGGTTCCCACTACTTTGTTAGTTGTTGAGAGTTTTTAGACATTATCTTTTTAGTCAGTTTTATTTTCCCTATTTATATCCTAGCTACATTTGAGCAGGATATCATTGAACAATATAAATATTTTCCTTTCATTTGGAGATTCTCCTACTGGCTGTTGAGAAATATTTGAGTGAGATTCTTGCAAAAGTTATTTCTTAGCAGAGTGTTTTAGTGTTTCATTAGAGTGCTTCAGGTACTTAACATTTGGTATCAGAGCATGGTTTAGTTACAATGGTGAATACAAGATCTTCTAATGTTCCTGAGGAGCCTGTGGCTCATTCCTCAGAATCATCTTCTGATCCGTTGGCCGCTATTGCTGCAAAACTTGATTCTTTTAATGAGATATCTGCTAGAATTGCCGCACTTGAAGCCACTACCGCAAACAACAATGACAGGGCCAAGCGACACATTGACGATGGTAGAAGGCGTTCCCATTAGGATGAAGACAGTGAAGATGACTATAGGGGGAGACGTCCACCTTACACCAAAATTGAATTTCCAAAATTTAGTGGAGGGGACCCAAGAGGGTGGATTTTGAAGGCTGAGAAGTTTTTCTGGTATTATCAAACACCGGATGATTCAAAGGTCGATGTTGCTTCGATGAGTTTGGAAGGAAATGCTTTGGATTTATTCTCATGGGTAAATTCGTAGAAAGCGTACTCATGTCAGATTGGGATGAGTTGGTTAAGACACCGCAAGAACACTATGGGCCACTTGAATATCAAAATCCGATGAGTACCTTGCATCCGCTGCTGCAGAGGAACCGCATGTGAGTATCGCCGAGTTTGCCAAGCGAGTAGCACGAGTTCAAAACCGCCCGAACATTGCCTCTTAGGTATTTTTCTTGGCGGTCTCAAGGAAGAACTAAAGGCGATGTGCGCATTCGTAAGCCGAGCAGTTGTTCAAAGCCGCAAGTCTAGCTCTAGAATTTGAGAAAAAAAAACCTCGCCTCGTGTGGACCTAAGCTCACTCTTTATACACTCGAATCACTGAACATGACTCAACCAAGAAACTCGAGAGACTCAAACTCGCCGGTTCTAGCGAGTCCCACTGCATCCAATTCATCGCCTCCAATCGCCCCTAAATATGCCTCAACACCTGCAAAAGTTTCCTCTGAAGATACAGAGTGCCAAATCAGGCGAGATAAGGGCCTATGTTTTTTTAGGTGTGGGGTTTCTTTTCGTCCGGGGCATCGCTGCAATACTTCTTTCTCTTTGCTGGAAATTTTTGAAGAAGGTGAAGAAGTCATTCAACCCTTAAACGAAGAAGTTGAAGCAAAAATGGAGTCTGAAAATGCAGAGATTTCTTTCAATGCTATATTGGGACATAATTCAGCAGCAGCTATGAAGGTACAAGGTACTATAAAGGGGAGGTTAGTTCTGATTTTAATCGATAGTGGCTCGACTCATACCTTTATTTCAGAATCGGTGGTAGCAGAGGTTCATCTTCCTCTTCAAGATATTCCTACTTCTGGGGTTCAAATTGGCAACGACAGCAAGGTAAGATGCAACCAGGTTTGCCCAAAGGTTGAGGTAAAAATCTTACAGTTAATTATTCAACAAGATTTCTACCCTTTTTCTTTAGAAGGCTGTGATTTGGTGTTGGGCATTTAATGGTTGGCCTCATTGAATACTGTTCAGGCTAACTGGAATAAAATGTTCATGATTTTTTGGTCGAATGGGAAGAAGTATAAATTGGAAGGTCTGACTACTAACAATGATGCTTCTGTTCGATTCTAAGCCATGTTTCTTACACATGAATCAATGAATGTTCATGAAACCTTGAACGTTGACAGTATATTTGAAGAATTTGCTGTTGTCTTTGCTGAGCCAGCGCGCTTACTCCGCCTCGTGATCACTACCATACCATGCAACTATTTTCTAATGCAGCTCCACCCAACATCCGTCCGTATCGTTATCCTCATTACCAAAAAAATGAAATCGAAGCTCAGATTGAGGTTTTGTTGCAGCGTGGGTTCATACGCCCGAGCAATAGCCCCTATGCAAGTCCAGTGTTGCTGGTGAGTAAAAAAGATGGATCGTGGCGCCTTTGCATTGACTATCGTCGTCTCAATCAGATTACTATTCCAGATAAGTACCCTATTCCAAACTTTGATGAACTTTTAGATGAGTTGCATGGGGCTGTCTATTTTTCAATAATTGATTTACAGTCCGGGTATCACCAAATTCGTGTCCTACAATTAATTACAAGAGATGCCATGCTACAAGTCCTTCGTGATAACTTGATGAAAGCGCAGCTCCACATGAAAATTCATGCTGACCAACATCGAAGAGACCTTCAATTTGCTCCTGGAGATGCTGTTTGGCTCAGGGTACAACCTTATCGCCACAAATCTTTGGCCAAACGAAAGTTTGAAAAGTTATCTCCCATATTTTTTTGCCCTTACACAGTGCTGAGATGGATTGGTTCAATTGCGTACGAATTAGAACTCCCTCCAAACTCGAGAGTTCATCCGATATTCCATGTCTCATTACTCAAACCCACACATGGTCAATAACCTTCAAATCCGCCAGCTCTTCTACCTTTATCCGAGGACTTAGAAATGATGGTTTTCCCTTCAAAGGTTCTGCAACATCGCTGGATGGATAAGCATTCACTGGAACTATTAATTCAGTGGGAACACAGATCAGTGGAGGATTCCAGCTGGGAAGATTATGACCTGCTCAAGGCACAATTTCCTGCATTTCCACTTGAGGACAAGTGGAGTTTCGAAGGGGGGGGGAGTAATGATAAGAAACCTTGGCTGATTTATTCCAAGAGACCACGTCAGAAATAAGTTTATTTATTTTTCAGTATTTTTATTTCTTAGTTATTTTCCCAGTAAGTGGTTTGAGTTAATTTAGGAGCAAGCTGAGTCAAATAAGGTTCTCATTACTTTGTTAGGTTCCCACTACTTTGTTAGTTGTTGAGAGTTTTTAGGCATTATCTTTCCAGTCAGTTTTATTTTCCCTATTTATATCCTAGCAACATTTGAGCAGGATATCATTGAACAATATAAGTATTTTCTTTTCATTTGGAGATTCTCCTACTAGCTGTTGAGAAATATTTGAGTGAGATTCTTTCAAAAGTTATTTTTTAACATAGTGTTTTTGTGTTTCATTAGAGCGCTTAAGGTACTTAACACAAACTTTAAATGAGATTAACAACTTACATAGTTATTTTTCATCAAAAATAAATAAATAAATTACATAATTATTTATTTAAGATTTTGATTCTCTATAAAATTTGGTGAATAAAGTTATAAAAAACTAGGAAAATAAATTTCTATGCAAAATCTACTGCATAATTGTAGTGGGTTTGGTTATAATAAAATTTTAATATAATGTTCCCTATCTAAATCCCTAAAAATAGTTGGCATTTTGGTATTAACATTTAAGAGAAATAACATATATGATATATCCACCTATCTCATTTTTTATTGGTCTACTTTTTTAACAGTCTCAAAGTTTTATCCAATCCAAAATCTAATGAATTGATCATACTTTGACCAAATTAAAAAAAAAATTTACTTAGCTTTATAAAATTCCAAAAATTGTTATTAATAAGACTAGAATAATATCAATGATTACAAATTTATTACCTAGGAGATAAAAAAAATTTATATAAATTTAATGCTCCATCCGTTATGGACAAAAAGTCTACTATTTGATTTCGAGAGAGTCCACTTTCAAAAATTAAAGCATAAAAAATGCTATTTTATTAGTAATTACTCCCTTCGTTCTGAGCAAAGAGTCTATTATTATATTTTGAAATGTTTCATTTAAAGTTTCCACTTTAAAAAATTAAAATATAAAATTAACATTTTATTACTAATGAACCACTAAAAGTGTTATTTTCTTAAAAAATTTGACTATTAAATGAGGACTTTTTGTTCGGAATGGAGGGAATAGTTACTAAAAAGTGTCATTTTCTTAAAATATTTGACTTTCAAACGGGGATTTTTTGCCCGGAACGGAGAGAGTATTATCTTTGATCGGCTGTTTTGATGTGTTCCAATAAGGAAAACGGATTAAATGATTATTTAAATGTGTCTGAACATAGAAGTAACTCAAGAAGGGGGTGAAAGAAAAATAAAAAAAGTTTAAATCTCAATTTGGTCACCCTACTTTTGGCCAAAAGTCATTAAGCTTACTCTACAATTTTTTTTCCTCAATTTGATCACTCTATTCGGTTTCGACATTCAATAAAGTCACTCGAGTTATTTCTGCCCGTTATGTTGGATGTAAATCTTTAAAAAGACCAAAATGCCTTTTAATAAAAATGTGGACCAATTCTCAATCTCATCCGTTTACTGCTCAATCTCTCTCCTCACACACACACACACACACACACACACTCTCTCTCTCTCTCTCTCCAAAAGTCAAATGATCCAAAAGCTTTGAACCTGAACTGTACCCCATCCCTTCCCCCACCTTCTGTCCACCCTCATTTCCACCCACAATTCATACACACATGTCGTTTGTGAAGGTGCGGTTGAACGAGAAGGGTAGATTCATACACATATTACTACTTCTGATTATTGGGGCAGTTCGCATGAAAGGGTAAATCTTGAACGAAAAGGCAGCCGAAACAAAGGAATTTGAATTTTGGCATGAACAAGAACAAGAAGGCAGTCGAAAACAAGATTGCACTTTTATTGTCTGATCCATGGTAGTGAGATGTTGGGGAAGACTATTGATTCCACTTTTATTGTTTGGTCCCTAAGAAAGTTAAGGTGGGAGAGTAGTAACTAGCAGCAGGGCTGACGACGATCTTCAACCTAGGGTTTGCGACGTGGTATGTTCAATCTAGGGTTTGAGTTGCCGGAGGAGTTGCGACGTGTTTTGAGGATCACCGCCTAGGGAGAGTAGCTCGCCCAGACTAGGCGACCTAATCTGCCCATTCTTCGCCGCCGGAATGTCCTCACGTGCTGGTGCGTTGTCGTAAAATCTCGTCAGAACCTCGCCGGACTGCCACAGACTGGGTCGCCTAAGGGAGTCATTTGCTGTTTGGTAGTTGGTTTCGTCTTTGATCAACTTTTCGAGGATATTTTGGTTGATTTGTTTGGTTATATTGGTCCGTATATGAAATTCTTTGCGGATGGATCTAACGTGGTTTCAGACAGGGAGGAAATCCTTCGAGGTGGTGAAGAGTGGAAGCTTGGAGCTTCTAGAGTTCAAGTGGATAGAGAGAGGCAAAGGTAGGGTGAACGAAGTTGTGTTTTTTTTCCAGGGAGTTTCTTTGGGTTTGTGAATGGATGAGGAATGCTTCAAGCTCTAAACACAATTTTTGGAAGAAACTTGAGTCACAGCAGCGAGTGGTGACGGTGGCGAAGGAAGATAATAGGTCCGGAAGCTTTCTTATCATCGAAGTTAGGAATGCAAGAACGAAGAGTGAAGGTGCGGTTGACATTTCGGTGCCTATCCAATACGGAGACGGAGCAGTTTGAGAAGAGAGATTGAATTTGAAAATTGAAAATTATATTAAAAATATTAGTAAGGGAATTTTTGGATTTTTAGAATTTTTTTAAAGTTTTCAACAAAAAAATTGGATGGAGTGATGAACTTGATAATTATGTCAAAGTAGAATGATTAAATTGAGGAAAAAAAAGTAGAGTGAGCTTAATGAATTTTGTCCTAAAATAAAATGACCAAATTGAGATTTAAACCAATAAAAAATGGTTCCAATCACAATATGCAGTATAATCTAGGACAAATGGTCTAAAAACTGTAACCACTACAGCCTAACAGAATGTTAAGGGGCGGCGCCAACTGCCAACTCATCTAGGAGTATCAAGCTGTGAATAAACTGATAAATGATTCTCATGTCCGTCGAGTCGACAGTCAATTAGTATAGTGGTACAATTATTTACAACAGTCAATCGATCGAATAGTGTTTGCTCCTAAAAAAATGAATTCCATACACTCTAGTATGTTATTTACAGGGAAGAAAATTTTATGAATGTACTGTATACACAGTCACTGTTTCATTCAACAATAGAATACATAAACAGATCATAGTGTGTTATCCAAGAAGTTGGAACATGAGATCAGTGGAGTTAACAGCTTCGACACACGATAGGACTCCCAGTTCCAAACTTCTAGGTTTTCGCAATCTAAACAAGCTTTCCCCTGCAGTTTATCTGGCTAATCTAATGGGAAAAAACTGCCATTTGCTGATACCCATTTTTGCTTCCTTCAAACGGGTGTATGACCACGAGTATGTCCCCTTCATTTTCACCCTTTGACGCACATTATATACATCTCCTGCGTTCTTGATTACCTGAGCATGTCTCCAGCATATAACTGCAGCCCACTCAATGCTGGTGATTTACTAAAAGTACTAGCATCCCCAGAAAACGAAGGATGACCAAGAGGAGTTGGCCTATCAGGAATTGCTGGCACTTCAATATCTCCCTCCAACATTTTCAGTGCATCCATGATCGTGGGCCTTAAAGCAACCATGACATGGGCACACAATATTCCCACAAGCACAAATCTCTCCATTATCCCTCTCGGGTTCAAATGCTCTTCATCCCCATCTCTCAACAAGGAAGCATCCAATACCTTTCCCATCTTCCCTTCTTTCACAAGTGACCAAGCCCAATCTGTGATTAAAAACGCTCGTGGTGATCCTGACAAAGACAAGTCGAGAGCTTTTCTTCCACACATAATCTCCAAAACAACCACTCCAAAACTATAGACATCACTCTTTTCTGTCAACTGTCCATAAAGTGCGTACTCTGGAGCTAAGTATCCATGAGTCCCCGCCACTCGAGTAGTGAGATGAGACTGCCCTTCTCTGCTTTGCTTGGCCAAACCAAAATCTGCCACTCTAGCCCTCATTTCAGCATCCAAAAGTATATTAGTAGCCTTAATATCTCTATGATAAATAGCAGGCTTCACCCCATAATGAAGATAAGCCAAGCCCTTTGCCACATCCAAGATTATGCTCTTCCTCTGAGGCCAAGTCAACGGCGGCTTCAACAACCCACTTGATGATGGAAACAAATGGTCATCAAGATTCCCATTAGGCATATAATCATAAACAAGGTACCTCTGATCTTCCCTCCTTTCATAATCCTCATCTTTGCCATTCACGCAGCATCCTCTAAGCGGCACAAGATTCCTATGCTTCAAATTGCTAATGATCTCAACCTCATTGCAAAACTCCGAGTTTCCTTCAAACTCCGATTCTAAAACCTTCTTAACAGCAACTACACTCCCATCAGACAAAACGCCTTTATAAACAATCCCAAACCCACCTCTCCCAAGAAAATTCTTGGAAGAAAAATTATCAGTAGCCTTCTCAAGTTCATGAATTTTGAACCATATCGATCCAGTATTCGGCCTCACTCTCAGCCTAGATCCTGATTCCTCCAACCCCCAGTCACCATGCCTATCCCTATTTTTCCTCTTCTCCCACCAAAAGTATAACCCCACCAAACCAGACATAACCAAAATCGCAACAATTGCACCAGTTAATCCAAATATAAGCAAGGAATGACGTTTTTTCTTTGAACCCGATTCGTCAACAATACCAAATATACACGAAACAGCTCCATTGCTTTCAGGCCCAAACTCATTAACAATACCAGCAGCATAAAGAATAGCAAAGTAAAAACAATCAACATAATGAGACGAATTACCATCAATAGCAAGCAAGCTGGCCTGAGCACTAAACCCGGCGCTGACGCATGCGTCACAGGCGGTGAGATCAGTCAAATCCGGGCGGCAGTTCGTGTCAACCAAAGTATCAGGGCCTAGCTTGGCGCGCCAATCTTGAATAGACTGGACTGCAGCACAGGTGTTGGACGTAATGACAAACTGAAGAGGGTCAAAGCAAAGTGAGGTCAGATTGGAGGGTAATTTCAAAGAATCGAGCTTGGACTCGAAGTCGGATAGGCAGGCAACGGAAGTGGGGAGATCGGGGAGGTTGAAAAGGGAGCTTTGTTTGAGGTGTTGAGATAATCCTATGCCTAAGACGCTGATGAGGGTTTGACAGCAGTTGGTGGAATTGTCGACGGGGAGGTTTGAGTTGCGGGAGTGACGGCAGTCGGAAGTAGGCCAGTGGATTCGAAGGACGTAGTTGAAGTCAATGGGGCATTTCGCTGTGGTGTTGGTGGCTAGAGATGGGGGTACAGAGAGTAGGAGGAGCGAGAAAATCAAGAAAGTGAAAAGCTTCTCCATGATTTGTTTTCTCTGGGAAAAATTTACTAGGTTTGAGAGAGAATCATTTGGAGGAAGGTGGGCGGTTATTGGAAAACGGAAAGGGGTTGTTGATGAATTGTTAAAAGAGAGAGATGATGATGATGATGAGATGATGATGACGAGATTGACGAGTCAAAGATCACTTCTTCTTGGTTCGCTTGCGGCAGCGGCAGCGGCAACAGCAACAGCAACAGCAATCTCGTCAATTTTGAAGTGAGAGAAAGACAGATAAGTAAGTCAGACGTAGTGGTAGTTAAATACTCCAAATATCCATTATTCCTTTTATGGATGGCTATTTTGAATGGAAATGGGAATACTCGAATTTATGTTCGGGCAAAAATACACAATGAGTTACCAAACTTTCCAACTTCGTGTAATTCGATCGTCAAACTTTTGAAAATGGTATTTGGGTAGCTGAAGTTTAGTTACAATGCAAACTAGTCCATTTTCTAACGAGTGTTAGACTAAGACGTTTAATTTAAATCAAGTTCTTATTTTACACCGTAAAAATCAAAACTTTTACTAAATGTTAATCTCAAAAAACAAACCCTTCCTCCAATATCCAATCATCTCAACCATCTTCCTCCCTGGCCCCACCTTACAATCTTCAAAAGTTAAGATTTCGATTTTTATGAAGAATCTCATATGGTCGTTATGATTTCAAATTCTCAAGAAAGTTTGAAGGATAATGAGTTTGGGTCTTCTTCATTTTCCAAGTATCTTCAAGGAGAGCCGACTAGCAGCCATAGCTAGCTTCATCTGTAATCCTTTTGAAGCAGTTGGTAGCTCATCAAGAGCAAATAGATGTGATTGCTTTCTCTGACGATCGGGTAAAATGCAGGAGAAACATGAAGACGACGATGTTAGTTGTGATGATGTTGAAGATTTCGATGAACTAACTGAGAGAATTAGGAAGGGAGAGAAAAATATCTTCTCATTGATTATTACCAAAACTTACAGGGAAACTGAATATACAGAGTGTATATATATTCTCCACTACAATACTTGTAAACACTACACTAATCATAATAATGCAAAGTTCCTACAAGTACCAAGTATGTAAGCTCTTTGTACACTACTGCCTACTGCTTGTCTATATTATCATCCCCCCTCAAGTTGACAGGAGTGAACAGATTGAACACCTTCAACTTCGAAAGAAATGGAGCAATTTGAGCAGAAGAAAGAGACTTTGTAAATAGACCTGCAGGCTGAAGAGATGTGGAAATATGAGAAGTGGCAAGAAGACCCTTAACAATCTTGTCTCGTATAAGATGACAATCTATTTCTATGTGCTTTGTCCGTTCATGAGAGATTGGCAAAGAATACTCAAGGCAACCTTGTTGTCACGTAACATAACATCCGAACAGTAAGATTACTACTGGCAGATTACAAACCTGCAGATCTTTGAGCAATGCAAGCAACCAAGTAATTTCACAACTGGTAGTAGCCATCGCCCTATACTCAGCTTCTGCAGAACTTCTGGAAATTGTGCTTTGCTTTTTAGACTTCCAGGAGATTAAAGACTCACCAAGCATAATACAGTAGCCAATGACAAACTTTCTAGTGGTAGGACAACCCCCCCCAATCAGAGTCACAGTAAGCAGTGAGCTTTAAAGAGCTAGCAGTAGGAAAAAGTAAGCCCTGACCAATAGTGCCTTTAAGATAGCTCACAACCTTTAAGGCAGCTGCCATATGAGGTTGTGTAGGAGAGGCCATAAACTGACTGAGAATATGAACATGATAGGAAAGATCAGGTCTAGAAATGGTTAAGTAAATCAACCTTCCAATCAACCTTCTATACCTATTAGCATCCTGCAAGAGATCCCCTTGATCTGCAGCAAGACCATGATGCTGCTCAAGAGGGATAAGAGAAGGAGTGGCACCTTCTTGGCAAGTATCCTTCAAAATATCCAACACATACTTTCTCTGATGGACATAGATGCATGTGGAATTCCTGGCAATTTCAATGCCCAAAAAATATTTAAGAGATCCCAAGTCCTTTATACTGAATACAGAATGAAGATGAGACTTCAAAGATGCTATAACTTGTGGACTGGAACCAGTGAGCAACAAATCATCCACATAGACCAAAACCACTGTAAAAGAAGAACCCTGAGCCATAGTGAACAGAGAATGATCACAATGAGATTGGACAAAACCAAAAGTCAGAAGAGCAGAACTGAGTTTGTGAAACCATTGTCTTGGGGCCTGTTTAAGACCATATAAATACTTGAGCAATTTGCAGACAACATGAGAAGAAACTGAGCCAATAGGAGGAGAGTAGCCAGGAGGAAGATCCATAAAGACCTCTTCATTCAGATCACCATGCAAAAAAGCATTTGACACATCCATTTGACTGATATCCTAGCCCCTAATAAAAGCTAAGGCAGGAAGAGTTCTGACTGTAGTCATCTTAGCCACAACAGCAAATGTATCAAAGAAATCCAACCTTTCAGTCTGAGTGAATCCTTTTGCTACAAGCCTTGCCTTATACATGTCTATAGAGCCATCAGGTTTATGTTTGATCCTATACACCCATTTACAACCCACAGTCTTTTTATGAAGAGGAAGAGGTTGTAACTGCCAAGTCTTATTGGCTTCCAAAGCTTGAATCTCTAGTTCCATAGCCTTACACCATAGAGGGTCCTTAACAGCCTGAGCATAAGTATGGGGCTCAGTGGCCTGATTGAGATGAGAGAGAAAGGAAAAATAGCTAGGAGACACAAGATCATAGGATAAGACAGAAGCCAAGGCTTGAGGTACAGACCAGGTAGATGTAAGAGATGATGGAAGACCTACAAAATCATTGAACTTAGATGGCAACACCTTAGTTCTCACTGGTCTAATAGAGGGAATAAGAGGAGGTGAATGAGAAGGAATAGAAGAAGAGACTGGACAAGATTTAGAGGAAGAAGTTGAAGAAGAATAAGAAGAACAAGAATCTTATGAGTCAACACAAGGTTGAGTAAAAAAAGAAGGAAAAGTAGGAGAAGATGAAGGAAGTGCAGATGGAGATAGAAATGGAAATTCAGATTCATAAAATCTAACATCTCTGTTGTAAAAGATTTTATGAGTACTTAAATCATAAAGTTTATAGGCCTTTTTACCATAGGGATACCCTAGAAAGACACATTTAGTAGCCCTAGGTTGAAACTTGTCTCTGTTATGAGCCAAGGTGGAAGCAAAACACAAACACCCTAGGACTCTAAGATGAGTGTATACAGGCTGCTTATGAAGAAGAACCTCATATGGAGTTCTAAAGTTAAGAACAGAGTTGGGAAGTCTATTTATCAAGTAGGTTGCTGTCTGAAGACAGTCTCCCCAAAACCTAATTGGTAGATGACCCTGAAATCTCAAAGCCCTAGCCATTTCAAGTAGATTTCTATGCTTCCTTTCCACTCTTCCATTATGCTGGGGAGTGTCATTATAAGAACTTTGGTGTAAAATACCATGAGATTGAAGAAGAGGAATCACATAACTATTAAAAAACTCAGATCCATTATCTGACCTGATTTCTTTGATAGTAGAGTTGAATTGTGTCTTAACCATAAGAATAAAGGTATTAAGATACTGGCAAACAAGAGATTTAGATTTGAGTAAAAAAGTCCAAGTTGATCTTGAAAAATCATCAACTATGGTTAAGAAAGAAGAACAACGTTAAGTGCCTATATGGACCCAAAACATCACAATGAATAATATCAAAAGCATTTGCAGCATGAGAAGAGCTAACAGGAAAAGGGACCCTTGTCTGTTTGGAAAAATGACAAATGTCACACACATGTTTATTAACAGATGAAGCAACATTAGTACTGGACAAGAAGGGAATATGTTTGAAAGCATGAAATGGCAAATGTCCAAATCTTAGATGCCATAACAGTGAAGAATTAACAACATTTGTTATAGCTGAAGAAACAGAATGAACAAAAGCTTTAGAAGCTGTGATGGATGGGCTAGGCAGATGCAGATTGTAGAGTCCACCTTCAGCTCTACCAATGCTCAGTTGTCTTTTCTGGACTAAGTCTTGAATTAGACAGTGAAAAGAATGAAAGGTAAGGGTACATTGATTATCAAGAGTCAATTTGTGTCCTGATAAAAGATTGAATCTAAAATCAGGCACATATAAGACATTATGAAGAACAAGATGAGGTGTTAAATGAATTGTACCCTTATAAGTGATGGGAACAGTTTTTCCTGTAGGAAGATGTATAGAAGAAGACATAGTAACAGGATTTTCAAGTAATTCAAAGAAAGATGTTATATGATTGGTAGCACCTGTATCTATGATCCAATCATACTTTGTAAAATGAAAACTAGCTAGAAAGACTGGAAAAACACTATTATGAGAGCAGGCAACCTTACCATCTAAATGAGATTCAGGATTGTCCATAGGAGTAACACTATTAGCACTTAGAATGGATAGTAGCTGTTGAAGCTGGGCATTTGAAAAAATTGGAGTACCAGTATCATCAACAACTGTAGCATTAACAACAGGTTTCTCATCATATGAAGCAAAATGATCAGCAGATTTCATGGCTGAAGTTGGGGCTTGAGAGGTGTATTTTCCTTTGTACTTTGGCATTCGTGCAGGATCAGGCTTCCTTCCAAAATCCTTATGCCACTCTGGATAACCATAGATGTAGCATCTATCCTTGGTGTGAGAATCTCCATGACAGTTTTCACGTAAGAATCGCCCTTCTTCTTATTGGTATTGGTATTACCTTTGTATAAAGCAAGAGACACATCACTAGGAACAAAGTTAGATGCAGGATTAACAAGACATTGCCTTTGTCTCTCTTCTTGATCAAGAAGTAAAAAACCTTTCCAATATCGTAATGGATTCATCATTAGCAGCTGACCTCTTATACCAAGAAAATTCTCATTCAATCCCATTAAGAATTGAGTCATCTTTGCATACATTCATAATCATCGTGTTTTTGAACAACACCACAAGTACCGCATATACATTTTGGCAGTTGGATTAAATTGTGCGCTTCATCCCATAAACCACTTAAACTTAGTAAAATAGGAATTGATAGACATATTTTCCTGAGTTAATGAGGCAATCTGTTGTCTAACTTGAAAAATTTGAGGAGCATTGCTCTGTGAGAAACGCAAATTCAGATCATCCCAAATATCTCTTGCATTCTTGATAAAGACCACACTAGACCTAATTTCTCCAGAAATTGCATTTAATATCCAGGAGATAATCATGCTGTTACATCGATCCCAGTGATCGAGATATTTAGAATTCAACTTAGGTCGTTTGTGTTGGCCAGTCACCATTCCTAATTTGTTCTTTTTTGTAAGAGCTATCACTATTGCTCGTTTCCAAGAGTTAAAATTCAACTCTGTAAGAATTCCAGTAACAAGCATCATAACTGGATGGTCGTGAGGATGTAGATAAAGAGGATGAGAAGGATTGAGTTGAATCAAGGTTGAATTCAGATCATAGGCATCAACCTCCTCTCCATCATCATCGTAAGAATCGACTCGTATTCTCATGATCTTTAGTCGCCATGAGAATGATCGTCAAGAGAAATAGAAAGGATCAAAGAATTTAAGAACAAAATCAACGAACTACTGGAAGTTTTGAATCGAAGAATTAATGCGGAATTACTTTGAGAAATCACTCAGATGCCATAGCTCTAATACCATGTTAGTTGTGATGATGCTGAAGATTTCGATGAACTAACTGAGAGAATTAGGAAGGGAGAGAAAAATATCTTCTCATTGATTATTACCAAAACTTACAGGGAAGCTGAATATACAGAGTGTATATATATTCTCCACTACAATACTACACTAACAATATTACAGCTGTAAAACTTACTGCCGTGCAAAGCTAACTTTCCTAGACAGGATAATAGTTCCCTACAAGTATGCCTACTGTAAGCTCTCTGTACAATATTACTTACTGCTTGTCTATATTATCAGACGACGATGTTGACATTGGAGGAGCGACCCCCGTCAATTCTCGAGAATTTGAAATTGAAACCTTTCAATCAGAATTCGAATTGGAGTCAGAATCCCGTTTGTGCGATCTGTATTTGAATATGCGGGAGATGAGGGAGATCTATAATGCTTACCGAATTTTAGATTTATAAAAAAACACTATGTGTGTACTTCAGAGAGATAAGAGTGAGAGATTGGAAGTGGTGAGGGGGGGGGGGGCTTGATCCATGGGATGGGGAAATAGGGGAAATCTCCTATGAATTGGTCTACCAGCCCACGTCTCACATAGCAATTGTAGGTTGCAACCAGAATCTAAAAAAGTCGAAGGGCTTCCATATTTCTCAGTCCTATTTCAGGGGAAAGATCTTCCTGCACTAATAATTCCTAAGCTAGCCTATAGGCAGTTCCGGTTCCTCTTGAATGACAATTCAGAGATTGATGAGAGAAAGAAATATGATGATGTTTTAGAGAGAGAAAGTTGGGGGGGAGAGAGAGGGCAAGTGAGTGAGTAAGTGTAGGTGACAGTGGTGAATGATGGTAATAAAGTGGATGGTGGCAATTGAAGTGGAGCAACAATGGTGGTTCTTGAGTTGGAGAAAAGGAAGACGAAGTGGGGAGAGCGGGGAGGGGGCGACGGCCGTAGACATTTAAGGGTTATTTAGTTTTATTTTTTTATTACACTTTGACCCATTTTTTGTATACAAATAACATATGTAATTATCTTTTTCGGTTAGACCCATTTGAGTTTCTAAAATCACACAAAAAATTGTATTTAGAAGGATAAAACAGATATTTGACATAACTTAACGGTAAAATCTAACGTCCATCCAAAAAATGGGTTCGATTGCATCATAACTAATGTTCGGTGGCCCAATTAAATAACATTTTTAAAGTTTCGGTGACCGAATTGCAAGAAGTTGGAAAGTTGGGTGGTCGATTTGTGTGTTTTGTCTTGTAATTATTATGTGGAATTGTGGATATGAGGGAGGTAAATGGGAATACTAAATTTCAAAACGAAAAAATGATTCAGATATGGTATTACTAGTATCTACTCAATATATGTCCCCGTGTACATTGCTAACTACTAAGTACTCTCTTCGTTCTGGGGAAATAGTCCCCATTTGAAAATCAATATAAAAAAACACTTTTAATAGTCTATAATTAGTAATAAAATGATTATTTTATGTCTTAATTTTTAAAAATAGACTTTTTAAGTAAAACAATCAAAAATAGAATAGTTGACTCGTTACCCAGAACGGTGGGAATATAATTTTACTCTATACATGTTTATATTTCCCAAAAGCGTAGCTACATGTATTAAGTATGTAAACATTAACATCTCATCTTGAATACTAAGACTCTTAAAATTTGGAATAGAGGTGATTGACTTGAAGGTTTGGAGATTTTTTTCTTTTATGAATTTGAATTTGGACTTGTTTTGTTTAGTCTATTTTCTTTACTCAGTTTGGTAACTTGATTAGTGGTTTTGAATATTCTCTCTTTTTGGCTTAACTGTTTTCTCTATCTTTCTCATTTTTTTCTAACGAAAAACAAATATTTGAAAATTCAATAACTAAGTATGCCTAGACTTTTAAGAAAGTGGTGTGACAAAAATGTAGCTTGGGCTGTCCGTGTTAGGGGTGTGCAAAAGTTTTTCGGAACTGGACCGGACCAATGGAACTGGACCAAACCAGTAAAAAATGGACCAGACCAATACATTGGGTGGGTCCTAGATCTGATTTTTCACAGAACCGGACAATTGGGTCGATCCCAGTTCCGGAACAAAAAAATTGCGGAATCGAACCGAATCGGACCAATTTATTATTTATTATATATAATTATATATGTATATAATATAGTACATTATATATATATATATATATATATATATATATATATATATATTAATTCCTTATTTCATTTTCCTAACCCTAAACTCCTAAACGTTAAATTATTTTTATGTTTGCTGCCGTTTCCTACCAAAACGAGAAAGAGAGAGAGAGAGAGAGAGAGAGAGAGAGCTGAGAGACTGGTAGGTGATTTCTTTGAATCGATCTGCAGCACAGAGCCACAATGAATTGATCTAGTGATTACTCGTTTGGATTTCTTTGTCCCTTCAAATTCTTCAAAGCTCAAGCCTTCAATTGAAAGTTTGAGCTCTCTAGCATTTAGCTTCGACTTTTGAGCTTCAGAAATGCCGACGACATGCTTTAGCTTTGATTTCCCTTGAAGGCTAGCTTCTTTCTCTCCCTCTCTCTCACTCTCACTCTCAATGTTACTCTCAATCTCAATTATGGTTTGAAAGCTGGTTTGAGTTGAATTCTAGTTTTAAATTCTGGTTTGAAATGCAACAGTTTTTTACAGCGAATGGTTGCTTTGAGTTGAATTTATAGATTTTCTTCTTTCTTTCTTATGTTTATAGAGGCCTCTATAACAATCATTGGGGCTGAATTTCTGTTATTTCATTACTATTTTTTCTTATTTCTACACTGCATCAAATTTAAAAAAAAAAAATTAAAAAACTATTGGGAGTTAGATTACTGCTGCCCGGTTTGATATTTACAGTAGAATGCAATCATGTTGGGGCTGAATTTCTAAATATTCTGTGAAAATGGAGGGATGAGTATCTTGTTTGTTTTAAATTACTAGTTCAAATATAATTATTCTGTTGTGTAAGATTATTTGTTGACCTTTGTGGAATTGATGCTTGGAGGCTCTATATCTTATGAAATTTGTTGGTACTCTCTAGTGAATTTCATTGCAATTTGATCTGGAAAAATTGTATTGTTGTTTGAGAAATAGTTGAACTTTGTTGAGAGAGTAAATCTTTTAAATTTTATTATGTATTTGCATTAAACAGGTAAAAAAAAAAAACCATCGTATTGGTCCGGTCTTGGTTCTCGTACGTCTTCGATTGGTTCTGGATCGGACCAATGTATTGGTTTTCAAATATATTGAGTTGGTCTTGGTTCTAAATTATTTAAGAATCAGACAATTGGTTGGGTCCCAATTTTCTCTTTTTTTTTTCCCAAAAAAATGGATCGAACCGGACCAAGCTCACCCCTAGTCCGTGTGATGTGTAGGATATCTGGGCTTGATCTGCTTCCTCTGAACCTGATTAAGATCACGAAAACACCTTAGTGGGAGTGCAAGGCTTGGCCTCGTGAAACTCCTCCGACGTGAGAGTAAATATCGTGTGAGAAAGTCAAAAGAGAATTTGATAGAGGTTCGAGACTCAAGAAAGAGTGTGTACCTTGTTTGTGGTTTATGAAGGGGTATTTATAGGACCCAAATGTTACTGAATCTGTCTATAATTCACTGCCTTAGTTATCTTGTAGAATTAGGAGAGAATCCCAAGATTTTAGACGTGATAGGCGGCTGGCCGCGAGATTGTAGGAACAAATTAGGTAAGTGCCCTACACGGGTATGAAAACCTTTGACTGTCTTGGAGAGCAAGTTTCTGAGGGTTCCTGCTCGATGCTTGCCTAGGCGAGCAAGACTCTTCCCGGCCATATGATGCAGATCTGATGGACAAGTGTAGATCCCGGGCATGGCCCCTTGTCAGGTGGGCAAGGCTCGTGCTCGACCAGATTTGGATGAGATTTATCTGATTCTTTTGCCTGATGTAAACGTAGTCCCCGAGCATGGCCTTTGGTCGGGCATGCAAGGCCTATACCCGACCAGATTTAGATGGGAATTGTATTGTTCATAACTCGATATATACCTTGCTAGCTCTGCCTGCTAGGCCTGGTAGGTCCCACGCTGACTGACCCCGTGACTGACATGTGATGGTCGCTCGTGCTTTGCTCGTGATCGGGTTTGGGCCGGACACATCAGAAAGATTAGTGATGATATTTTATTATAATTTATTGAAGTTCTTGTAATTCGTGATACGATTGCAATATACTCTTTACCTATGTAGTTGATTATTTAGACATACTCCCTCAGTCCCAAAAATAAATGACATTTTAAAAATTTGTACAAATATTAAGAAAACTTATAAAAAATAATAATCTACCCTTATATAATTGTAATTATTGTTAATTAGTTGCACAATTATTTTTATCTTTCCTTTTAACACTCCTCTTTAAATCATCATACTTTGTTTCAAAGTTTGAGCAACACATTTAATCAGAGAGTAATCAATAAGAACAACTTTGGTAAAAATATGACAATTTTTTCTTGAATTACTATAACGCCATATAATTTTGGAGATTTTTTTTCTTCCAAAACTTCATTTATTTTTAGACGGAAAGAGTATTAGTTTTGATGGCTCGACTATAATGAGGTTTCTATAAACTTTATAGCAACCATTTTCTTTAAAGAAATAGAAAATAAGTTTAGTATATGAGCTATGGATCTTCTCTCTTTTATAGCTCAATCCACCAACACATGGTGGATCAGACAAGAAATGTCTATGTTACAAAAAAATATCCATAAGACGGTCTTATATAAGTTTTTGCCGAAGCATATTGATGGTTGGTCATCCTCTTTTCTTAATTTATTTCAATTCAATCGAATAAATTAAATATTATTGGTAAGAAGTTGCTTTCTTGGGTTTTAACTAGGGATGGAATCGGGACGGGACCCGTCCCGATTAGCCTTATCCCGATCACGTTCCGATAGAATTCGGGATTTCAATTTCCTTCCCGATCCCATTAATAATAAGTGTTGGGACCCGACGTGTCGGGATCCCGACAGTTCGGGAGATAAAAATCACGTAATCCTGACTATAATATTTATGAACAATATCTCTGACACTAAAATATTTTTAAAATGTCTTCATCATAATTAAGATTTCAGACTGTATATTTACAAGTATGCTTGAATATTTACTTAATGGTGAGTATTGATAAATTTGTCATTATGAACAAAATGCACCCCTCATTTGCATGAGAAGAGTTGCACTAAGTGTGGAAACTTGATAGACAAAAAAAACAACAATATTGTGAAAATAAATTTAACAAATACCATTAAATAATTTCAGCAAGTACAAAATAGACATTGTTTGAAAAATAGTCTTTTGGCTTGGCAACATTACACTCAAAATATTAAAAAACAATTAAAAATTTTAAAAAAATTTAAAATATTTAAAAAATAGTCGGGATGGGTCGGGAATCCCGACAGGATTGATATATTTCCCGAATCTCGTCCCGAAATAAGTCGGGACGAGAAAAATCCCAACAAAATCGGGATCAGGATTATATCGGGTCAGGGTCGGGATCGGGACGGTGGCGGGTCGGGATGGAAAAACGGGACTTTTTGCCGGCCCTAGTTTTAACCATGACAGATGACTTAGTTTCTTCAATTAGGTCCAGTTTTCAAGTCTCCATCATGCATCATGCATCATGCATCATGCATCATGCTTGCAGCTGAGGTCACAGTCGTCGGAGAAACTGAAATGATCGAACCTTCCATATAGCTTGGAAGAAAAAGACATAAATATTTCACCAACCTTGGCACGTTGGTCAATGACATAAAGGGCAGCCAGCAGGAAACTCTACCTAGCTACTACTGATGTGGCTTGGGAAATTTCTTAGGAAACACCCTCTATTCTATTTATGCTTAGAAGCAGAAAAACTTTCGTATCGGGCACTCGATCATGGGGGCGGCCACCTAGTTCGATCGCCAGTCAAGTGAATTTTTCCAAATGCGGCATGTATAAGTCTGTTGTGGAAACATGTAGCAAAGTCATATGATCATATCAGTCTAATGTTAATGAGACTTTGGAAGATATACAAGTCATTGAAGGTGCAAGCTTGTACCTACTTTCCCCTTCAAACAGTTATGTCACGATCGAGATTGAGCTCGTTAATCTGGTGCTGAACTGCTGATCAGCATTAACTAGAATCGAGATGGCGGATTTTCAACAAATAAATGGAAATATAAAAACAGATCATGTGATGTGTTACAGTTTTATTTCTAGTATCTAGATTGGCAGGTTTCAGCTGGTTAGATCATGAATTGGTGGAGGCCGTCGATTCAATTTTTTTGTTTTCTCATTAATTTGTCATAATCAACTTCTATATACTAAACCTGGGAAAGACGTAGATTTGTTCTTTTCCTTTACCTTTCTTCTTTTTGTCTTCTTCAATCACACATCTGTAGCAGCCCTATGTGGGTTGATTAATATATTATTCTCTCTCTGCTCCGAGCAAAAAGTTCATGTTTGAAACTTTAACTTTTTAATAAAATGTTATTTTTAGTTACTCATTAATTAATTAATAATAAAATGACATTTTTTTGTCTGAATTTTTAAAACTACTCTTTAAGTAAAATATCAAAAAACAAAACATTGGACTTTTTGCCCCGAAACAGATGGAGTAAACTTTAACCAAGAGAAAGATCATCAATAAATTGCAGGCCGATCCCACTTTGGTGGATTTTCAACCACATAAGTACCTCCTTTTTTTTTAACCGCATAAATCTATTTTCATTAAATTCTTAAATGGCCATATGTTTGAATTTCTTCCTTCCATTGACACGTCATCATCTTCATCACTAATCACTCTTGACGATGACCCAAAATTAACTAATTCACTTGCCCAACATTGAAAATATTACAAAAGAATTAAGATATTTTGCATTCGAGAAGGCTGCTTAGAAGATTAAAAGAGTAACACCGGTGGCTCCAAGAACATCAATCGTGCTAGGGGTAGGGGGGGGGCATCAATTAGAGAATTATCTCATTCAGTTTGATCTTAGTGCTTCAAAGCTTGGGTTCAGCACATCACTTCTGCTTCAAAGTACAACTTGTTCGCAGACGTGAGTTAATATATTTCAACCTCATTGTGTTTGTGTTATGAGCGTATGTTGTTATACATGTAAACTGTTTGATGAAATATCTGAATATGAACTTGTTCGTTATTGGACACCTTTTTGAATTGTGATGCATTAATTTGGAATCACGATGAATCATTTGTGAATCGTGATACAGAGTGAAAGCTCCATTCTTTTCAGAAACTTTGTCCCGATGCACAAACTGAATCACAATTTTGGATTTGTGAGACACAATTTAAAACTAGAATATGTAAGTAAATCCCGATGCACAATTTTGGATTTGCAATGCACACTTTGGAATTAGAAAACATAAGTAAATCCCGATGCAAAATTTTGAATTTGCAATGCACAAATTGGAATTGATTTGCAGTGCATTGACTTGGAATTGCGATGTAGCGCACGCCTAATTCAATTTTATTAAGCGTATACTCGTCATTTCGCCATAAAAGTATCCTTCAACGGTTAAAAAATGGTAACCTTTTTTCGGTTAGAAATTGATGGCAGGGACAACCCGATTATCACAATAGTAACGACATGGGATCATTGTCTTATATATATATATATATATGTTCTATCATACTATTTTGAAATGTTTCACTTGAAGAGTTTAATTTCAAAATATTATGTTTATCACCTCCATAACATTTCAATTTTTGCCCTTCACATTGGATATTAACATATTGTCATATTGGTCATACTTAAACATTTTTGTAATTATGAATAAGTTTAATGCTAGTTAGATTTACATTGATTTTTCAAATATTGACTCTTTAGGTAAAGTAAAAAACTTAGACGGTTGTTACATGAAACTTACTCGCAAGTTTTGAACATGGAGGGAGTATATGTTTGAGTTTGCGGGCGTGTGCGTAGGTGTGTGACACGGAAAACCAAATGGATTAGTTTAAAAATTGATCAGGTTTATTCACCAAGCTAGCCGGTACTTGTGAGGTAATTTCCAAATTATAGAGCGCCAGGTTGCATCCTTGGATTGATATGATTTAATGAAGAGGCGGATCAATTAAGTTGGATGTCTGGCTGTCTGCAAGAAATTCCCTACCTGACCAAACTAAAATGTGCGTCTGTGTGTGTGTGAGAGAGAGAGAGAGGACCATAGTTTCCTTACACCAATGACTTTCTTTTGCAAGACTTGTCACATATATTAAATTCTATATTAACACTACACTAATTTTTTATTTTACACAAAGGACTCTCTCTCTCTCTCTCTCTCAAGGAGACACCATAACAGGTAGAGAAGGATATGATTGGCCTTGTTGCCATGGCAGTATGCTCTCTCTTTCTTCTCTCCCAGAAATTAGTCTCATCCACTGCTTACAACACATCCTCATCATGCCCAATGGATCTAAGTTATGTTCTAACCATACCATGGGACACCTCAACTTGCCAAACTCACCTCAAAAATGAAAACCCAACCACATGTTGCCAAACACTTCACAGCCTCTATGGCATAGCCCTTGCTCATCATCTTAAGCAAACCTCCCTCTTCAGGCTCCCTGACCTCCAAACCTCCATTTCTTGTCTTTCCAACTTCCAAACAAACCTCAATTCTCGCTCCTTGCCCTCCAATCTCACCTCCACTTGCTTTGATCCACACCAGTATGTCAACACCACCAATACTTGTGCCAACATCCAAACAAAGCAAGACTGGGTTGATGCAGTGGGGCCCATGACAGGGCTCGACTACGCCTGCCGGCCTGACCTCTCGGACCTCACTTTATGCGATTCGTGTGTACAGGCCGGCTTTCGAGTTCATTCCAAATTGGTTTCCATGGATAAAAACTTTTCTCATTCGACGGGATGCTTTTACTATACGGTTCTGTATGCTGCAGGTGTTGTCAATGAGTCAGGTCCTGAGAGCAACGGTGCCATGGTTTGCATTCTCGGTCTTCCTCTATCTGTGAAAAATGGCTCAAAGAGTATGCGTAAATTGATAATTACTTTTGGTTCAGCAGGAGCTGTATTGACCATTTTCTTCATGTTTTGTGTTTTGGGTACGTATCTGTGTTGGAAGAATTGGAGGAAAAAGAAGAGAATTTCGTCATTGAATTTGTTTAGTTCAAGGATCGATCCGGTGAATCAACTATCAAGATCAAAATCACGTTGGCGTCCAAAGCCAGGATCGATATGGTTTGGGATAGGAGAGCTAGAGAAAGCAGCAGATAATTTTTCGCCGAATAACTTCATTGGAAGAGGCCAATCTGGAATTGTTTATAAAGGTGTTCTACCAGATAACACAATAGTTGCTATAAAGAAGATCATAAAATCTGATATTCAAGGGGATGCTGAGTTTCTCAATGAAGTCGAAATCATGAGCAACTTGAAGCATCGTAATCTTGTGCCACTTAGGGGATGTTGTGTGAAAAATAACGCAGGCTATGAGAACTTTGAAGATGGTGAGAGCCAAAAATACCTTGTTTACGAGTACATGCGAAATGGGAACCTTAGCGATCATTTATTTTTACATTCGGAAAACAGAAGGGGAGGCAATGCAAGAAAACCATTGACTTGGCCTCAGAGGAAAGGGATAATTTTGGATGTGGCAAACGGTTTAGCTTATCTTCACTATGGGGTGAAGCCAGCAATATATCATAGAGACATTAAGGCCACTAATATACTCTTAGATGAATTCATGAGAGCAAGAGTGGCTGATTTTGGACTAGCAAGACAAAGCAGTGAAGGGCAGTCTCATTTCACTAATCGAGTGGCTGGAACTCATGGATACTTAGCCCCAGAATACGCCTTGTATGGGCAATTGACGGAGAAAAGTGATGTTTATAGCTTTGGTGTGGTGGTTTTGGAGATAATGAGTGGGAGAAAAGCTCTTCAACTGTCATCCTTAGGGTCACCGAGAAATTTCTTGATCACGGACTGGGCTTGGTCGCTTGTGAAAGCTGGGAAAATTGACGAGGTTTTTGATGCCTCGTTGTTGATAGATGGTAATGTGAATCCTAAAGGGATCATGAAAAGGTTTGTAATGGTGGGCATTTTGTGTGCTCATGTGATGGTGGCCTTCAGGCCTACCATTTTGGATGCGCTTAAAATGCTCGAAGGAGATGTAGAAGTGCCTGTGATTTTCGATAGGCCTACGTTTGGTTATTCAAATAGTTTCAGCAAGGCCTTAGTACAGATTAGTTAGGTGTATCTGTTTTTTTTTTTAACATGCATTCTGATATTCAAGCAAGTAAGAAACGTTTTGTGTGTGTGAGAGACTGATTCTTCATTGCTTTTCAAATGTTCAAGAGAAGGTGGAATAAAAATATAGTTAATTAAAAAAATAAACAAGAGTCAATCGAACCCAAACCTAAAGTTGACATAGATTAAATCATTTTTCGTGATATCTAACATGAGAAAAATACTCTGATAGCTTCCATTTGATTGAAACAGGCTGATCTGACATGTAGGCATTTGTTCTGGTTGAATAAACCATTAAGGAAATGGACATTGAACTTTGTTTCCTCCTATTGTTGCATGCATGGGCGCGAACCCATCTCAAAATCCACTCTCTATATCCTATTTTTTTGCAATGTACAATATAAGGTACAATATTTTAATGTAAAAAATGAGGTGTAGAAAATGAGTTTTAGGGTGTGGTTAGCCTCTACACATTAGTAATAGTAGTGTCAATCCAATAGTAGAGATAAAATGCAAGCATTCATTTGTACATGTAAGATTTATGTATAATGTTACGGTCACAAATTGAGTATAAAATTTTAATTGGCAAGTGACAACTTTATTTAATACACCCCCAATGTTTTACATTAGGAGTCCATTTTTAAAAAAGTATACATATCATCTCCATAACATTTCAACTTTACCTTCATATTTGATATTAATATATTGATTATGCTCAAGTATTTTTGTAATTATGACTTTATATATCCTTAATTACTTTCAAACATGGACTGAATTGTTTCAATGGAACCGTGGGGTAAAAATTAGGACTAGATAAAAGTACTATTGAACGTTGTTTTGAATGCTTACTATTTATAAAACTTGTTAATTATATCATCAAATATATTAATACAAAATCTTCTAAGGTTGATGAAAGACACTATCGCCAATCCTTAGTTTCAAGTTTCCCTTAAGGGCGGAGTTAACCACATCCCAAAACCTATTTTCTACACGTTATTTTTACCATATAAAGTACAAAGTACAACATCTCAATGTAAAAATAATGATGGATTTTGGGGGTGTGGTTAACTTTCACCTTCCCTTAATTTGTTGACTTGAAATTTTAGTATTTTTACCTTCAAAGCAAGTTTTATACTTTAAACATTTTTAAGAGGTTGAAGAAAACATAGACATTACCCTAATTCTTATAATTATTTAATGTCTATATGATGCCTTTAGGTGAGTTTAGCTAGAACAAATTGTGCCTTAAGTGAGGTTTTGAATATTTTACCTCTTTATTGAGAATAGTGAAGTATCGGGGGGTCTCTTTAGGACTTAAACATTCGACCTCTTCGTTCTAAACACTCGATCTCTCCATTAAAAGAAGTGAGCAATACTAAATAATGTGAAGTAACATGATGCATCAGACGGGGCTTGAACACTCGATCACTCATTCAACATCTCTTCTGTGTTAAAAAAATTTTAGTGAGCATGCAATATTAAATGATATATTTAATGAGGCAAAGTGAGTAGTAGTAAATGGTGCCCTTCCGTGAGACTTGAAGTCTTGAACGGTCTCTTGTGAGAAGTAAGTAGTATCAATTTTATACTTTAAATATATTTTTTTTGTTCGAGATAAAAAATTCATTATTTTATTTTAAAATATTTTATTTAAAAAGTCTATTTTCAAAATTTAAGAAATAAAAATATTATTTTATTTAAAAAATCTTCTTTTTTAAAAAGTTTAATTTTTAAACATAGACTCGTTGCTTAAAATATTATTAGTACCTTTTAAAACATAATAACAAGATTGTAGTTACACGTGATGAATGAATGAATGAATTATGAATAGTTCAAAGTGTTAGATACGGCACCATCCGATGGGGGGAGGAAATTACATAAGGCATAGTGGCAAAAAAGAGATTCCAAATTCCAATAATTCCCGAATACTTGCAAGTCAAAACAATAAAGAATGGCCATTAACACTTTCTCTACTTTGTCTAGTGGTATCAGGTAAAGTGTAATCTTCACCAATTTGCTTTACAATCATTTTCCTATTTAAAAGTCCAATATTCTTCCTAAAATTACTCTTTCGGTCTTTCCCTTCCCATAACGTATACTTCCCCCACTATAATTGTCCCATGGACCTAAACCATATTTTAAGTTTTCAATATTTAAATGGAAAATGAAGAATATATTTTTTCCGGGAAATTATCCTCACTGAACTGTTTACTGTTTATGATTCTGACTTTCTCATGGCACTAACTTAAACAATAATATTCCCTATATATATATTTCCCAAAAAGTAGGATTAATATATGATTTGTTTCCTGAACTTAACCTTTCTTTCTATAAAAAGGTGATATATATATATATATATATATATATATATAATTTTTTTTTTTAAATTTCCTATATTAATTCGTGGATTTTATTTTAACTTACATATTTGTCCCTCAAATCGTTAATTTAAACAGAATTGTTAAAAAATTAAAATAACTAAATTACCCTCCCTTTAAGCTGAGTGGGATGCGTAGGTGGAATAAATCTGAAGAGAAGGATAATCATCTTTCCCCCTCTCTCCAATATTTGTCTATCTCACCCTCCCAGACTTATTATACTTTCTATAATCAAGTTGAGTATTGTTGGTTTATACCCTAAAGATAAATATATTTCTTTATATATCATTATTTATTGAGGTATTTACTTATTATATTTATTCATAATAATGCATCATAAAGCCTTTAAAATAAATATGTTATTCTTAAATATCTCTGGTAGAGTATTATTATTAATAAGGGTAATAATAATACACGGAGACTAGTATGTGTTGAGACTCATATAGTTGATATCACTCTACACATAAGTGCATGTTAGGTGTAACGACATACTCGATTGACCCGCATGAGAATGCTACGTGGATTGTTACGTGAGTGCCATAAACGATTCTCATAGTGACAAATGTGTTCGTTGTCCTTTCACTTGAAGTCGTTTTATATCCTATATGAGGAGTTGTAGATTTTGATACCGATAAATGTCATTCTGTAACAAGGTGATTATAAAGTCGGATATTGGATATGCCACAAATCATGCTGAGGGATATGAACGATGTACATAGAATTTGTTCCTCCTACATAACATGAGTATAATATTTATTGACTTCTTAATGAGTGAGAGTTAAGTAAATACATGTCGTGTTCAAATAACTCAATATGAGATATTGAGTTTATTTGTTTATTATAAAAGTATACTCGGAGATCAAGAAACTAAGATTAAACTATAACAAGGATGACATGCTTCATGCCTTGTGTTTAATTAAATAATAGGATAAAGGGACAAAAACTATTTCGGTCACAATTAATTATTTGTAATCACTGATAATTCATATTACTTGGGTAACAATGATGTATTGCTAGATGTCGCTCATTGTTTATAATTAATTATATATTTGATATATAATAATTAATTATTGTCAACATAATTTATGAATCTATTGGGTCACATACTTATAATAATGAATTAGTCTGAAATTTATTTGGATCATTAATTGACCGGCCACATCTTCCTCCATTTAAATATAATTCCTTTTGTGGTCACTTGATGGATATTGAACACAAAAGGATTGTAGGGTTTGGTGAAACACTAAAATTCATAGGAATAAAAATTAGGGATTAGTTCTTCGTTAGACGAAAGGTTTCCTACTTTGATTCAACAATTGTCTAGCACAAAATTGTTGGATTAATCTTGTCCAATCCATTCGTGTGGACACTATAGAGAAGTCGTGCAAATCGTTTGTGGCGGTTATCGTGATTCAAATGTGATTCTATCGAAAATTGTTCATTCTAATATTCAGGTAAGTGTTCTAAATCTAATTTATATTAATTCGCATGGATCTTGAGATGGTTTCGAAATTAAAGTTTTTGTTATTCCGCCTCGTAAATTTTGATTTAAACCCAACAAGTACGTGTATGAGCAGGGTGTAAATCCACACTTTGTCATTTCATACAATAGCTAAAATGCTGAACAAGTGTTTTGTTTCCTGGATAATGCCAATAATATATACGTTGTAAAAATCATGATAAAAGTTGCTGAAGTTTTGTGTTGTACTCAATCTCTCAATAATAGAAAATCCCTCTTGTACCATTCCCTTTATGCAAAGCACCACAATGACATTATATATTCCATTGTCTGGTTCGCAACAACAATAAATCATTTGGTTAAGACACTTAACCACGTCATCTACCTTCCTTTGTTGGCACAGATGCTTGATTATTGGGTTGTTAGTCTCTGCAATGGGCTCAAACCCTTTTCCAAGCATTTCATCGATCACCCTCAATGCATCATTAGTTTTTCCATGATAATCAATAACACTGGCCAACATATTGTACATAGCTAGGTTGAGCGAATAACATGTATCTACCGTATTTGCTAGAAGCTCGTTTGCTCCCTCTTACCTGTCTTCATTAGGGGTGTAAGCGGTTCGGTTTGGTTTGATTTATGCCAAAACCACAAACCGAATCGTCTCTTAGTGGTTCCAAAAATCTCAAACCGAATCGAACCGAGTAAGACTTAGAACTGAACCGAACCACTCGATTTGGTTTGGTTCGGTTTTGTGGTTTATATAAATTATTTTTAATGAAATTAACCAACATTAAAAATAACAATAAAAATAAGATTTTAATTTGGAATTAACATCAAAATTAGGAAATAACCTACTAACAACAAATTATCATAAATAAAACAATACAAATTCTAAAATAAACACAAACAATGGAGGAAATAATAGTTCTCCAACAATCAAGATTTTGTTTGGTTTAGTCTCTGTATATATATATATATATATATATATATATATATATATATATATATATATATATATATATATATATATAGTGGTTTGGTTTGGTCCGATACCAAAAACCGTGAACCGAATCGAACCACGTGGGTTTCCAATTTTTGAAACCGAAACCAAACCGTCTTCTACCAAAACCGAACCAAATCGACTGGTTTGGTTTGGTTCAGTTCGGTGATTCGGTGGTTCCGATTTACACCCCTAGTCTTCATAACAAAGCCTCTTAATTAACCAAAATACTATAGGTGACAACATTCAGAGTAAGCCTCATCGAGGGCCAATCCCTAAAGAAGCTTATTGCATCATTAATTCGATTTTTCTTACACAACCTAGTTAAAAAAGTGTTGTAGCAAACCAAATTAGGGGTTCCGCCCTTTGAAATTATATCATCCAAGAGCCTCATGGCTTCATCAACACCACTTTCCTTGCAAGCAACATCGAGCATGATTGAATAAGGCTCCGTTTGTTTCACGGAAAATGACTTACGGAAAACGTTTTCCTCATTTTCTAGTGTTTGGTAACCTTAGAAAAATGTAGTCAGCGTAAAAGCTTTTCCGAGTCAACGGAAAATGAAACTTTCTTTTCCGGAAAATAACTTACAGATTTATTTTCCGTAAGTCATTTTCCGAATGTTCGAGCATCTCTCCGCTCCTTTCCAAAATTACGCATATTTACATACACATACAAAATTGCACTCAACAAATAAATTGTTTATGAATATAAATGAAGTTTGTGCACATTATTTATAAATTATAATTTTAAGAAATACTCACTTCATTCTAAAATTAGTATACACTATACTATATTATTATTTAAGGATGTCCCAAGCATTATTTATTTTATTTTTTAAAACAATTTTTCATATCAATTATCAAAAAAAAAATGTGAGCTTGAAAAAATATGGACCTTATTGATTCGACACCATTAATGATAAATTTGGGGTTATTAAAAGAAAATTACATAAACTTCAATACTATTTTATATTCAATATGTGTATTAATATTAGAATATACTTTTTGTATTTATTCATATATTGTTTTCCGCAACATTTTTCATGTATTTGCCAAACATCGGAAAATGTTTTTCGGCATATCTTCAAAATATTTACCAAACACCTGAAAATGAAATCTTTTCATTTTCCAGAAATCATTTTCCGGAAATCATTTTCTAGAAATCATTTTCCGTGAAACAAACGGAGCCTAAGTGTGTGAATTAGGCACGAGTTCTCTTTGAGTTAGACTGTCCATAAACAGCCATCCCTGCTTGAAGTTTCCACACCTAAAAAACCCTTTAAATAGAGTGTTGTAGATGGCCGTATTGATGGGATCTCCATTATCCTCCAATCTCTCAACAAAGGATGTCGCTCTAGTAACGCACAACACTTATCTGGTGAAGAAGAGAAAATGATGAAGGTGGGGAAGAGATGGGTGTGGGTGGGTAGGGTTAGGTGGAAAGAAAAATAAAGTCTTGTGTGTGTTGGGGGTGGGGGGAGGGAGAGAGAGAAAGCGGTGAGATGATATGTTTTTTTTAATTTTAGTTTATTTATTTTTTCCTTTTTACTTTTAAATTCAAGATAGGCGGAGTTAAAGATTTTTTTGGTCCAATTAGACATTCCACTCAGTTTCAAGTAAGGGTATAATTTTGTTATGTTCATAAATATTTAACAATCATGTTTGAAATAACGGTTTGAGGGACAAATATACAAGCTAAAGTGAAGTTCACGGACTAATATAGGAAATGAAAAAAAAACATCTATCACCTTTATAAGAAGAAAAGTGAAGTTCAAGGACCAAATCATATATTAATCCCAAAAAGTATCATAGTTAAGTTAGTGGTCTTTCATATAGGCTATACAAATATATTACTCCCTCCGTAGCGTCGTTTTAGCAATTCACACACATACTAAGGAAATTTATAAAAAAAAGATCAACATACCTTATTTAAGTTCATTTAATATAGTTAAGTTGCACTAATATTTTCTCTTTTCTCAACAATCTCTTCTCTAACATCATTTAATTTGAAAGTAATAAATAAGGCAGTTTTGACAAAATATGAACAAATGTTTCTTGAAATCCTATAATGATACTTATTTTGGAACAAAAAAAACTTTACTAAAACGACACTTATTTTTTAAACAGAGAGACTAGCAGTAAAGAAAAAAAATCTCAAACTACTACTAACTTTAAACTCCATCCGTCCCAAAATGAGTGACGTTTAAGATAAAAAAAATGTGTCCCAAAATAAATGACGTTATAGGATTTCAAGAAAAAATATCCACATTGTGACAAAATTACCCTTATTAATTACTCACTAATTAAATATGTTGTTCAAACTTTTCAAAAAATATGATGATTTAAACTTTAAAGAGGGATGTCAAGAAGAATGAGAAAGATACTCATTCAGCTTATCAATAATATTTGCATTTAAATAAATGTTCTTTATTTAAATATGTGTGCAATTTTTTTAAAAGTAATTTATTTTGGGACAGAGGAGTAGTATTACTCAAACTATGCAGGTTTGAGTATCAAAATTTGATACTCAAACCACGCGGTATCAAACAAAAGGCGGTACCTCCCATTTTTTCATTTCCTTCGGTTTTTAGCATTTTTTCATTTTCATTTTTTTTGAAAAAATACACACACACACACACACACATATAAGCCAAGGTAGTCTAAAAATAACAAAATCCCACCAAAATTTGTCTTCATAAAATAGAAAGTCATTTATATATAATAAAAGTGATGGGTTATGTATTGAAAACATAAATCTGATTATACATTAATTGAGTATATGTGTCATAATAAATCAAATACTACCTTAAAATTATGGGTGTCAATTGGGTGCTAATGGATAGTTTTGGAATAGGCTATTATCCATTGACATAATGGATAATAGCATAACTCAAAGCTATACATTAACACCCAATTTTCACCCCATACTTAAAATGTAAAAATCAAATACTCCATTGGAATATGAAAACCAAATATTGCTCAGGAATATGAACAAATTAATTTCTAATGAATTGCAAACACAGTTAACAAAATATTTCAACACTATATGGATCTTAATGTTATTGTTACATGCTATAAATTAAGATCAATTTTTTTAATAATATTCTACACAACCACACGTTAAGAAATTTGTGGTTTTATAGAAGATAAAGGATGACGAACTTAAATAACCGGCTTCGTCCAATTATATTATAAAAATCTTATACTTTTACTTTTATATAAAATCAAGAGTCTCTATAAAAGTGTGTTTATTCAAATATTAAAAACAGAAAATAATAAAATAACAAACCATAATTAATTAATTTCAACCCGGGCATGTAGGTCAAATAAAAAAACTTTAAATATTAACCAACGAAGTAAGTTCCAGCAAATCCGAACTAGATTTTTTGTAAAAATATTGCTATTTGTTCGGTTTTTAATGCTAAATCCCCAAAATCTAATCATTTTTGTATTTAAAAAATCTACAAATATATTCTTTTAATTTTTTTACCAACTAACTAGTAAAAAGCTTGGGCATCACATTGCATGAGCTAAAATTTGAATGTAAGTAATATTGGAGACAAAGTATCCAAAAAATGGCATTGTATTAATCGGTTAAAACAAGAACATCACATCTAGATGACTAGAAAATCACAAAACGAAAAAAAAACAAAAACAAAACTTGATCATGAAAATATAATTCAATTTTGTCTTTGTTTTGCTCATATATATATATATAATGTCCATGCATTTAATGCAAGATAAATGTAACGCCCCAAACTCTAAGTCCCACAAAGAAGAAATCCCAAGATGAACTAGATTTTTTTAAGGAAAAATATTGCTATTTGTTCGGTTTTTAATGCTCAATCCCCAAAATCTAATCATGTTTTGTATTTATAAAAATCTACAAATATATTCTTAAGTTCAATTCGATTTTTTTACCAACTAACTAGTAAAAAGCTTGGGCATCACATTGCATGAACTAAAATTTGAATGTAAGTAATATTGGAGACAAAGTATCCAAAAAATGGCATTGTATTCATCGGTTAAAACAAGAACATCACATCTAGATGACTAGAAAATCACAAAACGAAAAAAAAAAAAAAAAACTTGATCACGAAAATATAATTCAATTTTGTCTTTGTTTTGCTCAAATAAAATTTAATTATATATATATATATATATATATATATATATATAATTCAATTTTGTCTTTGTCATTATTATTATTATTATTATTGTTATTATTATATATATATATATATATATCATATATTATTGTCTATTATTATTGTTATTATTATCATTATTATTGTCATTATTATTGTTATTATTATTATTGGACCATCAATTTGGCTCAAGCCCGATCACAAATAAATAGCCCAAATGTGTACCAAAACTAAGTGAGCTTGCTATTAAATTAAAGTAGACCCAATTATCTATTTTATTCAAATTAGGTCAAACCATAAATACCAGTCCAAGTACATTTATTCCAAAATAATACAATAAAAAATTAGGAATATTACACTCTCACCCCCTTAAAATAAGTTTAGTCCTCTAAACTTTTCGTACACGATCAGTCAAAAACTCATAATACTCCCCTCAAGTCTCCACAATGAAGACAATAGCTTTGCTTAGCTCCTTTTGTTGTTACACATCACTGAGCAACTATTATCGATTCATACAAATTCTTTAAAAGATCAAACTATTCTTCTATCTTTCCGTGCCAGCTATACTTTGTCTTCTAAGAATGTGTAAATAATCAATAAATTACTATTATTATTCATATTATTTTAAGTTCTAAATTCTTAACTCAATAGCCCAATTGAAAGCAAAGCCCAACCACACATTTGCTAGATAATCGAAGCCCAACTTATAAAGACATCAATGTAATACCCAAACAGAGTTGGCTCAAAAATAAACTTACACAAGCCCGATTATAGAACATAATTACTAGAATTAGAATTAAATTAACGAAATTTCGGTATCTTACACTCTCCCCACCTTTTAAAATCTGGTCCTCCAAATTTGTTTAACTTACACTCTACCGTTGCGCCTTCTAATTACAGTCTTACACAGGGCTGTTCTTGACATTTCAAAGGCCCGGGGCAAAATAACGAATAAGGGCCCCAAGCTCGATTACTTGCTGGAATGCTGCACCAACATATTAGAAATAATTTGTAAATTTCTAATCTATTATCTACTTAAACAATTTTTAGACTATGTGATTTTGAAAAGAAATTGTGGATCAACAAAAAAAATTAATTTACGAGCCCAAAAACCTTAAACCAAAAGAAATATGGGTTTGAGCCTTTGAGGGTTTAGGGTGTGAATGTCTGATTCGTCTGAAGCAGAAAAGGGCCTGAAGAGAGGAAAAATTTTGAAAATTGAAATTGAAATAAGGAAAATTGGACGAGTACCTGCATCATCAGTCATTCACCGGCACCGGTGACTTCGAGTTCGTGGATGAGGGACGGCAGAGTGACTAAGTGAGTGAGATTGTAAGAGTTTTTGTTGCTTTGAGCCTTTGTAATTGAACTGAATCAGAGCCTGAAGGTGGAGTGGAAATTAATCCGGCGGCCATAGATGCATAGGGAAGACTGAAGAGTGAATCTCGAGGTCGAGGGTCGCCGTTGATCGTTCCATCTCCTTGATCCTTCTGTTCGACTATCCCGTTGTCTGCCCTTCCGTCTAATCAACCTTTTGTTTGCCGGCATCACCGCATCAAGTTTCTGCTTCCGTTTCTTGTTTCCAGACAATTTTCCATATTCCCTATTTATATTTATTAATATTATATTTATATATTATATATATACTATACATATAAATAAAATTTGGGCCCTTAATTTTTTTGGGCCCTAGGCGGTCGCCCCTTTGGCCTATGCCCAGGAACGACCCTGGTCTTATAATATATTACTAGTATGAATGCTTAAAAACTTGTGTAGTCTCATATAAAAGGCCTCAATACGAGGACACGAAGATCACCACTCAACTTCCCACTTTCCGACTTCTTAAGTTCTTGGGCTACGTCGGTTCTATTTCCAAACACGCCACAACGCGAAACACTTAACGTCACCCATTACTATCAAGAGATATCCACTAAACGTAAACGTCAAACCTTGAGTTTCCACCAAATAATAACCTAAACTCTCCACCAATACTCTTGACAACAATGTTTTTATATCACATCGAAAGAAACTCCTTATTTGTGTAGCATATCTAACTAAACTAAAATATCCGAATAAATTAACATAGGCTCGTTAGTAAGACCTTTTATCAAACAAATCCTTGTCACACCAAAATAACTTCAAATGCACATAATACAACTATGTAAAACATGGGTACCTCAAAATATTATAGCGTAAGGTGTACTCAAACTCAATTCATTCTAAAGGCAAAATAAGTTATTCCAAATCTCAGAGGATAACTTAGGGTGGTAGTCTTACAACACTATCAACTATCAAGATCAGTAGCCCATGGTCAATAGAATAATCCACAATTGACTCCCCACGTAACCAGGTTATCTCCTCGATATTTCCTTTATAAAGATCAAAATGATGTTCTTAGATGTTTGTTCAAGCTCCTTCCAAAACTTGGAGTAGACCAAGTTATCCACAATGAACATAGTCACACACCGGTAAAAAAAAAAAACTCTTTAAAGACCTAATTCATTAAATCCTTAAATGTAGCAAGGGTATTCGAAAGTCATTACTAGAAACTCAAGTGTCTTTATTTTGTCCTAAAAGTAAACAACCAATTACCATACCCAAAATTTACTTCAAAATCCTCAAGGCCTAAATGAACCAAATCGGTAGGCCTCTCTCTACCCTCAAACTTAAAGGCCAATATCCAATTACTAAGGTTATTAAAATGGACCCATAGTCAATATGTCTATAATAAGATCAACTTCCAAATTTTTGAATTAATAATTTATAATCCATGCAAGTGTGACAAATATTATCGAGTGTGAAACACTAGAATTAATAAAAGCTTAATCATTACAAAAGACATGACATCTCCCACCACGTCATGGTCACCTAAGTATACATGGGTAACGAGATAGTACGATACTTAATAGGGAATCAACTTTGTTTTCTAACACTTGCTAAATAAGAATGGTGCATTTTCTCCACACATATCATAACATAGTAGGACAAGGCTCCTCTATTAATTCTCAACCTCAAATATATATACCTTGTGTGCATCAAACCAAGACATAATTCAAAAGTGACACGTAATAAAATAATTTCCTTAAAAGAATATAACAATATCTATTTGACTTTAAAATTCAATCATTTCCGAGAGATGCTTACTCAAGCTCTCCAATTCTAGATCCAATTTGTCCATTAATGTCTCATTCATCAACATTCTCTAATATGGCATCTAGAGGCCGCCATAGAAGCCAATAATCGATAAATTAAATAAATGAGCATCTCCACTATAGAACTAAATTAGGCTCATAAATTACACTAAAATATTGAATTCCAAAATTGCAACAAAAGCTCATGACATACGTTTATATCGACCTACGTCTTATGACCTAACACAACATTTGTCAATCAATTGCGACAACAAAAAATTGACTGCTTATATTCTTATTGAGATCGACACATCAATACCCAAAGAGATCAAGCCATAAATCAAATTTTAAGGGGCACACATATACCAATTAATGATTTCCCAAATATCATGTCTCAAGTTCAAAACATAAACTTCATCATTCCCTTGGCACGCAAAACGATGGTGGCAACGATTTTTTTTATCAATCATGTCACCTCATAATTACCTATATACTTAAATCTCAAGGGAGTAAATTTCATAGTAAGGCTAACACACATACTCATAAACTTAACACTACAATCATAACTTAATGTTATAGGGTAGCCAATAACAAAAGCGTAATCCTAATACTACTATCAATTCTTAATTCTAGTAGTTTCTAAATCCTAAAACCATTCGGATCTGAAACCTAAGCTCTGATACCACTCTGTAACACCCCAAACTCGGAACTAACACCGCGGTCCCACAATTTGGTAACGTCACCATTATTAAATACTAAACCACAACATATCAAAAATAAAACATTTCAATTTTTCTAACCAAAATACATTAATGTATGTTACAAATCCCAAGATGTAATTAACACCACTAATTCCAAACAATAATTGTTCATTTAAAATATCCGTCAAAGCTAAGGATTTATTCTTGCACGAGTCACCCTTCACATGGTCCACCCGAGCCCAAAAGGATCTCAAAAGTTACTTACGACCTGAAGAAAAGTAGAAAATGGTAAGCGAACAATGCGTCAATGCCCAACAAGTTCATACACAACCCCTCCGGTTTCTAAGGAGGAGTTGACCACAAAGAAAATATTTCGCCAAAAAGTCAAATAGTCTTAAAAAGACCAAAAAATTGCATCATCCATATGTAGAGATTATAAAACCAAATACAAATGTAAATCAGGAATTCCAAGTGAAAGATAAGGCTTAAAACAAATACGAGATATTCACTTGCTGCCAACCGTCTCATACCAGTTAGAAACAAGGAACACCCGTAGATTCCATGATCACTTAAGTGGTCAATTCGACCTGACTAACTGCCCAATGGGCCTGACGCCCAACATGCCTAAACCCGCAACGGGCGTGAAGGTATATCCGGATAACCTCACCACATGTCCAGTGGTGTCAAATAATTTATTCATTTCACTGATGTTACATATTTCACGTAACAAATTTATTTTACTTAGTGATCACGGAGGAGTTCCAAATAAAGTCAAACGTCCAAAAATATGTAATTCATTTTTTCCAACGGATTGATATTTCAAAGAAGTCAAACGTGGGTTACAAAAGTTTCAAAATTCGGATTATGAACAAAATAGGTTCGACGGAGTTCAAAGCAAATATCGGCGAATGCCGAACATGGGTTTACAAAGAAAATGTTAAGCCAATAAAGTTATAACGGAAACCTACCGAATAAAATAAGATGATCAAATAACTTTAAAGAAGTATAATCCCTTACCTTGCTATCTTGTAAGTAACGAAACACAATCACCAAACCTCGAATGAAGCGTTAACTCCTCTTACCCGAATCTAAAAATTCAATATCAAAGCTAAATTACTTTACCAAACATTTTAGTAGTATCTAAGTAATTAACTAAATTTTAATAAATAAACCTTATTTTACATAACAGTACACCGTCTCTCCCATTTTTTCTTTTCTTCTTTTGTTTACTCTCTCTTCACCCGTCACATCCATTACTCAAAATTTGACTTGACTTATTTCACAACAACCATTCACCAATTGTTAATCCAATATAATTTTATACACTTTATTTCCCTCACCCAACTTCTCTCTAAGTCAACATCACCTACCAACACTATTCTTATTATTTTCTTTCTTTGAGACTTCAGTTCATTTCCTCCAATACACCCACCTACTCTCTCTTCTCTTTTTTTTTACCACCCCCCGAATATACATACTCCCTCTCCAACCTTACCCAGCGACACACACACCAAAACACCACAACCCACACATAAAACACACGCACACAATCATCACTCCAATAGCTCTTTTTTTTTTTCTTTTCAGTTCTTACACCCCAAATAGCAAAACCCACAAACCAAAAGAACCCAACCCATCAACTACCTCAATAGAAAAATCATTCAACTGAAATTCGAAGAGGGAGGATCAATGTTGTACCTCGAATCAAGACTCTTGATCTCATCCACCCGAGTTTCTATGCGTCGTCGGTTCCGCCCATTTTGCGACTTTGCCAAAAGACTCCCGTCGTGACATCCATCCCTCAACCTCTTTCACACTGTGTTCTTACTCTTGTGAATGATTCAACTGAGGGAAATCGCCCCCCCTTAAATAGTCATCGAAAACAACCATTGAGTTCCCACCATAAGTGATGTTTTTATCATCATCATCATTATTAGCATTATTGTTATTATTATTATTATCATAATTATTATCATTATTATTGTCATTATTATTATTATCATTATTATTATCATTATTCTTATTATTATTGTTATTATTATTATCATTATTATTATCATTATTATTGTCATTATTATTGTTATTATTATTATTGGACCATCAATTTGGCTCAAGCCCGATCACAAATAAATAGCCCAAATGTGTACCAAAACTAAGTGGGCTTGCTATTAAATTAAAGTAGGCCCAATTATCTATTTTATTCAAATTAGGTCAAACCATAAATACCAGCCCAAGTACATTTATTCCAAAATAATACAATAAAAAATTAGGGATATTACACTTGATTGTAATAACCTCAATCCCACATCAGGTAGATGTGGAACTGTGTTTGATTTATAAGGTAGTCATGTACTACTACTGGGCACCAACATTGTCTATTGATTTTTTTGGTGAGCCCGATGACCAAGGTGTTCTGCTCGGCTGTGTGGGCTACAGCGGACCGAGCCTCGGGCTCGGGGTGTTACAAATGGTATCGAGCGGGTCCCTAAAATGTGGGAACAAAGTGTGGACCAAAGTGCAACACCGAAGGTGGGAGCCACCTTGATCCCTCGCGAGCCACCTCTTGAATCCTGCATCGCCCGAGGTACGATTCGACCTTTATGAGGACGTCAAGGATTTGAGTGGGGGAGATTGTAATAACCTCAATTCCACATCGGGTAGATGTGAAACTTGTGTTTGATTTATAAGGTAGTCATGCACTACTACTGGGCACCAACATTATCCATGGACTTTTGGGTTGGCTTGTGGTGAGCCTGATGACCTAAGGTGCTGCGTGCTCAGTGGGCCAGTGTGTGGGATACACGTAGCGGACTGAGCTCTCGGGCTCGGGACGTTACAGTAAAACTAGTTTATTTATAAATAGAGTGTTGGTTTGCCTTCATTTGGATACCACACTATTTTTCTGCAAATTTTCAAGTTGGCTACATAAACATATTAATTTAGCGGAGATAAATATGATGGGTGATATGTAAAGTTATCAAGGTATGTGCCACTGTTGAAAAAAATATTTTGTTCGAGTATCAAATGGATAGCTTATGAATATATTTATTAGAATGGGGAGTTAAATTCAATCCTTCGTTGAACTTGCTCAAATAAGGCTAGTAATGTTGATAAATAATTTTCACACTTTTTTTTGGTACATCTAGATAAATATTTCTAGCAAACGAACTATTCCTAAATTATAGTAAAAGCCCCTAATAAACCGCTTCATGTCACATTCAGACACACAGTTGGATGGACACAAGCACCCTTCTTCGTTTTCCTCCATTTCCACACCATCTCTCCTTCCTTCGTTCTCTCTCTTCTCTCCCTCTCACACACAGTCTCTCTCTCTCTCTCTCTCTCTCTCTCTTGCCTCTCCTCTGTAAACCCTATCTCTAATCTGTCTTTCTCTTCTTGTTCATGGCAGAAACTCCAAAGTCGCCAACATTTAATAATTTTTACAACATCCTTGGAATTTCAAAAAACGCATCCCTCAACGACATTTGCAGAGCTTACAAATCCCTTGTTATGAAATGGCATCCAGATAAAAATACAAACAAGCCCGAAGCCGCCGACAAGTTTAGATCAATCAATGAAGCATATAGGGTAATTAGTATACCATGAAACCTTATATATATTCTTGTGCATTTAATTATAACCAAAGTCAAGATTTTTCTTTGTTGGTAGCAAATTTCTGAGACAAAGCAGTTATTCCATCAAAGGAAACCTATGTATATAAGTTCATGCATTCCATGCAAAAGGGTATTAATCCATAAGTTCATTTCAATTTTCAGGTTCTTAGCAACAAAAAGAGAGATGAGAGCATTCAATACGGGGATGAGCCAAAAAGCCCACAAAGTTCATCAAATCGACCAAAAGCTGATGATGACTTCGTTATTTCAAGCCCTACGCTCCTTTCAAGGACTGGAAGCCACCAATATACTCCCATGGCGAGCCCGAGAACACCGTCAAGCACGAGAAATAGCACTCTCACGCCATTAGAATTGTATGCCTCGTTATCAAGATGTTCAAGTGAGAATATTAGTGCCCCATCAAGCCCGGGCAGCCCCGTGGAAGGCCTAATTGCCACTTTCTCGAAAGCAAGAAGCAGGAGTATTAGTACCCCTATTATTTTCTCTCAATCTATAGCTCGGAAAAAACCACAACCAATTGAGAAAAAGCTTGAGTGCACGCTAGAGGAGTTGTGCCATGGATCTGTTAAGAAGATCAAGATTACTAGAGATGTCATCTCAGATTTTGGGTATTCCTCTTTTCTCATCTTCTATTTTTGTTTAATATCATTGATCGTTAAATATGATTACACAAATGTTTATACTAATGTCTAAATTGACAGGTTTATTGTTCAAGAAGAGGAAATACTAAAGATCGGAGTGAAGCCCGGATGGAAAAGAGGCACAAAAATTACATTTGAAGGGAAGGGAGACGAGAGACCAGGCACACTTGCTGCCGATATCATCTTTGTGATCGACGAAAAAAGACATCCCTTGTTTAAGCGAATAGATGATGATTTGGAGCTCGGAGTTGAGGTGCCTCTAGTTCAAGCTCTTACGGGGTGCACCATTGATGTTCCATTACTAGGAGGTGAACAAATGACTTTGTCAATTGATGATATCATTTACCCTGGTTTTGAAAAAAGCATTCCAGGCCAAGGCATGACTATATCTAAAGATGGGGAACGAGGCAACCTACGACTTAAATTTCTTGTCGAGTTTCCAACAGAATTAAGCGATGAACAAAGATGCAATGCCGTTAGTATTTTAAGCGATTGTTCGTGATCATCGTATAAGACAAGAATAACTAAGTTTTTAGTTTGTTTCACGGCATATGTATCTATATATATATATATACATTTGCCTATAAAATGATGTATATGCATGTCAACTAACTAGCTTTTAGAGGAGTGTTAGTTAAATGTGTACTCATTGAACACAATTGAATTGAAAACATAAGAATGCCATTCAACATATTTTTTATTTCTTTACGCTTTTAGATTGATTTTGTAATACCATATCCCACATCGTGTATACGTGAAACTTGTACGTGGTTTATAAGGTAGTCACGCACTATTACTAAGCACAAATATTATCCATGAAATTTTGGGTTAGCTTAGTGGACCAATATTTTAACGTGGTTTCTATTGACACACAATTTTAAGTAGGAATAATTGCGGTCCGGTACCATTTGTTGGAATTGTAACCGATCTAGTACCAAATTTTTTTTTTAAACCGCAAAAGTCCGTTTTCATATTTTTGTTCCAAAATTGCACGCCACGTGCTGCTTCGTCATTTTGTCTTCGTTTTCTTCACTGTCTTTCTCTCTTCTTCTCCCTCCTCTCCGTCTTCCTCCACTTTCTTCTCAGATTTGCTCGCCATCCAGTTACTAAAAGCTTTGGGACGAAAATGGAGATTAAGGGCGTTAGTTGTCAATTTTGAAACTAATGCTTAATAGAAATCAAAAAGTTGAGGAAAAATCCGTCGGCATGATATAACTTTTGATCCCGGATAAACCACGAGACTCACTACATATCAAATCAAAACTCTCGACGAAATTTGCGAGACACATTGGATTAACCCCATGACGTCTTTGTTTTAAGGCCAAAAAACATTGTTTAAGCACTGTTTTGGGCTTAAGAAGTTTTTTCGATGGCTAATTTTTGCATTCCGATGCCCAAATTTGAGGTGGGATTTTTGAATTTTGATGCCTAAATTTTGACAGATTTCAATTGTGCATAGTGACGCCCAATGTTTTTATTCAGATGCCCAAATTTGGGAAGTGATTTTTTGAATTTCGATGCCAAAATTTTGACAGATTTTAATCGTGCGATCCGATGCCCAATTTTATCATTCCGATGCCCAAATTTGGACATCAACTAAGTAACTCTATCCGCACATCTTTCATTCATTAATGATATTTTCATCATTTTACCCTCAAAAAATTACTTTAGCGATTTAAAACAAATATAAGAAACTTTTTCGATTATAATTTCATCACATATGATTGATCCCAAATTCTGCCTTTTTATGTACCTAGTGCCACAAAGTAGTACTCGATCCTGTACTCAAATAATCGACTCTAGACTTGGGCTTCCATTTGCATTATCATCCCCTCCCTCCACCACTTTGATTTTAATTTTCTTGAGATGATGAGGATTGACCACGCAAACTTTCTTGAATCCAATATATTCATCCGATTAATATTCAATCAAATGGTAGAAAGAGTACGTATATATAGTCTATTTTTAAAGTGTACGGATTCCACGCTCTCTCAACTCCGTGCATTTCTTCTTCTTCTTTTAGGCCTCGTTCAGGTTTTTCAAAATGGAGCGTTTTTAAAACGCAACATTTTCAAAATGCAGTTTTATTTTTATAAACACGTTTGGAAAACTATTTCAAAACACTATTTTTCATAAACAAAATAGTTGTAAAAGTAGCATATTTTTAAAATGCTACAAATTGGAGTGTTTTAAAGCGCTCCACATTTTTAAAATAGTGCGTTTTAAAACGCTACATTAAAACACTTTTAAAATGAAAACACTGTATTTTTTATCAGCGTTTTGACCAAAACACTCCACTAAACAAGCACTTAGGTTAGGTGCTAAATTCGTTAAGATTTATGTCCTTAGGGCCTTAGGCCAACTCCAATACATACGTATTAAAATTGTATTGATTGTAATATTTTAATGGTATTTTCAAGTGTTTGTAAGTTTATTAAATTATATTTCTTCAATTTAGTTATAAAATTATGAATTTTTAAATATTATTAATGACATAAATAATATTATAAACATAAAACTATTAAATATACTAAAATTAGTAATTGTGTGATCTTGATAATTATTATTTAAAAGGTTAATAGCAAATTAATATACATGATGATAAATAAAGTAAAAGAAATAAAAATAAAAAATGCTAAGAAAAATTCTTTTTGGTGTGAGATTTAGAATTGTGGGTTGGAGCTAGAATAATATTTGATGCTCAAATAGATCAAATTTAAGATAAAATTTGACCAAATTTGAATTTATCGTTGGAGATCATCTTAGAGTCCAGTGTCTAGTCCTTTAGAAAACATATACAGAAGTAGTATTTCCTAGTTTCATTCAACAAGCCTTACTCTCTATTTTGAGACGTTAATTTATACATACACCAAAAGTAATTGGAAATTGATAAAATTTAGGAAAGACGGTCTAATGGGGATTTTATATAAGATGGTATCTCATTGACTCGATTCACTGTAAGTTGGTAGGTTGAGTTGTGAGAGAGTGAAACTCAGTCTTATGAATTATGATATATAAAACTACTCTTTGAAAATTCCCAAAATTATTAGTATTTTTCTTTCCTTTTTCCCCTGTTTCAAAAAATTGTCTTGTTTAAAAGTTTCATTTTTAAGACAATACTTTTATTATTTTACCCTTACTTTTTCTTATTGCTTTAATTATAAGCCACATATACATAGACTTTAAAATAAACTACACACGATACCAATGTTAATAATCAAGTCAAATAATTTTTTTAATTTGTGTGTCAGGTCAAACATGAAAAAATATTTATGAGACAAAAGTGAATATATATATTTTAAGAATATTAAAATAAACTAAAACTAAATAGTCTATTAAAAATTTAAAAATAATGAGATCTATTAGAACAATTTTAACTTGAAAAATATCAATTTAACTTTCAAATGACGACCTCTTTGAGTAAGAATCGGTGCACAAGGAAAAGATGATATACAAATGAGGTGTTTATGTAAAGGTAAAAATTTAGGTAAAATAAATTTACGGATGTTTTTTTGTAAAACAAATCCTTTTTATTTTTGACTCATTGTGTGTTGATGGGTTAAACTGCGAGTAAGAGTAACAATTGAGTGTTAATTGATAACTTTGAGTTAGGTTAGTGAGGTTTCATCTTACGAGTTAAGATCCGTAAAACACTCTTATATTAGACTTATGCTTCGCTTGTTTTACGGAAAATGATTTCTGGAAAACGATAAGATTTCATTTTCAGGTGTTTGACAAACATACGGAAAATGTTATGGAAAACAATATATGAATAAATACAAAATGTCTATTCTAATATTAATACACATATTAAATATAAAATAATGTTGAACTTTAAGTAATTTTCTTTTAATAATCTTCAATTTATCATTAATGGTGTCAAATCAATAAAGTTCATTTTTATTAATCTCACAAATAAAAATAAAAAGTTTGATAATTGATATGAAAAAATATTTAAAAAAATAAAATGGATAATGCTTGGGACGTCCTTAAATAATATAGTGGTTAGTAATTTTAGGATGTAGTGAGTATTTATTAAAATTATAATTTATAAATAATGTGCACAAATTCTATTTATATTTCTAAACAATTAATTTGTTGAGTAAAATATTATGTGTGTCTGTAAATATCTGTAATTGTGAAAGGGTGCGGATGGGTGCTCGAATATATTTTCCGTAAGTCATTTTCTGGAAAAGAGGGCTTGATTTTCCGTTGACTACATTTTATTAAGGTTACCAAACATCAGAAAATGAGGAAAACATTTTTTAAAAATCATTTTCCATAAAACAAACGTAGCCCAAACTCTTATGTAAATGTCAACAAAAGAGTTCTACGGCGAACATTGTAGTCTTTAGTGGAACCGTGGAAGCGTGACAATATTAAAAGAAGGTGAGGGCTGGAGCGTCTTGAGAGGATTTTTAATTTTATTTTTTAATACATTTAAGTAATTCCATTTTTATATATTCATCACAATGCGATGATCATTGATGAAAATTATTTAATCCCTTAGTTCCGGACAAATAGTTTACTATATCATTTTGAGATGTTTCATTTAAAGAGTTCACTTTTAAAAAATTAATGGTATAAAAGTGTCATTTTATTACTAATAGACTATTAAAAATATTCATACCCCCCTTAGGAGGAAAAAAAAAGACTATTAAAAATATTAATTTTTAAAATAACTTTTAAATGAGGATTCATTGTCCAGAAGAAAAGGAGTATTTATATGAGAAACTAAGGCAATAACGTAGGAGTCTTGAAATGGTATATATACATGGAAAACATATAGTACTCTACTTCCCAAGATAATAAATTTCTTTCAAAAGTTAATTTTTTTAAATTGGTGAATTTAAGGCTTAAATACAAATTTAATCATCGTAATTTTAATATATATTTATTCTTTAAGAACTTTACTCTCTTTTTCCCCCTGTCTATTTCGTCACTAAATTTAAAGTAATTTTTGTTAAAACAAAATTGGACAAAGAGCTTAAAAATAAAATATGTCTCCTGTAAGATAGTCTTACAGATTTTAATTCGTAAGATAAAGTCTCACTCTCTTATAACTCAACCGACCAAACAAGATGGACCAGACAACAAAGATTCATCTTACAAAAAATATTAATAAAACCGTCTTACCTAAATTTTTGTTTTAAAATATTTGAAAATCTAAATTATGTGTAACTCACATGTATGATGTATCATTACAAACTTTTTCTTTCAATTTTTTCCCTTCGTAGTAACATAAAATAACTCACATTTTACACTGTAGTTAATTTAAACGTCTATCCTACTTTAAATACTATTGGTTATGCACTTATGCTTAATAACATAATTTGAAATAAAGAAATTTTTATTCTTCTCAACCAGCACGACCCTTAATTCTAGACCAAAACCCAAATAAACTGGTGGACTCGCTCTTATTTCTTATTTATGGACCAAAATCCAAATAAACTCCTCCACCGTTTAAGTCTGCTTGAATCTATTCAAATCCAAATCCAAATCCAAATCCATCACTCTCCCTCATCATAGTCAACATCACAATTCCAAACCCTTGCACAAACACAAATTATTGAAAAAAATTATAAGATGAAAATAAATAAAAATTTCATAAAAAAAATAAAAAAATTATCCATTATTATTTTTAAAAATGGTATCACAATGAGTATTCATTTTGTAATGAAGCTGCTAATTTACATTTGTCAACTATTATGTAACTATATGCGGTTACAATGCTATAAAAGTTGATAATAAAAGGATATTTAGGCTCCGTTTGTTTCACGGAAAATGACTTCCGGAAAACGTTTTCCTCATTTTTCGGTGTTTGGTAACCTTAGGAAAACGCAGTCAACGTAAAAGGTTTTCCGAGTCAACGGAAAATGAAGGCTTTTTTTCCGAAAAATGACTTACGGATTCATTTTCCGTAAGTCATTTTCTAAATGTTCGTGCACCCTCCGCCCCCTTTCACAATTGCACATATTTATTTACACACACATTATTTCACTCAACAAATAAATTGTTTAGAAATATAAATAAAGTTTATGCTCACTATTTATAAATTATAATTTTAATAAATGCTTACTACGTTTTAAAATTAGTGTCAACTATATTATTTAGGGATATCCTAACCATTGTCAATTTTCTATTTTAAAATGTTTTTTATATCAATTATCAAATTTTTTATTTGTAATTGTGATATTGAAAAAAGATAGACATTGATTTGACACCACTAATGATACATTGAGGGTTACTAAAGAAAAATTACTTAAAGTTCAACACTATTCTATATTCAATATGTGCATTAATATTAGATTTTTTTTTGTATTTATTCATATATAGTTTTTCGTAACATTTTCTAGGGACATCTTAAAAATTGTCTATTTTCTATGTTAAAACGTTTTTTTTTTCATATCAATTATAAAAAAAAAAATTGTAACTGTGAGATTAAAAAAAGATGGACCTTATTTAAAAAAGAAGGTCCTTATTGATTTTCTAGAGACATCCTAAACATTGTTTATTTTCATTTTTTTATTTTTTTATTTATTCATATATTGCTTTCCGTAACATTTTCCGTATGTTTGCCAAACACACGTAAATGTTTTCTGATATATTTTCAAAAAAATTACCAAACATCTGAAAATGAAATCTTTTGATTTTCCGGAAATCATTTTCCAGAAATCATTTTCTGGAAATGATTTTCCGTGAAACAAACGGAGCCTTATATATATATATATATAATATAAAAACTCAATGTATAACTGGTGGCTCTTATCGAATTGTGTCAAACACAACCGACGGTACATATTAATCTATAAGTATGCGAGTTAAATATGAACCTCATTTATGCGTTTCAACTGCATAACTGGCGGTCCTGATCGAATTACGTCAAACACAACTAACGGTTCAGATTGATCCGTAAGTATGTGAGTTACATATAAACCTCATTTACACGTTTTGTTTGAATTACTCCCTCCACGTGGGTTTTGTTTGAATTACCTCTCAGTTATGTGCTTTGTTTATCTCAAATAACAGCCCTTATCGAATTGTATCAGACACAACTAACGGTTCAGATTGATCCGTAAGTATGTGAGTTATATATGAACCTCATTTATGTGTTTTGTTTGAATACCCCCTTCACAATTACATATAAAACATTCAATTGGTTTTGTTTGAATTATCCCTTAGTTATAAGCTTTGTTTATCTCAAATATCAATTGAACCGATATCATGCCTATGGCATGAACACGTATACTAGTTAGTACTAAAATGACTTAAAAATCAAATATTGATAATAAAAAAAAAACAAAAAATGAAAACTCGAGAGGAAGTGAAAGCGGGTGCATATGCCTGAAACGGCTAAAAGGCACAGTAAAATCACGAACTGCCCTCGAATGAATTCGCGTTCGGAACAGAGAAGGAGCATCCACCTTCGGCACGACGAATCCGTAAACTTGTATATTCTGTCTCCGGTGTGTGATTGACGGAAGAGTGAAAGAGACGGAAGGATGGGAGAGCGTTCCAGTAGAAGCAGCAAGAGGAAGAAGAAATACTTAAGGGAAGACTCCTCTTCGTCTTCGTCTCCGTCTCCGTCTCCGTCTTCTTTGTCCGACGACGACGTTGAGCCAGCTTCCAAAAGGCACAGAAGCAGTCGGCGACATCGGGAAGTGAGAAGTTCGAGGAGAGAGAAAGACAGGAAGAAGAAGAGAAGAGATAAAAGGAGGGATAGAGATAGCGACAGAAAGCGTAGTAGCAGGCGAGAGGAAAAGAAGAGAGCTTTGGATTTGAATTCGGAGTCAGAAGATGGGGACTCGCTCTCCGATGGTGATAACTCGAGGGAGGATCCAATTGATGTGGTCAGATATATATTGAAAGAGTTCCCTGCTGTTTCCAATGATTTGGAACAGGTAATTGTGTTGATAATTTGAAATTACGGATATGATTATTGTTCGTGTATAATTGATGTTTGCGGCCTTATCAGTTTGCCTATTTGTTTCAATTTATGTGAATTATACCTATTTCTTGAACCTAGAACTAGGTATTTGCCCTGTGGGTGTTAAGCAGTGTTCACTTTATTGGGCATATGCATCAGTATAGGAGACAAACTCAGAAATGCGCATTCAATTGGTGTAACAACACGTTTGTTTGGGTGCTTTCGACCATATAAGTGGAAACGATTACTTGAGAAATGGATACATTATTGATTATTGAAGGTTGTAAGATAACATTATTATTGTTTTTGTTGGTTCCATCTCTAATAGTGCTCTATGATTGCTGTTTGTGGATAAGTTATTACTTCTATGAGAGTATTTATACGCAATTGAAAGTCACGCACTTAGTTCTACAGAGTTGTTTTCATGTCCGTAGGAAAGCAAGCCTGATTCTTGTTATTTTACTCGGTAGTAGATTCATATGCTTGTCTTTGTCAGTCTCTCAAGGGTAGTTTACTAAAGAAAACTGTTTCTTTGTAGTTTGTAGTAGGCAAAATGTTGCTATCTTGCAGATTCTTTTTCTCACATGTCTTTGCTAAGTATTGTCATTTTATTTGGAAATGTAATTGAGCATTAATGCTAAACGATTATTGGTCGAAAGGCCTTTTGCATGCAAATGCTGCATTTATTCAACGAGGAATAGTAATCCACATCTACGCATTTGTGATCTGACAGGGTTCTTATATGCATACAATCTTGTTAGCATATTACATAACCAACCTTCTGTCTAAATCAAGTCTGAGATATAACTCAGATATCTAAATCTTTAAAAGCTCTTCCATGCTAGTGTACGGAACTTTGAATTAAGATGAATTATATCTTACCTCAGCTTCTGCGAATGATTGATGATGGGCAAGCTGTTGATATAAGAGGATTATCTGAAAGGTCTTTGGTAAAGCATCTAAGGAAGCTATTCCTGTCACTGAACCTCAAAGAAAACGGTCAGCTAGTCTTTTTGTTGCCTTCTGATGTTCCTCCTACTTTGGAGGTTGTTGGAGCCATCATACGGCCTAATGTGGAACCTGAAAAGCAGCAGCTCGATCGTAATGTATTACAAGGTGATCATAGTCGGATATCGCCAGATGAAGAACACAGACAAGTGGCTGATGACACTAATGTTCCATGTCCACAAGAGGATGCTTCTGGTCCTAAAAGGAGGTAAGAAGAATATCTTATGTATAATTTGTTGATTTACCATATCATCTGTTTCGATGGAAACAAAAATTTATTGATATAAAAGGAGCTCCCTATATATTTTAAACCAAGAATATGCAAGTTGGCAGGATATTGTATTTAGGTTATGTTAGTGTAACACTTCTCTCATTTCTAACATATTTTTCTAATTTATTTGCCCCCCCCCCTTTTTTCTTCTGCATGTCTGTTTTAGATAATGACCACTTTCATTTGGTGCACTTAGTTCCCTAATATGGTCATTTATTGCTTCTTCCAATAGGTTTGAGATCTCGTGTCGCTTGTAGTCAGGACTCAAGTATGTTTTAATTGAGGAAGTAGTAAAACAAGAGCAGGTAGTTGGTATTTGGTAGTCTGTTTTAATTTGACTGCTAATTGTTCATCTTTGTTTGATCAGCTCTATTTGTTAGATTTTGAGTAAATATCAATCTTATAGAGTCAAAACCCTAGCTCTTACTGGCTTTCAGTATATCTATCATCCCTGCTCCTTTCACCCCAGGTTTGCTGTGAGAAAAATTATAACAGAATAGATGTATGCACAATTTTTAAAATATAATCAACGTTATGAGGAAACTTACTCCTACCATCCACTGTATTCTTGGAAGGAACACACGAACCCTTCACTTATATTGAAGAAATTGAGTTGATGGGTGTATCTGTCATCTTTGTCACCTTCACCCTGAGTTGTCAGAAGAAAGTTACAACAGAATAGAGGGCCGCAAAATTCGAAGGATATAATCAACGTTATGAATAAAATAACTCAAGCATCCATTGTATTCCTTGGAAGGAGCATCCAAACCCTTCACTTTTTAGAAATAAAGTTGATGTAAATTGTTCTTAGATGAGAATTTTGCTGCTTTGACTTACTTGAGGTCTTTGAACCTAAATGGTAATAATAACTATAATTTACTTGGCATGCTCTACAACCATAGTTATCAAAGTCGAGAGGCGCCAAAAAGTCGATAGGTCTAAATTTGAGGCGAGAGGCGAGGCGCTAAAAAGGCGCCAAAAAGGCGCTCACAGAAAAAATACTAAGAAAAAATACATAAAATATATATAACTTAACAAATATCAACAAAACATGTTATAAGTGAATATAATACAAGAAACTAAGTCCTAACATAATATATATGATGAAATTCTGAGCTAGTTTAAAATTCCAAGTAATATAATAAATAGTTAAGCAACCAAAGAAAATAAAGTTTTTTTAAAAAATAAAGTAAAATCCAAAAACAAAATGAAAAATTCAAATAATCCCAAATCCCAAATTAAAAATATAATAAATAATAAATAAAATGCCTAAAAATGAAATGAAAATAAACCCCATGCAATAATATAAGATAGCAGCAGCTCAGCACATTAGAAAAAAAAAGGGAAAAACATGAAATAAACAAAAGAAATTACAAAATCATACTTTATCTCCATCGATCAACAAACCAATCACGGGAAGTAATTCGCAGGGAGCCGGCGAACTCGTCTGTGATGCTCCGGCAAGAAAATTCCGGCGCCGGCGCGTGGGGCGCGTGAGGCTGATTCCGGCATCCTCCGGCGACGGCAAAAGCCCAGATGAGTTCGCCAGGTAGAGACGAAGCCATCTGTGCTGTTAGATTTCATTAATATCTAATATTGAAGCCTAGATCTAGAATCGAAAATCTCAGATATATGCCGGCAGTTAGCGCCCGACTCGCCCAGCCCTCTTCAGGCGACAAACCCTCGACTGGCCTCGACTCTCGCCTCAGGCGCCAAAGGCGAGCGCCTTTGACAACTATGTCTACAACTTGAAAGAGAACTCTTGTCTCTTGTAAGAACAGTGTTTTTAAAGGTTTTGAATTGAACTTCAAATGGATGTGCTTTAAGATTTCTAAGTGATATTGCGTTACTGGTGATATATTTATCCAATGATTTTGGATAGTGATGTGGCTAATGGTATTTATTTTTCTTGCAGGGTGATTGGTCCTGCAATGCCATCTGCAGAGTTGCTCGCTGCAGCAGCCAAGTTGACTGAAGCAGAGGCGGAGCTGAGGTATCTCCTTTTTTCAGGGAATTATGTGGTCAAATTCGGTAATTTAGTTCCACTTACTCTTCATTCTTTTTGGTCTGGCCCAAAAAAGAAAGGTGAGGAGATTTAAGTTTGTCCATGCTATCTGGACGCTGCTTCAATGTCGAAAGTTTACTTGATATGATTGCTATACTAACATGTATTGAGGAATAAATCTAGAGATGCTGAGATGGATGAAGACTCTGAAATGTTTATTGGACCTCCACCTCCTGCTGTGGTAATGGAAGCTGAATCAGCAAATGAAGCTGAGCGTTTTGAAGAGGTGCTAACTCTCTTGCTCCACCTGTGGCCATGGGTGCATATTTTTTGTTGTATCTTTTGTTTGCAGATAAATACCTACTTAATTAGTCCTGCATACCTATCAAAGTTATTTAGCCGTTTGGTAAGCGATAGTGGGAAACCTTTAATAAATCTATGTACTGTTTGGTTCTATTGGTGTTGTACGTTGTGAATTTCAAAATCCTGTGTAATATTGATGGTGCATACTTTTTTTCTCTGCTGTTTTTTATGGGTTTTGTTTAATAACTTTATTGTTAAGATTGTGGATCACTCTTCGAACGTAAAGGATTTCCTGATCTATATGTACCACAAAATGTTATGTGATCATGTTGAATTTACAATAAAGGTATTTTTGTTTGTTGATGGGATAATTATATGAACAAAATCTCTATTTTTCTTTTACTCGTTTTGGATAAAAGAAAATGAATTGATTCATTTACTGCTATCGTTTCATTTCCTTCAAATTTCATGAATAATTTTAAGAATTATGACAATTAGACATTATCTTTACTGACACAGAATAAGTCAAATAAGTAATATTTGCTATTTGTACTCCTTAACATTCGAGTGACTACCATGTTATCTTAAGATATCCTTAATTTTCTTTTATTATGCTTACATTGTTGCATTTCAATGCTGTAATTCTTTAGTCATAATTGCTTATGGTACAGTAAACTAATGAGCTTCTGACATTTATGTGGTCAGATTACTAGAATCATGGGAGCTGAGGTTGATAATCCATATGATGTTGTAGGAGTGAATAGAAAAATGTCAGCTGACAACATTAAGAAAAGGTAAGGCTGTTATGAAGTCTCTGAAAACTGCAACACGTTATTATGTGTTTATTGTAATTTTTGGCTACTTGTGAAATGTGTGTTTTATATGTGGTTGCCCAATGTTTCTAATACAAGCTTAGTCATTCAATCGCCCTTGCATATGCAATTTAAATGGAATATGGATTTTTCTCCTGCTATTGGTATCACTCAGTCTCTCTAAGAAACTATGGTGACAAAGAAGTACGGGATTTATGTGGATGTTACTTCTAACTTCTTTACATGGCATCTTTATATGTTCTCTACTTCTTTTAGCAGAATTGAAGGAACTGCCGAGGTTCCTGATTGTGGGTTAAGCCAGCATATTGAATCTTAAGTATATTGACGTGGCTGATCTGTTATCTATTATGGCAATACACCTGAATACTGCTTCTCTTTAACGATAACCAGAAAGCATTTGTTCAACTTTTGTTTGGGGAAAGCCTGTGTGGACTATATACTTGTTTATTTAGTCAAAACATCATTCCCATGAGGATTTTGCATCATACTTATCAATTGCTTGGTTGTATGATAAAGTACTGGTTATTCATTTATTTACCATGATACTGATATAGGCAACAATTACCTGATACCTTATACTCCTTTTACTCCATTATCCACTTAAAGAGTCCATGTTTGACGACTCAAATAATTAGGAGATTCATGACTATTATTGAAAGAAGCATTACTACAAAATGTTTGTTACATTGCTAGCATGTTTATGTCATAAAGTAAGGGTAAAGACAAAATCTCATTAATATAATAAGTTAATTCTAAATCGGACTCTTCTAGCAGAACATCCTATATTGGAATTTGTAATTTTTGAAGGGAAGGGATGTAGTATCAAAATACGAGCTCTTAGCTATTAGAATGATACTTGTGCTGAATGACTGCTGCTTCCTCCAGCTAGGTTTTCTATTCCTAATATCATCTTTGTCCCCAGATATTGGAAGCTGTCACTTATGGTGCACCCGGACAAATGCGCTCATCCTCAAGCTCACCAAGCATTTATCAAGTTGAACAAATCTTTTAAAGAATTGCAAGATCCAGAAAAGGTCAGTGTTATGCACTGCCACCCCTTCTTAGGAACTCTGAGCATTTTATACACTTGTGATCTTGTTTTGAGTTCCATAGCCCTTTAGGTTGACTTCTAACTTTCAGCTATCGAAAGTTCAATGGAAAACTGCTCTGAAGTTATGTAGTCACGTATGTATGTATGTATGAATATGAAGATTTCAGAGAACTTGCCTCTTATCTATAATGTCATTGTTATTGAATAGTTCTTGGCCCTCATTTCTAAAATTTGACTTGTTTCTGTTGGCATAAATTCCTATGCATGTATGAGCATAACAAAGCGTAGGGGCTTTAAGTTTTGTTGTCTAGTAACTTGATTGATGTTGTATTTTGTGCCACATTATTAAGGCTAGCTAGTGAAATTACTTAATAAGTTGTTTTCCTACCTTGTTGACTTCTGTAGCGGAAAGCGATGGACGAGAAAATTGACCTCAAGGAGGAGCAGGAGAGATTTAAGGTAAATATTATATGAATGCTGGCATAAGATGGGGCAATGACTTTATTGGAAGTGCATTCAAACTGGTTTTCTTTATGTAGGTGGAGTTAAAAGCGATGCGTGAGGCTGCACAATGGAGGCGTTTGCAAGGTGAGCATTATTTTTGCTAAAATAAAGGACTTAGTCCATACATTTCCTACCTTTATTACACAATGGCAACAACCATCTTGATATAATTTGACATAATTATTATAGGAAACAGCCTCTCACCTTTTTCAGGGGCAAGGCTACATATATTAGACCCTTTGTGGACCCCGCAGTGGGGCAGTCCCGTGCAGTGGCTTTCCACCATTATGAATTAGTTTTTAAGTTGTTGACTCATAAGAGACGTGGATGGCAAAGAGGTCCTGCTTCTGCCAAAAATAAACAACTGTTTGCTTGTGGTTATTTAGTTTGGCCTGCATATTGTATACATTCTCGCTTCTGTTATACTCCTATTCACACAGATAAGATACAGGGGTAATACCATACCATGTGTGTGTGTGTATATTTATATGTATGTATGTATGTATATATATATTACACACGTACACACAGACAGTTGAGACCATGATAGCACTTGAAAAATATCCTTACCTTTTTCTAGTTTCATTGGATTTCTTCACATTGGATACACCTCTAATCCTCGCACACAGCAGTACTCAAATGTATGATCAATTTCAAGTCTGCTTCCCTTTATAATTTTGCATCATCGTTGGTTCATTTATGCAGTTTCTCTAGGCTGGGAAAGTCAGCAGTGCTGCATTTTCCATGTTCTCTCCCCCCTCCCCCCACCCCCAAATCCTCTCTCCTTTTTTTATTTTCATTTTCCTCAAGGCACTTAATCAATGGTGTATTCTCACTTCTAGTTCACTTTGGGTTTTTTCAGTGAGGGTTACTGAACTTTTGAATGTTCAAAGTTTATCTGTTATTATGTTTGTTAAAACTTGATCTTCCTCTTGTAATTAATGTAAAGAATTGTTTATTTGGCAGGTATATCTATGGAAGGTGATGATGTACTCTTGGCAGACTTGGACGTAAAAGAGGAACGAAGACGAGATGAATGGATGACAACACTACCACCCGAAAGAAAAGTAAGGCCTTTATAATCCTTTCCTTTTTTTTTTTTCCTTAGTGTATGCGTGATATTGTTTTTGTGTAGTCGTGGTTTTATAATTATTGTTTTTGAATGAAGACCAGAAAGAAAATACAGCAACTTTGACAATTTGGACTTAAGGTGCTCTGTACCAGAAAATGTTTTCCTTGTTAGGTGCTAAAAATATCCTAGTGTTCGGGTGCTGATAAATATTTTTAGAGAAAAAATGTGTAAAGAAAGAAAAGTTGATGATACATGCACTCCTTGGATGCAAATCATATCTGAGAGGACACATTGTACTCTCTTAAGCCACTTCACTGTCAGTTGCCACCATGGCTGCTGGAAGGCCAAAATAATTTGTCACCTGCTTCCTAGCTACTACAGTTCCACCTGCCTGTTGAGTTGACCATTAAGTTGCATGTTGGTCTCAGGTCCCCACTCCCCAATACTCTATCATATTGCTGAACCTATTTCTTTTTGGTGCTTTAGTGTTTTGGGAAATTATGTTCATAAGAATAGACAAAAGGAGAAAAATGTTTCTTCTTCATGTAAAACACCTTATGGAAAAAATATCTACTGATGCTAATCACTTCTGGCATGAAAAGAAGCCAGTTCTTGGTGCTTGGTTTATATGATGAAATTTAATATGCAAGTTTAAGAATTATGTACTTGTTTCGGCTATTACAAAGAAAACTATGTATGACCAAACCCTGCAGAATTTGGAAATTGTTTCGGATCGAATAAATGATGCATAGATGCATTTGTATTAGGGATTAGATAAAGGTGCAGATGGAGTTAAGCTGTGATAAGCATGATAAAGATGCTGCAGTATGGAGAGTAAGAGAATTGCTGATGCTTGTCACCTAGCACTTAGTTTCGGTCATCTTGGGTCTTACTTAATTGATGTTCTGAGTTGAAAGTGCATGAAATTTACTAAAGCACGCAGGAGACATGACTGTACCACACCTTCAAGTATGCCACAAAGGGAAACAGAAGGCCAACTGGCCAAGCAAATGTATATTCGTTTACCCAAATGTTGATTTCAGTTATCGTCCAAATCCTAGCCTAGGCATGAAAGATAAGAAAGTAAGTCCTTGCAAAATAGTTGGAATCATCGTTTGGTTGACACTTGGTGTGGAAATTGCCTCTACCAGCATTTTCTTCTGATCTTTATGTATTTTAGGAGTCCTTTGTATCACTGTGGTGTCTGTTATGTTGTAATCCTTGTCCATGGGGTGTTGTATCCGGTTCCAATCTTTCATTTATCAAAAATAAAATAAAAAACTCCTTCTGCTGATCAGTTAAAAGGAAAAAAAAAGATTATCTTGTCAGAGTCCTCTTCTTGGGGGGGGGGGTTTCTCCCCGTTTTGGTCTTGCGTTCTGGGGGGTTCACTCTCTTTTTTATTTTCTGTATATGTTTTGCCTTTGGTTGGTTATGAGTTCTCTTTGGTGTGTATACTACCTTCATCCCCAAAGAGAGGACCATTTCTCTTCGGTTAGTCTACTTTAGAAAACTTAATATCGTATGAGTTTTGTGGATGAGAATAACCGACATGATCGAATTCATGTTTTAGCATGATAGGCTCCCTCACGAGAAAGATGGTTTGAAAGCTCTTTTCAAGTGAAACCAAATAAAAAGGTTGAAATTTTGGCATAGATTTACGTGGGTATTTTAGGGAGTTAAGAGATTTTCAAACATTTTCTTAATTTGTGCATTAAGTCAAAAGTATACCTTCAAATGTAGGAACCACTATTAATGGTTGGGATTTCCAATATCTGATGGAGAAAAAATCTAGCAAACTAGAGGAAAGCACGTTAATACATGTGAAATACTGACTAGTAGGCGTACAAAAAAATCCATTGTCAAAGAATGCTGGAACTCATGTACACAACTGGTAACACAAGCTCATATTTATTTTCTTTTTTCTCCTTAGCCTGGTGGTATGCCTATGCATTCAACAAGCTTTAGTCGGACTGCTAAAGAAGGACGTGGTGATACTAGTGCCTGGACGGAGACACCTTCAGAGAGAGCTCAGAAAGCAAAAATGAAGTATGTTGTCATGCATAATCTTGAATGTGAAAATTATTACTCCCTCCATCCCTAAATGACCGGTCATTTTTTGTTTTTCACTAAAATTAAGGAAGTTGACTTTTGGGTCATTTCGTAATGCCCTTAATGTCCACGCACTACATTAGAATCCACACTAAGACATGATAAGTGCCAACTGCCAAAGGTGAAATTAGTAAACTTATACGAAAAAGGACACTCATTTAGGGATGGAGGGAGTCCTAGAAATGGAAGTGTATTGAGGGCTTGAACTTACAGAATGCATCCTGTTTCACTGGACAGTTATTTAGAAGCATACAATGAAGCTGCAGCACTTGCTTCCAATGATCAAGAAAAGAAAGCAACAAATGCAGATGCAGAATTGGTGGATAAGTACAACAAAGCATTGGTGGAAAAGCAGGTCAGGAAGTCATTGGTCGAAGCCGCACAAAGCACCAGGAGGCAACTCGAAGCCGCACAAAGAAGAAATCGTCTAATTCTAAGCAGGAGCAAACAAAAGAAGCATGGGAGGGCCAACATCCTTGGAAGCCTTGGGATCGTGAAAAGGATTTGACAGCTGGACGACAAAATGTCAAACTTGACGCCGACAACATGACTCAGGGTTTAACTTCCAGGTTTTCTTCTGGATCCTTCCAAAGGAATTTCCTCTAGGCAACAGGTGGGGTAACTACTAGTCTGCCTTATTTTGTAACAATATAGCTGTTTCGTTTTCATCTTTATGTATGGGCAGCTGAGGTTGTAGGGAAATTTATACACAGTTTATACTTGCCAAGCATTCATTTCACATTCATATCTTTCGACTTGTCAGGCTTTTTATCGAGGTATATACTTCAGAAATACAACAGAATGTGGTATATACTAATGTGAATGGAAAAGGAAAAGAGTTAATTGTGGGGCTATATGCACCCCAAAAGAGAAAGGAACACATGTTGGAGGGAAAGAAAGAATGGACTGAGGAGCAATTCGTACATCATATCCATTTCACAGCAAACTCACACCCCAAAGACCCAAACCCATAACAAAATTAAACAATTTGCTAGTTACTCGAAATGTGGTGTGTGAAAGTCAATTTTAAACATGGTGGAATGAGCTGTACGGTCTTGGTTTGCCGCACACTAGGAGGTCTGTGCGGTAGACGCTTGCCCACACACCTAGGGCTGTGCAACAAACCCTGGCTGCAGATACCATAGGCTGTTCAGCTAGTCCTTGCCACACTCACCAAGGGTCGCGGGTGTAGAAAGTAATTTTTGTAATGCATGTAGTATAAGTGTATATTATCGTTTTACGCAATGCATTTTTTGGATGCGTATAGCCCCTCTTAATTGTACTGATATAAATTTAAGGGTTAATTGTGGTTAAATATCCTAAAGGTTTGCCTGAAGTTAGGAGTTGGGGTCTGCGGTCCTAACCTTAGCACATTGGAGTCGAAACTCGAAAGTTGCATTGTTGGTACACCAGCCCGGGGGGGGGGGGGCGCACTTTTTGGAGGGTAAATGTGCGTGTCATTCACCCGACCACCTTGGGACAATGATTTGATCATTTGGCTAACAAATGCATGATCATATGTTAGTATAACATTGCTAGGATCACCACCACCATAGTCACAACTATGCTTTGAAGTGGCACATGCCCTTTGTCTTCAAGGTAAAGTTATCACCAGAGTTGTAACTTTAGCGTTATTGATGTTAGTAATAGTTGAATGATTACTTCATTATCAAAAAAAAATAGTTGAATGATTACTTAACTTGATTATGCACACTTATCCATTTAATTTGTGAATAGGAGGTGCCAAACTTTTAAGGGGCAGATTCGGCCGGTCCACTTTGGACGATTTTCAATCATTTTAGTACTTTATGTTTTTTTTTAAAATTGGTTTGTGGTAAAAAATTATAATACCCTTAATGAACCGAAGACACACTATAAATGACTTATCAAATTTTGCACTGCAGTGCATTAGTTTAAATTATCTAATCTAATTTTACATCGTGCTGCGTCAAATTTGAGCATCGCAATATATTTATTTAAGTTACCTAATCCAATTTTGTATCGTGCTGCATCAAATTTTGCATCGTGATGCCTCGATTTAAATTATCTAATTCAATTTATGCATCGCGCTGTACCAAGTCATGCACCTAATTGATGCATTGCATCGTAAGTATTAATGCATCACACTGCAAAATTGTACTAAATCAGACATTGATATCTCTTCTTTCTTGTACACAATCAGCAAATGATTCAAATGGACCCAACAAATAATTCAAATTGACCATCTTTCTGTATCCAAAATTCAAATCAATGCATCACGATTCACAAATGATACAACAAGATTCAAATTGATGCATATAGGAAGAAAAAAAAAAGGGTGTCCAACAACGAATATTTTTCTTTTCAGACATTTAATCTAATAGTTTACATGCATAATAACACAACATACAAAAGTGAATCCATATTAAATCAACCACACAAACACAATGAAAAAAGAGGAAGAAGACACGTTAAACTGAAAATTGGTAGATAATGAACACATGTGAAACTGTAAATCGGTAGATGAAAAGGAAAAAGAGTGGACAATTAGGGTGGTAGAGTAATCGAATTCAAAATAAAGAAAAACATCACTGCCCTACCTCCCCACCATTTTCGCTCTTCATCCCTGCGACATGCTACCGTTCTTTCTCTTCAATGGATATAAATATAATATATTTCTGTAGTTTTGAATGGAACAAGGGGTAGATGCACAGAACAAGTTTATTTCATGGATTTGCATGTAGAGTTAAATCGTTAATTACATTCTAAATTTGATTTCAAAAGGAGTTGGATAAAAAAGGAAATTCAAGTAATAAATTATGGGGTCAATAAATTTTACATTCCTATAGTTTTCGGAAAAGAATTTCAAAAAATCTTAAACAATAATGGCTTTGTTCTTGAAATCTGAGTTGATTCAGCTAAAGCCACTAATCTCTTCTGGCATCCGACCTTTAGTGAACAGACTAGCTCTGAAATCTGAATGCTACATTACCTAATAACTGCCCGGTGAGATTTACATTTCAGTATCAACATGGATCTTGACAATCAAGAAGACTTGGAGTTCATTGATAGAGGGTGTTGTCGTGCAAGATAGGGAACTTCAACCACAGTCCCAGCAATGTCATCTCCGACAATTACCGTGTCCCCCTTGGAAGCGGCTCGCTTCTTGATATAGCCTAAACCAAAATGTTCTTCATTTCTTCCGGTTGCATAACTAGTCAATTTCCCAACCTGCAACAGTATGGCAAATAGTTCATTTCCTGCTAAGGATGGCCCGGCCTATCCTTGCCCAATGATGATCGCGAGTACTACATGCTCACGTAAAATATTTATATGATGACCGTTTTGAGAAGTAGAAATTCGATCACTGATCCAATTTGAGTACCTCAACAGAAAACTGAAGAGTAACGGCAGCAAGTGTTTGAGTTCCTCGCTATTGGAATAAGAAGAGTTATTATGGTTGTTTGAACTTCTAATTCCCCCCTCCCCTTTTTTTGGAGGAAAATCTTTTAACCTTTAGATCCTTTCCTTTTGGTTTTCCTACCTCTATTTCCTTATTTTTGGAATTATCCCTGTAAACAACCCTCGTAAAAGTAGGAAAAAACACAGCGAAGCGAGCTGATAAAAAGATTGCAGTTAATTCTTTTTCTATGGAGTGAAAAAGTATATATGGGGTATAATGTATTAGCATGGTTTCGATTGATAGAATAATGAGCTGAAATTTTTCAGGTGACATCAGGCCTTGGTTGATGGCCAAACCTTTTTCCCAGTATTTTCCATGTCAGTTAATCATTGCAATGAACGAAAAACTTGTACCTTCTTCCCATCAACTGTAATTGGACTGCCCGGTTCCACACTTGAGGATAAGCGGATCCCCCACAAATTTTGCTTAACGCCGTCATATGTTATTAGTCTAGAAATTGTTTCTTGTCCCTTGTAACATCCTGAGGAGAGTTCAGGCTTAAATTAACTTCTAAGACATCTATTTGAAAAAAAAATTAGATAGGTAGGGAGGAACCTTTATTCAGGGAGATTGAGTTCCAGAGACCGGCCTCCAAAACATTAAATTCGTTAGTGAGCTCTTTACCAGGAGCCGGTCTTCCTGCAAAATTAAATGGGGAACAGTGAGAAACCATCCTCAGAGATGATCTACAATTATAGAACATAAAAATTTCCAAGCTGCATGTTAAGAAGCACAAAGAGGATGTTATCCTTCGTTCCCATGTGATGGCTAAAACGAAGAGAGAAGAAAAGAAAAGAAATAAAATAAAATAAAAAAAGCTCAAGACGAACCCAAAAGTTGGAGAGGTATGAAATTAGTAACCTTGAAGAATCCTCAATGTCTCCCATGCCTTAGAACCCATAGGGGTTGCACCTTGGCTTACAAGACCTTTCCAGACTAATCTGGCAGCATCTGGTGCCATCAACAGTGAGAAACCTTCCTCAGAGATGACATTTCCCACAGCTACAGTTATTGGCTTCCCACTCACCTGCATATTGTAGGACTTATATTTGGTGCAGATTGTAAAATAACAAACTTAGCCCAGGTTTTCTGACGTCAAACTTGTCAATAATATTAGTACATGAACAAGCAAGATATAAATCTTCTTTGTCCGAAAAAAAATACACAATACCATTGAGAGCAGCTCCACGTTGTCAGAAATAAAAAAACTTTTAACAGACATAAAATGAGAGAAAACCAATAAGACATAAAATGTTTAGAAGACATCCAACATTTGTAGCAGACAATTCATGAAGTTTCTGTTTCTCTAAATAAAGTAAGAGTAATGCAACAATCTGAAATGGGAATTATACGAAGAGTGTAGTACAAGACTCAAACATTAATGTAACAGCAAGAAGCAAGAGAGAGGAAAATATCAACTGAAAGATTGTGGGAGGTACGAGACAGATTAGGTCAGACATAGAAGACTTGTGTAATATCAGCACATAAATGAAACACTTTCATTCATACGAACCGCACAAGTTCGTGCACTCAAAATTATGCATGTTTAATCCAAAGGATTGGCTTGGTGGTCAAGTGTTCATGTATGGAGCGATTTTTATCCGGGTACAAATTTCATTGGGCAAGCGACAACAACAGGTTGAGTATCGTGAGCCGGGATTAGTCTATCCAAGGTGGTATGAGGACACCTCGTGGAAGAACAAAAAAAAAACAAAATTATGCACGTTCCACAGCCAATTTAAAAGAGAAAGGAGATGCTAATAAGCGTCCTGGGTGCACTTTTAAGGGTCTTTTTAAAAGCACTGAACAGGAAATATCCACCAAGTATTGATGATCATATTGGTTAGTGTTCCCAATGTAGAACATTTTGAAATTAGATTTATTAATAATACCTCAGTGGCAATAGTTAGTACCATTATTAAATGGACTTGAAAATAATGTAGACCAAGTTAAATTCTTCTTACAGAGCCATACAACAAATGAATGCATATTGAAATTTACATTGTAATGCTTATGCGAGCCATATGGTTGTCCGATAAGCTCACCAAGACCTAAATCTTTGACTACCTGCACATAATAGATTCAAAATTACCATCTTTGCAACAATTAGTAAAAGACATGAAGAATGTAGAACCAAAAGACATAAATTATCATCCAATTGAAGTTATCTCAAGTCATACTTGGTTGCTTTGAGGTCCCACTAGTACAAACAAGCATGTCTTGTCACTGATGTCTTCAATTTCTACCTTGTCAGCAAAAAATATGTACCTAGAAGTTACCATATTAAGAAAATTAAGACAACTGCGCTTGCCAAAAGGCGGACTGTGTTGTAACAAGCAGGACATTCAAAAATTCAAGATCCATTTTACCACTCATGACGAACTAATATATAATCGGTCGCTTTTACAAAAGTGGTGTAGTCGAAGTACAAGCCTTTCCAACAAGCTGAGACTGCAATTACATGCAAGTAGCGACAAATTTTTTTAAAAAAAAAAAAACCATGAACATAATAAAGGTCAATCCCTTGCAACCAGTATAGACTCAACTCAACTGTCGCTCTGGACATTTAAGAAGAAAATATCTCTGAAAGAAATACTTCCCAACAGAGTATTGTCCATACAAGCTTCTATATTATTTTCATATGCTCACAATAGACTTTCATAAACTAACATAGTTCTCTCTCCTTCCATTTGTGCCACCTTGATTAAAAGTAATCTGAGACACAATAGGAGTAGGCCTGTATTTTGGATAAGCCGATTCCTCCACGAATGTTTCTTTCAGCACAACAAAGAGTGAGGAAATCCTGCAAAGCTTCTCCTAGTGCCCTCCATGGGCACCATGTCAGGCAATAAGTGGTGACTGGTGATAGATAATTAGACACCAGTCCAAATTGTCAATGAATCCATAGGAATCATGGCAGCATCCAATACATTGCTGAAGGAGAATAGTCAAAGACTCAAAAGGTTTAGCACAATCGTACACATGAAAGAGTAATTAACCAAACATTTCCCCATATTCCTTAAAACTGTCTTAGAAAAGAAGTTAACTTTATAGGATTCACTGATTCAAAATAATCCTCCAAAGTGAAATCCCTAAGCAGGGATGACTTTACCTGTAGAGTTAAAAATTAAATGAAAAAGGTCCACTCTGGCACATATAATTCTTATCACCTAAGTGTTATCCTCTAGCCTGTGCACTAACAAAGATCCAACCATTTGGAGAGCACACACAAGAAAGTGAATTCTGATTTCTGAAACTGGGATCCCCAAGGCACCAACTCCTAGAAATAGACAATATCTGCAACACTGCTCCCATCATCAAAGGATCAATAATAAAGACCAGAGACATTACTCCCAACAGGAAGCCACCAGGCCCACCACACATAAGACCCTACCTAATTCTCATACCGCTTCCAACTTTAAGCAGGTGCTATTACAAATGCATTCCATCCATCCGTTATATGCTTCCACATTTCCAATCAAGAGGGAAACTAGCTTGTTGTCGGATCCATACCTCCCCCTTCGGACAACTCAGATTTTTCCCAACAGTAAGTAATAAGTAGACAATTCTATCGACCATTAATACAAAAGAGAAGCATAACTTTCCAAAGGTAAACAATGGATGTGTTCCAAAAATGATCAAACCAAACCCTATCCGTAAGGGTTTTCTCTGAAAGGAAAAATCAGGTGATGATGAAGTAGCATTATCCTTCAACAATTGCAAACATCTGGCTGCAGGCGTGGTTGGAGGGGGGGAGGGGAAGGGAGGCACCCAAAATCCCTTGGATTGCCAGATAGTGCAAGCATGTAGGTGGCTATCCTACCCTCTTAATCTCATTATTTAACAACGTCTGAATATCCTTGAGGATATTCTTCTCAAATCTTGGAGATAGAACACACAACCATACAGCTGGACGCTGGCAGCATACCCACGTGAAGCACTTTATGATACTGATTATTACCTTGAAACAACTTTTGGAATATGATATTTTTTGAACTATGGAACTGATTATTATCTTTTTAAGAAATGCCTTGGAAGAGTCGGAACAACCATTAGGTTTACCTCCGACGAATAAACATGAAACTATTAGGTAAACCAATTATTCGGTTTACCTCAGGAATATTCACGAAGGTTGTGCACAGAGTATGCCAGAAACTATGAATCATGCTACAACTAATTCTTCTAGATTAGTTGGTAACTTAACATGGTATCATAACTCTAGTTTGGCAAGGCCTTGAGTTCAAATCACCTTGCTTTGCATTTGTTTCCCCCAGTATTGTGAGTGCGCATGTTGGCATCCAGTTTGATTTGTGATCCCCTAGTGAGGCATATGAGTGTGAGTGGGTTACAGTTGAAGGACGTGTTAAGCTTGATATATAATGTCGGGCCTCACAGATCAAGCTTTTATCCCTTGTGATAACTGTTATGGATGCGCTTGCTACTAGAGCTGTTGATCTTGAACTTCTTCATGCAAATTAACAACCGCAAAAAAAATTAAGATGTTGGTGTTCTTTCAGGCTAGGTTGCACGGACACGCCTTCAACCTAGAGTATCCGGAAGTATCTGTGTCACGGATACGGCCGGATACGCTAGGTTGAAAGAGTGTCCGTGCAACCTAGCTTTCAGGTCCTCTTCCACAAACTATCTTGCTTGTCTTTGGAGTGCAAACTAGTAATTGGGCCACTTGCTTTTGAAGACTTAGAAACTCCTAATGTATTGAGGAGATCGGAAGGCACAAGGAGACTGAACTTTGTTTACAAATAATACAAGCTGAAGAAGATCCCAAACAAACAATAAAGGTAAATTAGTTCAACGAACTACAATAAGACATTAAAGTTTGAACATACTTCTTAAGCATTTCAGTGATACTTCCTCTTGTCAACGGCGAAACCACCAGTGTAACTGCAGTTTTCTGTAAATAGGAAATACTTTATTATATAAACTGAAAGTGAAGGCATTTAAGAAAAATGGGAAGCTGTTACAGGACATACAACAAACAAGGAAAAGGGACTACCATGACCCACGCATGTGCTATATCAATTGTTCGAGCTGTTGGAGTCACCAAAACAGTGTCACATCCCTACATTCAACCCTTGAAAAAATTCCATTAACCTGACTGTCAACATCAATTCAAATCAGATAAATATATGAGTCACTCAGATTAAGAAGTTCTCTTTTCCCCTCCAACTTACCTTTCCTTCACGAAGAACTTCAAAGTTCGCCGTACTTTGGTTGTGAAGGAACTGAAGACGGTCATCTCCACTGACTTCATAACAATTGAAACCAGAAAGAAAAGGAAAAGAACAGAGGGACAAAAAAACAAAAGATTTAATCAATAAAATAGTAACCAATGACCCTCATATTCATCAAGGATTAAAGAAGTAAGAGCTAACAAACATAAATTGGTATGCAGAAGAAAATAAATCAATCAGGACATAGCATTTGTCTACTGCAAATTAAGAAGAGTCCTTCCATGGAACTGATAAGCAGTGTTACCGCTAGTCATTCCCTTTGTTTCACTCATTGCCTCTAGAAATTAAAAGAGAGAGGAGGGTCTGGCCTGATTGAACTCTTCAGCAGTGTTCGCTCTGTTCTATTCATTAAACCGAAAACTTATAGCTGAATAAAAAACTGCATATTTACATTTCTTTTCTATGGAATAACAAAAAGGAAAATAAAATGTTAAGAATTGTCTTTTTCTCATTTAGAATTTAAATACTGCTGCATCGCGAATTGTTGACATGCCAGTAATTATTCGTGCAGTCATCCAGCCTAGGCCCTTTAGTATTAATTACGAGTTATTTTACAATATTAATAATCTTTGAGATTTATTTAAATTATGCCTTTTATTTGGATTCTTTTGAAATGTAGATCTTAGATATGTGTCTTGCAATTTAAAGAATTCGAACTTGAGCGCAAAGTACCTTAAACTATATCCAGGCCCCTCATGTTATAAAATAGGTAGATTCGATGAACCGAATAATTGGAGTATTGATTCCCTTCTCTAATCTCCAAAGAAGCTTGGATTTTTCTTAGCAATCCCCAAGGGACGGTGGGAGATCTGGTTTCTTCAATTATTCTCTTCTCCTAATTCTGATTCTCTTACTGGTGCTGCATCATATGGGCACCCGCCTAGTTGCCTAGTATGACCCCATATGCCTAAGCACTTATTAATGGACCATAGGCATGGGTTTATGACTATGAATCAGGCAGAAGACTGGGTGTCCCATCATTTGTTTTGGGGTGAGCATTCACACATTAAAAAAATTCAAGAGATCTCCTGCCTTGTTGTCGCTACTATTCTTCATTAACAACAAATTGACTAGTGATTTCTCTTTCAGCCAGAGGTTCTTTACTAGAAAAGATTGCCAACAATTATATACCTCCTCTGGACAAGGTAATATTATTGCATGATGTGTATATAATACCCAGATGACGGTTATCAAGGTGCCCAATTGTGAAGCCTGCTCAAAGGCCCAGTACCAATTTTATTCCTCATGAGGTCATCAACAATAAGCTGTAAGAAATGCTACTCTAGAAAAAGATAATACAATGCTTCATTTAGAAGAAGTGCAAGCAGCGAAAGCCTACCTCTTATCCGGCCATAATGTGAAAGATCAACAACCTAATATTTTGGCCAAACAAAAAGAAATAAAACCATTCAGGCAATAAGTTAAAAAAAATATATCCAGTCTAAAATAATAATTGTGCAACCGCACTATAAAGTGGGTTGCAGTTGGCAGATATAATAGTATTCAAACTTCAACGCAAGACCCACTTTTTACAGTGTAATAATAGTTTAGGCCCAAATAGTTCTATGAAGATGACAATTAAGTCGACGTATAATGGTAAAGAGCAGAAAATTAAAGAAAGTAATTGAGATGGTAGATTTTATAATAGAAGTAAGAACAAGGTTCCAAACTCCATATATATATGATGTTCTGCAACCAGCCCTGGAGCTGTAGAGAAACAAGAATTTAAAATTTCATTTCCAGCCAAGTGAAAGGTTTATTAAAATTTGATGACTCAAATCAAGTTCTTGTCAGCTCCTAAAAATTGCTATTAGTTCAAGACTTCAAAACAGCTGAAAGGTAACGGTCACAGCCAGTACAATACAAAACCCATTTTTACCCTGAAACTGAATAACAATCAATGATGATCAATTAGGCTACTTCAGAATCAATTTGACCATCTAAACTTAAGACTTAGATTTGGTTACAATGGCTGATAATGGAGTAAGTATCTGTTGATATTAAATGACACAGCTCGACTAACAATGTTAAAAAGTATAGCAAAAGGGTATACTTGCATGCTCATTAGTCTTGCACCATTCTTACTTCTTAGTGCCAATTGGAGTAAATCAACAAATAGAGCAGTCTGAACCCGAGATACATTACATATCCAATAAACAAAGTACAAAAAAACAGCACAGGTCCTGCAGAGAATCTTCAAATAAGTGAAGTTTCCATTCAATTTCTCACTTCAACTACATCATAAGTATTCATAACTCCTCTCAGCTAAACGAAACCTTTTGGAACTAGTTGAAGTTCACAGCAGGAATCCTGTTTTGACCTTCTTCTCGTCTAGGGTAATACAACATGTAAAAACCTACATCCTCAGCTACTAAGTATTTCATTACTACCTTCACTCATATTAATGTGCCTCCCTTATCATAGCATTATTGTTATATTAAATCAGTCCTTTCTACATTGGTTTATTGGTCCAAGTTGTTTGCGCACAAACCTTCTCTAAGATGATTTTTCTTATTACTGCTTCTAGTATCACCACATGAATGTACCATTTCTAGTTTATCCTTTCCTTTCGAATCATGCATCATTCTAAATATCCTCATCATTCCAATCTCACCCACTTTATAACAATCTTTCTTGTTCTACAATATGCAATAGCAGTAAAGCTAGTCATATAACGGGGTTGTCACAATAGCCGTTCTGTAGAAACTCTTTACCAACATCATCCAACTTGTGGTCTCACCCATTTCACCCAGTGATCCAGCTTCTCGCATTGAACAACATTTTTTTAACCTAATACAGCTGGAAAAACTATCGGACATTGAACACTGAACTCTGAACTAGAAGCTTGGATATTTTTGGAAAGTGGTTCAGGTTTGTTTTTTTTTTTTTTTGATAAATAAAGGAGTATATTAGATAAAGAATGCCAAAAAAGGTGGCGCGTCCTTTGTACACTGGCCGTATACACCGACTAATTACGCACTGCTAAAGCTATTCACAAAATCCACAAAAGAATTGTTAGCATGATCTGCCTCAGAACACCAATGAAAGAGAGTTCGCAAAAGAGAAGTCTTCAATTGCTCCATCGACCGCGCTACATTATCAAAAGCTCTACTGTTTCTCTTGCTCCAAATGGTCCACCAAAAGCCCAGAAGAACAGCCTCCCACATAGGATTACTCCTTCTACGTTTGAACATCGACCAACACATAAGGAGATCTTTTACTGTTCTGGGTATCACCCATGTGATACTGAACAACCCAAACAGGCAAACACCATAGACCAAAGCTCCGATGCTACCAGACAATGTTGCAAAATATGATTTGAACTCTCACTATTCTTGCTACACATATAGCCCCAATTTACATAAACTTTCCCTCGCCGCCTTAGATTGTCTCCCGTAAGAATTGCCTCGAGAGTAGCTTCCCATGCAGAAGGCCATGCGATAAGTGGTTCAGATTAAATCATGGTAAAAAATCAAAACGGGATGAAATTATGTTCCTAATATAGATGCAACACAAGAAGTGGGAAAGTTAAAGTTAGGACATGAACAAAGCAGGCTCAGTGCAGCAATAGCATAAGTTTGCCATCCTATAACGGTTAAACCAGGATACATGTAAGAAATTGATTTAAAAGCAGCTGCAAACAAGATAGGCAAGGTTGAGTTTCCAAGGTTTTCAAGTCAAAACTGAAAGTTGATGCTGAATAGAAAAAAACTCTCCCAGAACAATACAAACGAGTCACTCCAGTGTTTCAACTTCTAAACAATAAGAACGATGGAAAGGATGAGGGTCAATAAACATGGTAGAGATTATTAGGTACTCACCACAGCGCCACTATCAACTGCACGTAATGCCTCGTCATCATTATTAGGTGTTTCCGCTCCCCAATCATCAGACACCGTGGCCCCGGCAATTGCCACATCATCCTACATCGGACAGTGAATTTTTAGACATAGAGTTGTCAAAATAGGCAAAAACATAGACACGAGCACCTGTCAGTAACTCTTTATGGCACAAGAAAAATATCTACACTCTACCCAATGTTTCTGTATAGTGCTTCTTATAAAAAAAAATAAAAAAGCTTATATATATAGCAATTTAAAATGACAGCAGACCCAATAATCTCGTACATTATTAGTTTTAATGCCTCTTATATCATCTATTATGTGATACCTGTGCTTGCATAAACAATTAGTTGCTCACTTGCAAAATCGAAATAGAAATTAAGAGACAAATGATGATGAACCTTAAGAAACTCACTGTTTCTAAATCAAGAGCTTGTAAGTAACTTGCGCTGGAACAATCATATATCGCCTGAAAATATAAAACTGAATTGGCAGAAATGTATTCTTTAAGTTTCTTTTTCTTAAAATAGAAGTCGTTATTCCCTAAATCCCAACGGAAGACGGATATTTTGACTTTTTTTGGTCAACTTGACTGATTTTTGGATGAAATACTGTCATATTTTTATTTAGTTAGGGAAAATAAAACTAAGAAACTACATTAAAAGTAGTACAATTCATGTGTTCTATTATTGTTGAAGGAACAACCATACCCACGTCAAATATCCACCGTAAAATTGGTCAAACTGACCAAAAAAGTCAAAGTGTCTCTCTTTTGGGACGAAGGGACTATTAGCATTGATGGAGCCACCTTATGGGGTAAAGGGGCCATGGCCCCTGCAGCCTTTTAAAGTTTTTCTATTACTGCAATGTATGTGTTATTGAGTTTGGTTATTTTTGATAAAAAATATATTGCACTATGCCCCCCCACAAATGTTAAAGCCAATTTTTTATATATAATTTCTTCCTTCTTCCATGCTCGTTAAAAGAAAATAAAAGTTGATTTAATTGAATATTATTAATTTATTAGTAATAGAAACTAAGTATAAATAAAGGAAATATTATGTTATTATTATGAGTATGCTAGCTATTGTTTATTAGAATAAAGAAGTATAAAAAATAAATTAGAGGTTAAAAATTGTTAATCACTTAAAAAATTATATTATTTGAGTATATACGGCCCCTGCAAAGACAAAATTCTGGCTTCGCCATGGGCTATTAGATTATTGAAAATGTCTTAAAAAGTTGTTTTCTCCAAAGATATGATGTTTCTAGAACCGTGTGTGCAAAAACAGAAGTAGTTTTAGTGCAATCTAATAGAAATAGTGCCTAACTATGATAAACCATTCTTGTAACTATGATCAACTCCATAGATACTCGTATATCCATTAGTTATTAAAATTTTGAAATGTGTGTTCTTTAATAGTCAAACTTTTTTTCCGGGACGGAGGAACTAATAGTAATTCGCACTCTGGACAACAAAGTCTGACTACAATGAATTCAATTATCATGAGATAAGACCAAAAGGGAAAATTCAAAGTTCAATAGATTACTGGAAAATTAAAACACTCCAAAGCGTAAATCCATTACAAGTTGTACATTTTATGTTTTGAAAGAAGCTTACGAGAAAGTCGTGATCGATTGGAGGTGGAGAAATATCGAAAGGAATAGCAGCAGCCGGGGATAGGAGAGAGGAAGTCGATGACCAGAGTTTCTTCATTCGTAATGCATGGTTTAGGGACTGGTAAGAGCTGAACGACGTCACCGGTAATGAGAAGGAAGGCCGCCAACGGTGGGGTTGATCCACGCGCCGGTGAGAGAGAGTACAAGCGGGGGAAATGGAAACGCAGTTAATCATTTTTGCTCGGTGAATGTTCACTCTTCAGTCCTACTTTTCCTTACGGGCTTAAATAGCAAATTGGTCGACTTCAAGCTTTTTTTCCGTTAAGATCATTATTCTTTTTAATTTGGTAATTATATTTGGCATTATATTTTCCGTTCATCACTCTATTTAATTTTTTAAATGTAATGCTTAATAAATTATTAAAAACATGAAACTAATCTTATTGATTGCATGTGGAATTCACGTGTTTTCGTTTCTTTTACCTTTACCTTAGCTTTAGTTCATCGGTTCACCAACGAAGGTTAAATGATGAAGTTGACTGCCTACTTTCAACAATGACAAATGAAAGGTAAGGATCTCCAATTTCAACTCAGATTTGTTCGTTACTTTAGCAAATCAATATCCAATGAGGCGGGGGAGCTCTAATTCAAGCTCAATTAAAGATAAAGGAGGTCGGATTCCAGTTAAAACATGTTCAAATGATTTGATTAAAGAAAGGTTTGTGACTGCGGTGTTAGGGCTCGTATGTGGAATTTATGGACTGAAGAACATGAATAAGGTTTATTGAATGCCCAAACTGGAAGGTATGTGATTTTTTTAGAACAATGAAATTAGGTTTTTTATTTGGTTTTTGAAATTGAAATTTGAAGTTGCTAAACTTCTATTATGGTTTATTGAATGGATTTCAAGAATTTAGGTGTTTATTGAAATTAATTTAATTTAGAATAGTAATTAAAAATGGTTTTCAAAAATTTATGTACCGTGATTTTTTGTCAATGAGGTCTTTATTGAATGTATTTTTGTTAGGACCATGTGAAATTGAATGACTTTTTTGTTGATTGTTGATTTATGTTAACAAAATGGTTAAAAAAATTTGGTTCCTAACAGGATGATTAAAAACGATATCATTTATTTGCATGGTATGACCCTCCAATGACTCAAAGAGCAAGAGAGTTGCTCAATGATTTTAAGAACACTGATGTTGAGATGAAGACAATGTCATCCAAGCTTGCAAGGAAAAAACTGAAGATATCAAATTTAAAAGAGGAAGTTTGGAGATTGAAGGAAGAGAATCTTATTTTGAATACAAAGTTGGCTGCGAATGGTTGGAAAGAGAAGATGATTATGCTATTAATTCTCATTGTCAGTGGGCTCTTAGTGTACAAGAATGCCAAAATGACTCTCCAATTCATGTTGAGATAGGTTGTTAGTGATGTAATATAGTAGGGTAGTGTATGTTATGATAAGACCATGGTAACTTATGTCATATATGTGGTAGTCAATAGTACTTTGTAGTCACTATTTTTTGAACAATTTTGTACTTGTGCAAAATTGTTCAAAAAATGTGATATGAAGAATTTTGTTTATGAAACTTGGTATGTATTATGAATTTTTTTTTTGAAGTATATGGTACTTTGTACTAATGGTGCTTTTAATATCAAGTATACATTTGAAGAGAAGCAGGACATTTACTAAATCAACATGTCAAGTATAATTCAAGAACCAACTACTTCATTTAAACACCAATTATGTCATTATATTCCAGTTATATACACATTTCAAGTATCAAGTTTCCAAAAAATGGTAAACATAAACAACCTTGTCAAAACTAAAGTATCAATCCCTTGTCATCATCCACCAAACATATACAACCTTTCCAAAAAAATAACTCCATGTTTTACATGTGATATTGTCAACTAACAAAAACTAACAAACATATACAACTTTGCCAAAACTACCATACAATGCCATCATCTACCAAATATTAACAAAAACAACAAAAACAACCATACTATTATATGTATTAATCTATCTCTATAGTCATTCCATTTGTTTCCTTATACTAATTCTTCCAAATGTTCATCTTATTTCTTTTATGATTTTCTGATTTGCTACCCTTTCTCATTTTTGATTATTTTTGTTAATTGTGTTTCAGCAGCCTTCACTTGATGAGTTGCAGCAGGACTCTCATGTACTGCATTTCCAGCAGCCTTCACTTAAGGCTTCTCTTGCACTGCATTTCCAGTAGCCTTCATTTGATGAGTTGCAACAGGTTTCTCTTGATGAACTTGAGTAACCCTCACCAGTTTTTCACCTCTTTTAATTGGTGAACCCCTTGGTAAACTTTTAAAGTTTAGTTGACTGGATTGAGTTGGTTCACCAGATTGCTAGACATTTTCAAAGACAACAAAGATGTTAACACAAATTTAAATTATAACCATCCTACCCTTCCTTACTAAATTAAATTTTAAATGCATGAGTTGATTGAGTAGGTGGAGGTGGACTAACTTGAGTTGATTCCATGTGACTTGCTTGAGTAGGAAATGCTCTAGTATGTGTCCCCTCATTCGTGCAATGCATATACATATATGTTAATACAAACTCACTAAAAAACACAATAAATAGTAGAAAATTCATTTGAGATACTTGAGTTGATTGACTTTATGGAGCTGGATTAACTTGACCTGATTTTAATTAACTTGCTTGAGTAGAAAATGGTCTAGTGTGTTCCTCCTCATTCTGTGCAATGCATATACATATATGTTAATACAAACTCACTAAAAAAACACAATAAATAGCAGAAAATTCATTTGAGATACTTGAGTTGATTGAGTAGGTGGAGGTGGACTAACTTGACTTGATTCTATTTGACTTTCTTGAGTAGCAAATGGTCCAGTGTGTGCCCCCTTATTCTGTGCAGTTGTTGCATTATGTTCTCCTCCCTAACATGACAATGTCAAAGGATGTTAAGACAATTTTAATTTGAAAATCTGCTTGAAAAATTTGAATACTTGTTAGAAATTTACCTCATAAATCCCAGTGGGAGTTGTCAACATCCTTTTGGGGCAACCTCTCTTATTGTGCCCAAACCCATTACAAAATTTGCATCTCATTACCCTTCCTTTCCTTGACAAGCCATGTTTCTGTGGTCCCCCTACATTGCTCTGACTGGATTGACCTTTTTTTTTCTTCATGTGGGGCTTTAATTCTGCATCTTCTAGGTCTACCAGGCATTTTTCCTATTTGCTTATATTAGCAAAGGTTTTTTGTTTGACTTAGGCCACTGATCTTCACCATTGATTGGCCTCAAAGAGTATGCATAAGCTTTCAGAAAGGTGCTTTTAAGGTAGCAATCATCCAAGAATTTTTCTGGCTTATCGCCTCTTTGGAGGATGACAGCTATAGCATAGGTACAAGGAATACCACTTAGTTGTCATTTTCTACCGCTGCAAGTCCACTTGTCAATGTTAACCACATAACCCTCATTTCTATACCCCACCTTAAACTCCCCATCTCCATTGTAGATTGAGTTCCACCAAACTCACGTCCCTTTTCTTTTCGATATTTTAATTAATTAATCAATTTTATGCAAAAAAAATTCGTAATTTTTGTAATTTTTGTAATTTGAAATATTTGTTTTTTTTTCTTTTTAACTGTTATCGTAATTAACTTAATCAATTTATTTTTTGAAACTGAATCTCAATTTAATTTGTCTAAGTTTTGAATATTTCTATTTTAATTTTTTTCTTTTTAATTGTTATCGTAATTAACTTAATCAATTTAATTTTTTTCCAGCCCGTAATTTCGTATACAAATAAATTTTAAAAAAATCGTAAGTTTTGTTATTTGAAATAATTGATTTTTTTTCTTTTTAACTGTTATCGTAATTAACTTAGACAAATTATAAGTAAATATTAATTAATTTCCACATTATCTGCTTTATTTATTGATAAATTCACAAACTGGCGTCGTGTCATCGGTACGGGCAAGAGTACTAGTCTCCATTGTAGATTGAGTTCCAATATTTCACATCCTCTTTGTTTTTCTCCAATATTTTCTTGATAGAAGGACATTAATCATCATAATGCCTCAGCATCCACTCTTTTCTTTTCTCCAACCTGCCCATCATATACAATTGTCTTACCTCTGAACTCAACAATTGTCTCATTAAATGCCTTTGTCATGTTATTCTCTACATTATCAACCTTCATTTCAGTCCTAAAGAAAGCCTTGCAGAATTGCCCAAGGTCTCTTTTCATGAACCCATAATATGCTACCTCATCAATCTCTTCCATTTTATCCAATTCCTTTTGTATTTAAATATGATTACTTGTGTACACCATTGCCCAAAAATCCTTTCTAAGTTCACCTCCCTTGAAATCTTTCTTTCAATTGCTATAGATATGCCTAGCACAATTTCTGTACTCAACAAAAGGCAATAGCTCATGTACTACCTCCATAAGACCCTTCTGTTGATCAATAATAACAACCCATCCATCACCACTACCCATATCAAAGTCATCCTTTAACATTTGAATAAACCACTTCCAGGAGTTCTTATTCTCAAGTTGTACTACACCCCATGCCACATGAAACATCTTATTATTGGCATCCCTCCCTATTGCAACAAGTAATTCCCCTTTATAGACCCCTTTCAAAAAACATCCATCAAGCCATAGAACAAGCCTACACCCATTAAAAAACTCATTCTTCAATGCACCAAAACAAATGTAAATCTTTGAAAAATATTATGTATCATTAGTTGGATGAACCCATTTCTCTACCTCTATAGTGATGTCCTCATTTGATCTTTTTTAACTCTTTTATGTAATCCCAAAGTTTGCCATAATGACCATCTAGTGATCCAATCTCTTCCCCAAGAACCCTGGCCCTAACTCTTAAGCACATGCTGATAGTAACAATCAACCTGTACGTGTCAAACACCTATTTCTTAAATTCTTTTAACTTCCATTTAGGATTACTCAAAATCTTTTGTTCATACATTTTTGCAAGTCATTCAATTGTACAACATCTACTATTAAATCTCTTCCCATATTGATGGTCTGAACAGATAGTTTTAATTTGAAATGTTTTTTTCATCACGAATAGTGCTTGCCCATACTTCCCAAGTACAAACATCCGAATTAACACACTTCACATAGACCATTTTCTTATCATTTGTTTGAAATTTGATGTCATACCCATTTACACAACCATAATCCCTAATTGCTTTCCTAAACTCCTGGACATTTGTGAAAGTTTCATGCAAACTGAATTCTTTATTCTTCATATTACATTTAGGGTTAAGCATATGGAATTTTTTTCTCATTATTTTCTGTCCATTCTTAACATCTTCACTGCCACTATAAGAATCAGGAGGATAACTTGCATCCCTCTCATCATCCACTATCTTATAAGCAACTATTAGAAAGCACCAACTGTGTCTCAGTATTACCTCCCATTTGAGATGTACCTTCCCCAAAATTATATGAAAACCCTCTCCTCTTAATTCCAAAAGACTTCTCCTCTTAATTCCAAAAGACTTCTCCTCTTTACCTTTTCTCTTTGAGGCAATCAAATTCTTCATGGCAGTAAGTAACTCATCATCATTCAAGTTTTCTAGATCCTCAGATTCTGATGAATCATCATCCCCATCAGATGAAGAACCTAGATATTCAGCATCAGAATCAACCTCAAGTTATTCTTCTCCAACCTTATGTAATATATATATATATATATATATATATATATATATATATATATATGTATGTATGTACTTGTCCTAAGTGTTCAACTAACTTCATTCTCTAGGGGTATACAATGCCCTAAGACATGTGTCTGTCTGAGTCTCATTTGCTACACGATACACACATCACATGAGGGTACACTAACTCATTTACTATATCCTTCAACCCAAAAAATGACAAGTCCTCTATCTTAAAGTCTTCCCAGTAATGCAACGTCCTCACATATTTAATTGACTTTTCCTGGACAAATTCACCCTCATAATGACATTTTATGGCAACTTTCATCTTTTTCTGCAAGTTTTAAAAAGAAAAAGAGGTGGGGGGACCATCATAATCAGACACCCAATTACTAGACATTACAAAACAAGTAGTGGGGAAGGGGAACAACCAACATTATAATAAAGCATACACCACTATAACATATTCCCTCCGTCCCTAAATTATTGTCGTCCTTTCCTTTTTCGTCCGTCCCAAAATAATTGTCCAGTTTGAAACTTACCTTTTTAGAACATCACTTTTACCACTTTACCCTTACTTTTTCACCCTACTTTAATTATGGACCACATACACATGGACTTTAAAGGAAACTATACATTAAACCAATATAAATAATCAAGTCAATTGATTTTTTCTTAAACTGTGCGCCGGGTCAACCAGAACGATTATTTAGGGACGGGGGGAGTATTATTAAACACTAGTAAGGGACCAAAACAATAAAATCCCCAGCCTGGTGGCCTTAACTCAGCCTATAAAATATAATCATCATTCACAATACATGTATGCAAATACATTAAACACTACAAAACCCAAATAGAACAAAAGCCCTAATTTTACGTCACATAAATTCTAACAAAATCACCAAAACGACATTTACACAAACAAAAACCCTAATTTCTAAACATGATATCCCACTTCAACAAAAAAGTACAAATTTTATGTTAAGTAAACTGATACAATCTTATTTTCTAACACAGATTAGGGTTTGATATCAAACTGTAATCTGATTGCATGATAAATTTCATTGTATAAAAACTAGGGTTTGTTATTACCTTTGTCTTTGTGATTTCAACCTTGATTTTAACCCAGTAATATGCCAATTTGATGGTTCGACCTTTTTCTTTCGTCTCAATCTTTTCAATTTCTCCTTCGTTTCCTTCGATGTCTCTAAGTTCTCTTCAATTTCTCATTGATTTCCTTTGATGTCTCTTAGTAGTGTTGTGAAATGAGAGTGCATACATCGACATGGACTTTGTTGGACTTGGATTGTGCACGTGCACTACCTGGTCCAAAGGTTAGGGGGCTTTTTCGTCTTTTCGAACTTTTCCGTCCATCTCACCAATGAAAATTACCCCCAATGACCTTATTGGCTTAGAATGTTAAGTATAGTCACCAAATTATGAAGAAAAAAAGTAGAGTGATCTTAACGAAAAAGGCTGGAAAGTAGGGTGACCAAATTGCTATTTAAGTCTTACTTACACCCTTGTTTATCAACTTTGAAGAGAAAATTAATTTTCTAAACCCTCGTTTCGGGCAAAGAGTCCACTATTCCATTTTAGGATGTTTCACTTAAAAACTCAACTTTCAAAAATCAATGCATAAAAGTATCATTTTATTACCAATGTACTACTAAATGTGTTATTGTCTTTAAAAATTGACTTTCAAACGGGAATTCTTTACCCGAAACGGAAGGAGTATTTTCTTTTATTAGGTGTTCTCAAATTATAATTCTTGCTTGCGATAATTTTAAGAAATCATTTGCTCTGGATAATTATTTTTAAATGGATTAAAAATGAAAGGATGACGATAATTTGAAAACGGAGGGAATATTAAATAGAAAGCCATTAACCTCGGTTTGTTTTTGATAGCTGATATCCAAATCTTTTAAGACTTGGATATTTTTCTCAAGGGCAATTTGGGATTAAAAAATTAGTCTTGATTTTCTCTTATATTGGTTTAAATAATCAGTAACAAGAAGATGAGGTATTATTTACTCCTGATTAAGGAGTTATTCACGTATACAGACAACTTTATTCAAAATACAAATATCTCACCAAACACCAAATCAAGGTATGGCATGACATTTTAGGGGCTCGAGGTAAGTCATACTCCCTCCGTCCCTAAATAATCGTCTGGGTTGACCCAGCGCATTGTTTAAGAAAAAGTAATTGACTTAATTATTTATATTGGTTTAATGTGTAGTTTCTTTTAATGTCCATGTATATGTGGGCCATAATTAAAGTAGAGTGAAAAAGTAAGGGTAAAGTAGTAAAAGTGATGTTCTAAAAAGGTAAGTTTCAAAGTGGACAATTATTTTGGGACGGACGAAAAATGAAAGGAGGACGATAATTTAGGGACGGAGGGAATAATATATATATATATATATATATATATATATATATATATATTATGAGTGAGGTTGTTTTCACTGCACTTTTTGTTTACCCACTACATTACTAATTATTACATCAAATAAACACATATTTATACAAAATTACCCATAGATTACTTGTTCGTATTAAGTTGTCTAACAATGCTACTTTCCAAATTACATTCCTACATAATTTTTTAATTCAAAAAATATGAAACGAAACTTGGTTACCTTCAACGATGACATAATTATTCTTTTTTTATTTTTTAAATATTTAATTGTTTAAATTCATGGCTAGAGTCATGTTAAATATTAAAAAATAATGCAATATTATAAAAAAAATATTTATGTCAACTTAATTTTGAGAAAGCATGTAATTGTCACTTATTGAAATAATATTAGTTACGAGTAGATTTAATTAAATGCATAGTTGTAAAAAATCAACCTAATAGTAAAATCATATTTTGATATCATATCGTAAAGTCCTAATACATTTTGTCTACCAATAACAATTGATTTTAAATATTAATTCAAAATTGATTAAAACTGATAATCAAATTAATATCTACCATAATGTTATTTTCAAATTTATTTTTATAAAAAATACTATTTAAATTAAATAAATATTTTATTTTAGTAATGGAGTATCACATATTATCTAAATTTTTTAAATAAATAATTTTATAAATTAACTTTTTTATAATGAAACGCTAAACAAGTCATAAGCATAAACAAAAAAAATATCTATTAAGAAATAATAAAAATAAGAACTATATTGTTCGTTGATGTGTTAAGAATTAGAATGTAATTTAGAAATAAGAGAAATATATTACTCAACTTCATAAGGAATGTAATTAATTATGGGGTAGTTTTAGAACTGTTAATTGGGTCAACTCTGGGGCCATAGGGCCGGCCCTACCTATAGGGCCACATGTTAAACGTGCCACTAAAATTGTAGACCCAACTCTGCCCCGCAAGTCTCCGTTTTAAATGGGTTGCTAATGGGTCGCGCTTAAAAAATACATATATTTAAATCTAAACTTCAAAATTAAATAATCAACAGACGAAGATCAACATAATTCAAAAGTACAAATAAAAAATATGAAACAAGTCAAATAAATATCATCTTCATTCTTCAACCACATTCTATTATTGGTATTATTATCAGACATGAAGTAAAAATAAATTAGTAATGAAATATATTAATGCACACATATAACATGATCACTGGTCATTACATGTTATAATTTATTTTAAAGAGTTATAGTGTTACATGTAAGCTTTGTCTCCAAAGTTTTTGCACAAAAAAAAAGTCATAAACATTTTAAGTCAATGGGGACAATCAAAATGCATATGGTGGGTACTTATTTATACTAACTACAAAAAAGATTGTCAAGTCATCGTATCAAGATGAAATTTCAAATCTTCTTACTCTTTAAGACATAATTATATTAAATTTTAAAAAATTAAAAATAATAATAATTAATAATTAATTATAGGGTTACGGGATAGCATCACAGCCCGCAGAGCTAGCCCTAATAGCCCTGAAGTTATATGAGACGACTTTTTTCAACCCTAAACCTTAATCTTATCGGTTTAAACGAGCTGACCTGGCGGGTCACAACCCTATTACCATCTCTTGGTAATTTTGTTAAGGGTGAGGCTAACCACACACCAAAACATGCTCTCTACACCCCATAAAAAAATTGCAAAAATGTCATCATACCAATTTACCAAATAAACCACCACTTTCTTCTTTCATTCTTTATTTACTTCCTATCGTTTTCTCTTCTTCCTTCATTTTTTCCGACGAATATTTTTTCTTCTTCTTCCTTTATTCTCTCTCCTTCATCCATCCTTTCCTTCCCTCTTCTCCCCTCTCCTTCACATCTCATCATCTCCTTACATCTTCTCCATCCTTTCCCTCTTCGCAAAATTTTTGTTAGGGCGAAATCGGGTTCGGGCATTGTTGGTTAACCGCATACTTCAATGGATGTACGATCGGTTCTTGCTGCACACCAAGCGGAGACTAACCAAATTGAAGATGGCAAAGATGGAAGGATGGATGTTGTTAGTTGGGTGGGGTGAGGTGAGGGATGGAGAGAGACCGAGGGACACTGGGAGGGAGGGAGAGAGAACGAAGGAGAGACCGAGGTAGAAGGGTAAAAGGGGTTAAGGGTAGAATAGGTAGTTTAGGTGGGGTGTAGAGCGTAAGGTGGGAAATTTGATTAAATTGATGGAGTGTTAAGTGTAGATAGAATTAGGGTGTAGAGAGTAGATATTAGTATGTAGTTAGCCTACCCCTTTTGTTAAAAATACATTAGTTTAAAATAATAATAGATAATATAGTAAGTGTGTGTGTGTGTATGTATTGCGGTCCCCAAATTTTGGGACCTTGAATGGTTGCCTCTCAACTTCATGCTCAAAGAACAACCGGGGGAGAATTTCACATATAACACTCTCGAGTCTCGACATCTCTTTATTTGGAAAGTAATACTTCTGATGTTCAAAAACTATGGTCTTGCTTTCCTTTTTGGCCAAAATACGAAAAACACCCTGAAGTTTCCACCCAATCCCAAAACGATACCCAACCTAAGGTTTGTGTCATAATCATACCTGACATTACAAATTGTCCCATGGTGCACCCTCAGCCAGACGGCCGTTTCAATTGGGACGTGAAGTAGCACGTGCAGGGTAAAATAGATCTTTCCTTGAAGACCTTCACAAAACGGTGGGAAAATTCAGCGTATAAGTACCAGCGACCAAATTTTCCCAATTACTTTCGCCCTAATTGAGACGATAAACACATATTAGGATTAGGGTTGAAGGCGAATTGAATACTGAGATTGAAGATTGGAATTGAAGACTGAAAAATGACGATAACTAAGATGCAAGAAGCGCAACGTAAGTCTACTATTGAAGACGAAGATGCACACACTTTTGAAGGTAATATTTCATTTCTTGTTTTCGATGCATATGTCGATTTTTTGAAATAGTTGACCGCAATTTTTTTTATCTTTACAATAAAGTGTTGGTCTTTTAAGTATGTGTTTTTAATTGTTTCACTTTGAATAAAATAGTAAAGTAAGGGTTTTTTTTATTGTTTTCGATGCATATGTATTTTTTGTTTATTGGCAAATTTGTCTGATATTTGTTAGTAAGAGAAAGAGATTGTGTTAGTTGAGTTAAATTTTATGTAAAATGATAGGTGTTTAGTATAATAGGGACATTATGATAACATAATGTGAAATGGTCCCCATGCCTTTGTCCCCTCTGTGTCCTTAACCTAAGTTTCCAAAGTTGTTGGCCCATTTTTAATGCATTTTCGTGTAGTGACCAATTTGATTTGTTTTGTATTAAAGTAATGTGTGTTTGAAGTAATGGGGACATTGTCTCAGTATTTGTGAAATCCCCCTCCCCCCCCCCCCCCGCCTCATTAATTGTCCCCCATTGTATTTGTCTTATTCTGGCCTTATAGAAAGTTTTCATGCAGATAAGGTGCTTGACTCATTTTTAATGCATCCTTTTTGTTTTCTTTTTTTAATCTTTCAAATATAGATCCAGATTGGTTTGCTTTGATGTTTCATCATAGTGGTGAGTTTCTTTACCACCCTAAAATTGTCTACGTTGGTGGTGAAGTAGAAACAGTCACAAGATTAGATGGGGATTGGATGTCAATGACTGTGTTGAATAAATTTTACAAGGAATTAAGGTATAATAACCCTACTAGTTACTAGTTACTACTATCTTTTACCTAGTAGTCAAATGGAGTCAGGTTTGGTGTTGTTGTCAACTAATGAGGCTATTCTGCAAATGGTAGAAGCTATTGATCATAACATTAGAATAATTAATATATATTGCAAGCAAAGTGAAGAATATCATGAGGTGAGAAAAATGAGAAAGGAAATTGACATGACTGATGTTAATGCTAGTGATGAAGATAGTGAAAAGGATAGTGATAAGGATTGTAACACTGACGGGGATAAGAGTTCAGGTTACAGTGGTAGTACATACGGGGATAGTGATGATATTGAGAAAGAGATTGATCTGGATGATATTGACAAAGAGATTGATGATTTCACAATGAATGCTAGAGCTAAAGAAAAAGGAAAAGGAAGGGTAGTGTATAATAAACAGATAACAACCAAAAGAGGTCAAATGTAATTAATGAAAACACTGAGGAGGAGTTTTATGCTAAGTCAGGTTCTGAATGTGATAATGATGATTTTGAAAATCTTGATGGCTCAGAGGATTTTGAAGAAGATGACCCTAGGAAAGTTTTGACAGACATGATTGAGCATGTGTTTGAGTTAGGAATGAAATTCAATGATGCCAAGGAATTATGAGATGTTGTAAGGTCTTACTCATTAAATCAGGAGAAATGGATTAGATTTACCAAGAATGAGAAATTGAAGGTAGGTGCTAGATGTAAAGCGGGTTGTCCATGGTACATCTATGGTTCATAGCTAAAAAGTGAAGGAAATGCTTTCAGAGTTAGGACATTTGTTGACAAACATAGTTGCAGTAATGTGGTTAAGAGTCAATGTGTAAATTCTAGGTGGATTAAGGATCAATACAGTAAAAGATATCAACTAAACCCTACCTGACCAACTGATTTATTCTTTCATACTATTGGAACAGAGCTTAAGATTGAAGTGTCAAGGAGTAGTGATTACATAGCATTGAAGGTTGCAAGGAGTAATGTTAAGGTTAATTTTCAAGATCAATATGGTTCTTTGTGGGACTATAAAGAAGAATTGATTAGATCAAACCCAGGGACAATAGTTGAAATACTTTGTGAGCATGAGAATGAGAAGCATGTGTTTAAGAGAATGTATGTATGCCTTGGGGGTTTGAAAAAAAGGATTTTTAGCAGGATGCAGAAAGGTAATTGGGTTAGATGGGTGCTTTTTAAAGGGTCCGATCAAAGGGATGATTTTGGCAGCTGCTGGTGTTGATGCTAACAATGAGATGTTTCCTATTGCATATGCATTGGTTGAAGGGGAAAACAAATAGTCTTGGACATGGTTTTTGGAACTATTATTGGTAGATATAGAGTGTGTTAATTCATACCATTGGATATTCATGTCTGACAAACACAAGGATCTAGTTCCTAGTCTTGAGGCCCTTGTCCATAATGCAGAAATCACGTTTTGTGTCAAGCATTTGCATGCTGAAATTTAGGGGTCATGTCATGAAAAGACAATTGTATGCATGTGCCAAAACCTCTCCTACATTCAGAAATTCAACATTGAAATGGATAAACTGAATCAATAAAATCATGAGGCTTATGAGTGGCTAGCTGGGAAAATACCATCACATTGGAACAGGGCTTTCTTTAGTACAGACCACTGTTGTGATATGTTGATGAATAACCTGTGTGAGACTTTTAATTCATGTATAGTAAAAGCAAGTTATAAGCCTATCTTGGAGTTGCTTGAGTGGATTAGGATGTACTATATGATGTCAAGAATGCAAAAATGTAGGAAAACATGAGGAATTATAAAGGCTTGGTGTGTCCAAGAATTATCAAGAAGTTGGACAAGTACAAAGGGGAATCACATGGATTTATTACTCTTTGGGATGAGAACAAAAGGTATCAAGTGAGAGGAATGTATGGAGACATGTTTGATGTGGATCTGAGTACTCAAGAGTGTTCTTGTAGAAAGTGGCAGATGTCAGGTATTCCTTGCTCACATGGAATATCTGCCCTAAATCACAACAAACTAGATGTTGACCAGTATGTGGCTGACTGGTACAACAAGGAGACCTACATGAAGGCTTAAGAGCATATGGTGTATCCTATGGGGGCAGAGATATGTGGCCCAAAACCAATCAAGAATTGCATCCACCACATGAGAAAAAGATGTATGGGAGGCCTAAAAGAAGAAGAATAAGGCAGTTGGATGAAAAGAAAGGAAAAGCCCAGGAAGTACGAAAACATTGTCAGGTGTAGAATATGTGGTGAGGAGTATCACAATGCCAAGAGTTGTCCTAATAAACCAAGTCCAAACAATGAAACTGCACAAGTCACAGAAACAGAGCAAGTCCCAAGGAAGAAATCTAATGTAAGATTACTTAATTTTATTTTGTTTGTCATTTGTTAGTGAGGAATTATTTTACTTATTTGTGGGACTATTTGTTGCAGGTTCAGAAGAAAACAAGAAAGACAGTAAGTCCAGATAATTATTTTAATTACAATTTCAAATGCTTATATTTCTAATGTTGTGACAAACAGTATGTTTAATATTTATATGTTTACTAGGTTAAGAAGAAAGGAAGTATATTGTGGAACAGGGTGTTGCCCCAAGAAGAAAGAACCATAAATGATAATCAAGGTAGTGTTTCCAACATAAGTCTAGGGCTTACAAAATCTCAGGCAAGGAGAGGGCCATTTGGGAGTCCACATGATTTTCCAACAGTGAGTTTTATTGAATGATATGAATTGGCTTATTTCATTCAGATATATATGCAATATGATATCTAATTATTGTCTCAGGTAAGGAGATGACCATTACTGTTTCCTGTTACTTCATCCCAAGATCCTCCAACAACACAATCAATGTCTCAACAATTTGTAAGTGTTTTCAAGGACCATTACTGTTTCCTATTGTTGGGATTACACTAACATTGTTAATTTCATTCAAAGACCAGGACAGAGGATGACTATGCCTGAGATTCCATCTGCTGCAACAGTAATTAGAGGTACTTCAATTCCTACCACAAATTTCAATTGGAGGGGGGAACAAATGTGTTACCTTTGGAAGCTTACAAGCCACAGCAAATTCAAAGAAACAAAAGGTTGTTAAACAAAATGATCAAGTGGAAGATGTCATGCCTTAAAGTAATGTGTTGGGAATGTAATTGTCTTTTTTGCACAGTTAGAATAGTTAAGTCAGTGGCCTTTATTTGTAAAGGACCAATTAACCAACCCTTTTGTATACTTTGGTTATTTTGAGTAGAATTAATGGTATATCTTGTGTAATGGCATGTTTTACAATGCTTGTCATCAATCGTTTTTTAATACAACTAGTTTAACACACGTGCGTTAAACGCACGGACACATATCTTTTTTAATTTAATTATAGTCAAGCAAATGAAGACAAAAAAATTAATGAAGACAAAAAATTAATTTAATTATAGTCAAGCAAATGAAGACAAAAAAATTAATTAAGGAACAATTGTGTTGGAGGCAACAATTTAATTGACATACATCATTGTATCATTAATATTATTTCTGTCGCATTCAATTAATTACAGGCCGATATAAAACACGAACATTCAACAAATTTAAAATTTTTGTAATGAACCATGCCCCTTTTTAATAATTTTCAACCGCTTTAAGCTCTACATTTTTTCATAATCTGAAATAGACACATCATGCATTGTAATGCCCAACCGGATAAATTGTGTTTTGCGATGCATGAAGTACCTTTTTCTAGTTACGAAAAAATATAAGTGTAAAGTGGTTGAAAACGTTGAAAAGAAGACTTGCCTGCATTTTTTTCGTAAATAAACTCGGTCCAATTGGATCCTACCCTTTACATACATAAATTCTTCTGCCCTAAACATTATTCATCTTGCCATCCTCATACTTCAATCCCTAATCGATTCTCCAATCTCTTCAACGTCTATTCATTTCCTCTAACCCTTCATGACAAATGTTCTTACGCTTGCTTTCCACAAGTAACCATGTCTTGAAAAATCCATACTTGTGTAGTAATCTTGTTTTACTTATATTCAAACAAAATTTCAATTACTTATGGTTTTAAGAAAAAAAAATTATTTCTTTTAACTTGATTTTCGTAGCTGGGAAAGCAAACAAATTATAAAAGTTGGATTTCTTTACATTGTGACTAATTTTAGGTTATAAAGGTGTTATCTTATTTCAATTTGTTTACGATTTAAAAGATACATAATTGTATATTCAAAATCTGATATATCTACGAAAATAAAGTCATTAAAATTATTTATGGCAAGTATTTTTTAAAATTTCGAAAACGTATCTCAACAAATCTGATATAATAAACTCCAAAGTTTACACCTATGTGTTTGGATATATTATGTAGATTATATATTGAGTTTGATATCGTTGCGTGTTGGACATTCAATTAGGTGTGAAATAATATTATTGGCCAATCCTTTTTGAGGTGATAATTGGCAATTGTTTCATCTGCCAAGAAATCTTTCAGCTCCCGTTTCAAATTCTCATGCATCAAACTCTTAATATTCAATTAATCAGATTCCAAATGAGTGAAAGTGTATTATCAGGCCCCTAAGGGGGTGGCCCAGTGGTAGACATGGGGCTTCACAATGTGTGAGGTCTCAGGTTCGATCCCTTCTCATGCCCAGAAAAAAAAAATGTATTATCAGTTTTAAATTAAAACAAAAATATTTATATGTTTCTAGTGCATGCATTTAATTTTAGTGAATATATATATATATATATATATATATAGTTAATTACTATTTTTAAACAATGTATTAGATTAAAGATGACGATTATTTATCATCTCGTCCCGGCCATTCCTCTCTAATTAATGGAGAAACAGACGAAGAATTGCAACGAATCCAAGCACACGAAAAAAGGAGATGCCTGTGGGCCTGTGGCGAAGGTAAAGAGGTCGAGGAGTTCAGGATTTGGGGGCATTCCATAAGTTGTATAGGATTGTGTGCATTCCATGTTGAATTTGATACATTTTGATGATGAAATTAGCAACAAAAGTATAAAAAAAAAACTCAGTTTGGCTTTTTGGGTCACAACCAATTCTTTTAAAGTTGAAACTCTGATGACTCTCCTTGTAAGGAAATTGACTTGAAGAACCAAATGAATTAGTGAAAAAAAAAATCTAGGACCAATCATAAAATTTAGTGCAAGGGATCAAATTATATACTTACTAAATAATGTTTTAACCATTTGCAAGGAATGTTATAAAACATTAATCTACTCTCATTTAAAATCACTAGTTTTTCCACCCGTGCGTTAAACGCACGACATAATTGTAGCAATGATTATAAAAATAGTTGTAAATGTGATATTTTTGAATAAAATTTATATAAAAATTATGAATTCGATACATTGTTACATAGACATGTGTATTTTTAATTAATACTCCCTCTGTTCCAGTAACAAAAAGATGTTCACCATACTATATTAGAATGTTTCACTTAATGAATCCACACACAAAAAAATTATGTTTACAATTTATATAATATTTCATCTTAATATTTACATGTTATGTAAGCACACATTGCTTGTACTCATGTGTTTTTGCAATTATGACCAACTCCAATTTCATTAACATATCTCGTTAATAGTTAGACTTTTCAAACTTGAACTCATTGGGTGGAACAAAAGGAGTATATATACACTCATTTACCTTTCACTAACCAAAGAAAACAAATCAACATTAGAAAAATATTTAAAGAAAATTAAATCTTTAATACTTAGTGGAAATCATAGCTTCTACCAATCAAACACATTTTGCTTACTCGCCTCCAAGAAATTTGACTATTTCCATCTAATCGTCTAAAACTGTTACATTAAACAAAGTGCATATTAAAAATTCACAACACTATCTGAACAGAATTGGAGATAGTATTTTTTGCTACTATTTTTTTCTTGCCCAGAACCTTAAACTTCAGTCCTTGATCCATATGCAAAGGCTTAATTGGGAGTTCTTCCTAACCTTAATATCAGGTGATATTTGAGATGTAGCATATAATTCACATATGCTCTCTCTCTCTCTCTCTCTCTCTCTCTCTCTTGCTTCTTGCTAGCTTTGTTGCCCATATGTTTTCACTTTCTCATCTTCCTTAGACAACATTTCTTGCTTAACTGTATCAAAATAACGAAACTAATTCATTTAATTTCTCTTCATTGGGTACATTTCAGGCTCACCTTTTCCCGAACATAAACATATTAAAACCAATGTAAATAATAAAGAAACTAAACTCGTCTGGAGCTTGTTGAAAAGCTAAAGCTTGTATTTATGTATGACAAAAACTATAATTTCCGAACATGTGGCAACTCTCCCCCTCATCTGAACTATTTTGGTTGTTATCTAATAATCAATACATAAGCAAACAAATATTCAGATAAAATTAAGGCACAAAACTAATTTTCTTATGATTTGACATCAATATATTACTCCCTCCATATATCCCAAAATGTGACTTTCTTTTTCTGGATACAAGGAAACTAAGGAAGTTGACTTTTAAGCAACTTGAGTAGCACCTATACATATATACCCTTAGTCTTCACGTTATAGCACTACAAGTGCACATTGGAACATGATAGTTGACACAAGTAATTTTAGAAAAATTTATTAGAAAAGGAAACTCATTCTGGAAAAAAAAATTAGTGAAAAAGGAGCACATTTTAGGATGCAAAGAGTACTAATAATCATAAATATCACATGCAAGAATTCTTTGATAGTTGGACCTTCGTAAGCATTTGGAAATAGTACTAACCATTCAGGGAGAAAAATGGTGATGAAGTTTTCAACCTCATTCCACTCTGTTACGTTGACATCTACACATATTACAACTTACTTTTGTATGGGGGTGTATTGGGTCCGTGCACGGTTGGGGGAGGGGGTGGGAAGAAAAAGAGAGATGATAGTAGAGAGGGAAAATACCCCAGGAAATGCAAGCCGAATTCTTTGAACAGCCTCAATTGTCTTCTTCCTCCCAGTGTACATGACCATGACAGCTTTAGGAGAAGAAATACCAGCTGACTGCAAAACTGCTGGACGCGATCCATCACCATAGAGGATGGGGAAACCAAGTTTCTGAGATGACTGTTCCATGAAACTGAAAAAGGGTCAGTTCACCACTTACATAGTCTCTCTCTTTGAGCATTCAAACAGAAGAAGAAGATAATGTGTACATGAAAAGATTTCACTCCGCAGAAGCTTTCAGGAAAAGAAACTGTTCCATCTAAATTGAAAGTTGATAATTATTGCCTTCCTACTTATGTATGAAAGTCTATGAGCTTATGAAAGGAATACTATATATACTGAATATACTGGGGGAGTAATTCAATTATACTACTATTTGATCACCCAATGCTCTGATTCCTCCTTCAAAAGGTACTGACTTATAGTACGAAATGCCAATGGTTAAATCTCATTTTGAGCTAATATCATATGCAGTAGTCAGACCTTGCAACCAAAGAGCCACTTTGAGTCACTTTAACAAAAATGGTGAATTAAAGCATCTCACAAAGGAAACAAGACAAAAAGGGTGCATCCTTGATCATCATATCTGACGAATATTGTGTCTTTGCCAAATATAAATCATAAGTGCATCTATTCAAGGATCCAACAAAGTTATAGTCAACATAGAGAACTATTCATTTTCTCTCAACAGACAACATAAATAGTGGAAAACTGGAAACTGAGTTCATTCAATAGTAACCAACTTTGACATTGCGAAATTTCCCGAGTGTGAATAACAGTGGTGTCTTATGTTCATTCCCTATTCCCCACCAATATCTTTCACTTTAAAACATTAATTTTTTCCTTCTCTATGGCCAAATGAATCTCCTTATAAAGAAAATGGGGAAAACAACCCTTAATTACAGTGGTCACTTGTAAAAACATAAATATTACTGACCTTCACCACAGAAAGATCAAGATCATAAGACAATAACACATGATTTTACCCAAGGAAAACGTTATCATTGGTGATGAAAATCTCTCTCTCTCTCTCTCACGCACTCACACAAAAGAATAGTTTATCATGAAGGTTTGAGACAGTACCATAACAATTCTTCAACACCAAATTTAAAAAATCCTAATGCCCCTTAGATTCAAAGCTATCCATAATCTCTGCCACATTCGTACATATGAAATACATTCAAAGCTGAAGTGGCCTGCCTCCATAATCGCTTAAAGGCCACATTCGTACATATGAAATACATAGCCCAATCACTACTCTTCTAAACTCGACATTAATAAAATCGAAACATGAAAACAGAAAGAAATCTGCAACTGCTACAAGCACACACATATCAAACACATAAGCATACAATTTCAGTAACTATATTGCACAGCTGGGAAGTATTACAAATTCCTTAAAGCTAATTGCAACAAAATTAAGATGAAATTGAAAGAAGAAATGTTTAGAAAATAATGGAATAGGCATACCCTTACACCCAGCTTTGACGGCAAGGGCAAGAGTAACCCTCATTTTGGGCCTGAAAAAGCTTACGGGTGATGAACAAACAAATGGATGTGATGGTTCAAGAAATCCTCCATCCTTATTCACACATTCGGGGGGAGAGAGAGAGAGAGAGATGGGCATTTGGAAAATTTACTCCATGAGAAAATAATAGTTACTAACAGGAGGTTGAATCCAAAAAATGCATGGATTTTAGAGAAAAATTTTTTTTAAAAAAAATGCACAGATTTTAGGGAGAGATGAAAAGAGAATCTTACAGTTTGTACTAATCCATGTGACATCAAGAAGAATTCAAATCTCTCATAACATGCTTGGTAAATCACTACACTGCTTAGGGCTCGTTTGTTGTGGCTGATGACTTATGACTTATGGCTGATAGCTTAAGCTGGTGGCTGAATGACTTTTGACTGATTGCAGATAAACTGTTTGTTACAGCTGTTGAAAAGTTGCATATAAGTCGTTATAATTATTTGTTTAAAAAAAAACTTGAAAATTAGTATTCATATTTTTATGTATATTTCATAAAAAGATGAAATGAGGACAATCAAATATTTATTAATGAATAGTTGTCTTCATGATTAAAAAAAACCAAAAAAGCTTAAAATTTTGGCTTTTTGGCTTTTGGCTTTTCAATGCATAAAGGGTGTTGTACCTTACTTATTGGCTTTTGGCTTATAAGCTGAAACAAACACTTTAAACATGACTTTTCAAAAGCCAAAAGCCAAAAGTCACTCCAAATAAGCTGCAACAAACGAGCACTTAGTCTCTTCAAAGTAGCCAACAAAGCCTTCTGTTACGTTCATAAAAAACAAAAGTTTAATGACACCGAGGGATTTCAAAAATTGAATGGGACAAGGATAAATATTTACTAACAGAAGGTTGAATTAAAAAAAATACAGATTTTAGAGAGAGATTAAGAGAGAAAGCTTACAGGTTGTCAATTGGCTTTAATGGTGACAGAGAGATGTAGCAGCGGCGGCTGGAGAGGGATTAGGGTTCGGTAATGAACAAATACGAGGAATCAATCGACGGCGATAGAGAGAAGAAAATAGCGAGCGAGAGAGCGAGGGAGATAGAGAGAGAGAGAGAGAAAATGAGAGATAGAGAGTAATCCAAAGAGGAGGAAGGTCGCAGGACGAAGGAGTAGCTGAGAAACCGTCTATATTCAATTAGCAGGGTGTTTCCAATTCCATTATGGGTGGGGATAACCACACCCCAAAATCCTATTTATACACCCCACTTGAAAATATTACACAAATACCATCGAGTGAAAATACGTAAAAACCTACCTCCTATGCTTTGATATTGTTCGATCATGGAGTGATGAAATGGCAGAGATTGGTTCGACCACCATGAGTCGAAGTGGTTGAGGTTGGTTCGGCCACCATGAGTCGAACACTCTCATTTGTGTTCGACCAGTGTGAGAAGCCGCGACATCGGAGATGGAATTTGCTGGTGGCCGGCGACGAAGAAGATGACCGGATTGGAGGGATGCAGAAGGGAGGTGGGAAGGCCAGGGACGCAGAACGGAGGGAGGAAGACGAATGGAGGTGGGAAGTCGCTGGATGCAAAACGGAGGGAGGAAGACGAACGTGAGAAGACGGAGGTGTTGCCGGCTGAGGTAGGAAGATTCGAACGCGAGGAAGACGGACGTGTTGTCGGCTGAGGGAGGAAGACGCTGTGAGAGATGTGGGAAGGGTAAAATGGGTAGTTAGGTGGGGTGTAGTGTGAGATGCGGAAAAAAATGGGGTGTAGAAATAAATGGGGTGTAGAAATAGGGAATTGGGGTGTTGTTATCCCCACCCTTCCATTATTCCATTAAAAGGCATTAAATGATAGTTTGTTTTTAGCAAGTTATTTTAGGCGGGAAATTGCCTAAAATAGCTGAGATATTCACTGTTGTCATTATATATAGATAGATTTCATCAATGCCTTATTTTAGATTCATCAATGCCCTGCTTTTAGATTCATCAAGTTATCATGAATACAATTTCATCAACTAAGAGATGAGTAGTCTACAAATTAGCAATCAACAAATTTTCATCAATTTGAGCCATCAACAAATTATCAACAAATTTTCATAAATTTGAGTAGTCTACATCCAACCATTACATTCTACCTATTACATCCAACCATTACAACCGACCTATTACATCCTACCTATTACAAACCCAAAAATTAGCAACAACACCAATTTGAGTGTTTGTTGTTTGTTGCTCTCCTTCACTTCAAACCACAACAAGTAACAACATCAACAACAAAATAAAAATAAAACACCCAAATAGTTGGCCAATGAACATTTTTCGCTCCCAAACACGCTTGATTTGCAATTGGATTATCTCTTTTTCATGGCGGTTGATGGCCTGTAGCAGACTTGGAATAACTGCAGTGGATCGGAGGCACATTGGGGGATCATGCGAAGAAAAATATTGACATCTTCCACCATCCTGTAAATCATCAAGTTAAAAAATTGAAGGTGAGTTAAGCTCATCAAAATCGAAGATGAATGTTCGAGTCCAGGATTTTTTAAAAATTGGCTCAAGCCTAAATCCAATCAGATTATTAACATAATGCAACATTAAAACACAGTACAACAAAGCACCTTTCATATCAACACATATGAAATTGAACCGTCAAATTAACCCAGGAATAATTGAAGTTTACTAATTCAACAAAGCACCTTTCATGTCAACAAAACCCAGGAAGGAATAATTATAAATCAGATTTGTTAATAACTTACTTGACTGTAATTTGGGCAACCAAAGACCCTTCGTCCCGGATTTGTACCCATCCAAGCTGTCTTGAACACCCTATTATTGCCACAATAGGATTCCGCCATGGATGAAGAGGAAGAAGCGAGGTCGAGCTCCCACATTGATGCAAAAACTTCTAGCCAAAGAAGACAATTTGGCCGAAATTCTTGGAACCAAAATAGGCTGCCCGAATTTCTTTGAAATAGCCCAAAAAAATATCGAAATAAAACAATAAAAAAAGGATAGTCGCGGAATGAGTAAAGATGGAGGGTTCACCGGTTTGGTTTCACTCGCCTAACATAAATATCTCTTGTGAATTACTTTCTAGTTGCTAAAAAAATAACACACGATAGTTGAACAAATTTCTTCGTTATTTTCTATTATTTTTTCTCAAAATTCAACACTCCAATAACAATGAAAGTAAAGCCCTATTTATACTAGAACCTAAACCCTAATCCTTAAGGGAAACAATAAAGTAAATCCTACTCCTTAAGGGATTATAATTAGTGAGGAAAGAAATTAAAACCTAACTAACAAAGGAAACTAGAAAACTAAAACCCTAAGTTACCAAAAACGAGATTCACTAAAACCCTAGAATAAATGAATCCTTGAGCCCTAAGGATTCCCTTTTGGCCGCCCCTTGGAGTTGCAAATGCAGACAACCCTTGATTATTTCATTCTTTCCGTGGATTGTGATGCAAGTAGTCCCTACTCCCTAGGAGACTCCCAAAACCGTATGCTACCCATGTGGCTCCCCTTGTTGCAAAGTGTCTCCATGTCGTGTTCCTTTCTTGTTCCCGTTTAGCGTATTTGCAGTTTCCTGGAGCAGCCTGCTTACCTAATATCTTCCAAGCAACCCATGCCTTCCTTAACGTACCAACCATTATTTTCAAGGCAGCCCCTTTAGTCCACCAAGCTCAAATCCCGTCATCATTGACTTGTTTAGTAACCCATTTAGGTCAGCCCTCTACTCTCTTGCAACACTACTAACCCTGTGGTCTCGTAACCTTTGCATCATTTACTTGGTCTCATTATTTGTCCTCGAAACAGACCTTCTAAGCCATGAAATATCGAACACAACACCCTTCATTTGTTTATCTTTCCACTTATGATAATTCTCTCTTGTATTCGTATCACATGTACTGCTTGAGGAGGATGAAGACGAAACAGAACCAGTGAGCTCAATTAGGGCGAAAGTAATTGGGAAAATTTGGTCATTGGTACTTATACCCTAAATTTTCTCACCGTTTTTTGAAGGTCTTCAAGGAAATGTCTATTTTACCCTACACGTGCTACTTCATGTCCCAATTGAGGCCAAGGGTGCACCATGGGATAATTTGTAACGTCATGTATGATTATGACACAAACCTTAGGTTAGTTACCATTTTGGCATTTGATGGAAACTTCAGGGTGTTTTTTTGTATTTTGGCCTTCCTTTTTTTGTCCGTCTGAATAATTGTCATGTTTTAAACTTTTCTTTCTAAGACAACGTTTTTACCATTTTACCCTTACTTTTTCATCCTTCTATAATTTTGAGTCACTTGCACATGTGTTTTAAAAGAAACTACATATCAAAACAATATTAATAATCAAGTCTATTACTTTTTCTTAATCCATGTATCATATAAAACATGAGAATAATTTTGGGACGAAGTGAGTATTAATGTTGTATATCACCTGTAAGAGCATCGCCAATGCAATAGAATTTGATCATATATGGCTATGAATAATTAACACACTCAATAGTATGTGACAATTTTTCACATTCACGTTAGCAATGAAAATTTTAAAAAGATGTATTAAGACCCTCAAGTAGAATGCGAAAAATTAACATTGTTATTCACAATGTGAAAAAGGTTGACACGTCATATACATACCCCTCAACCTAGAGCTCTATTGAAGAAGTTTTTTCTTTTAAAAATAGTATAAATCCTAGGCATATCTACTTTCTTTCACATTCACATTAGTATTGTTGATGCTCTAATACGTATCAAACTAACATCTTTTTAGTAGTTATTTTCCATACGTTGCAAGTGTAAAGAAAAATATTTATGCGAGCGGTTAGAAAAACTTCAATTTTGGTGAAAATAATTTTAAGAACTCAATCCACATTTATGTCATTCTACAAAATAATAATACTCCCTCCATATTTAAATAATTATCCTCATTTTTTGTCCATTCAAAATAATTGTCCTCTTTCAAAACTCTACTTTTTAGAAAAATATTTTTACCACTTTATCCTTACATTTTCTGTATACTTTAATTATGACCACAGGTTCAAGGACATTAAAGAAAACTACACATTACACTAATATTTATAATACAATCAATTATTTTTTTTCTTAAACAGTATATCAAGTCAAAAAGGACAATTATTTGAAAAGGATGGGAGTAATTAAAAATTACCAAAAAAAAAAAAAGCCCTTTCTTGTATAATACTCCCATGTAAGAACTTACACTATTAATCTATTATATTATGGAATATACTTAAAAATCAACATTCAAAAATTATGTTTTCAATCATTATAATATTTTAACTTTATCCTTCACATGTACTATAACCATGTTGACATGTACTCCCTTCGCTCCACTAAAATTTCACATACAAAAAGTTTAGTAATTTTAAGAGATTTCTTAATGTCACTAGGCTTCATCATTATCACAAAAATACTTTAGCACAATAAATATGATTATAACACAATTGTAGTAAATACTCCCTCCGTCCCTAAATAATCGTCTTAGCTGACCCGACGCACAGTTTGAGAAAAAACAATTGACTTGATTATTTATATTGGTTTAATGTGTAGTTTCCTTTAAAACCCATGTATGCATGGTCCATAATTAAAGTATGGTGAAAAAGTAAAGGTAAAATGATAAAAGTGATGTTCTAAAAAGTAAGTTTTAAACTGAATAATTATTTTGGGTCGGACGAAAAAGAAAAAAAGGACGATAATTTAACAACGGAGGGAGTATGAAAGATTAAAGAAATTGCAAGTTTAAAGTTACACTTTATAATTAAAACATTTTAAATAGAATCATAGACTCTTAACTATTTGCCAAGAATCATACTCTTAACTTTTGCAAGAACACAACTGAAAGCTTGTTTGCTAGTCTAGGATAAACAACATTATTAATCTTAATACTATTAACACGTTCACTATTAATCCTCATTTGTATATCAAAAATAATTTTACGGTTAAAAATATTAGTCTCAATTTTTTTTTGGATGACGGCTCTAATAATACCATCACCTATTATGTACCGAACATCATGCAACTCAACTTATTAAATCTATATGGTCTTAACTTATTAATTCTATATCACCTTAATCATAGCTTCCAAGTGACAACATAGAATATCATATTTGTGATTATTATCACCAACTCCAATAATAATAGTATATCCTCTAATTATTAAGTCTTTAAAAATGAACGTTATAAGTGAAACAGAGTAAGTACATAACTGAAAAATGGTAAAGGTAAAACAAGGTACTCTCACTACATTTGACAAAATATTTCCATTTGAAATTCAAACTTTTTAAGAAAATAATACTTTTAGTATCTCATAAATAATAAAATGATACTTTCATACCTTAATATTTTAAAATAAACTCTTTAAATAAAACATCAAAAAATAAAACTGTTAACTTTTTACCCGGAATGAAAAGAGTACAATAGAAATGAGACTATTTTAGAGGCAAGCAAAATAAAACGTAAGAACGGAGGGCATGGTACTTGGATCTGTCCATGCTCACTGGAAACTTTAACATGTATTTGTATATTTTAAAAAAAAATCCAATCTTAATCATACATACAACGCCAAAAAAAAAAGGTTGTTGCAAACAAAAAATGTAAATAAATATTACAGGACAGAGAAGCGGCCATTTTTCTCGACCCATCAAGTATCGCAGAGCAATCTCCTAAACTACTCTGTATCAATACACACACGGTCCCAATCCTCGAAATATGAATGCATTGCCTTCGCTATACCTAATTAAGGCTAAACTGAAATAGTAATCATTTACAAGATCCACACCATCATTTTCACCGACTTCAACTCACAGTCGTATCTATGAAATGATACCGCATGCAAACTTGTAAAAATAAAAGAAGAGGGGGGGGGGAGCAATATTGAAAAAAGATGAATACCACGTTATCCATCAAAACTGAGGGAAACACCTCACCTCCACTTGGGAAAACTGGGGGCAGCTCAAAAAGAAGAAAAAAAAAGTAAAACCTGCATGATTAAAAATGTATTGTGGTCAACTAATCAAATTTATTTCATTAAAAGAATTTAAAAATGGTAGAGGCAGAAATATATGATTCAGCAGTTATCAAAATTTGAAGGATATGCAAGTAAGGCAGTGTACTCAAGCTGATCTACATTGTACTTCAAATTACTTGCAACTAATCCATAAATGCATACCTGGGTCAGAATGATCTTCATTCTGGCAATCACTCCAAAACAGGCACCCAATGTATACTCCAAAACTGAACATAAACTCTACAAAGCAGGGAAATAATAGACTGCTGTTCATCAAGCGTCAACTCTTGGGCGCAATAGCAGCTAGGGCATTAGCATGAGTTGGTGACAGATTTCCCAAAATAGGTTGCATCTGCTGCCCGTAGAGTGATATCAAGTGAGAGAAAGCTCTGCCTATTTGAACTTTGACTTCATGAGATTCAATAGGTGAGATGGCTACTTGGGCAAACACGTTAACCAAATCCGGAACTAGAGCGAGGATCTGATGGTTAGCCATTAAAATGTAAAAATCAAGGAACAAAGTCAGTAATATATCTTCTCAATATGTTCTACAAAAGGGAACAGAATGAAGCAAGTACCTGAGAATTGGAAGATAAAACAAGATTACAAATACAACTATAGACAGGCATGGACTCCTCGTGATCTTCTTTCAGGGGTAGAACTTTCAAGAAAACAGGAAGGACCTGAACATAGATAAACAGGTAAATAAAAATACTCCAGTAGATATTGCCAAAATTAGAAGAATCTGGGCAAGGAGATGAACCTGATTCAATGGGACAGACTCAGGGTGTGTCATGATCATCCTTGCAACTGCACCAGCAGCATTGTCTCTTACTGCATCATCTGGCTCAGATTCCCCAAACAAAGGGTAAAGGCCACGCAACGCATCACCATAGTATCTGAAACAGATTTAAAAAACAATTAGCATAAGCTTAAGGAAGAACACAATCCTGCACAAAATTACAGGCATTTCAGATAAATATGACCTCATTCACCAACACACACAACACAGCATATCATGCATCAGAGAAGAAAGAAGTAAAAGACAGAAGCTTGGGAAGAAGAATACTTCAATCCGGAGACACCACCGTTTTTGCACAACTCTCCAACACAAAATGCAGCATTCCTCCTATTAGTTGCAGATGATGATGCTAATTCTTTAAGAACCAAGGGCATTACAGCCTGAAGGATGTTCAATTTTCAAAAAATCAAATTTGATAAACAGTAAACAGCACTGAGAAGTGGCATGCCAAAATCTTAGATTAAACAAGAGCTTACATCAATATAGACAGCAATTGAAGCACCCATATCTTGAGCAACCTCTGCTAGGCATGCAACCACCATTGTCCGATCTGATGGTGGACGTGAAGCTTTCTACAGGTACCCGATTTGGGAAAAACGATTAACAAGTGATTAGGAAGCTTTTTTTGTTGATAAGGAGGCATTTCAAACAACATATGCCACAAGCTAACAAGCTAGCTTACCGCAAACTTCATTAAAGGATCAAATAACGTTGCAAAGATGGGGGCAAAGTGAGAACCCATGGCCTTGGCAAATGCAGGAAGGAGGTCAGAAACTGCATCCATCAGCACTTCATCATGCTGCGCATCATCATCATCAATATCACTGTCAGACTCGATTAGCTGACAAGCTGACTGCTCCCTAAGCAAGCTCAGGGTTGCCTCAACCAGCCGAGGCATATCTGAAATCAAACCACCATGAACAGTCAACAACACTTAACAACTCATTTTATACCAGAAGAGCTATACCCATTGGTAGTAAAATAGACTAAAGAGAACTCATACAAGGCTCAACTGCTATGTATCCAAAGTCCCTTATGATGTCAGCCATGCTCATGCAAGCTTGAGCAACCACTTCCTTGTCATCGTCTTCGCTCATTGTTTTGATATAAATGTTCATCACGGAGTCTGGATACAGAAGTATAATAAAATAGTCAGATCTGGGTTAAAACAGGAGATGCCACAATTAATATAACTCCTGTTCGGCCCTATTGATCATGATCTTACCAAATATTTCTTTTACCTTGGCCGCTCCATCCTGCGGAGAGCCAAGCAATAATAGAGGTAAATCAAACTGGAGGCTAATAAGACTTTTCTATTAATAAATCAAAAGACAAAGAAAATATGACGGGAGTGGCGTACGGCACTTGTTAAAGATCCTGTTTTAGAAATAATTAATCCATTTTAAAACAATTATAAATTACATAGCCACTAGGGTGAGTTCCAAAGCACAATGTTACTGAAGAAAAGCCTCAAAGAGAGCCTTAGGCAGTTGTGAGTATGGCCCAAAAAAGAAAATATTGCAGCTTAAATATCAAGGGCCATCCAATGGTCGATTAAGTAAAGCGGTAAAGCCTACAACTCAACTCAACTCAACTAACTCAGCCTTTCACTTCGTCCCAATTACTTGGCTCGGCTACATGAAACCTTCTTCACCATTCTGTTAAATATAATGCAAGATCATCAAATAAGCAACAATCAGCCATATCCGTTTCTATTACTTTTGTCCACATTCGTTTTGGTCTTCCCCTACCTCTAGTCTGGTTTTTAATATTATGACACTTATCACACTTTGTAACAGGTGTATTTACTACTTAGTGGTCTGCCATGTATGTGCCAAACCCTCTTCGGTGATTCTCTCATTTATCTCCTATTTAGGTGACTTACTATCTCACGAATTTGTTCACTGCAAATTTTATAATTTCTAGTTTTACCACATACATTTTTAACATTCTCATTTCAACTACACTTACTTTGTAGCATGTTTTTTTGTTAGCTGCCCAACATTCCATTCCATAACGTAGCACGGGTCTAATCGTTATATTATTAATGCTTCCTTTCAATTATGGGCATATTCACCTATCCCATAACACACCATATGCACGTCTCCACTACACCCGACCTCATTTTATTCAATGACTAACATCATTTCCTACATATCCATCTTGATTAATAATTGATCCTAAATAGTGAAATCAAACCCTTTGTGGTATTTCTTGGCCAGCTCAAATAACTGTCTCCACTAGTACTCCATTTGCCACTAAAGTTACAGTGCATGTATTCCATTCTAGTCCTTATTCATTGTCTACTGACCCCAGTCTTTGTCATTGATGAGAAGAATTCATCCGCAAACAATATGCACCACGGTCGATCATCTTGTATGTGTTTGATTAATCCATCCATCACGAAGGCAAAAGATTAAGGACTACAGACCAACCTTGATGGAAGCCTCCACTAAAGGGAACTCACATGTCTCTCCTGTTATAGTTCTAACTAATGTCACAACACCATAGTAAATGCCTTTGGTTATGTCATATATCTCATTTTAACCCCTTACTTCTCTAACACCCACTAAATTATCTCTTTTGGAAGTCTAATGCTTATCTATTTCAATAAAAACCGTACATAAATCCTCCGTTCCCACTGTATTTCCTTCCAGTAATATTCTTAGAAGAGGAAGCATCCATTGTTGACCTCCCATCAGAAACCCAAACTGCTTCTCCTACACCGTCGCCTCCTGTCCTAGTTCATATTTCCCATTTATGTGTAGATTGGCACCATGATGCCCTTCTTTCACTCATCAAACATTCTCTTTGACATAATGATTTCAATTAACAACTTCAATTAAGTAAAGCCTATTCAATATAAAACAATACTTAAGGACACATTTTCATGAAGAATCCAATGAAGTAATTGGGTGGATATCGGAGAGACAACCTGAATGGCATGGCATACATAAATCATCTTAACCTTCCTAAGAATCATACAAAGTATATGCTAAACTATACCAACAATTACTCCGTACAAGAAAAGATGAAGAGGGGAGGCATACTTACATTATGACCTTGGAAGACTGCTTGAGCAGCTGACAAAATATCTGCCATTCACAAATCAAACGAACATGAGCACTTAAGTAACACATAACCTGAGGATATTTCAAACTTCTCAAAAAAGTGTGAGGGAGTATGCCATGCAACCAACCTTGTGAAGCACTAGTCTAAGTAACACAGATAAAAACAAAATAGGAAAAGCTTCTTTCCTTTTAAGGGTTTCAATATGGTATAGATCAGTATCTCCTTTTGGGGTGGCATATGTCACTAATTCCATTTTATTTTTTTGTTTTGTTGTTTGTTGGGGATGGGAAGGGGAGAGGGATTCAGGGTAGTGAGATTATGAGGGAGCCCTTGGAGTTCAGTTTTAGGTAAGAATGACTCCTAAAAAGAACACGTGCCTATAAAGAAGACTCCTATAAAAAACCAGATACATGAAACATAGAGAATTCTAATGGTAATGGACTGTACAGTGTACAATAGTGACACAATTAGCTTATGCTGAAGAAGAACGTAAACTTGAGCACCAACCAGTATGACAAACAAGGCATCATTTACTCACGTTTTAAGCCCGTAATAGCTTGCAGTCGAACATCCTCATGGAAATAGCTCGAATGTTTCACCAAAATTCTCAATGACTCTTCCAGGTATCTTGAAAATGTCAAGGAATTTAAAGTGATGAAGGTGAAAAATGTTTGCCTAGGTTTGTAAGTCTCTGTAAATCAGTAATGAAATCAAGAAGGATACGGTGCATAGGCACTCTTTGTATGCAGAGCAAATAGACCCAATGCTTGAGTTGCAGCTGCCTTTTCATCCAAGACACCAGTTCTAATACTAATATTCCGCACTCTTGGTTCATCACGAGCTTCGTCATCAGACGACACACCACCAAACCCAACATTTTCATCAGAATCAGAATCATCAATATCCACAGCAGAGCCATCATCAAGATTGCAGGAGGAGAAAGCCAGAGGTACAATATGTGGAAGGTACTGTTTAGTAGAAATATAACCCGTGTTAAAAATGGATGCCAGAACTTAAAGTGCACCAAATGATACAAGTAACCTGAGGCACACCTGAACCAATCCTTCATCCAATATTTCAGCCACATTGCTGAAGAATCCATGAGTGTACTCCCGAAGCTCACTGAATTCCAACCCATATCCCTGAATTTCGTATTAGCCAAAATTAGAAAACACTGACAAAACAGCATTAAATCCATATCAAACAAACAAAGAGACAAAGTTAAATACGGATATTGCAGCTTCAATAAAAGGTGGTAATATTGGTTCCATTCTTGGCCTCCCAACAGCCATTGCAACTATCCCAACCAATTCAGTAGCCCTTGCTCGAGAACGGAGATCCTCGTCATTCGTAAGCACCATGAACATCTTCATCAACTCTAGTACCCTCTCAGCATATGGAAGAAATGCTTGCTCAGCAGCAGATGCAACTGAACCAATAGCAGACTGCAGAAACAGCAAAGAAGAGCTCAATTTGAAACCACAAAAGAAGTCCATTTGTGTAACAGATCAATTCTTTGAATTTTATATTACAAAGGGTAAATCACTACCATGCATGTCTCCTGCAAATTACGAGGGCTACTTTGGAGAGCACCAAGCAACTTTCCCATCAATGGATCAAGAAAAGGAAGAATTTCTTCTCCCATGTTCTCACAAAATGCCGCCAATGCATAGTATGACTTCTCCTGCAACAACAATTCAGTTGCTTCTTGAAAACACATCAGAGGGATAACTCCCAAATTGACTGCTTCACTAATCTATATTTACCTTAACCTCATCTGATGCATCCTCCAGAGCATTTAATATGCAAGGAAGGACACTTGCATAATGAGATACAATCTCAGGCTGCAGATACTCGGCGAATTGGCCAAGGGCAAATGATGCAGCACCTCTAACCATCTGTTCCGGATCTCTTAAAGCCCCCAAGACAATATGGAGAACAGGTTCAAGCTTATCTTTCATCAACTCCAAGCAACCCTCTGAAATGACGCCCATAACAGTTACAGAAGCTTCCCGGAACTTGGGATCAGCACTCTGACTGCTTAAGGAAGCAAATTCAAGGACAGGTGGAAACACATGCTTTGGCAGGTTTAAGGCCATGGTGTCAATAACTTCCGCAGCAGCTCGGTCTGGGGCAAGATCATCGTCTTCATCCCTGTTAGTCGATTCTGTAAGCAATGGACACATAACTTGAAGGACAGGAATGATCAACTTGTGCTTCTTGAGGGAATTGGATTTGTATTTCGCAAGCCATGAAATAATTTGAATAGCCTAGTAAAAGAATCATTATGAAAATGAAAAGGATTAGAACACCAAAAAAAAAAAAGCACCACTGTAACTTACATATATTTATCAAAAGAACTTGAGGCTGAGCTTTCTAACCTGATGACGTGTGCTAGGATCCAAGTTTGAACTTGAGCAAACCTCAAGAGAGAACTGCACAATGGCTTTAACCGATTCCCCAAGAAGAGGTGCAGGTGATTCAATCAGCTCATCAAATATTTCGAAAGCAATTACAGCAACATCTTCGTCACCGGAGGCAAGACATTGCCTTGATACATTCAATATACTGGGGATAAATTCACGAAATTTAACCTGCACATTTATGATGGAGATGGAACCTCAGAAATAGAAAGAGTGCTTGGGGAACAACCAGCAGAGCCAAGTCCATGTATACTACATAACAATTTTGGAGAATTAATCGGGAAGAGGCGGAGTGGGCGGGTTCATATTGACCATGGACCATGGTGCTAAGAAATGGAATCCTAATATCGCACTTATCATCTCTGCAAAGAGTAAAGGGATTCACATTTCAAATTTTGCAAGAACTGCTCTTCTTATCAGGAACTTGTGAAAACTAGTTTTGGGCGGACGAGGCAAGAAGGGGAAAACCTTTTTTTGTGGATAGAGGAAATTATATTAAAAGGGGGGAAAAGAATGTATAAAGGTAAAGGACCAGTAAGGCAGTAACCTACAAGCAAAAGAAAAAAGGACAAGAACTAACACAAAGGAACTACAACAGAGGGGGAGCAAAAATTGGTGGGACAAAAAGAACTATCAAATGCAGCAAAGCACTCCAATATCTGCACTAACTAGTAAGTGGAACTCCTTTAAACGCCCCCAACGACGCAGCCCACAAAGAAGACAAAAATATCATTGCTCTCCCTCAAAAGCTAAAAGGACAGCGCATGATCCCAAAAAATATTGGCTCTCTGCTATTCCATATGCACTAAGAATCTGGAAAGCACAGCAGTTCCATTGGTATCCTCCACCCTTCTATCCCAAAAGCCTCCTAAACGAATGAGAAGAAAGTCCTCCACAAACCCCAGAAACTAAACATTAAACTAGAATCACCACAACCATCATGTGAGTATGAAGAAACCAGTGCTCGTGAGACTCACTTTCTTGAGGACACACATCCAGAAAGCAAGCTTCACAAGACCTACACCTGTAGTTTGGTCATTCATATTCAACATATTGAGCATAAGAGATCGTACAAAAGCTTTTGTTTTGAACGGGACCTTAGAGTAGACTTCCAAGTGAAGAAGGCCAGAGGGAAAACAGAAGGGAGATTGGACGGAACCAAAGACTTCATAAAGGGTTTTCCCTGAAAACCAAAAACTTGTCAGTAGAGCCCAAAACCCAAGCCCACCGTTGAAAGGGTCCAAGAGAATTGAAAAGATTGAAGAATACTTATTATATTGCTTACGTATCATTAACACTCAGGAACAACAGTAGATTCTAACAAACTTCTTCCTTAAACATCAAATTTACATGATAAGAGTATAAGACCTATTGCCTCCATAACAGTAGCTGATGGAAACATCTAGCTCTAATAAAATTAATAAATTTGCAACAATTCGTCCAATGAAGCATTGGTAACAGCAGGAAGGAGCAGAGTTTCAGAGACTCTGATGTATTTACACACTGCCCCATGGACTTGTACTCGCCACAACTGGGACCTGAGTGCCCAAAATTGTGTACTACTAATATTGGTTGATCATCTTCAAGTGTGAAATTGCGAGCTCATGAACCAACTAAGTCAAACTCATGGATTAGCTACCAGATCAACTGTTTTAATATCCAGCGAATAAGTGTATCAGCTCAAGCATGCGGAAGCTTTAATTAAAACACCATGCACCCGCCTAACAGAGGATCGCAGCAAACTCCACCTGCAAAGCTTAAAAGTGTAGTGGAGGCAGCAAACCCACTATCCTACAGATTTAGACACTTCAGTGCAAAGCCACGTGTTTTTTCCTCTCTGCCCTTCCATCTTTTCACAAGACATGTCTCTCATTTTTAGCTTTAGCTGAATATCGGGCACTAATCTTGGAACCACCCAACCTAACAGCACTACCTTCTACCTGTAGTGAACAAGACAGTGATGAATCTCTGCAACTGAGCAAGAATGCCATATTTGATCACAAGTAGCACCAATTGAGAATCTTTGATGTGTTTCAGCCTCAACAACTAGAGAATTATTTCATGCTTTCAAGGTTTGGAGGAGAATATGTAGAGTGGAAAACCTATTAATGAAAAAGAGGACAAGGAATAAAAAAAATCATAGCAATTTCTTGGGGTGCATTCAGCTATGGAGAAAGATCATCCAAATCTTCACAATAAGTGGCGCTTTGAAAGAGAGAAGTATCAGACCCCCAACCCCAAAATTTTAGTAACCAAAATGTCCAGCACTCCAGCTTAATTCCAAAACTAAGCATCTGTACAACTCCCCTACTTTTGTACCTAAACTTCATATTCTCAATAAAATCTTTTTAGCAGATTGTAGTCCACCACTAGAAAATTGGATGGAAATACAAACCTGACTAGAAAGAAACACTAAGCAAATTCAGGAACAATCCAACCATACGCAATAAGGCCAAAGCAAAAAAGAAAAAGAAAATCAGGGTCAGATTCCAAAAATGTGACAACAGTAATTGCTGACGTGAAGGGTGAGCAACTGGTCACTTATTCAATCAGGAACTTATGATACAATCTTGTCATTCTGGAAGAAACATAAATAGTAGATTATGGAAGGAAAAACTACAACTCACCACTTCAGCCTCATCATGAGTGAATTCCAGAAAAGATCCCACTGACCTGTTCAAACAATAGAATTTCAATATGCATAAAATTACTTGGTGACTCTAAATCTATTGCTAGCGAACCCTAACCAAACCACAAAAATAGCCAATCATAAAAATTACTTGAGAGCGGCAACCCTGACACGATTACTGGTCTCATCCTGTAAGCACTTGAGTAGAAGCGACTGTAAATCTCCAAAATATGGTTGGAATGAAGTCCCAATTGTTTCAGTTAAGGAACTGAACAGGATCAACGCTACCTTGCATCATAAAAAAGGCAAGAAAATTTTGTTAGCCAAATGAGGTATGTATTAATGAAAAATCAAAAAAAAATACTGAATCATAGCATAACAAGAGCTTTTATAGGCACAACCATAAATGGGGAAAGCAGCAAATTTCGTAAAGTGGGGTAACTCTTTTTTTGATAAGTAAAGTTAGAATATAATATATAAATAAGCGTCAAAAAGGAGACGCAACCTATGTGCATAGGGAGTATACCAAAAACCTAGCTACCTATTAGCAATATTATCCACAAAATCTACAAAAGGATCAACCCCCAGAGAATCCAGCTCATTACACCTAAAAAAAAGTTTGGAGAATCAAGTCTTTAAGCCTTTCAACGCTCCTTTCTTCGTTATCGAAAACTCTGCCATTTCTTTCTTTCCAGATGCTCCAGCAATCAGCAAACGGAGTCGCTTCCAAAACACTATTTTTTCTTCTGCGTTTATACAGCGACCAACTAAGCAGCAGCTCCTTCACTGTTCTGGGAATAACCCAGGATAACTGGAACAAATTCAGCACATAATCCCATATGTGGTAGGACTCTTTTCTTCAAGAAAAAGGAGGCAAAGGGTTTCATATAAAACCCCTCATATTGGCGAAGAAGTTAAGTACTTGACACGAAAAATTAGTCCTTCTAAACATAAAAAGGGCTGATTGCTCCCCTTTTTCAGAATATGGATTCACTCCTCAAAGCATCCTCAAAGCAAGACTATAGATAAACACATATAACTATTAACCACAATCCAACCATACTTGCATATTATAGACAACTCCATTTATGCAGGCATATGCAAGTAACTCAACATTTCTACAGGCAATTCCAGGTATGCAATTTAGTCAATTCTGCTTTACTTCTCATTTACTGAATCCCCCCCACCTCTCTTCCTAGGAAGGTGATGTAAGAACTACTAACACACCAGCTAAATATTATTTCACCATTTATCAGCTGCCTTATCTTAAACTATTTTTCCACTTCATTTTTCGGAATGACACATACTGCTTTCTTGAGTAAAATTTAGTATCCAGAAATCAATAATTTCTCTGAATTTCTTTCTGAGAACTATCTATTCATAAGATATAGAAGAACATGAATTCAAAGACTTGAACATTAAAATTGAGGAAACTGTATGAAATAGTAAAGAGAAGTACAATGAACTTACTTCTCTATGGTCTTCTTGGGCACTTTGACTGCACTGGAACAAAAATGGTAATAAATCAGGCCATTCTCCAGCGGGTACAGCATACTTTGCAACAATGCTCACCACATTCGCACTAGCTCGCCTCACTGGTGGACTGCCAATACAATAAACCATCATACAAAACCATTCTCCCTACTTAGAAACTGCATTTATAGGTTTCATGTCAAAGTAAAAGAAATATAGAGAAAGGAAAATGAACCCACTGTAAGAGCAGTATTGGATAGACAACACTTGTATTCATCGAACCATCCCAATAGTCCAAATGAAGTTAAAACACTCAATCAATCAATGTGGCTTTTAATTTATAGCATAACTTATAATTAATCAACATGTTCTTGTCATCATCTAATACCCGCATCCCAAATTAGTACTTTCGCCAAAAAGAAGATCTAACTCCGACCAATCAACTAATTGATTAGACAAAATCAATACTGCAAACTTTCCACCACACTCAAAACACATAATTACAGTCACAAACACAAAATGCTCATTTCCATTTTACATAAACTGAATTTAATCAATAAAAAATCATAATTGAATAGAAAACCTGTGCTCCATTGTGATGCTTTCAATTAGGGACTGCTTAACAAGCTGGCGGAGCTGAGGGGAAAGCTTGGCCCAATGACCGGTGATCTTTTTACGGAGGAGCACAGCCGCGAGCTGCCGCACGTTAGGAGTCTTGGCGGTGCGGAGGTGGTGAATAAGAGCGGGAACAACCTGCGGATCCTTCGCCAGACGCTTTATTTGGTCCTCCGCTTGTCTCCGGGCATCGTTGTCCGGCATCAAGAACTGAATTAACAAGAGCTCCAGCGACTGCGCCATTCTCTGTGCGAATATGTATGTGTGTGTTTATGGAGGGGAAGGAGAGAGAAGGCCTCTGTTGGGGGAAGGGGGAAGGGGGCGCTGCTGCAACTGTAAGGGTTTGGGGTTTGACGGCGTGCTACGTCTTTTATAGTAGGGAGGGAATTGAGTACTGGAAACTGTGCCGTAAGTAAGTGTCATCGCCACGCGCTCTAGCTCACGTGCTTTGCTCCATTATTACATTTACGTACTATATGCAGCATTGATCGTCATTTTTGTCTCTTTACTTTGTTACTGCTATTTTTTCCGACTAAAATGCTACCACTCTACACGATGCATGGCTCAACAGTCAACAGCATGATTCCTTTTCGAAATATTTTAAATAATGACACAAAACATTACAAGAAAATTCAAGGTATTGTGTTTTGTGTCATTTATCTTCACTATTTTCAAATATTGACAAATACTCTCATCAAAAATGCAATTTTGAATGGAGATATGATATTAGCACACATTGTGTGTTTGATAAAATATCTAAGAGAAACCTTGTTCACCAAATCACAAAATATTACCTACAATGAAACGAGGTTCGACGGGCGTAGGAATTTTCATCAACCGGGTGCACATTTTAATAAAGTTACAAATCATAATTGTCTCCTACGCGTTTTCATTAGGGCTGATAAAAATCTCGTTTTTCCCGACCCGATCCCGTCCTGACATTTCCCGATCCCGACAAATCTCAATCCCGATTTTATCGGGATATTTCTCGTCCTGACTTATTTCGGGACGGTATTCGGGATAATTATCAATCCCATCGGGATTCCCGACTATCAATCCCGTCGAGATTCCCGAATCCCAACTCGTCCCGACTATTTTTTATTTTTTTTATAAATATTGTGAGTGTTAAACAATGTCTATTTTGTATTTAATAAAATTACTTAATGATGTTAGTTAAATTTATTTTCACATTGTTGTGGTTTTATTTTTGTCTATCACGTTTCGGAAGTTAGTGTAGCTCCTCTCCTGCGAGTGAGGGATGCATTTTGTTCATAATGACAAATTCAGCAATATACACCATTAAGTAAATATTCAAGTATACTTGTAAATATACAGTCTGAAATCTTAATCATGATGGAGACATTTTAAAAATATTTTAGTATAAGAAAATATTGTTAATAAATATTATCCCGAACTGATCGGGATCCCGATTCGTCGGGTCCCGACACTTATCGGGACGGGATCGAGATGAGGGGTATCGGGACGGGTCCCGTCCCGATTCCACCCCTAGTTTTCATACTTTGAAATCATTTAATTACATTATCATTTGTAACGTTCCTAAGCAAATATTTTTCAATAGTAAATACAAGACAATCATTTATAAATTGATCACAAATTTGGTTTCCGTTTAAAAACTTTCTCCATAATCACTAAAACCAAAATTTTTCAAATCAACCACAATTTAAAAATCTACACAAACAAAAAAAAACTCATAAATCAACTACTTCAACCCCCAAATTAAAATATTCTAATTTCAGATTAAATAAATATACATTTCCTAACAAGATATTGAATACACAAATTTAGGAAATAAAACAATATTATCATAATATCAATATATCATCTATCACAAATTCATAAATCACAATTCACAACAATTACATAAATTAAATACTCAATTAGGACTATTTCAAAATTATGATTATTTCAAATTAGGGCTATTTTAAAATAAGGATTATTAATTTTTTAAAAAAATTAAATCACAATTATAATTTGTTTTTTATTTAGTTGAGGGCAAATTTTAGAAATTTGATTCAGGTGGGGACAAAATGTACAATATAACATATTATTATTTTTAAAAAAAAATTCCTTCACAAAAAAACCCCAAGTGGGGGCAACTGCCCCCATACACTTTGCCTTGTGTCCGCCGATGAAGGGCAACACCCCCAAAAAGGAAACAAATTTTATCCCCATCTCGAAGTGAAAATTTAAAGCAAGTTGTGATACATTTATTTGGAATCGCTTTGTTACACAATTTTGAAATCATGCATCGCAATGCATCTTTTAATGAATATTTTATATTGACTTGGTGCATCTTGATGCATAAATTGGATTAAGTAATAGATAAATTGATACACTAAGTGATCCGAGTGCATTGCGATGCGTAAATTGGATTTGGTGATTTGAATTGATGCATTATGATGCATATGATTCAACGCGATGTAGTGATTAAATGATATGTAGTCCGCCTTCGATTCATTAAGAGTATTGTATCTTTTCGCCCCAAAAGTATTTTTTTTTCCTATTAAAAAAGCATATAGTACTATAGCCTTAGCAATTGAAAATGTTCAAAAAACGATTGACCGAGATTTCACTGTTTTTTCCACTAATGTACAACTTCAAATGTCCGATGATTATTCATCCATCCATTTTTTTTAAATTAAATGGTTATTATCTAGCTTATGTGTCATTGTCTGACCATTTAACTAAAATGCATGTGTCCAAAAATCTTTAAATTTAGTAATTTTCTTTTATTTAATGTCTATTCATCATTGTCGACCATCCACCACAATGCCAAATTACACTTCAACTCCTCGTCATCCACACACACACTCTCTCTCTTCTCTTTCTCAAAAAATAAAAAATAAAAAATAATAATAATATTATGACCAAACGAATAAAAAAAAGTAAGACTATACTTAAAATTTCATAGAAGCCGAGGGACCAAATTATATAACCATCCATTATTGTTTTGGTAAACTATTATTCGCGTCAGATTTCATTTCATTGTCAACCATTAATGTTTCAATAGGCTCGAACAATAAAATTGGTGGTGTATGATCTTGTCTTGTCCACTATTATACTAAACACAATTTCTTATGTTTCACCACTTCTATTGAATTTTGGTTCGTCAGCATCATTGATTACTTATCTTTTGGTTCAGGCTTGTCAATGCTAAGACAAGTTAACTCGAATACAATTGTATCATACTTGTCTCCACTTAAAAATTAAGAGCGTATGTGAATAAAAACAACATCAAATTTATGATCACTCTTTTTAACCAATAAAACAAATGCTTGTATATATCTCAATATTTTATCGGCCTTTTTAAGCGGAGATAAATCAATATCACCGTCTTATTTCAAACTCATCAAATCATGTTGACGATTGGAGGTATGATCATTTACACGTTCAACCCACATATATTCGATTCTCTCCGTGAAACTGTGAAACCACTAAATATCACAATATATTTCTCTCTCTCTCTCTTCATGGATCACTTTTTGTTGACTTAATGTTTGACGTAGAAATAATGAGGTATAATGATATTCAGATCACACTTAGAGAGCTGCATAGCGTGCTTGCTTTTTGGAGAGAGGTTTTCATCAAAGAAACTAAGTGGTTGGGCTCATGCCTTTGTGTCGATCTTCAATTAACACTAAAACCTGAGTTATGATTTTATACCTGTGTAACTTGATTACAGTGGAAATCCACGTTAAGTAGCTAAACCAAAACGTTAGAAGTTTGGTGACCGAACCACGAATATCACAAAAGTCGAGGGACTTTATTTGCACTTACCAAGTTACCATGCATCTTAAATAGCGCATTTCTTTGGCACGCTTTGTGATACTTACAGCACTAAGCGAAGGAACATAAAGTAGACTAAGTAGTCATAATTCGTCCGATTGTCAACTATACACCTCCACACGACGCCGGTGATCTTACGCATACATGATACATTGCGACGTCTCAAAAGAACGATATCCCTCGTTTCCATCTCGCCGGTCAACGACGATGAGAAAACGGACGGTTATGGCGTGGGGAGTTGCCCTTCTATGTTTCATAGTACTAATGATCGTGACTCCCGCCATCCCACAGTCTCAGGAGTATCACGATTTCGCCGATCAACGTCAATTCCTCGGTAACTTTTTTTTTTCTTTCCTAATTCTCTTCGGTACTAAGTATGATAAAATTTCATTAAGTTAGGGTTTGGAATCAGCCAATTATATTTACTTATTTTCCTTTTAGTAGAACTGAGATTAGACATTTTCAGGAGATTTCTTATGTGTATTTGACGTAATTGGCATATGATTGATTGCTTTGTTGAGATAATTTGGATTTGATAACTTTGATTGTTCTTATGAGGATACTCTCTCCATCTCATTAGAGTTAAAAGTGATTGCGACCATTTTTGGATGGATTTTTGATAGAAATTTGTATAATTTTAGGTAATGAACTATCTGTTCTCCATCCTAATTTTCGTGACTTCGGTTTGTAGTTTTTGGACTCTGTAAAACACCAAAACCAAAGGCACTAAATCGCAAATCCAAACACTCCCAAAAACTCTTAATTATTACTCCCATCGTTCCTAAATAATTGTCCTCTTTGTCTCAGCTCACAATTTAAGAAAAAGTAATGGACTTTATTATAAATTGGTGCAATGTGTGGGTTTTTAATGCCGTTGTGTATGTGGCCATTATTAAAGTATGTAGAAAAACTAAGGGTAAAATAATAAAAGTGTTTTCCTAAAAGAGATGTTTGAAAGAGGACAAATATTTTGGAATGGACAAAAAATGAAAGGAGGACAATTATTTAGGGTTGTCACTCGAGGCTCACACTCGGTTGTAGCCTTTGAATCGAAAACAAAATTTTAAAAAAGGTTGCATGTTTGGCAAAAATAAATAAATTTTCATATAACTTCATTTCGTAAATGTCAAAAGTCAAACTAGGATTACTTTAATCGGACTTAAGGGAGAAAATAGCTTTAAGATTAAACCGAAGGGTAAGTTTGGTGGTCAGTTAGAGGTTCAATTTCTATTAAAATTTGAGTAGTATTGTGATTTTTTCTTTGGATATGTAAGTGTGGCCCCTTGGTATAGGGATTGGAACCAAGGACCTCAATATCTTGTTGCATGAGTGCCATTGCAATCTCTCCCACCCCTTGGGGTTAAGCAGTTTATTTATTTAGCACTGGTTATGCTGTTTTTGTATTTAGTTCTATTTTATTTCTTAGAACTTATAGAAGTAAATTGAATATTGTGTTAGTTGGATTTAGGGTTTAACATCTATAAAACTTAAGCTGTATAAACTGGTTTTTGGCTGAGTTAAGATGTTCCTTGTTTATTATGGTTTGGTCTAGGTTTTGAAGCCTGACTAGTTACCTACTTACCCGGTCTTTTTAGTGTAAGTAATGATGTCACACTTCCCTTTCAATGCTTGAGGAGTAAAGTTTGCTACTTGCATCGCATTGGCCTTGATGCTACAACTCCTTATTTTGTTTTATCTGTATTCAAGATATTTTTGCATGAATTGTTTCACTTGATATTTCCTGCACCTGATATGTGAAACATGGTAATTCTTTAGTTCGTGTAAGTTTTAATTTTTTAGCTTCAATTGCAAGCTTGTGCAAAACTTTCCATGTGATGGTCTCAAATGATCAATTATTTGTTGGTCTTCATTGAAAACTTATACAAGGTTTGTAGGGAACAGATATTTTTTTAGAAAATTGAAGTCTATAAATTGGTTAGATTTATTCTTGCATGAGGAAGTAAATCTTAATAGTTCAGTTTTTTATTTTATCTTGTCCATAACTCACTTGTTGTTACTGTTTCATTTTCACTGGTTAATGCAAAGAATTGATACCGTTTTCAGTTTCTGCAACTGCTATACATTAGTTCATTTATGATGCCTAAAAGCATGCACACATATGCTGACCAAAAAGTTGACTAGTTGAGTACATACAAGTAAAATAATGAGATTGGACTAGTGTTTTCATCAGAAATTATATGTGCATATACATTTGTTCATAATAATGCAAAGGATGGATATTATTTTCATGAAATAAAGTTGATCAATCTATTCGTTATTAATATTAGAGGTTAGTCATCTAAGCAGACTGACTTGTTTCGGATTCAGTATAATTTTTCCTATTGAACAATGAGCCATATGCAAAGTTCCTTTTCTACGCAGACGTGACTTATCGACCATTCTGTAGCACCAGCTTTCAGCTCTTCCCATTTCCAAAATCTTTTGCTGATAACATCCTTGTTTCTACTTTCAGGGATACCTAATACACTGAATGTCCTTTCAAATCTCCCTTTTCTCGTTGTTGGTCTTGTAGGGCTCATCCTTTGCTATTATAGGAACTATTTCAAGCTGAGGTACTGCATTATCTTTCTTTTTTAAAAAAATACGTATGACTTCAGTGATCAAGTATTCTGTATAATTTATGGATGATGTGTTTTGCATCTTTATATATAAAGTTTGCAAGGCGAGCTTTGCGGTTGGACATTCTTTTTTATTGGTGTGGCTGCTGTTGCTTTTGGATCCTCTTACTATCATCTCAAGCCAAACGATGCTCGTCTTGTGTGGGATCGCTTGCCTGTGAGCGCTTCATTCAGTGAAATTACTATGAAATGACATAAATGCTAACTGTCAGTTTGAGAAAGTGCTCCAATATTATTTATTTCCTGACATTTAATTTGGAATGAATCAGATGACAATTGCGTTCACATCCATAATTGCAATTTTTATTATAGAGAGAATTGATGAGCGGAAGGGAACTTTCTCCATTATTCCCCTGCTTTTGGTTGGTGTAGTGAGCATCTTTTATTGGAGGTAAGCGTGCTTCTTTGCTCGTGTGAAGATTTTATAAGCAAGGATATAGCGTTATGAAATAATATTTCACTGATTGGGTTTTGTTTTTCCGACAGGTTTTTTGATGATCTCAGGCCATATGCATTGGTTCAGTTTGTACCATGCATTGCCATTCCAGTGATGGCTATTATGTTACCACCTATGTACACACATTCCACGTATTGGCTCTGGGCTGCAGGTTTGTGTTTCTCATCAAGCCGGTTTGTTGGCATATTCCCATTACCATCTTGTGATTTCTGCAATAATTAGATTTCAATATGGGTTTTTGCAGGATTTTATCTTCTAGCTAAGGTGGAAGAAGCTGCAGATGATACCATATACAAATGGACTTATCATGTTGTTAGTGGTCACACTCTAAAGCATTTGTGTGCTGCGATGGTTCCTGTGTTCTTGACACTAATGCTCGCTAAAAGGACTATTCAGACAGAGAGGTATCTGATAGTTTCCTGCTATGACACAACTTAATTGTTTATTACAGCTACTTGCTAGGTTCCTGAATATAAATTAAAAAATTCCATTTCTGTTTGTCAAGGTGGAATTAGAGTTTCCAAAATGTCTCAAGTTTCCCTAGATCCATCGTGGAATTGCCTTTGAGCTTTGCCTCAAATGGTGAACCGCTGATATAGGATTTGTTGGGGGTACTTGATAATTGATATGCCTTGGTACATGTCACCGCCAATCTCTCTGTGTGTCTCATGAGTTCTGTACATTTGATTTCAGACAAAGTTTGCTACAGACATGGAGAATATCCTGGACCAAAGCCAAAACAAATGGGACGAATGTGGAGAGCTATGCTTACTCCTACACAACTGTTCCGATTGAGGAGTCACGCGAATGAGTAGATGATCGCTCATCTTCAGTTATCAATGGAATTCACATCTTACATAGACAGCAAGAGGAAACATGACCATCACGACGACTTTCAAGGCCATTGACTTGGCAATCCTTGAGAAGCCCCAGCAGTTAAACTCTTTCCTATCAAACAAATGGATAACAAATCGCACAATCTCGTTCATATATGTATATTACCTTGTATATAACAAATTTGGCATTTTTCCATAACAAGAAGAGTGACTTCCTCCTAAAAAGGATTAAAAATCAATGCTCTGTACTAGTTTATTGGTTGGGGCCCAGCTAGCTATTGTTTGGGGCAGTAAAGAACCATAAAGAATAAAGATTCATGGAATATTTGCGGGTTGGTACTATTTTATTGACCAAATTACTTTTTATCCCCCAAAGCATCTACTAAATCTCAATTTACCATCTAAACTAAGGATTGTCTCATTTTAGCATTCAAGGTTACTATTTGTCTCATTTCACCCTTTTCCGTCTGTTTCTGTTTGAATGAAATCGTTAAATCGCACGTGGAAGATCATGTGTGGGGTATTGTCGTATTTTCTCATTTGCCTTAACTAAAGTCATTGCATTTCAGGCGACGAAACTCAACTAAGGTTGATTGTTTTCTTTCTCAGGTAAGAAAAAAAGGGGGAAAATTAGTCTTTAGGTTAGGGTTTATTCGTGAGAACGATTGTGAGCGATTGTGAGAAGAAAACATAAAATAGGGTTAGGGTTTATTCGTTAAGCGCAAATTGGGGGTAGGGTTCGATAGATCGAGTGTTGAAATTGATTGAAGGCAGCAATGGCGAGACCTATCGAGGGTCCATCGCAATCTCAGAGAATCGTAGAAGATGAAGATCCTTATGCATTTGATTGTAAGTTTTTTAATTTCATTTATTCTTTGTGTGTGTGTGTGTGTGTGTGTGTTTTGTCCTTTGACCAACTGCATGAATAAAGAATATGCATGACTGATTTGGCCTTATTTGTATATGAAAAAGTATATGCATGTCAGTTAAATTGTTGTTTACAGATTAATTTGTGTTATTTGTATTAAAAAAAAAAAGTATACTATTTGTTTTAATATTGTTGCAACTTTGGTTAAAGTGAAAATGACCCCTCATTGTCAGATAATGGGGACAGTGTGTTGGGTTTATGTGAAAATGATCCCCCCATTGTGTCTCTGTTGACCTTATACAATGTTTGAATGTAAAGTGTTGGGACATTATAATTTAATATTTTTTTCTTGTTTCCCTCCTTTGTTTCTACGCTTTACAAAATCCAGGTGAAAACTGGTTTGCTATTAGAATTCATCATGGGTGTGAGTTTGTTTACCATCCTAAAACTATCTATTTAGGTGGTGAAGTAGAAACAGTGACAAGAATAAATAAAGATAGTGTCAATGACAGTGCTTAATAAGTTTTACAAGACATTAGGGTCTAATGACTATTGCAGCTTCTATTGTTAATGTCAACTGAAAAGGCACTGACAGATATGATAGAAGGTATTGATCCTAACAATAGGATAGTTGATGTATATTGTAAGCATAGTGAGGACTATCACTCTATCAGGATGTTAGAAAAGACAATGAGAATGTTAATGCTGTAGATCTTGATTGTGAGGAGGAAGATAAGGAGGATGACAATAGCTCAGTATATAGTGATAGTGCATATGGGGATACTGATGATGATGAAGAGTGGATCCTTAATGAGAGTAAGGATAAGGATAAGGATGAAAAGGTAACACAAGAAACACAAAAAACTGGAAAGTCTAAGGTAGCACAAGACAATGGAAAAGGAAAGGTAACAGAAGAAACTGGAAAGGGAAAGGTAGTACAAGACAAAGGAAAGGGAAAGGTAACAAATGATGACTTTGATTTTCTGGATGGCCTAGATGACTTTGATATTGACCCAGAACCAGAAGGAGATCAGGATAATTCTGATGAGTTTGAAAGCCTTGATGGTTCAGATTTTGAGGAAGAGGACCCTAAAAAAGTAATGGGCAGGAAACCTACTCATAAGTTCAAGAGATTCAACCCAATAACAGACATGAAAAACCCTAAGTTTGAGTTGGGTATGGAATTTACAGATCATAATGAATTTTAAAATGTTGTCACAAGTTATGCAATCAAAATTGGGAAGGGAATCAAATTTGTGAAGAATGATAGAGTGAAGGTGAGTGCCAAGTGTAAGGAGGGTTGTCCTTGGTATATTTATGGTTCACAGCTAGGTGGGGAAAAGAATACCTTTATAATTATGACATTTGTGGACAATCATAAATGTAGTAGGGTGGTGAAGGTGCAATGTGTAAACTCTAAGTGGGTTGGTAATAAATACACTCACAGATACAAGTTGAACCCTACTTGGCCATCTGAGTCATTCTTTAATACTATTGAGAAAGAGCTTGAGATTCACATGTCTAGGAGCAGTGCTTATAAAGTCTTACAGTTTGCAAGGCAGAATGCTGAGCTTACTCTTGAACAACAGTATGAGGCTTTGTGGGACTATAAGGAAGAATTAATTAGGTCAAATCCAGGAACAAGTTTTGAAATAGTTTGTGAGCATGAGAATGAGAAGCCTTTGTTTAAGAGAATATATGTATGCCTTGGGGGTTTGAAAAAGGGATTCTTAGAAGGTTGTAGGTGTGACGACCCGCACCCGGGTCGTCGGGTTTTCCGTAAGTTCAAACTAAAAGTAACTCCAATTACAGACACGTAACTTACAGCAAAAGAAGTAAATAAATAATATTTCTCAAATATGAAATTATAATATTTTTTCCAAATAAAACATTTTATAACTCGTAGTGGAAGAAACAAATAAACAATATTTATCTCAAAATACCAATATTTGATACAAACATATTTTTAATACAATTTTTATACAACCCAAAATAATACATAAATGGTTTTCTATCAAAGTAGAAGCGCTCCAATCTTCTCTTTGCCTCATATGTTGAACTTCCCGGTTTAGCTGCAATCTACGGGGGCATGCAAGCGAGAAGGGATGAATTTAAGACTCAGTAAGGTTCTACCGATCTTATGTATGCAGCAGTTCAAGACATGCTAATATGGAACAGTTTTAAAGGCAATAATAACAATGTTGGTCCCAATAGGCACAATCTAGGCTAGAAGGGGGGGGGGTTGAATAGTCTAGTTGTGTTTTTAAAATTCCTTTTAAAAACTTTTCAAGGTGTTCTTCTTTTTTTAAGAAAGCTAACATATAAGAGCAGTTAGGGCAGCGGAAAATCTAAGAAGACAAAACATATCAGAAGTTACTCCTTTTAACCAATTTCGACAGCAATCTTAAACGTAATAATAGTAGCCGTCATAAGATAAGTAGAAACAGTTCAAGCAATACATATAATTTAGAAGTGGTTCGTACTGTGAATAGTACTACGTCCACTACCAAAGTGATTAGCTTTGGATTTTGAAAGATGCACTTGTTTATCGACTAGGTAAGAAAGTTAGATTTCTAATGGATCATGTACAAAAATTATTTTCAACCAAGTGTTTGATGATGAGAGAAACAATCAATGAATAATTGTTCTCTCAAGTGCTAAAGTAAAGAGCAGTTAATGACAAACTAGAAGAAGCTGAAAGCTAGTAATGAATAGCAGATCTGCAGCTTCAGGAAGTTTGGTGAAGTGTTAGTTCTTGTCCTTTTTATCTCTTGAATGTTTTGGTATTGAAGATGAAGCTTGGGTATTGAATGGGCAAGAGATGTTGTTTTTTTTTCAGATCTTCAAAACTTAAATATATATCAGGGGAGATCTTCAGGACCGTTGGACTGAAAATGGAGAGTTTGAACTTTGATTTTGAGCTGAGCAGACTTCAAAGTTTGCTGTTGAACCATGCTTTCAAGGCTGCTGTTGAAGCCTACTGGTCCGCGCCTTGGAGAGACTAAAATTAAACTATTCTATTACACCCTTGATTCTAAGACAGTTGCCACACTAATCGGTACGCAGACCTTTTAGTCACTGTGCAGTAGAATCAGAAGATGACTCAACCAAATTTAGAACCTGTGAGGGTCAATAATCTCCTCCTATTTGGTTGATGTCATCATCTTAGCTACTAGCAGACTTTGAATCATGCACTGAGATAATAACATGTCTTAAAAGAAATTTTATTCAAGTAAAGCAGACATGCCTCTCAGAGCAAAAGTCTTAGTAGAGAGATAGCTAGACTAAGTACTTACAAAGTAAATGAAATAGATCAAGTACAAAGTTAAGCAAAGTTTAAATCTTAACAAAAAGCATGGAATAAGCAGTCTAAAGATTTAAACGCAAAGTTTAAATTGGACATGATAAGTAAGATGAGACATATAGAACATATCATAAGCAAAAATAAAGATATATGTAAGTTAAACAAGTTGTTTAACAGCAGAGTTTAAACCATAAAAGTTAGAAGAGAAGAGTTATACCAGTTCAGAATAGGTTAGGTTGAGTTCGGCGGTGTTCTAAGTAGTCACCAACCCAAATCCTGATAGGGTCATTGAGACTTTCTCGAAGTATGTTCTGTTCTTCTATCAGTGTTTGGTTCAAGTGATGAGTAGCTCTCTCCTCCCTGATGGCAGTAACCCTTCGCTGATCAGCCTCAGCAGCCCTCTGGTTGGCGCGCTTAACATTACGAACAGAAGTGAAGTCGGGGACAACACGCTCAGTAATAATAGCGCGAGCCAGAGAGGTTCTAAGCTCGTCGAAGAGTTGACGAATGCTAACTTGTTGGGAGTGGAGCATACTCACCAATGACTCCTGCTGGTCTTGAACGAGGAAGCGGTGGGTGGTGAAGGCTTGAACAGTGTCATTGATAAGCTGCTTAACTATCTTCCCAAAGTCAAAAATGGTAGCATGAGTGGCGTTTAAGCCATAGTTCATCACCTCAATCTGCTGAGCCATGGAAAAGACTGTGCCATTTAGACGCTCAAGTTGGGCTTGATTGGTTCGAAGGAGATCAAGGAGAGCAGGGTCAGCAGAGTTGGAGGGAACGAAGTGTGGATTAAGGTTGATGGGGATGAAGTCGTCAGCAGGGTTGAGAGGTGAAAGATGAGAAAGGTTGAAGGTTGAGGGAGAAGCAGAGTTGGAAGAGAGGGGTGCAGAAGTGTTTGGAGAAAAGGGGACAGTAGGGTTAGGTTGTGGAGGAGGAGTAGAAGGTCTGGGGTCAAGTTCCATGTCATTGTCTGAATCACTAACAAAGGGAGTGGAAGGAGGAGAGATAGATGCAAGGAAGGAAGAGGGAAAAGGGATTATAGGAGAAGAATAAAGTTTGGAGGAGAGGGGTGAAGTAGGTCAGAAATGGAGTTAAGTTCGAAGAGGAACTTATATGTGTCAGAAAATATGGAGGGGAAAAGAAGGTGATGGAGATTGGCAGAAATGTAGATGGGTTTAAGGTATTGGGTTATAGGAGGATAGAGTTCTGGAAAAAAGGAGGTTTGATAGAGAAACAAAGAGATGTGAAGGTCAAGAGAGGGAACAAAGAGGACGTTTGTGATATGGTAGGATGAGGAGGAAGAGGTAGAGGTAGAGAAGGAAGGAATGATGGCTAGGGAAGAGTCAGGAAGGGTGGATGTAATGGGTTCATGTGAGGAAGGTGGAGAGGAGATAACTTCTGAAGGTGGTTGAGCAGCCGCAGACTTCTTGCGAAGTCTTTGCTTCTTCTTCTTAGGAGGGGGGAAAAGCAGGGGTTGTTGAGGGAATGAAAGAGGAAGGCTCAGTAGGCTTGATGGGCTCCTCCCCAATAGCAGCAGGGTCTGTTGAAGAGGATATAGATGGAGACGTTGAAGAGACAGGTGAAGATGAAGGAGCATCAAAAGGTACAAAAGGTTCTGAGGACTGAGAGGGCGTGGCCTTATGTTTTCGAGGCGAGTGGAGCAGAGTTCAGAGTTCAGGTTCGGGATCTCTTACAGTGCTTGGAGGCGAGAGCGATCGAGCGAGCAGCTTCTTCTTCTTTGAATGAGAAATAGTAGAGGTTGAAGTAGGAGGAGCAGCAGTGGCAGCAGCAGATTTGGAAGATTTCTTCTGCTTCTCAGATGGAGGCTCATCCTCAACAGCAGGATTGATGTGGCTTGGATTTCCTATTAGGAGGAGGAATAATAGAGTTTTCTGCAGCAGACTGACTTGAGCAGCCTTCTTTGGCAGCATCCTTCTGCTTTCGATCAAGTTGTTTGGCAATGAAGGCATCCTCAAGTGTCTTCGGGTTAATTTTGAGTATTTCCAAGGGAGAAGGGTTGAAGGTATGAACCAGAAGTAGAGGTGGAAGCCCTTGCTGCTTGAGCTTTTCATTCTTTAGCTTGTGGTGGTTGAGCATGAAGGTGCTGGTGAACTGAACAGTTTTTGAGATATTATTCTTCTCAAAGTTCAAGCGGTTGAGGAAGGACCTGTTGTTACGGATAAGGACGTTGACGAGGCGGACAAAAGGCCTCATCTGCTTGATGGATGCTTGGACATCATCAATAGCATCACACAGTAGTTCAAAGAGTATCTGAGCCCAGTTGAATCAGATGTTGAGAATGACTGCTACTGTGTATTCGAGTTGGTCAGCAGTCATCACATCGTATGTGTCGTTCTTAAATATCAGGCTCTTGTCGAAGAGATGGCTGATGTAGTAGGCATCATCTTCGAACAATGTATGTTTCATCTTTGCTTGAGGCTCCCTTGGAGTGTGGTCTCCACGCATATAGGACCAGGCAAGGTCCTTCTCAGCAGCAGTGAGAGAAGTGGGGCCATCAAACTCAATGCCAATGGTCTTGGCGATCCGGGAGGCAGTGAGAGTGATAGAGACAGTCCGGATGACACCACGGATGAAGGTTCTGGACTCATTGACCTTTACCCTTTGGTAGAATTCTTACGCGAGAGAAGGTTCTTTGTAGTCAAGTCTCTAACATAAGCAGGCGATTCGGATGATTAAGGTCATCGACTATCTTGACTCCCGTTGCATAGGCACTCACTGATGGTTCATCTATGTACATCCCAGCATGATACATAGTTGGAGGCAGGTTGGGAATATGAGTTTCAGAACTCGGAGTTTGTTCTGGGACACCAGCAGAAGAAGAGGTTCCTGCCTACAAAATTTCAATAAGAGAAATTAGGGTAAATACTAGAGAACCATAAGAAATTCTTAATCTGAGCATGATATTGAGTTTGAGCCCAGAAATTGAAGTATTTCAACATATTTTTTGATAAAGATATTTCAACAGCCCAAAAATGCGTTATTAAAAGAAATTATGCACAGATGACTGAAATATATAAAAAAAATCTAGAAATAAACTAAACAGGTAGTGAAGTTATGTGAAAAAGAGAGAGAGAGAGAGAAAGTAAGAATATTTCATGAACAATCAACAATGACAGATTCACTGCATAAACCTCAAAATGAAATTACGACCTAGAGAAAGATTCTGGGTTAGATTTGTCTTACCATTGAAGAGGATGCAGGTGAATGTTGAAGAAATTGGAGAGTTCTTCACATATTTCACAGAGATTAAGCGAGGGAGTAGGAGAGGGTTGTTGAAAGAGAAGAGAAAATGACAGTTTGGGATTTTAAAGAATTTTGGAAAAGTGATTTTGAAATTGGCGGTTGAGAGGTTTATTAATGAAAGGGCGTGAAGTTAGACGGCTGAACATGTGAAATGGCATTAAGTCAAACGGCTGTCACTTGAGAAGAACTTAATGACTGACGGTTTAGGGTAGTCAAAAAGTGCCTTTTTAAAGAATATCTCAACCAATTTTTAAAAACAGTCCCTTACTATTTTCATAAATAACCCTTCTAAATTAATAATTAAAAGATTTACCTATGTCTTTAAGTAATTAGCAGAACTACTGATTTCTTTTCAAAGGCACAAGTCTGCTTAATCACAATGACAAGTCTGCTTAAATGTATTATCAAGTCTGCTCAAAATTTTAAAATGAAAGAAATTAAATTTAGTTAAGATTAAGTAGTTGGATCGAGCATACCAAGCTCTCCCCTTAGATAAGCAAACATGTCGGCTTCCAGTGCTTTTGTGAAGATGTCTGCTAGTTGGTGTTCGGTTGAAATGTACTTCATACTTATATTTCTTTTTTCTACATTGTCCCTTAGAAAGTGATACTGAACATCGATATGTTTTGTCTTGGAGTACATCACGGGATTGTAGGTGATAGAGATTGTTGAGATGTTGTCACACATGATTGGGCAATCTGCTACCTTGATGTCATAGTCCACCAACTGTTGTTTGATCCAAAGCAGTTGACAGCAGCAGCTCCCATCAGCTATGTATTCTGCTTCAGTGGTGGAGTTGGAAACCAATGCTTGTTTCTTGCTAGCCCATGAGACGAGTCTGTCGCTTAGGAATTGACATGTTCCACTTGTGCTCTTCCTGTCTACTTGATAGCCAGCATAGTCTGCATCTGTGTAAACAACTAAGTTGAAAGAGGACTCTCTTGGATACCAAATACCTAAGTTGGTAGTATCTGATACATACTTGATGATTCTCTTAGCCGCTAGAAGATGTGATTCACGAGGGTCTGCTTGAAATCTAGCACATACCCCAATAGCATACGATATGTTAGGTCTGCTAGCGGTAAGGTAGAGAAGAGATCCAATAATTCCTCTATATAAGGTGATAGCAACTTTCTTCCCTTGTAGATCTTTCGATAATTTGTATTTAGCAGCCATTGGAGTGTCAAAAGTATTAGCCATTTCCATTTCGAATTTTTTGACTAGTTCTTTAGCATACTTGGATTGGCTTATAAAGATTCCTTTGTTGGATTGTTGAATTTGAAGACCCAGGAAGAAGGTGAGCTTTCTCATCATTCTCATCTGAAACTTCCCGGTCATTAGATTCCCAAACCTTTTGCATAGCTTCTCATTTGTAGAACCAATAATGATATCATCGACGTATATTTGCACCAGCAACGAATGACCTTTATACTTGAGAATGAAGAGAGTAGTATCGATCTTTCCTCGCACAAATCCTTGTTCTATTAAGAACTTGGATAGTGTCATACCAGGCACGGGGTGCTTGCTTAAGACCATAAAGGGCTTTCTTAAGCTTGTAGACATGTGTCTCTTTTCCTTTTTCCATGAAACCTGGAGGCTGAGTGACATAGACTGTTTCTTAAAGATCACCATTGAGAAACGCATTCTTGACATCCATTTGATAGAGCACAAAGTCTTTGTATGTAGCATATGCTAAGAAGATCCTGATAGCTTCTAACCTTGCTACTGGAGCAAAGGTTTCATCGTAGTCGATTCCTTCTTCTTGTTTATATCCTTGTGCAACGAGTCTGGCTTTGTTTCTTATGATGTTTTCATATTCATCCTTCTTGTTTCTGCACACCCACTTTGTGCCAATGATGGTGTGATCAGCTGATCTTGGAACTAGCTTCCATGCTTGACATCTTTCAAATTGCTGAAGTTCCTCTTGCATGGCTTCTAGCTAACTTGGATCTTGTAAAACAACATCAATATTTTTTGGTTCATCTTCTGAAACAAATGCAGCACAGAACATGCATTCATTTCTGGAGGATCTTCTAGTTCGTACTCCTACATGAATGTCACCAATGATCTGAGAAATTGGGTGATCTTTACATGTTCTTGTAACAGCAGGAATATGATTCACTATTGGTTCTTCATGAAGTGGCTCAGGAGGGGGACTAGGAGGAAAGTCAGTTGTTTCTTGATGAGTGAGTTGTTTAGAACTAGGTTCATAGGTGAGTTGAAGGATAGGATTTTGAGGTTCAGAAGATATGGGCTCTAGAATAGTATTTTCCTGAGCAGGGTTGAGGTCTTCTGGTGATTCATTTGAGAAGTGATGGTTAGGAATATCTGAGTGAGTTGCTGGAGGGGGATTTGGTGTTTGAGAGGTTGAAGCTTGGGAGGTGCATGTCTCAACATTTACACAGTCATCAACAACATTTGGAGCCACATGTGGCTCTAATAAATCAAATTCGTCAAATGAAGCATGTATAGATTCAACAATTTTTAAATATCTTTTGTTGAACACCCTATAAGCTTTGGAATATAAGGCATAGCCCAGAAATATACCTTCGTCAACTTTATTATCAAATTTATTTTTCTAATCATTACCATTATAGACTACGAAGCATTTGCAGTCGAAGATTTTGAAAAATCCAATATTTGGGGCTTTACCTCTCCAAAGTTCATATGGTGTTTTACCGTGAAATTTGTTGATCAGAGATATGTTCTGAGTGAAGCAGGCTGTATTGACAGCTTCTGCCCAGAAATGCTTGGGCAGATTTGCTTCAGCGAGCATAGTCTTAGCAACTTCGATAAGTGTTCTATTTTTCTTTTCTGCTACACCGTTCTGTTGTGGAGTTCTGACAGCAGAGAAGTTATGACCGATGCCATGATCATCATAATACTTTGCTACTCCATTATTGGTGAATTCAGTTCCATTGTCTGATCGAACATCACTGATTTCATCGAGCTTTTGTGTTTGTAGTCTTCTAAACAAGGCTGTAAGGATGTCGTACGTGTGATCTTTAGAAGACATCATCTCCGTCCATGTATATCTTGTATAATCATCTACTACGACTAGAGTGTATCTGTGACCACCATAACTGATAGTAGTCACATGCCCGAAGAGATCCATATGAAGAAGTTGCAGAGGTCTTGTTGTTGCGTGTCCTGGTTTGCTCTTGAAAGAAGCTTTTGAAAGCTTTCCCAACTGACAAGCCTTTCATACATGATCATGATCAACAGAAACTCTTGGCATCCTTTCACCAATCCTTCTTTGGGAAGCTTTGATAAGTATTTGAAGTTAAGATGGCTGAGACGTTTGTGCCACAACCAACTTTTGTCTTATGCATAGTTTGCTACAAGACATAGATTAGCAGCCTTTCCATAAGCATTCAAATCTATTACATAGACATTCCCCTGCCTATGTCTGGTTACCAGAGTTAAGCATGATACTGGATCCTTGATGTCGCATCTGCTTGAGGAAAATTGGCACAGGAGACCTTTGTCGCAGAATTGAGAAATGCTTAGAAAGTTGTGCTTCAGTCCTTCTACTAGAGATACTTTTCCAATGGAGAGGTTTCCTCGAATGATAGATCCGTAGCAACTGTGCTTCCTTTTGTATTGTCGCCAAAAATAACTGGGGGCCTTCTGCTTCAGTAATATTTGATAGAAGACAAGAGTTCCCGGTCATGTGTCTAGAGCAGCCACTGTCCAGGTACCATAAGTCTTTCTTTTCTGAGGGAGTCACAACCATGAAGCAGACCTGTAATTTAGGAAATGAACAGATCATGGTCCCTTTTATTTTTCTTTTTTGTCCAAGGGATTAGTAAAATTTGGGAACCCATACTCGCCTAACTTTTGGGATAGATGACCCAGTAGGCTTTATGATGGATTTCAAAAGGCATTCATGAGCCAAATGTCCTAAACATTTGCAAAAAGTACAGTGATGGAAATTACAAAAGTTTGTTTGAGTATGCTGGGTGTTGACAAACTTTGGAACCTTTTTTTCTTTTAGCAGCAGCCTTTGATTTAGTAGACTTGTTGGCAGCAGGCTTAGGGGCTTCTATATGAGGTTTCGTGAGTATGTACTCAGTAGTCCTTGCTTTAGCATCAGGTTTACTGGCGGTAGACTTAGACACCTCATGCATTTTACCTTTAGGCTTGGTGTCAACAATCTTTGAAGCATCAGCAGAAATGCTTTTGATGAATCTGATGGGTTTGGTCAAACTATTTGTGGTCCTAGAAGTAGCGGCCTTTGCTTTAGCAGAGGTGCTGGTAGAAGGCCTTTGTGAGTCTGCACAACCTTTAGCAGATTTTTCGCTAGCAGATGATTGCTTTGCTTTAGATGTGTCACTAGTCTTAGCGGCTTGAACCTTAGGGTATTTGTACTGAATAGCAGCATATTCAATCCCTTGTCTACTCTTGTTAGGTTGCTGATACTGTGCAGGAATATCATTTTGCACAGGGAAGTCTTATATCTTTTGTTCAGAGGTTGTGCCAGAAGTGTTCTTAGAGAATCCTAGCCCTGTTTTATCTGCAGTGGGCTTCTGGTCTTCTAGAATTTGGTCAAAGACAACCATTGAGTTATTCCATGAGTTGATGGTCTTTAGCAACTCATCTTTCTCAATAGATAGCTTTTTGGCATGACCAATGAGACACGTAACCTTTTCATTGAGAAACTTGTTCTCTTCTTTTCACTTGATATTCTCCTGCTAGACTCCATTGAGATTTTTTAACTCAGATTCCAACATGGATTTCTCAGTTCCCAGCTTCCCATGGCTTTTAGCTAACTTTACATAAGCCTAGATTCATTGAATTCCTCTAGCATATCATGAGCATCCTTGAAAATTTCTTCTTTAGAGGGCTCTTCAGTAGGTTGTTATATGTTAGCTTGAAAAGGAGAATATTTGATTTCACTATCTGAGTCATAGGTGGGAGGTGACTCTAGAGCAACGAGGCAGATATGTTCCTGCTCATGTGAGTCATCACTTTTATCCTCATCAGAATCAGTTTCAAACCAAGTGGACACTTGGTTTTCTTCTAAGTCCTCAGATAGTAGACCCCTATGTTTTGAAAATGATTTAGAGGGTCGCCTTTTATAAGCTTCATATTTGGGCTTAGGACATTTAGAAGCAAAGTGACCAGGCTTCCTGCAATTGTAGCAAACTAGCTCATTATTTTGTGAACTTTCAGCAGTTTTTTTTGAAAGTCTGCTGGTTTCCATCCTTCTTTCTATTAAACTTTGAGAACTTTTGAAACTTCTTAACGAACATAACAAATTGTTTGTCAGAAAGAATTTCATTATCATTTGAAGAAGAGGAAGTAGATGGTTTATTTTCTTGGACAGGAATTTCTTGAGAGATAGCAGAAAAAGAAGGAAGTTTAAAGTGTTTGTCCTGTTCTTGAGCTTGAAGCAGTTCTTGCTCATAGATAGTTAAAGTCGCATACAAACTTTGAAGATGCATGGAGTTTAAGTCTTTGGACTCTTTAATGGCTGTGTTCTTAACATGCCACAAACATCCAAAGGAAGCTAAAAATCTCATATTTACTTCCGACCCATGCTTTTAACCCTTCTCCACTGGTAATCCTCAAGATCATACCTAACACAACAGTGGATACCTTCATGACAAATGATCTAGACAAGAAGTTTCAGAAGGAAGCTACTTCAGAAGGTTGCTCAAGCAAGTCTGCTAACGAGCCTTCTGTTCCAGACGCGCCTGCAGACCCTGCTCTCTCTTCAAAAGATCGAAACGCAAGCACTCTACTAGTGAAGAGGAGCCGACTGCAAAGAAGAAGAAGAAGTCTTCTTCAAGCACTGATGTTGCTGTTGCTGCTGACACTGCTACTGCTCCCAAAAGGAAGAAGCGTTCAGCTCCCACTACTTCTGTTTCAGCATACGTGCCGGATGAGCCCAAACCGAGCCCGAACTTTCCCTCTCCTCCTCACCTCTTTCTTCATCGCCCTCGATGTCGTAGGAAGAAGCCAGATCAAGCTTCTTTTAAGAAATCGTGGCTCTACAATCGCTTCAATCCAACCTCAAGCATACCTCAATCATTGCTGATCAATATTTATTTCTAATCATAACTTTTGGTAACAGCAATCTGTAGTCTACTGATCATCTCTTTAAACATCAGTATCTGTAGACTTCCATCATTCTTGAACACAATATTCATTAATTGGTATTATAGCAATTTTATTGCTACCCTCTTCGGTGTGTTCAACAAGACTGATAACCACGTATATCTAAGAATTGATATCAGCAGATATGCTCTTAATTATTCACCATCCCGTTCTACCTGCCGTTATCAACTAGTATCAGCAGACTTTCATTACTGATGCATACATCTTTAAGGTTATCAGTTGAAACAGCAGACTCCAATCTCTGCTAATCAAACGTGAACAACAGACTTCCATCTCTGCAGTTCACAATCTCATAATAGCAACTTTCAATCTCTGATGTTCTTCCTCTTGTGAAGATATCTATGACTTAAAATAACCTTTGGAATTAGTGATTGATTTTCAAAATGTTTTACAACAAGTAGTATTTCAAACATTCGATATCAATTCCAGAAATATTTTCATAATTGATATCAATTCCAAAAATGTCTATTATTGTTCTAAATTTGGGAGATTGCTGAGGATTGTGTAGATGATAATTCAGAAAGCCCCGTACAATTATCTTCTGGAAACAAAGAACACAAAATCCCTTACTATTTTTGAAAAACATATTCTCCATTCTTTTGAAATATTTCTTCAAAAATTGATTTAAATTCTAAAAATTTCTAAAGAATTGAGAGATTGCTGAGGATTGTGTAGATGATTCAGAATGCCTCGTAAATCATCTTCTGAAAATTTTGGAATATCAAAAATAATCACAATTCTTCAAAGGTTCGTATTTTAAACTCGTATTATTTTTCAAAAAGTCATTAATATCAACACATATATTCTTTTCTTCATCCAGTACTCTCTACCATCATTGGTATCCAACATCTGGATACTGAGATACCTCGATTTAAGTCACAATCTGTATCGAAAACATTCCCAAGAATGACTTAATGCTGAAATCATGAATCCCCGTCCTTCCAGATAAATGTTCATTCAAATTCTATAGCTAGTGACTTGATTGCCTCGTCGCATTGTATTCTTGTCATTACAGCTCTTCAATGGACAACCAATCAACGATTCTTGATGAATATAATCTTCCTTTATAAATCCTCCGAAAAATACTAATTCTTAATTATTCCTAACTGAGACTTCCCAACAATTGATTGATGTGATATCGTTAATTGCTATCTTATTCACTACCAATATATTTCTTTTATAGTCAGAAAACTTCTCATGGCCACTTCATCTTCTTCAAGCGTTACAAGTAGATTTGTTCTACCAGAATCATCTTTCGTGACCAGAATAGGCTCTCACTCGTATATCCTAGGTCATACGATTCAAGGAGAACAATTTCTCATCGACAACACTGTTGGAGGAAAGATTATCGATCTTCTCCACTCTGGACTAGTCTCACTCTTTTCATTTCGTGAAGAATTCTACAGCCTTAGGTTAGTTGATGAATTCTACTCTAGGATGATACTGGCAAGAGATGGTAACCACTTCTTTGGTCGCATTCGAGGAACCGATGTCGTCCTCAGTGCCGAGAGCTTGTCTCGCGTGTTCCATATTCCTTCGATTGGACCCAATGCTCTCGATGATTCCATTCTTAATGAATCATGGCTTCTACGAACTGGCTACATTTCTCGAGATGATTACAATACATGGGACATTGACAACTATCCTTTAGACATGTAATGTGTTGGTGAAATTCGGAGTCGATGTCTTCTCTTTCATAAAGTAGGCTTAAGTAATGACACCAGAAGACTTCGGAACTTCATCATTGCTGTTCTGGATTCTCATACCATCAACTGGTCGGAAGTCGTCTTCTCTTTCATATGTCAATCTATCCTGCGAAGACAGACGAATGGTCTCTGCATTAGAAAGTATGCTAGAATTATCAGTCGCTTTCTTTGCTCTTTTCAAGACATTCGTTCATCAGTCCATGAAGATGAACGCCTTCCTATCACTGGAAATCTGCTGATAACTCGAGAGTTATTCGGCAATCGTAGTTTCTCTGATCATAATAGAGAATATACCTTAGAATCTAGTACTGGTAGCTTCGGGGATTCCAACTAGGTTGTATTTTGGTATTTTCACAACTGGTATTTTTTTTCCTATTCTATAAATTTTAACATGTTCCATGTCTACTGTTTTTCTCTCCTATTCTACCTCTGGTCTCCTGTTTTTGCTTGCAACCATTAAGGAGGAGAAGTATTATGACATAAGATATTAAGGAGGAGAAGTATTATGACATAAGAATAAGGAGGAAAAGTATTATGCCATATTGATGTCATTACTTAAAGAAGAGGAGAATTATGAGAGGAGGAGAATTTTGACAAATTCTTTTGAACCCTTTCATTTAGAAGGAAACATATGACATAGAAGAACGGACTTCTTTAGGAGGAGAGTCAAAGGAAGACACACATAATGTGAAAAATTCACCCTAAGATGATTCTTTGTGAATCATGCTCAGCCTTTGTGGCACTTCTGTTGAAAAATTTGCTCGAAACAAAAATCATCTGTTGAGTCTTACCTTCAACAAAGATTCTTCATTTTTTTTCAACAAAACCATAAAATGTTTTTTAAATGGTATCACGAGCAATCCTTATTGAAATACTTTCAAACAAAAATTCTCTGTTGAGTGTTTATTTCAACAAAACCATAAAACTTTTTAAATGATATCACGAGTAAATCCTTATTGAAAAACCCTTCAATAACATATGCTTACTTAAGGATTTGCTACTCTTGCTTGCCAATACATTCTTTCAACATAAAAAAAATGATCTTAAACCGAAAACCTTTTGCCAATACATTCTTTCAACATAAAAAAATCTCAAAATCTTTCAAATACTTAAGTGATCCTACTCAAACATCTTTCAAATAGTTTCTTGTTGTTTTACCCGTTCAACACTTTGATTTATCGAGTCTGTAATAGCAATAGTAGACTATACAAAAGCCATCGCTTCTGTAATTATCAGCATAGGACATGTCTTGAGATAAAATGATTATTCATTATGGGCATGTTATTAATATGTCTTGATAAATGCTTCAGTGTTTTGTATATGTCATCTTGTAATGGTTCAGCGCAAATAGGAGGAGATTGTTGGAATATACTTCTTGATAATTTACTTATCACCTTGCATATTATATATATATATATATATATATATATATATATATATATATATATATATGATGATGATGATTTGCTTGTTCCCATTACAGTGAGTCATCACTAGTGGCTAAAAGGTTTGCGTATTGCTTAGCGTGGCAACTAGTGTGACATCACATAGGTCTTAGATTAGGTGCGACCTGATCAAGTCCTACCTTCCTACACGATGAGTAAACAAACTAGCACTTCATATGCACTAGCACCAGCAGACTTGAGGTAGCATCAAAAGTCTTCAGCAGACTCATCACCAGCAGACTTATCATATGCACTAAAGGACACTTTGAAGACTCGTCTTTAGCAGACGTGCTACAGTGACAAAGTTTCTCAAATGACTCATCACAAGCAGACCTATCATGTGCATCGCAGAATACCTTGAAGACTTGCCATCAGCAGACTTGCTATGGTTTGAATGTTCACAGCATAACCAACAGTCTTTTTCTACAAAAGACTCATACATCATAATTGAACTTCTCACTAGCAGACTTGGTTCTGCACGTGCTACAAGGAGACAAGATTGCAGCAGATCAAAACAAGACAAATACGTTAAGCTTCAATGTTATTCAAATCTTTATGAAGCCTGACATTCCTGATACTGCAAGACTTTCTTGCCTTCTCAGTCATGTGTTCTGAAATAGTCAAAAGAATCTACTTTATCGGAGAGATCACCTGACAGTGCATCAGTGAATCAGACTTATCCTTCAGCGACCTATCATACAGTCTGATAGGGTAATAGTTCGAAGATCTAAAGAATGAAGTCTTTTATCCAACAGTTAAAGATCTATTGAACAACATCTTTTTCCATCAGTTATCAAGACAAATCATTCAACGGATACAAAATCTATCAGCAGATCTCAAAGATCAAAGTTCTCCGGTCTATATAAAAATCTACCCTTCTTCTTCAAGAAAAAAGTGTGTGCAAAAACTCAAGACACCTGCAACAAGAACTTCAAAGAAGATGCAAGATCTACAAGAGAAAGTCTTCACCAACGAAGCTCAGATCTTCACAGAAGATTGCAGTGAGCTTACCCAGACCTTAGCAAAACACTCTCTGTGGATTACTAGGAAGAAAAGCTTGAAGAAGAAGAGAGAAAGAGATCAGAAACTTCCAAAAGACAGAGAACGTTGTCTTGGTCAAGAACAAAAGTTCTTGATTTGAGTTCTTCACCCTTCTTCGAAGAACTCAGTCTCTAGCTAAGCTTCAAGATTCCATTCCTAAAGCTAGAGGTCAAGCTCTTGGATCGATCTACTTCAGGATTTCATTCCTAAAGCTAGAGGTCAAACTCTTGGATCGATCTACAGATATATTTAAGATGGTACCCAAGGAAGATGAAGAGCTGTCTGTAAATATTGCATTCATATCTTCATATTTGTATTCCTATACAAATGATGTTGATTGTGCAATAATCACTCATCATGGAAGGCCGAGTGCTTTGCACTCAATCGTTCAGATAATCTTTATCTGAACGACCTTGAAAATTCTCTTCTCATATTAGTTTCTCGTTCTCGTCTCCTATTGCCCTCTTTACTTATGAATTTGGTTACAAATAATTAAGTAAAGATTAAGGTTTGAAAGGATGAGGACAAAAACTTCACATAGAGTAGTTAGGCTAATGTAATCTGTAATTTTTCTTTGAATAAATTCAGATGTTCTTTCAAATAATTTATCTCAGTCTTTACCTCTCTATGAGATGTTATAAATTGTTTTATCATTTGAAAAGTTATTCTCTAATGATTTCCTAAAATCTGCATTTGAAGAAGAATTAAGTGTGTTGTTGTTCTGATCATATATTCGTGTACAGCCACTTAAGACTTCTCTAAATCTAAGTTTTTCTATTTCCGCTGCTTAAACTCTTCTAAACATGCTTTTGATTTTTAGGCAGTTCACCAGCAGGGTTGACAACTCTGCTGAGAGCAAGTCTGTTATTCAGTACTACCAGCAGACATGCTCAACATGTTAAATGCCTATGTCATTTAAACCTACGCTTTAATTGTAACTACAAGAAAAGTTTTCAAAATGGCATCATAAGCTATTCACCCCCCTAACCTATTTGAGCATCATTGTGGACCAACGGAATGTTTTAATTGAAAAAAAAAGTTAGGTTGAGATTTTATATGGAAAAAAAAAACAACACATAATTCAAAACGAAAAAATTAAAACAAATCAGAGTTTTTTTTTATGCTGTTAACCCCTAAACAACTCACCATGAGCTGTAGCTGCTACAGTTCTAATGAGAAAAAAAGGTTTCTTGTATAATTTGGGGTTATTAGAGTCTTAGATATATAAGGGATAGAAGTTGGATTCGTCCCATTTGGTTGTCTTCGTAACTCAATGATATTCTAGTGAATTTCCTGTTAAATCTTATCTCCTGCATTTGTTATTTAAAATGGTATCAGTTCTTTTGATTGAAATCTCAATTAAAGAGCAGTGGTGAAACCATGATTTTATCTACGCAGGGCCATATATCTTCTTAAGAAGTGAATCAAATAGTTTAGGTAAACATTTACTTTGATTATGTTTCAAAATTTTCAATCGTCTTTGAATTGAATTCCTTTTTTTCACTTACTAAAATATACTCCTTTCGTCCCGGATATATATATATATATATATATATATATATATATATATATATATATATATATATATATATATATATATATAAATATATATATATATATTTTTTATTTTTGGATATCTCAATTAATGTTCCTAAAAACTTTTGGTGTATAACTTTTCTACTATTTTTTCTAATATATTTCTTCATTTAATAATATTATTATTGCATATTCTAAAGAGAGAATGAGTGTAAGGGTACATATTTAATAAGAGAGAGTGTGTAATGACTAATGAGTATTATTGTCACAACATATTTCATAACTCTTTATTAATTACATTTTTTAATCATTTTGTTTTATCCACTAGAAATATTTATCTGGAACGAAAGGAGTAGTAACAAAAAACACAAATTAGGTAGTAATTACCTGAAATTCATAGAAGATAATTTTCACTAAATTCTTAAAAATAAAAAATCAAGCATTGGGCACTCGTTAAACAAATCTTCCAAAGTGTGACCGAACGGGGGTTGAATACTTGAATTGGATTTGGAGAACCTGGACTTGGGAGTTGGGACCGCCACTAACTTCATTTGGAGTGAAACCTAAGGTAGTAGGTAGCAGCAACTTCCAAATTTCAGGGCTTGGCTTAATTAGTTTCAGAGGTGGAGATTAAATTATCTTTAAAATTTAAAGATTCACCTTTACATTCACGTATATGAGTAGTTATCAATTTTTAACTCCCTATTTTTTCTTTTCCTATTACAAGTCACCCCCTACAATTAATATTATAAGCAGTCACTTATTTTTCTTCTCCATATGTTTTATCTTCATATTACAAAGTCACATCCTGCGATTAATCTTCTGAACAGTCACCCCTTATAAAACATCAATCTCTTAACTATCACTTGAAGCAATGTATCCCTCAATTATAACATTTTTTTAAATCGCACATCATGTGTAAGCACTGTCATTTCAATTGACGAAATCAGATATACTGACACCGTGCTATAGGTACGAACATGAAACTAGTACGATCTTATTCATAAATTAACTAAAACTCAATAAGTCGTGGCCCCTTTCGACCCAAGTGCCTCTGCCACTGTTAAAGAACATGTTATAATTTGTTGTATCAAACTATCAATCAAAATAAACTAAACAACAGACACAATTGTTATGTTGTTCCAAAAGTTTTCTATGTTCATGGAGGAGACAAAGGTTTTCAATGATATCAAACGGAGATACAATCAGAAAATATATCGTTATGCCCTCACAGGTTTAGCTCAGTTGGTTAAGAGCTAGTAGATTTGGATACAGGACCAAGGATCAAACATTTTTAGTTGCTATAAGTGCCACTTTTTGAACGAATTCAAAATCATTTACTAATATTTCAGATATAAAAAATAATCTCATATTTTGAGCGAAAATAATTTAAACTATTGTTTCAAACCTATGACTTGTTTATTTGCAACTAGTATATGACGGGTCAATCCACGCCGACCCGCCCCAATCTGTAACCCATCGCGGGCTCAACCCGTTTGACTCACCTTCTAATGGGTTCATATTTTCCCAACCCATCTTTTTTAGGTGGCGAGGCGGGCCATCCCCACGGGACCAACCCATTTTTACAGTTCTAAACGAGATTTACAATAGAAACTAGGTTTACCTCATGATGTCTTCGTTTTAAGGCCAAAAAACGTTGTTTAAGCACTGTTTTTGGGCTTCAAAAGTTTTTCTGATGCCTAATTTTGAGTTGAGATTTTTGCATTTCGATGCCCAAAATTGACATATTTCAATTGTGTATTGCACTGCCCAATTTTGGGTAGTGGATTTTTGCATTTCGGTACCCAAAAATTTGACAGATTTCCAATTGTATATTACTATATTACGATGCCCAGTGGCTTTTTGCATTTCGATGCCCAAATTTTGACAGATTTCCAATTGTGCATTGACGATGTCCAATGTTTTCATTGTGATGCCCAAATTTGGGCAGTGATTTTGTTCGCATGCATTTCTTTCATTAAGAGTATCTTCATCATTCTCCCCCAAAGTGTACTTTAGCGGTTTAAAACGAATATAGGAAAGCTAGGCGAGTTACAATTTCACAAAAAAGGAACGACATGAATTTACCCCAAAATAGAAAGGTTTGTTTATGCGGAAGGATTTATATGTGCTCTTTCTCGAAAATGATGATTTGAAGAAAAATAGGAACAAGTGATTATATGAAAGAGCTTGCTTTGGTGTTTGCTCCTTCGACCTTCTTCCTTTTTTGTTAAATGATGATTGTTTTGTACATTCAATTGTAATGCATTTTACAAATTTGTTATGTTACTCAATATGTTTCCTTTTGTATATTCAATACTCACCATTTGTATATGCATGTCAACTGTTCGATAAAATGTTCGAATCAATATTTGTATCATTTTTGAATCATGATATATCATATTTCATTTGTGATGCATTGATTTGGAGTCGCGATGCATTGCTATGAAATAGAAATGACAATCACATAATTTGAAATCATGCCCTGCTATTCAAAATCATGCATTGTGATTCAATTTTGAATTGTGATACATCATTTTGAAATGGAATTGTGATACATCAATTTAGAATTAGAATAGAAAAATAAATTTCGATGCTCAAATTGGATTCTCGAGGCACACATTGGATTTACGATAGGGGTGTAAGTGGTTCGGTTTGGTTTGATTTATGCCAAAACCACAAACCGAACTGCCTCCTAGTGGTTCCAAAAAGCTCAAACGAACTGAACCGAGTAAGACTTGGAACCGAACCACTCGGTTTGGTTTGGTTTGGTTTGGTTCGATTTTGTGGTTTATATAAATTATTTTTAATGAAAGTAACCAACATTGAAAATAACAATAAAAATAAGATTTTAATTTGGAATTAACGTCAAAATTAGGAAATAAACTACTAACAACAAATTATCATAAATAAAACAATACAAATTCTAAAATAAACACAAACAATGGAAAAAATAATAGTTCTCCAACAATGAAGATATTGTTTGGTTTAGTATCCGTCTATATATGAATAAATCAAAGGTTCAAAATAGTTAATATATATAATATAATATATATTATATAATAAAAAAATAAAAATATATTGCGTGGTTTGGTTCGATACCAAAAACCGTGAACCGAACCGAACCGAAACGCGTGGTTTCCCAATTTTTGAAACGGAAACCGAACCGTCTTCAACCAAAACCGAACCAAACCGACTGGTTTGGTTTGGTTCGGTTCGGTGGTTCCGATTTACACCCCTAATTTACGATACACAAATTGGATTCATGAGACATAAATTGTGCATCGTGATGCACAATGATGCCTTGAGTTACTGACTGTGTAGGCACGTCTTGGTTCATTAAGAGTATTTTCGTTCTTTTTGTTCCAAAAATGTCTTTTGCCAGTTAAAAACTGTCAAAGAAATTTAGCGGTTAAAATTTATGAGAAGGGAGCGGCATGATTTTCACCCCAATTTAATCCATATTCTAACGAGTATCACATTTGATTTGAGTTGGAAGTTCATCTCTCCGGTTCAGCATTGCTTTGTTGATATGTGGAATTTTGTAATGTTGGGAACCCTTTTCTTTTTTTTCTTTTTTTAAACTAGAGGATCGGTAGTGGTTCCTCACTTACCCCCTTGTTGACTTGAACCCACGACCTATTAGGTATGGGTGAAGCGTCTTACCACTAAGACGCACTTACTTGTCAAACCATTTACTTTCATAATCTCTACCATACATAATTGTAAGATTAGAAATATATGATTTGACCTCAGCGTAGGGAAATCTTCATAAGCCTTGACAACAACATCAATCAACTTATTGGCATTGTTCGACGGCTGCTTGTATTGCAAGGACTGAATAGCAGCAAAAAAACCAATATCTAATACATTCAAATCAGGAGAATTGGTAGGTTGACAAATCAAGCGTATATCAAACCCATCTTGTGTGGCTGCTCGGTGGAATTCATTGTCATCTTGACTAATGTGTATTTTAGCATTGTCCTGTTGAATAAATATTTGATGATGTCTCCCATCGCTTGGCCATTTTTCCTTGATGGCTGGTAGCACCTTTCTAATCAAGTATGACTTTATAACATCTCTCTGGTAACCGAAGTTATTGACTTTATTTCCATTGTTCCTGCAAGTCTATTGATACTATTTCTTTTAGCATGCTCTTGAGTGACAAAAGGAAACACCCCAATTTTTCTAGAAAAACTCTCATCTCCTTGTGCATCAAATCTTGGACGTGCTACAACAACCAGAAACACGACTTTCCCAATAAAATTTTTACTTTTACAAGTACGAAGTGGATCTTCTTCATCAGGCAGCAAGTAATATTTTTCACTTCTTCTTGTCATGTAAAACCATTTTTCATCAATGTGAATCGTATCATACATACATGTTAAAACTGGACCATTCGGTAAACTACCTGAATCAAGCTTTGACAAACTGAACCTTAATCTGACTATTTTGTTTTCTTCCTTTGAAAACGGCTTTGTAAAGGTAAAATAGGCAAGGCCTATTTTTACTTGTTTTCACCTTTCTTGGTCAAAATAGGTTTTTAGATTAGTTTGTGTTAATTTAGGACTTAGTATATTGTGTTAGATTTAGTTTAGCCTTTTTTTGGTAGCAAAATCTTTTTATAGATTTCGGCTACATTATATTTGGTAACTAAATCTTGGCAAAAATCCTAGTCAAACCAAGTCTCTTGACTTTCTTCATGATTGGTAAGAAAGTCTTACAAGTTTGGAAAGTTGTTGATTTTACCATCAAATAGCTAATCTTTTTCCTTGTAGAATTTGGTCTCTTTTGCCGTGTATTGTAGGGTTTGCCGTGTATATATTGAGGGCTGGAGTACGGGTTTAACACAGAGCTTGAGAGATAGAATCAACGCAAGACATCTGAGAGTAGAAGGCATAAGATACAGAACCAGTTTTTTAGAACAGAAGATCATTCGCTGAAGGCTGTCAATGTTGCAACATTGATAGTAACATCAGTTTTCTGGAAAAACTGCTTTGCACTTCCTGTTTTGTTTTTAAGGAAGCTGTGTTTGTTTACTCCCACGTTTTATTTAACTGTTTTATGTGGGATTTTTATTCTCCAAGATACATCCGGAGTCACATCGGCAGATACAGTGAACAGAAACAGGGACGAACTCTTCTGTTTTAATTCCATAATTCCAGAAGATGGTGGAGATACAGAGTCAGACTTGCTGGAAGGGTACAAGGAGCTGTACAAGGATTGGGAGAAACGAGCTCACCAAGTTACACTACTTGGTAAAGCAAATGAGCTGTTAAAAAGGGCAAATGAGGATCAAAAAGAGTGCATAATGAGGCTGGAAAGTTTGTTAAGCAAAAAGGATGTAGAGATTGAGGGGTTGAAGGAGCAGCTTGCTCAAGCAAAAGAAACCATTGCCAAATGGAATTCAAGCAAACAAAAAGTAGATGAAATGCTGAATTCAGGCAGCACATCCAAGGCAGGTATTGGTTTTGTTCCTAAGGTATTTGTAAGAGAAGGAGAAGGAACGTCTGGAACTAAACAGACTGATCAAATTTTTCAAGAAACTGCCTTTTTCGAAAAACCGAGAATAAGAAAGAAAAATTTTGTTTGTCACTTCTGCCATAAGCCTGGTCACATACAACCCTTTTGTTTTCTAAAAAAGGCTATGTATGAGGATGAAACAAGACAAGCTTTCTTGGGAAAAACTCAGATGCAGAATCGTATGAAGCAGCCAATGCGACAGCCAATGCAGCAACATTGGCAGTCACATTGGAAGTCTCATCCGAAGGCTCATCAGAAAAATCGTTTTCAAAACCACCAACCTAAAATTGTTAAACAAATGTGGGTTCCCAAAACTTGTAATGACAAGTGTAAAGCCAAATATTGTGAGTCGTTTGATATATGTCCTGGTGCTACAATGACTGATGATGAGATGTGCAATGTTACTTTCACTTCATTAAAATCTCATATTGCTGGATCATGGTACTTTGACAGTGGGTGTTCTAGACATATGACAGGTTCAGTTGAAAATTTGAAAGAATATGTGAGTATCAATGGTGGGTCAGTGACCTATGGTGGTGGTGCCAAAGGGAAAATAATTGGCAAAGGAACATTGAATGTTGAAGGCCTTCCAAGTCTCATGAATGTTTACCATGTGGAAGGACTTAAAACAAATTTGATCAGTATAAGTCAGTTGTGTGATGATGACCTTCAGGTAAGGTTTGACAAAAATTCTTGTGAAGTTTTTGATCAAACTAACAAATGTCTTCTGACAGGTACAAGGTCATCTGATAATTGTTACATGTTTAACAATAGTCAATCATGCCAAAAAGCTAGTCTTGATGTTACAGATCTTTGGCATCAGAAACTTGGACACATGAGTTTTCGTAAGCTCTACGAGCTTGTGAAGCATGATGCTGTTAAAGGATTACCAAATTTGGAAAAGAATTATTCAAAGGTATGTGGCCCTTGCCAAAAAGGTAAACAAACCAAGGCTTCTCATCTTCCCATAACACAATGCTCCACATCTAGGTGTCTAGAGATGATCCACACTGACCTCATGGGTCCCATTGAGGTAGAGGGTTTAGGTAGAAAAAAATACACCTTTGTTTGTGTGGATGACTTCTCTAGATACACTTGGGTGATATTCTTAAGAGAGAAGTCTGAAACTTTTGAGGCATTCAAAATTTGGTACACTCGTGTGATGAACTTGTATGATCTAAAGCTTATTAGAATTAGATCAGATCATGGCACAGAATATGAAAACTCATCCTTTTCTAATTATTGTGCCTCCAATGGTATCTCACATGAATTTTCTGCTCCCAAAACTCCACAACAAAATGAAGTGTCGGAAAGAAAGAATAGGACATTACAAGAGATGGCTAGGGTAATGTTAACCTCAAAAAATTTGGCTAAAAGATTTTGGGCTGAAGCCTTAAATACTGCTTGTCACATTGGAAATAGGGTTTTCTTAAGACCAGGTAGCACAATGACTCCATATGAAATTTTTCTTGGAAAGAAACCAACCTTAAAATACTTTCATGTTTTAGGTTGTGTATGCTACCTTCTCAATGATAGAGACCAACTTTCCAAGTTTGATTCCAAGAGTGATAAGTGTGTTTTCATGGGTTATTCTACAAATAGTCGGGCTTCTGAGAGTTTTTTAATCTACGGACTAAAGACTATTATGGAATCCATGAACATTGTTTTGATGATCTAACGATCTTGGCCACTTAACCGTTGAAGAAGATGTTTCAGGGATCCTAGATTTTGGAGATTTTGATCCGTAAACGGCGTGGTGAATCCGAATTCAAGAGGAGATCAGTGTCGTTCAGCAGATTCAAGATGATGAGATTGAGGGATGTGTCACCCAATGTGATTCGAATGCAGCTACATCTAAGTCACATTAGACAGAATCAGCGAGGGTGAAACTGGCCAGAATGATTCGAATCAGGAAGACATTCAGTCCAGGTCGACTGAACATGAAATTTATATTCCAAGCAAGATCCAGAAAATCCATCTTTTTTCTCAAATCATAGGTAATGTACAGGATGGTGTGTCAACAAGAAGGAAAGGTAAAGTGGATTACAAGAAACTCGCATGCATGTTCACACTTGAATTTGATGAAATTCATGGTTCTTGTTTTGTTTCCACTATTGAACCTAAAAATGTGCAAGAGGCTCTTAAGGATGAAATGTGACGGCCCGACCCGGACCCCAATACGAGATCCCGAATCGCGCCGTCCAAATAAACAAGTTAAACACATAAGCATGCACAAGTAGGATTTTAAAATTCATGTGGCGCAACATTTCAGACAATTAACAACTCGGCTACACTTGGCCGGAAAACAACCTAATTTAAACGAGTCATCGGCGACGTTACAGCCGGAACCCAACAACTACTCCTACAATTAACACATGCTTAATAAACCTCAACGGCCACAACATGCCGGAGACAACAACAATAATAACACTTTAAATAAGTTTCAGCGGAAGAAACTGTGATGAACCAACAACATATAAACAAGCTCGACATAAAGTCGGCATACCAAAAGAATTACGAGTATCAAATAGTTAAGTACTACAACAACAAACCCAAGCTAAGTCTACATGACTTGCTTCCCAACGTCCTTTCCAAAATACAAGATTAATCATTTAAGTCCAAAAGAGCAACCTCGCTCACAACGTCCAAGCGTATACGTGAATCTAGCGTGGAACGTCTCCTCGGCTTTGATCTAAGGAAAACAAAGCAAACAAATAGGGTAAGTCGAAAGACTTAGTAAGTTACCAAAATATGCATGTTCATCTCATAGCATGACATTTATCATAAATATGGCATGTTATCATCATTTAACACTTAGCACCTTATTCACATAAGTGCGTAAAGTAAATCATACAAGTAGGATATGATAGTCACGGCCGCCAGTAGTTCCCCGCAAAACATTTCGTTACTAGTTCGTGCCATCGATGTTATGTGAATTCATCGACTCATACCGAGAACCTACTCGATCTCAATAGAAGCCAATGCGGCACTTAACCGATACGGCAAGGGGCTACTTCCCCACCTGCGGCCACTGGAGGGGTGTGTGAAGTCCCTGTGCGGCGATCCATAGCAAGCACGAATCCCATAATTCGTGAAGGCGATGCATCGTCCCACCTTGACTCAATAAACAAACCAAATTATGCCAGCTGGACTCAATGCAATGCACAAGTAGATATTTACTTGACTTTAACCAATTAAGGACCGAACTCGACAAGAGCGAATTCAACCAACCAAGTAGGGTATTAATCTCTACTATAAAATCATAACAGGGCAAATTAAATTGCACAAAGCCAACCTTTCATAAAACTTGTTATAAGTAATCAAACCAATCTCATACTTGAGTAAACCAATCAAACGGCGTTCAAACTTCGTAGGGATTGAAACTAGAGTTCAACACGCTCAAATATTCCCTAGAGTCGACTCCGCTGAAGTCTTTCGCTCTAAATTCCCAAATTTGGAGAAATTGAAGCTATATGCTTCATAACCCAACCTAGGTCAATTCTAGGTTCAACAAGGTATTAAACTCACCAAGGCAATGCAAAGTGATTCAAGTTCATCATAGAGTCCAAAATTTAGAATAGAACACATAATACTTTTACAACATTTCAAGAAGGCATAACTAGGGCATTCTCATAAATCAACACTTCCAACATAAATATCATACATGGCTTTAACACGCTCAAAACCTTAATTAGACAAGATGGAAGAGTATAATAAACATTCATAGGTAGGAAATCATCCTAATCATGCTCCTAGCAAGCTCATAATTTCAACATACAAGATTATAGCATGAAAAGCATACAAGTGCCCTCATTGACCTCAACCAACATAGACTTTGCTTCCTTAGGGTCAATGAGAACTAAAAGAAGAAGAAGATAAAGAAGGTAACTTACTAGTTATACACCAAAGAAAGCAAATGAAGAAATCAATCGGATGGAAATGCTCCCCTTCTCGAGCTCTACAACTTTAATGAAAGGCTCTTGGGCAAATGACGAACGGTTGATGAAGACCAAGGGATGAGACCTCAAGAAGCCATGGAAGAACCTTGAGAGAGATGAAATTCGTTTTTGGAAGAGAGAGGGTGAAAATGAGGGTCAAAAATCTGATTTGGGGCTTATAAGTGGTCAAAGTTTGAGTGGGACATGTGTCAACCACTTGTGGTCCCTTTGAGATTCTTAGGATAAGGTTTAGGTGATCAACAAGCCTTCTTAATCCATCATTAAAATTAGTTAGGGATGTTAGGACTTAAGTAGGAAGGGTTAGGGAGGTTTAGGATAGGTTTAAGTAGGGGTTTGAAGTGGACAAATCGTCAATTTCCGAAACAGGAGAAAATCAACCCGTAGCAGCAAAGCAGGTGAGGCGGGCGCCTCACCCAAGGCCATGCGGCCGCCTCAACCTCTGGGGCTTCTCCCAAGTTCAGTCCATTTTGAACTTGCTCTCTCGTAGCTGAGGCGGGCGCCTCACCAGCTCGCTCGGCTCCAGAATGTCTAAAACTTGATTCAAACTTGATCTAAATGGTCCCAAACTTTTGGGCAACCATTCTAAGGTCTAACCCTACTCAAAATGAGTCGGAAACACACCCGAACAACTCCCGGAACAAGCTAGGACAAGGCGCGAACCACGCGACGAATAAACAACGAATCAAACTACAATCAAACGCCATTCAAACTAGGATGTCTTGGACATGAAAGAGACTTGTTTCAACATGGTTAAGACCTGAATATAAAGCCAAGAACTCAACAAACACTTCAGACGCGTCGAAATAGAAGCAAATACGAACAGCAACCAAGAGAGGAATCGCTAAAGGCCAACTACACTGGCGCGATTAAAGCCGGCGATTCAACAAACAAGTTTATATGATTCTAAGCATGTTATGGACTTCTAGAATGATCTATGAATGATTCTAAGACGTTTATAAATCAAGTAAACAAGTTCACAATTCAACCAAGAAGGTATAAAAACAAGCATAGAATGCACATGCAAGATTATGGGGCGTTACATGAAAGCTGGATAAATGACATGCAAGAGGAACTGGATCAATTCACAAAAAATGATGTTTGGTATCTTGTTCCTAGACCCGCTTCAATAAATGTTATTGGAACAAAATGGATTTTCAAAAACAAAACTAATGAAGTGGGAGAAATAATAAGAAATAAAGCGGACTTGTGGCTCAAAGGTATACAGGTTGAGGGGTGGATTTTGATGAAACCTTGTCCTATAGCCGTATTGAGTCCATTCGTGCGCTTCGCCATCGCTTGTTTTCTTGACACAACTCTTCAATTAATGGATATGAAGAGTGCATTCTTAAATGACATTCTTGAAGAAGAAGTTTTCGTTGAACAACCAAAGGCTTTGAGGACCCCCAAAAACCCAGCCATGTGTTTAAAAGCGAAAAAGGCCTTATGGTCTCAAACAAGCTCTAGAGCTTGGTATGGGGGCTTACGACCACCTTTTAAAAAGTGGGTTTAGAAGGAGAGAGGTATAAAACATTGCTTATTCAAAATCAAGACAAACACATTTTGATAGCTCAAATCTATGTTGATGACATTGTGTTTGGATCCACCTCCAAGTCCTGGAAAAGAGTTTGTTATCCTGCATGACTTCCGTTTGAGATGAGTATGGTTGGGGAGTTGACCTATTTTTTAGGAGTCAGATTAAACAATCACATGAAGAAGATGTTCATATCTCAAGCCAAGTATGTTCTTAACTTGGTGAAGAAATTCAATCTTGAGAATGGAAAACATAAGAAAACCCCTATGGGTACATCCAATAAACTCAATAAAGATGAAAAAATCCTAAAGTGTTGACCCTACCTTATATAGAAGTATGATTGGAAGTCGGCTTGTACTTAACGCCCACCCGCCCGTATATTATGTACCGGGTGTGTTGTTTTTATGTGCTAGTATCAAGCAAACCCCAAAGTCTCACTAAAGCAAGAAAAGAATAATTCGATATGTTGGGTGAGACTTATGGCATGGGTTTGTGGTACATACTAAACACTAACACCAATCTTGTTGGGTTTAGTGATGCTTTGGGCCGGTGTAGATGACATGAGAAGCACATCCGGTGGATGTTTTTATCCGGGAAATAATCTGATTTCATGGTTTAGTAAGAAACAAAATTGTGTAGCCCTATCAACGTACCGAATCGAGTATATAGGCTGGCGGTAGTGGATGTACACAACTTTTGTGGATGAAACAAATGATCAAGGATTATGGTTTACACGATAATAGTAATCATGTATTGTGACAACATTACAAAGTGCTATAAACATAGCTAAAAATCATGTTCAACACTCTAGAACTAAGCACATAGACATAAGACACCATTTCATAGAGACTTGGTTGAACTGTAGACAATGAACATGTGAGCAGAGAAAACCAATTGGTGATATTTTCACAAAGAGTCTAGATTTTGAGAGATTCATAAATCTTAGGAAATCTCTCTGTATGTGTGCCATGTAATCCCTCACTTGGTAGTATATAATAAAAAATGTTAGGCATCTTGCATTGTTTT